>JBBPDJ010000003.1:12167562-12182908 GCA_037974625.1 Cucumis cinereus
GATTGGTGAAACCGAACCGAACCGTTTTTAAAACGGTTCGGTTCGGTTTGGTCCGAACGCACAAACGGTGCGGTTCGGTTTGGTATACTATTTTTGTTAAAAAATCGGTTCGGTTCGGTTTGACCCTCAAACAACAAAACCGAACCGTTTCCACCCCTACTAAAAATCAAAATATAGCAAAATATATGAGATGCACTCATCTCCTTCCCATCTCTCTATCACACAAAAATAAAATAGATTATTTTATTTTAATTTTGTGTTGTAGAGAGATAGGGAGCACATAAAATACATAAGATGCACCCTAATCATTGTCCAAAATATTATACCCTATAAGCCAAACATCCATTTTGATTAGTAATCTCATTTTATACTCATAAAAACACATTGAAATTGAATGGAGCTCGAGTCCCTGGCCTATGCATGGTAAACTCCCTCCTTGGGTCTAACCATCTAGTTAGCAATATGATCAAGAGATTAGAGGTTCAATTTTTTCTAGCATTACAAAAGACAATGACAAAAACTTGAGTTAATTCTTTTAGAGAATTTTGTTTACGAAATTAAGATACGAAACCAGAGTAACCATAATTATTCCAGCCAATTATACTTTCACACGTTCATTCAAAGACTTGGCTTTCAATTTCTGGTGTTTTGAAGGTGATAAAGGCATAAACAGTTCACTCTTTATATATACAATAACTCATCAAAATACAAAGTGTTCTTCCTTGGAACGGTTTCTTTTTGTAAAATAAATGCAAAAACACTAACAACATTTGTGTAACATTCATCAACTCCCTATAAATTCATGCACAAATTTGGAAAAGATGAATACAAAAGAACCACAAGAGAATTTTGAATAATACCTGCAATGGCACAAGCTAGTTACCTCATTGCTGCTCTACCAATCCACATAATTTGGCTGCTATTTTTTAGCACACCATGCAGTGCTCTGGCACCTAAGACTTCTCGATCTTTTCCCGCCATTCTCATATTTGGTGATTCTACAGTCGATACTGGGAATAACAACTTCATCCCCACTATTTTCAAGGCTAATTACTGGCCATACGGAAAAGACTTCCCTGGTCAAGTTGCCACTGGAAGGTTCAGTGATGGAAAACTCATTCCTGACATGGTGGCATCTAAGTTGGGGATAAAGGAGTTTGTTCCTCCATTTTTGGATCCTGAACTGTCAGATAATGATGTGAAAACAGGGGTCAGTTTTGCATCTGCCGGTACGGGAGTCGATGATCTGACAGCTGCAATATCTAAAGTCATTCCTGCGATGAAACAGATTGATATGTTCAAGAACTACATTCAAAAGCTTCAAAGAATTGTGGGTGTGGATGAAAGTAAGAGGATTATTGGCAGTGCTTTGACTGTCATTAGTGTAGGTACCAATGACTTAACCTTCAATTTCTACGACGTTCCAACCAGGCAATTGCAATACAATATTAGTGGTTACCAAGATTTTCTACAAAATAGGCTACAAAGCTTGATCAAGGTAAATGCTATACAATATCCACTCATTAATCTTAACCAATAAATGATACTTACAAAAAAGTACCCCGTTCTTGGTTTCAAAAATATCTTTATTTTTTCAGAAGTTACAACATTATATTTCACCTCACATTAACACTCAAGAACTAGAAATCCTTTACGAGTTGGACATCATCGGTTTCCAAAACTGTATGGCAATGACTTAAAACAAAAATTTACATTTTCAAACTATTTCAAGTTTTGATATTCGTTGAGTAGTTTTGAAACGTTCATAAAAGTTCAAAGATAATACGGTAACTTTTGAAAGAGCGAAGGGGTATTATTTATAATTTAGCCTCAGACATAATAATCATCATGTTTCAGTAATAAGTTCCACATCTTCAGTTTGGTAAGCTTTTCAAGTATAGGATTATCCTATTCTTGAAAAGCTTAGCTTAATCCTACTCTTGAAAAGCATTTTAACCTTCAAAGTTGGATTTATTCTAATAAACTTATCGACTACTTTCTACTTGAAATGAATACTTGTTTAACTCTGTTTTGCAATGAACAGGAGATTTACCAGCTTGGATGTCGCACTATAGTGGTTGCTGGTCTCCCTCCAATTGGTTGTCTTCCCATTCAAGAGACCATATCATCCCTGATTCCTCTAAATCGAAGATGTTTGGAATATCAAAATAAAGATTCTGAAACCTACAATCAGAAACTGTCAAAGTTGTTATGCAGTTTACAACCACAACTCCCAGGAAGCACAATTTTGTATGCCGACATTTACACTCCTCTCCTGGACATGATCAATAATCCTAAAAAATACGGTAAGCTACTATAAACATTTAAGGGAAATAAAGTTATGAAAAGAAAATCAATTTAATTAACCTGAAGCTTGATTGGGGCATTTCGTCAAACAGGTTTTGAGCAGACGAACATTGGTTGTTGTGGAACTGGATTGGCTGAAGCAGGGCCACTATGTAATAAAGTAACTCCAACGTGTGAAGACCCATCAAAATTTATGTTTTGGGATAGCATTCATCCGAGTGAGGCAACCTACAAGTTCATCACAGAGTCGCTTCTCAACCAATTTTCCGATCGGTTGAATTGAATCGAAAGTGAAGGATTTCGAGCTCAGTTCTGGGATCTACTTAAAAATCTTTATTTAATTTGTTGGTCATTGTATTCGCAATATCTCTTTTAAATTACTCATAATCTATAGATTCAAGGCTTGAAGTTCAAATTCAAGGGAATTAGTTGCATGTCTCTTTTAAAAAGGCATTTTCTCCCTCCTTTAACTTCCCTCTAACTTCTCTTCTCTTAAGCTCTCACGTCATTCCTTAAAATTTTTAGCAACTCTTAATAAGCGACGCAGTGAGCAACCTCCATTGTTTCTTTGATTACAACCTAATTTCAACTCTATTGACTCCCAAATTTTTATAGACTCTTAGGCACGCATTAATGCTAAAAAACCCTTGAGCAAATACAAATTATAACAATGAATTAAAGCCTAAAAAAGATGCCAAAACAGTGGGTCCAATTTTAGCTCCCGACAACATTCAGCACATGAAACTAGTTGAATAAGCACCCACCATATGCATTTGAATGTTATTAAAGCATGCTGTGATACCAGTTTCAGCGAAGGATCATCTATCCTGTCTTGGCTCCTTTGATTGAATTTTCTTCTAGTATAAAACGTAAACTTAGGAACTTGATCAATATGATCATTTTGTAGCATTTCTCCCTCTGATCAAGAAGTTTATGTGTTTGGCATCATAGAACTGTAACATCTAGACTGCAAAGAGGAATACAAATAGCCCCAAAAAATTTCCAAATTTGGTTTCTCCCCTGGAGAGAATTTTAGTAGGGTTGTTTTTTCTAGAAAATACACATTCATACTCACATAAAATCTTTGTCTGAGGATCAAAATATTTATAACCTTTCTGATTTGAAAAGTAACCGACAAAAATGCATTGAACAGCCCTATGATTAAGTTCAGACCGAAAATGACTAGGTATGAACATAAGTGGTACTCCCAAAAATTTTGAGAGATAATGCAAAAGATATGCGAGATGTTGGAAAAACAAATTTTAAGGCAGTCGAGTTTTAAAATTCAAGATCTTACTAGGCATTCTATTTATTAGGTAGGTAGCGGTGAGAATTGCTTTCCCCTATTAAATATTTAGGAACATGCATCGAAAACATTATAGCACATGCCACTTCAACTAAATGCCTATTTTTTCTTTTAGCAATCTCATTTTGTTGAGTATCCGGACATATAGATTGATGAATAATTTCTCTGTCTTTAAAAAAATCACCAAAAGAGTCATTAAAGTACTCAGTCCCATTATGAGTGTAAAATGAAATTTTTGGTTTGAAAATGGGTTTCAATTATGCTATAAAAATGTTTAAAAATTTCTTTCACCTCAGATTTTTTTTTGCATTAAGTAAATTCAAGATAAATGTGTATGATCATCAATAAAAGTAGTAAGCCATCCTTTTTCATTGTGAGTTGCAATTTTAGACGGACCCCAAACATCGTTATGAATTAAATAAAAAGGTTTTGAAACTTTGAAAGATTTTGGACCATATTTGATCGATGATTTTTTTGCAAAAGATAAAGTTTTCACAATTTAAAGATGAACAAACAGCCCTTTAAATAAATTTGGAAACAGATGTTTGAGATAAGAAAAACTGGGATGTCCTAATATGTGATGTCAAAGCGTAATTTGTTCTTTCATAGAAAGAGAACTAATACTACATAGACCTTGACTTATTTTATTGCTAAAAGAACCTTCATCAAAGTAGTAGAGACCATCAAACATCCTAGCACTCCCAATCATCTTCTCTAATTCTTGATCCTGAAAAATACAATGTGTTTCAAAAAATAACACGAAAATTAGAATCATTAGAGAGTTTAGAAACAGACAAAAGATTACAGGCTAATTTTGGAACATGAAGACATACTGTAAAGAGATGTCGTCAGTTAATTTAATGGTTCCTTTTCCTGCAATAGAAGAAAAACTTCCATACGTAATTCTGATTTTCTAATTGCAATATGATGAAGAATGTGAATCCAAGATAGAAGAAGAACTGATCATATGATCTGAAGCTCCGAAATCAATAATCCAGAGAGAAGAATTACAACAAGAGAAGGCTTTAGGATAGTTACATGTGTGAGTCAAAGAAACACAAGAATTATTAGATGAAAAATTGGTTGTTGGGACCTTGGTTCTGGACTTTCATCTTATTCCCTTTTGGTTTCAGAACGACAATGGAACTCATTTTGACAATGGCGTTCACCTCCTCCTTCTGATCATGTTTTTTGGCTTCCTCCTCAATCCTCAGGCAAGTCATCAGACTTTCCAGGGAGAACTCTTTTGTCTTGTGCCTCAAGGTGTTTTTAAATTCCTTCCACAAAGGAGGTAACTTATCAATAATAACAGCAACTTGAAATTGTTCATCTAGAGGTATACCTTCACTTATTATCTCGTGAGCAATCTTCTGCAATTCATGGAATTGAGCCTCTAAAGATCTGTCATCTGTCATCTGGTACCGCAAGTATCTACTGACTGCATACTTCTTAGAACTAGCCTCTTCGGTATCAAATTTCTTTTGTAGGGCATCCCAAACTTCTTTCGCCATGGACTTGGTACTGTAATAATCATATAATTCGTCAGTCAAACCGTTTAAAATGAGATTTTTATAGATGAAGTCATTTATCTTCTATGCTTCAAAAACGTTGAGTTGCTCCTGGGTTGGATTAATTTTAGGAACTTATGGCTTTTCGATGGTACATGTTGTGGCAACCTTCTTGAGGGATAAGAAAAACAACATCTTTTGTTTCCACCGTTTGAAGTGTGCTCCTTCGAACCAGAACGGACGATTGAGATCCGAAGTGATGAAATCGTCATGGTTTGAATTGGCCATCATGATTAACTGCAAAACAAAAACAGGTTATTATAAGCGACTGAGTCACATATCACGCTCTGTTTAAAACGTTTTGCGACTATACTCGTTGTGTAAACAGTCGAAATTGTCACGTCGTCCCCAGGATAAAACAGCCGGACGTTGATTGAAACTGCATTGGAACCGACCGAAAAACTAACACTGTGGAAAGACTTGCTCGAAAAGTGTAGGAAGTAATTTTGTTTCTTTTTGAAGAACAAAGAATTTGTTTTAGACGAAAAATAGAGAGAACAGAGGAAGTGTTGAGAAGTTGTTGAGAGAACTTGTGAAGAATGGGATGATGAAATGATTGAGGAATGGGGGATTTTATAGGGGAGAAGGCGTAACGGTTTAAGCCATCATCCACGCACGAAGAACGCCACGTTCGGTGAAACGACGAACTCGAAGAACGCCACGCTCGGTCAAACGGCAAACGTTACGGGTCCTATGAATGCCATGCACACACCAAAGGTTGAAAAAAATAAAGAAAATATTATTATTTTATTCCTCACCTCACCACACTAGGACGGATGACAGTGCATATGGAGATATCAACAAACTACCTTTGTCTATCTCCTCACTCCTTCCAAAACTTAGGCTACAAAACTTGATCAAGGTAAATGATATACAGTATCCACTCATTAATCTTCTTAACCGATGTTTGGTACTTATGACAAATACTCCTACAGTCCTAAACTTTGTTTTTGGTTTGAAAAATATCCTTGATTTTTTAAAAAGTTGCAACGTTAGACTTGATAATGCATTAATATTTCAGAACTAAAAATCCTTTAGAATGTGGATGCCATTAGGACCCAAAACAATGTAGCCGTGACTTAAAACAAAATTTTAGATTGTCACATCATTTCAGGTCGCAACTTTCATTAGGTAGTTTTGAAACGTTTGTGAAAGTTCAAATTTTGAGAGAGTAAAGGAAAGTATTATTTACAATTTAGCCTTGACATGATAATCACAATGTTTCAATTATAAGTTCCACATCTTAAGTTTTGTAAACTTTAGTTCTATTCTTGAAACCTTTCACCTACTTGCGGCTTGAAATGAACACTTGTTTAACGATGAACAGGAAATTTACCAGCTTGGATGTCGCACTATAGTGGTCGCTGGCCTCCCTCCAATTGGTTGTCTTCCCATTCAAGAGACCATATCATCCTTGATTCTCCTAAATCGAAGATGTTTGGAATATCAAAACAAAGATTCTGAAGCTTTCAAAGTGGTTGGCCAATTTACAATCCCAGCTCTCTGGAAGCACAATTTTGTGTGCTGACATTTACACCCCTCTCATGGACATGATCAATAACCCTAAAAAATATGGTAAGCCAGTATAAATATTTAAGGGAAATAAAGCTCTGAAAAGAAAATCAATTTAATTAACCGATTGGGGCATTTCGTCGAACAGGTTTTGAGCAGACAAACATTGGTTGTTGTGGAATTGGATTGGTTGTTCTGGGATAGAATTCATCCGAGTGAAGCAACCTACAAATTCATCACAGAACCGCTTCTCAACCAATTTTCCGATCGGTTGAATTGAAACGGAAGTGAAGGTTTTTTAGCTTAATTCTGAGCTCTGAAGGCTAAAAAATCTTTATTAAATTTGTTCTTCATTGTATTCGCAATATTTGCTTTTAGTTACTCACAAAGAGAGAATTCACTCTATAGATTCAAAGCTTGAAGTTCAAATTGAATAGGCAACTAATTTTGAAGTTGCATGTGTTTTTCTAATGACGTGAAAAATAGTTAGGGTCTTGTTATGTACCAAAATGTGTATAGTCATCAAGAATTAAAACAGGATTTAATCCGTAATGCCTCTAATTGAATCACAACAACAACAAAAAATGTGAACAAGTATAATGATTGTATGAGCTTGAAAGTTGCAAGTTGTTCAGCATTTCCTAGTACTCTTATGAAATGATATTGTTTCTTATTCAATAAAAATATGAAAAATGAACGGGAATGTTTGACCTAACTTGAAGTTGTGTCCAATGTTTTGGGCTCAAAATATAACAGTGAGATTTACAATTATTTATAACCTACAATCAACTGCTGTAAATACTAGTTCATTATTCATTTGTCCATTTTCTCTTTATTTCAACATTTAACTCTTTATTTCAACATTTAAAAGAACGTGGGATAAAACGTTAAGGAGTACTGCCTAATAAATAAGTTATCACTCCTGTAAAAGTTTTGGGATTAAGTGGTTCTTTTTAAACAATAACAATACATAAATATTAGGGACAAAAACATTAAGTTAAGAAGCTTATTACATCGTTATCTTCATTGAACCCATATTTTATAAACCCAAAAAATAAAACAATAATAAAACTCATCTTTACGTTAAATTGTTCCATGGATTAAAAATTGCAATTTTCGCACAAAGTTAAAGACATATGTTCTACCAATTTATAAGTTAGAGATTTGAATTCTCACCATTCTGAACTCATAAAACAATAATAACAATGTTGCTTTGACAACATCCTTTTGCGAATTAAAACTAAAAATTTCATTAGTTTGTCGAGCGATTAATTTGAACATAGCAGAAAAACATATATAATCAATAAATATTAGGTTCAAGGTTCACTTACGTCGGATGAAATATTTAGAGCAGGGCAGAATTAACAAATAAAATTAAATTAGTAGTGAAAAAAAAAAACATAAAATCCAAAGAAACATAATTGCTTCAACCATAACCTACGTTCAAACATATGGGTTTCATCGGCTTTAAAATCCCATAAATGGTTAACAGTTATACAATAACTCATCCTTTTTGTAAAAGAATTATCATTCGTTTCAACAGCTTCTTTGTAAAAACCATAACGAGCTTAGTTTTATGTCCTTCAAACACTATAAATACATCAACCAATGTGCAAACATGAATATATCAAACACAAGAACTTGAAGAACACCAACAATGGCAAGAGCAAATTACCACATTGCTGCTCTATCACTCCACATGATTTGGCTGATATTTCTTAGCAAACCATGCATTGCTTTAGAGCCAAAAATTACTCGATCTTTTCCCGCCATTCTCATATTCGGTGATTCCACAGTAGATACTGGAAATAACAACTTCATTTCCACAATATTTAAGGCCAATTACTCTCCATATGGCACAGATTTTCCTGGTCATGTTGCTACTGGAAGGTTCAGCAATGGAAAACTCATTCCTGACATGGTGGCCTCTAAGTTAGGGATAAAGGAGCTTGTTCCTCCATTTTTAGATCCTAAATTGTCAGACGATGATGTGAAAACCGGAGTCAGTTTTGCATCTGCCGGCTCGGGCTTCGACGAACTCACTGCCTCTGTATCCAATGTCATTCCTGTGATGAAGCAAATTGACGTGTTCAAGAATTACACTCAAAGGCTTCAAGGGATTGTAGGCGTGGATGAAAGTAGGAAGATCCTTAATAGTGCTTTGGTTGTTATTAGTGCAGGAACCAATGACGTAAACATCAATTTCTATGACCTTCCCACAAGGCAGCTACAGTATAGTATTAGTGGTTACCAGGATTTTCTACAGAACAGACTACAAAGCTTGATCAAGGTAAGTTGTATAATATGCACTCTCCATAGTTCTAAATCAATATTTGACATAATAATGAAGAATTAAGAAGCACGAACATGGACACGTTGGGAATACACTCTTTTTTATTGTTACTTTTTTAGGATGTATATGAATTTAGCATAATATACTAAATGCACTTCACGTAAAAAACCATAAAATGTCAAGTTAATTAATAAGTAGAGGAGATGAAATGCTTAGGTTTCTAACTTAATTTTCTTTTTTCTTTTTCTGGTTATAAGAAATGGGGTTCCCTTTTTTTGATTAGCGCTTTAAACTTGAGTCAAACATGAAAAGTTGGCCAATTTTCTATGTATCCTAAATATGTCCCACATGTTTGAAAATAAAAAAAAATAAAAAAAACTAGGACGCAGAAATTTGCTTGTCGGACACGTATCCGAAGCGTGTCCGGACATGTTGTGTTTGACATGAACACTTTGCCTAAAATGAAGTGTCTTTGCTTCATAGACAAAGAAAAAAGTCAGATTTTCAATTTAAACATGTTTCTTTAAATTGTACCACCAAACCCATGAATGGATTACACTTTTTAACTCATTTTTTTGTTCGAAAATTGGACAGGAAATTTACCAACTTGGATGTCGAACTATAGTGGTAGCTGGGCTTCCTCCGGTTGGTTGCCTTCCCATTCAAGAGAGCATAGCATTTCAAAATCCCCAAGATCGAAAATGTTTGGAATATCAAAACTCAGATTCCAAAGCCTACAATCAGAAGCTTGCAAATCTGCTCAGCAATTTACAGCCACAGCTTCCTGGAAGCACAATTCTATATGCTGACATTTACACTCCCCTCATCGACATGGTCAATAATCCTCACAATTACGGTAAGCCAGTAAATGATTTAAGAAAACCAAGTATCGAAATCACATTTTTACCTGAATTTTTTCATTGGGGCATTTTGTCGAACAGGTTTTGAGCACGTTAACGTAGGCTGCTGTGGTACTGGGATGGCAGAAGCAGGACCTCTATGTAATAATGAAACAAGTACAATATGTGAAAACCCATCAAAATTTATGTTTTGGGATAGCATTCATCCCACTGAAGCAGCTTACAAATTCATCACGGAATCGCTTCTCAAGCAATTTGCCGATCATCTTAATTAGAATTGCTGGAGTTTGCTGATTTAGAAAACTAGAATTTGTTATTTCCCTGTATCTGCAGGATTTCTTCTTTTCTTCAATTACATTTATAGAGCTAACGCACAATTGGTGCAATTTTTGTTTTAAGTTCAAATTGACTGGAGTTGTGTCTTTCTTTGTAATCAACGAAACATGTCACTGTTGCATGTGTTTTACTAATGACATGATGAAATGAAAGGGATTGATGAATAAAGTTACCTCAGATTCTTAGGGCTTTGTTGTTTTTGTTTTTTATTTGTATTTATTTTTTCTTTCTTAAATAATCATAATTTTGGATAAATTACAAAAACCAATCACGGTGTTAATTGCAATTAGACCTTTATAAAACTGAGTCATCCAACTTTAAAAAATGTTAAAAATTAGATATAAAAATTACAATAGTATTAAAAATTATACCTTAGAATGATAAAAGTTTAAACTCGTTCAGTCGGCTAAAATTTCTACCATTCTTTTTAAAAGGGCAAAATTCATATCGTCGGAAAGAATACGAAAAACACATAAGAATGAGGGAACATTTAGCTAAAATAGATTGATCGACAAAGATATGACTAATTTTTGTTGCACAAGTGTGAACGTTGTTTCTATCGTATCTTCATTGATACAACTTCGTTTTAATCGACTTACCACTTGGTCTCATATATTTTCTCCAACCATGCTTATAAATGGGAGCAAAATGTTAAAAGATCCTTAGTTTTCAATGACTTTACAAAATTTAGATCTCAATCGTTATTGGTATTTGATATTTTGGTAATAAAAAAATAAACACGTCGAAAAATCTTTTAAACTAATGCTATGTTTGACATTAGGATTTGAATTTAGAAATGATTTCAAATTATAGGACTTAAAATGATGGAAATGATTTCAAAATCCTATTTACGTCAAAACCAAATTCACGTCAGATCAGATAAATTAAATTTTATTGTTTGAATAATCATGGAAATGAACATTTTACTTTATTTGTAATTATAAATCATTTTTTATATTATAAAATAAAAAGACTACCCAACTTTTTTTTGTTTTTTTTTTAAGAAAAAACAATTTAAATTTTAAATTCTCCATTGGTGGTACGATTTTAGGTTTTCCTTTATTTTTATTTATTTATCGTTTTGTCTAACCGTATTTCCCTATCTTTCCACCTTTCTCCAATTGCCAACATTTCATCATGAAGAATAATTCTCACCTTGTACTTGCTGTCTTTGGTCGTTTTTATCTAACGCCATCGTCCCAACATGATTTCTTTGATAATATATATATATATATATAAACTTTCATATGGCTCGATACTATTTTTTGATATTTTAGATTTTATTTTCTTGATCGATTGATTTACTTTTATTTTGTTTATATAGATCAGATTTATGTTCAATTAGATCAGATGCATATATGACATAGAAATTTTAAAGAAAAAAATCTTGGCAAATCCAACCATTTTGATATCTAAATATTTTTGAAAAAAACAAGATTTGAAATCAATTATGATTTTAATTTCTTTGATTTTCTTTTGTAAGCAAACAGATTATTTTATTTAAATCGAATTTCAAATATTTTGTTCCAAATAGAGGTAAGAGAGAAGTAATTCATTTAAAAACAATGACAAAGTCGGTATTCACATCTCCAAAGTTTTATGGAAATTGTTGGTTTTTGGAAAAAAAAAAAGGCCATGGCAAAATAAAAATGTAATTTTGAAATATTAATTACGAACTAACCAAGATATTCTTGACTAATTCGAACAATTTAAGATTCAAATCCTAACAATTAAATTTTACTAGTATTAAAAAACAAATATTTTTAAATTCTACTATTATTTACAAAAATAAAAAATCAAAATCCTAACTACAAAAATAAGAAACCACAATCCTAACTATTATTTGCAAAAATAAAAATTAAAAATCATAACCATCAAGATTCTATTAATTATATCCTACAAAGCTGTACATTCTACCCAAATTTACCAAGTAAAACATGACCGATACAAATATACTTACCCAAATCTAATGAATTTAGTTAATTAGTATATCAAATTTATTTTACGTTCTACCAAACTTTACAAAATAATCAACCAAAAAAAAAAAAAAAACACTATACCTGTATTTTCAAATCAAATAAAAAAAAAACACATAGTATATTAAATTTAATTTAGCCTCTACCCAAATTTACTAAATAAGACATCAATCATACTTAAAATTATCAAATCAAATAACACTAAAAATATATTATCCCTTAATTTATCATATCAAAAAAATTAGACGGTAACAAAATTAATATACTAAATTTTATTTATCAAATCAAATAAAAAAACTACATTTTAACTAACTTAGTACACTAAATTTTATTTACCTCTCCTCCTTCAATCCACCAATTACCAAATAAAATACAAAATAATATTTTAGAGACTCAAAATCACAATCCCAAGAGAAAAAATAATCAAATCTTATAATAGAACTTACAATTTCTTGGATTTTTATCATTTAGCATCCCAAAATTCAATCCACTATTGAACCCTTAAACAAATTAGAGGCCAACAAGTAGCGTGAATAGCTTTAGACGACGGGTCTTCTACCTCAACCAACTACTACGTCATTCAACTCTTGCGCCGGCAACTCAGACAACACAAATGACGGAAGCGTTTATGATTAAAAACCCTAAAATTAATGTGCTTCATTGGGATATTAGCAGCAAAAGTCATACAAAATGCAAGAAGTTAGATCATTAAGAGCGATATGACTTCCGAAATTCAGCTTCTTCATATACTAGATGGTATGTTATGTTCTATGTGTTGAGTGAAATTTGAAAATAGAAGAATATATGACATAAATTTTTAAAATTTATTTAAAAAAATATAGTATAACCGAATTCCATTCAAATTGAGAAAAAGATTTTGTTTTGGGTGTATTTGAAACATAATTTAATTAAAGAAGGGTTATTAAATTAAAATCATTAGACAATTAAAAAATATAAAAATAATATTAGATTATTCTTAAAAAGTAGACATGAACGAGAAAAAAAGATTTAACAATTTAAAATTTAAATATATGGAATAATTTTGATTTTTAGTTTAAAATTGATCTAAAATATAGAAAAAATTTAAATTTGAGAATGAAAAACATAGTTAGAGTGTATCCAATTAATGATATTTTGGAATTATTAAAAGAGGAGGCCATATGCAGACAGATAAATCTGAATGATTTTTTGGTCATAAATGTGAAGTTTTTGATGTTCTTACCGAACAAACCTCAAATTTGGTTATTTCGTCCAATTTTTTCACTACAGATGGGCTCAGGTTTGACGGGTCGGGAATGGTTAAGGCTAACCCAACAAACCGAATTGGAGCGGCCAATGGATAGCGAGTGGTATATTGTTTTGTTGGAATAGTTTTCTTCGATCGGCGCGGCGCCCTCTTAAAACTCTTACTTCCAAACGCTCAAAATAGGTTTACCATTATTAACCAACCCCTGCTCAATTCTTCTCCAACTTCCAAGTTTCAACTCAATTCTGCAACAACAAACAAGATTCCCTTACTCCATTCAATTTCCGCTGTGGACCATCGCACTCCCCTTTCTTCACGCGTTTCAATGGCCTCCAAGTTCGGTTTGGCCGGCGGGTTGCCGGAGCGGCGAGTCCGTCCGATATGGGACGCTATAGATTCAAGGCAGTTCAAGAATGCTCTCAAAGCTGTAACAACTCTTCTTGCTAAGTATCCCAATGCGCCTTACGCTCTGGTAACGAAATACAACCCTTCTTTTCCTCTACCTGATTCTGAATCCCTCTGATTCCCACTTCTTTGTTTCTTAATGGTCATTTCTTGCTTTCTTGTTTGACATTTCTCGATAGCTTTAAGCGTATTCAGCGGTTCTATTCTTTTTTGTTTCCATTTCTGTCTCTAAATAGCATTGCGTCACTACGTACGTTGGATTACTGACACAATACGAGAAATCAAAAGGCAATCACTCTGATAAGATTTTAGGCTGCTTCTTTAAGTATTCTTGATGAGGTTCTTTAATTATGTAGGAGATTGTTTGTTTCCTTGATTGGTCTCTGTTACTGCACTAGAAGATAGAATGTGAGGCCATTGTTGGTTATCGAGTAGGTTTGAAGGTAATGGAGCTACTTGAATTTATTTTTTCAGGCACTTAAAGCGTTGGTTTTGGAAAGAATGGGGAAGGCTGAGGAAGCTTTATCTGTCTGTTTAAGTGCCAAACAGCTATTGTATACTAACGATTCTATCTTGATGGATGATCTTACTCTGAGCACGTTACAAATTGTTTTCCAGCGACTTGACCACAGTTAGTAGAATTCACCTAATTCAGTTGATGTATATCCATGGTTTCATGTTCTTCACTGTGAGTTATCTCATTGTTCTACGTGCAATCAGTGGACTTGGCAACTAGCTGTTATGAATATGCATGTGGAAAATTTCCAAATCACCTTGACCTGATGATGGGGCTTTTCAACTGCTATGTTCGCGAGTATTCGTTTGTTAAACAGCAGCAGGTTCTTGTCCCACACTTGCAACCTTTTCCAAACCCCAAAGTTTATTTGTACGTTGGGTTATTTGTCAACGCCATTTTTTTATTGATGCTTGAACGACTAGAGTGCCTTTTATGTATTAAGTTTATTGTTCTTTTTTCAAAAGTGATTTTTCCCTTTCCTTCTCTACTCTCACAGACAGCCATCAAGATGTATAAACTTGGAGGTGAAGAAAGATTCTTGCTCTGGGCAGTTTGTAGCATCCAATTGCAGGTTTTACTGGCTGTTTGTTACTTCCTACATTTACTTCTATTCAATAAAATAGAAAAATCCTAGTCCTTATTCCTTATAAAATAAAAATTACAATGATAAATAAGGGGCAGAAAACCAGGAAGTGCGGATCAATTCTGGACAAATTCACGAACAAATTGTAGAGATATGTTGCAGGGATGTACGTTTGGAAGATTTAGGATAATTTACAATTGTGTAGCTGTGGAATACATGATCGGGCTTTTGTATATTATTATGCCTACAGAGGAAATAGAAAGGAAATTAGAAATTCATTGCTTCTCATTAGGCGGGGTCATATACTTAAACCCACATGCCTTAGCACGGATTGTTTTTCATGGGAGCTGGATTTAACACTTTAGGGGGTGTTTGGGGTAAGGAGTGAGTTATTATAGTCCTAGGTTATTGTGGTTGAGTTATAATAGTTTGTGTTT
>JBBPDJ010000003.1:12183008-12217312 GCA_037974625.1 Cucumis cinereus
CCAACAACTGTCTTTCGTATGCCAAGGTTTCTTACAATGTTCACATACCGAGGCAGGCTTCCCTATAGAATTTCCTATGGAGCCAGATAAATAATTTGTAGTAGTTAAGGTAGGAAAAGAGGTTATCGGATTCTCCGAATACATCGGTAAGACTGAAGAACTGACAAAATTTGTGGAGTTTGTGGAAGCACCTAAAGCTGCCCCAAGAGCAGCCATTTGTTGCTGAACACTTGCCTGAAAATTAGCTAATTGTTGTTGAATCCTTACCAGAGATAAACCAACCGAACCTTGATGTTCATAACTAGGCGACGTATAATGAGGAAAACCCGGTTACTGCGAGAAGCTTGTTGCCGTTGCTGGGAATTTACCTTTATGGTATGCAGACGACTCATTAATCTCGTTTTCTTGGTGTATGTTCCGGCTAAGGTTTTCATCAAATGGTTGTGCCACTAGAGTTGGATGGATATGCAAGGACCGAAGATAACGATCAATAGTAGCTTGGAAAGCAGTGACAGTATCGACAGCAGAAAAAATGGTGGCTCCAGCGACTTTCCGACGGCTCCGGCGACCGCGCCGGCGGCGACAGTTCTGATGGCGGCGGAAGTTGGCAGCGGCGGCGGCTGAGGCTGGGTTGCTACAAAACTAAGGAAATTTTGCACCCATTGGTTTTCGCCAATAGCGGCTAGGGCTTCTTGCAGTCATTGGTTTTTGCCAATGGCGGCTAGGGTTTCTTGCACCCATTGGTTTTCGCCAATGGTGGCTAGGGTTTCGTCACCACGCTCTGATACCATATTGAAAAGAAAAAGACAAAGTGTACGTGGAAAACCCTAGTACAGAGAGAAAAAACCACGATAGAAGCCGCTTTTATTATTTTCTAATAATCAAAAGAGTACGAGAGGGAAGAATATATATAGGCTATAACAAGCCCTAATAAAAAGAAATAAAATTAGGGTACATTAAACTACACAAATACCCTTAGGGCTATAAACACTCCTAGCCCCTAATTTCCAACATAGTTAAAATATATGAGGTATACTATTGACTGCTATATCAAAGTGTTCACTCCTTGTTTCAGACAATATAATCTTCTATGTAAGTTTGAGAGAATGGGTTTCTTTTCTAATTTGAGTTTAGTAGATTGTTCTACAGTTACTATAGTATGGAGATTAATATGATCATTCGCTCGAGTAAGCAAAGTTGATTCTTAGATCTTGATTATGGCATTCCTAAGCAATTTGCTTATGCTTCAGTTACTGAAATTCTTGCAGGTGCTTTGTGGTGATGGTGGGGAAAAGCTGTTGTTATTAGCTGAGGGTTTACTCAAAAAGCATATTGCCTCCCATAGCTTACACGAACCTGAAGGTGCAATATTTTATTTATTTATTTGTTTTTTCCATTCTTGTTATAATACTAGTAACAACTAACAAGTACGGAAGGTTCTTCTTTACAATCAAAAGTGATTTACATCCATATTAATGCTTGCCAATCCTTGTAGCTATTATGGTCTACATTTCAATATTGGAACAACAAGCCAAGTATGGAGATGCCTTGGAAGTTCTCACTGGGAAATTGGGTTCATTATTAACGGTTGAAGTTGATAGACTTCGCATACAGGTATTTTCTAAAGCTTTTCTCCATCAACCTCCTTAAACAACAAAATTATATGAGAACAACATGATGCAATGAAAAATAATAGTAGACTTTCTCCATCCCACTTATTCAGTTCAAACATTTTTTATTTTCGTGATTTCAGAAGTTTGTAGCAGACTACCGGTTAACTGAATCAGTTCTAGTCCTACCCAAAATAATAATAAAAAGAAAAACCGAATCAGTTGTAGACAAGGGTCTTAAGCAGTTATTTGCACTTCCAAAGAAAGTGTTTTGTATGATTATAAGTTCTATTCAGTTTTAGTCAGTAATATGGCAACTTTTTGTTTGATTTGATAACTCACTTCAAAGAAATTTACTATGGCTGATTATTCTTAGTCTTCTCTTACTCCCTCTTATATTCATTGCAAGAAGATGGTGATGAAGTAATTGACTATGACTGATTATTCTTAGTCTTCTCTTAGTCCCTCTTATATTCATTGCAAGAAGATGGTGATGAAGAAATACTGAAAAACATTTCGCCACATTCCACCCCCCTCCCCTTCCTCCCCTTTCCCTGTGTGTATTTGTGTGTGTGTCTTGATCTTGGTTTTGGTTGAAGTGGTAAGGCTTATGAAGTGAATGCAGCTCACCAACCACCACAGTGTCTTTTTCCCCATTATTCAATAAAGAAAACCCATTATTATCTTAAGATTAGCAATCGTGTTAGTAGGCATTCATAAAGTAATGAGCTCATTTGTATTAGTGCACTTTGGCTTCAAGTTGACAGGGGAGGCTTCTTGCTCGGGCAGGTGATTTTGCAGATGCTGCCAATATATTTCAGAAAATCTTGGAGTTACGGTATGTTTCCAAATCAGCATGTTTTGATCAAACCTAATTGTTAGATATTATATTTCATTTGTCTCCATCCACTAGCTCAACCTTTTGGGTTGAATTGATGATTTAACATGATATCAGAGCAAGTGGTCTAGGGAGGATATGTGTTCAAGCACTTGCGTTGTTGTTTCCTCCCCAATTAATGATAATTTCCACTTGTTGGGTGTTTCTTTATATTTCAAGCCCACAAATGAGGGAGTGTTAGATATTATATTAAATTTGTCTCCACCCATTAGCTTAAGCTTTTAGGTTGAATTGGTGATTTACCACTAATAATGGAAATACTATGGTGATGGTAGTTCATAGATCCCAAAAATGAAAAAATGGATTATTTTTGTTGTTGTTTGAACTTAAAAGCTTTGCTTGTTGGATAAAATCTGATAATGGTGATGAAGATGATAGTTTGTAGATACCAAAATCGGGCTATTCATGTGCTTCTCCCCTCTCTTCGTCTTACTTATTGGATGGTTTAGTTTTGTCATGGTTCCGACTGTAGAGCAATTATGTTATCTGATGTTATTAATCCTCTTCTTAATATACTACTAAATCTCATCCAAGTATGAGCAATTATGTTACATATCATTCGTTATCCAATTATTGTCATAATCATTTTAAGTATTATTTGATCTACATGGTTTACCATCCATATAGTTGCCCGTTTATATAATTCTGTTTCTCTGCATTTGTTTTTTGCCTCATGCATACTTGTGATGCAGACCATTATAACATTCTAAACGTGATGCTAAATTCTCAGTTAACACCTCCCAACCCTAACCAGAATCATTCTTTTGTATGTACTTGTCTGCATATACGAATGTCTACTGTTGGTTTACTACCATATTGCTGTTACTTACGTTTACCACTCATAACGATAAATCTTTCTCTGTTTGATAGCCCTGATGATTGGGAGTGCTTCCTACATTATCTAGGCTGTCTGCTGGAGGATGATAGTAACTGGTGCACTGAGCAAAGTGTTGATTCAGTTCATCCACCAAAAAAGGTGCTTTGCAAGATTTCACCTTTGGCAGACGAATTGGTACATATCTACTCTCTGATGTTCTCTGCTTATTGTATTGATGTTGCTTTAAGAGTAGGCAGCTCTACCTTCTTTCTGATTCGATTTATCAAATTTGGTGATGCAGTTTGACTCCCGTATATCAATTGCATCGGCTGTTATACAAAGACTACTAGAAGATAGTAACAACGAATTTTTACGGGGTCCATTCTTGGCCAATCTTGAAATTGAACGGAGAAAGCACATGCATGGCAAGGGTGATGATGAAAAGTTCTTGGGGGCTCTTACCGATTATTATGTCAAGTACATTTTGCATTTGACTTCCAAAGTTTAAATTTCAAATTCTATTGTTTTTCTTTTGTTTTTGTTTTGTGCGTGTTAATTGGGTCTTTGTTCAACTTGGCTGCATCTCTCTTGATGGGGGGCTGCTTTTTGTTGCAACACATTTTAAATCTTTTTAAGATATAAAGAATTTAACATCATCTTCATTCTGATATACTGCAAGTTTGCAACTGATATTATAATTCAAAATTGGACGTCCTCTGTTCAGTTCAGGCTGTTTGACTCCTTGACCTCGAGGTTGTTCTTTTGTCTGTTTTCTTAATGAAGTCTTTGTTTCAAATAAAAAGAAAGAATAAAGAACTGCTTTTGTGGGAATGATATCAATAACTTTAATGGCAAAATATTGTTTTTTGTGTCATGATGGAAAATGTTAACCAACCTAGGGATAGTGAAATTTCAACCGTTTGGTCAAAGTTAGATTGGTTGGTTATCATGACTCATGGGTTATAGGATTTTTTTTTTCTTTTTTTAGGTAAGGAATGACACTTTTATTGAATGACCAAGCTTATAATTATTACCCAGTGATGGGGCTCACACTCAAAGAGAGTTAAAGGAGGTTATGGGATAACCGATTATGTTTTAATTTCATCCATGAATGATATCATGGTTTTTATTCATGTACAAATGATGCTTTGTATCCGATCACAGGTTTGGTCACCTAGCCTGCTTCCCTTCTGATGTTGGAATGTTCCTTGAGGTGTTAGCTCCTGATAAGAAGACTGAATTACTCGAGAAGTTAAAGAACATCACTCCCTCCACGTCTATCATCTCAACAAAGGCTCTCGGACAGTCAATAACGCTTTTAAAACTTCAAGTTCTGAGTGGAAATATGTTCCATCTTCCAGTTTCTGGTGGGTTCTTTGATTTCATTCCATTGATTCTTGTGATCTCTGTGTGATGGATTTACATGATAAGGCCTACTAGCAATACACTAGGAGCTACAGTGCTACACTAACGATGTAGCATTATGAAAAGATAATTCATAATAAACTTGAGAGAAGTTGTTAGCTTTAATTTGTCTAATATCATGCCATTTGTTCAATGAATCCGAAGTACTTATAGGATGGTAGAATGTTGAATCACTTGAAAACCCATTTGTATGTCACAAAACATTTTTCTGATGCAAACTTTATCACGGAGTTGTATTTTATGTCATAAAAATTGACATATTATGCTGTTCATCCCCAGAACTTGAGCGTTGTGTAGTACAGATGGCAGAGATCTACTGTAAAAACCTCCCACTTTCAAAAGATTTAGATCCTCAAGAAAGTATGCATGGGGAAGAGCTTTTATCACTGATATGCAATCTGCTCGTTGAGGTTTGTATATATCTTCATTTTATTTAGTGATGTGAAGTGATATCGGATAATTATCAATATATTGTACCGCACTAATATAATTTATCAAAGATATTAATCAATTTTCTTGTCTAAATCGATAGTACTCTTTTTTTACCCTTTTTTTGCGTTTTTGTACTTCGGGTACCTAGAATCCCGCCAGCCACTTTATGCTGAACAGGAAAAATTTAGAAATCATGTCTTTGACCCTTTTAATTTTGGTAAGGTGGCCTAAGGGACCCCATGGCCACTTACCATTTGTCACCATGCCATCAACCCTTTTAGTTGAGGTACTTTATTGTGTTTACTATATTCTATACTGATGATACATATTGGTTTCACAATGGTGTAGCTCTTTTGGCGTACACAAAAATCTGGCTACATTATAGAGGCTATTCTGGTGTTGGAGTGGGGCTTGATCATCAGAAGGTTCGATATTCTTATCATTTGAATCTACAAATAAAGCTTTTATCATTATCATTCATTTGTTACGTACATTTTTTTTTAGAGAAACATTTCATTGATTGAATGAAATAAAAAATACCCATGCACTTATGGTGATTACAAGAATTCTCTTTGTTGAAAATTAGGGGCTAGTGAAGTGTTTATAGCTCGAAGGATATTTGTGTGATTTATGGTACCCTAGTTTTATTTCCTTTTTTGTTAGGGCTTATTATAGCCTATATACATATTCTTCCCTCTTGTACCCTTCTGATTATTAGAAAATAATAAGAACGGCTTCTATCGTGGTTTTTTCTCCCTGTATTAGGATTTTTCACGTATACCTTGTCTTCTTCTTCTCAATATGGTATCAAAGCGTAGTTACGAAACCTTAGCCACCGTTGGCGATAACCAAACGGTGCAAGATAACCTTAGTTTTGCACCAGCCTTGCCTCAACCACAACTGCTGCCGCCAACCGCTGCCGCCGGAACAGTCGTCGGAGCCGCCGTTTTTTCCGCTGCCGATACTGTTGCTGCTGTCCAATCTGCTGCTGATCGTTATCTTCAATCCTTGCATATCCATCCAACCCTAGTGCCGCCACGACCCTTTGATGGAAACCTTAACTGGAACATACACCTTCAAAATGAGATTAGTGAGTCGTCCGCCTACCACAAAGGTAAATTCTCTACAACGACAACAAGCTTGTCGCAGTAACCAGGTTTTCCTCGTCATGCGTCGCCTAGTTATGAATATCAAGGTTCAGTTGTTTTATCTCCTGTAATGATTCAACAACAGTTGGCTAATCTTCAGACAAGTTTTTAGCAACAAATCATTGCTCTTGGAGTAGCTCTAGGTGCTAGGGGTGTACATAAGCCGGGTTGAGTTGGGCTGGGGGTAAATTATGGACCAACCCGAAGTTCTCGGGTTGGCAAAAATTGAACCCTATTGGTTCAATGTGAAAGGGTGAACCCAATCCAACCCAACCCTTAATTTTCGGGTCGTGTTGGGTTGGGTCACCGAGTTTCTTTTTTTTTTTTTTCCTCACAATTTTGACTAGTTTTTCATTCTTTCATTTTTCATTAAAAGTTAAATTGTTGCAATAAACAGAATGTAATATTTACGTAAATGCTCTAAATATGTTACATCAATTTTTAAAAAATTTATAATTAAACAAACAACAAGCATTTTATGTAAAGTCAAATGTTTACTTTCAAATACATTAAACCTAAGTTCATGTAAAATCCTAGTTTACATTCAAATTCATTCAAAATAGGAATTAAAAACATTCAAAAGTTTAAGTCTACATTTAAATTCATTATATAATAATATTAATATGATAAAACGGGGTTGGTCGGGTTGACCGGGTTACTAAATACTATAACCCAACCCAACCTGAAAATTTTTTAAAAAATTTTGCAACCCATCCCAACCCAAAATCAAATTTAACCCAAGCCAAGCCTTACAGTTTGGGTTGGGTAATCCAAGTTGGTCGGGTTACCGATTTTTTTGAAGACCCGTACTAGGTGTTTCTACAAAGTCTACAAATTCTGCCACTCCTTTAGTCTTACCGATGTATTCGGAGAATCCGGTAACCTTTTTCCTTACCTTAATTGTTACAAATTAATTATGTGGCTCCATAGGAAATTCCATAGGTGTAACTGGAGGGGAGAAATTGAATGGCCAGAATTATTTCTCGTGGTCTCAATCCATTAAGATGGCCCTTAAGGGGCGTCACAAATTTGTGTACCTAACAGAAGAAGTACCGAGACCTAGACCAGGAGACCCTCAAGAGCGAATCTGGAAAGGAGAGGACTCTCTTCTTCGGTCTTAGTTTAACAACAGTATGGAACCTCAAATTGGGAAGCTTTTGTTGTATGCTCCTACTGCTCCGTCAGCTCCGGTCCATGAATCTGAACCAACACAAGCGCAAGGTACTATTAACTTAATAATAATAACTTGTGTGTTGAGGATGACATTGTTGATGTGGTTGAGAAGGACAAGACTAATATGATAGTTCCAGAAGAGAATAGGACTGTCAGGAGTGGTGAAACTCTAGCAGACACATAGGTGCGTTAAACTAGCCTGGATGATTTAGACAAGCCAGAGAGCTATGATCCCTCTCTTGACATGCCAATTGCCTTGAGAAAGGGTACTAGGTCTTGTACGAAGCACTCTATGTGTAATTACATGTCTTACAGTAATCTATCGCTTAAGTTTAGGGCGTTTACTGCAAGTCTCGACACTGCAACAATACTAAAGAACATACATGAAGCTATGGAAAGTCCTAAGTGGAAGATGGTTGTCATGAAAGAAATGGGAGCACTTGAGAAGAATAAGATGTGGGATCCTTGCACTCTTCCTAAAGGACACAAGACTGTGGGATGCAAATGGGTGTTCCCTCTGAAGTACAAATCAGATGGGATCTTAGACAGGTACAAGGCTAGGCTTGTTGCAAAAGGGTTCACTCAGATTTATGCGGTTGATTATTCAGAGACCTTTTCTCCTGTGGCAAAGTTAAACACAATTAGGGTTCTTCTGTCTGTTGCAGTCAATAAAGAGTGGCCTCCCTGTCAACTTGATGTGAAAAATGCTTTCCTAAATGGTGATTTGGAAGCAAAAGTGTACATGAGTCCTCCATCAGGCTTTGAAGTTCAGTTTGACCACCAGGTTTGTAAGCTTTGAAAATCTTTTTATGGTTTGAAATAATCTCTCTGGGCATGGTTCGACAGATTTACCACCTTTGTTAAATCTCAAGGTTTCTCAGGGACATTCTGATGTCAAATGGTATATTTTGTTGGTAGATTGGAGGATTAGAAACATGACTATTGCTTTCCAATTGGCTGTTTTTGCATTAATTGTTACTTCATCAATCTTACTTATTAGCATTTTTTTAAGAGAGAAAAGAGTCGAAACAAAGGGTACGTTCTTTAGAAGATTTGCGTTATTGAACAAAGCTTTATTACGAGGTCTTGGTTGGCCCCCTATTTTCAACCATTACAGCTGGCGTCGACCAACTTTTCGATACGGACGGACACAAAAAGGAACGCTGGCAGCGGAAATGCAAAAGAGAAGAGCAAAGATTCCTGACCCAGAGCATGTTATTGACTCAACCACAAATCACACACTGTTTATAAAAAGGTCTGAATCTAGGAAAATTGTTGTGTTTATTGTGTATGTTGATGATATTGTCTTGTCAGGAGATGATGCTGATGAGATTACCAAGCTGAAAAGAAGATGGGTGACGAGTTTGAAATCAAAGACCTAGGGAATCTGAAGTACTTCCTTGGGATGAAGGTGACACGAATGAGGGAAGGGATCTCTGTTTCACATAGGAAGTATACTCTTGACTTGTTAAAGGAAACAAGTATGACTGGATGCAGACCTGCTGATACCCCTATGGAATTCAATGCGAAATTGGGAAATCCTGGTGACAAAGTTCCTGTTGACAAATAGAAGTATCAACGTTTAGTGGTAAAGTTGATTTATCTATTCCACACAAGACCAGATATCTCATATGCAGTTAGCACTCTTAGTCAGTTTATGCAAGCACCCTATGAAGAACACATGGAAGCTGTGAATCGCATCCTGAGATACTTGAAAACTATTTCGGGTAAAGGTCTGATGTTCCGAAAAACTGACAAAAAATGTATTGAGGCTTATACCGACTCTGACTGGGCATGATCAGTTACTGACAGAAAGTCTACTTCGGGAAACTGTACCTTTGTGTGGGGTAATCTTGTTACTTGGAGGAGTAAGAAGCAGGGTGTTGTCGCTAAGAGTAGTGCTGAAACCGAATACAGAGCTATGAGTTTGAGAATCTGTGAAGAGATGTGGCTGCAAAAAGTTTTGTCTGATCTTCACCAGGACTGTGAGTTACCTATGAAGCTCTTATGTGACAATAAAACTTCTGTAAGCATAGCCAATAACCCAGTTCAACATGACAGAACGAAACATGTGGAGATAGACGAACATTTTATAAAGGAGAAACTTGACAATGGCGGTATATGTATCTCGTACATTCCTTTTAGTCAACTAATTGTTGATGTTCTCACCAAAGGGTTACTCAGGCAGAGCTTTGACATTGTGTTAACAATTTGGGTCTAATTGACATCTATGCTCCAACTTGAGGGGAGTGTTGGAAATTAGGGGCTAGTGGAGTGTTATAGTCCCAAGGATATTTGTGTAATTTATTGTCCCTAATTTTATTTTCTTTTTTGTTAGGGCTTATTATAGCCTATATATATTCATATTCTTCCCTCTTGTACTCTTTTGATTATTAGAAAATAGTAAGAGTAGCTTCTATTGTGGTTTTTTCTCCCAATAGGAGGGTTTTTCACGCATACCTTGTCTCCTTGTTTTTAGTACTCTTCAATGGAGAAGAAAAAAAGATAGACTATAGAAGATTATTGGACCCAAATTTATACCAATCAAAAGCATTAGTAAGAGCCGAATCCAAATATCTATCAAAAGAAGAGATGTCCCTGAAAAATCTATTTATATATTCATTCATACATAGATATATACGTGCATATGTACATATATGGTGTATACGTGCGCACAGACATGTATAAATGACCGTAATGAAGGTTTCCATGAGAGGCAACAAGTCAATCATTCTGTGAAGATATATATGCCTTCCTTCACCATTGATATGGCTTCCTAATAAGTATTGTGCATATTATAACTGTATTTATGTTTTTTAAAACTGATAACCCATCCATCCAAATATTTCTTTTGTCCAATAAAATAATTGTTAGGGTTGGTGGCTGATCCAAAATTTTTGGTCAGGGGGACACAATTTTATCTAAGATTAAAAGTTTAGCCTGAAAATAAATACATACATACTGGCTTTCTCTCTCCCTCTCTCTCACTCTCTCTCACACACAGTATGGGCTGTATTGGCATATTCTAGTTCTCTTATCTAACTGTAAATCTAATTCTCATTTTTCGCAGGTATGTTTGGCAGTACAAGATCTTATTGATGCACCTGTATTCCTATTTAGGTGCCCTTCCGTCGGCTTATGAATGGTCAGTATCACATTTGTTACCAAGTTATAATCATCTGATCAATGTTTTAGAAGGCTTGAGGCTTATGCCTTGCCTCAAGGTATAATAATTTTTAGCCTGAAGACTTGCCTGTCTTTATGGTCCAATATGGAGGAGACTTCCACTTGTGTGAAAATGAACTAGACCTTAAAAGTTTCTACGGCTTGTATAATGACCAGAAAATAAGATTAATTTACCTCATTCTTAAAAATATAAAGTTTTGAGTTGCTACAATTTGAACTATTAATATTTTTACTGCTTAGGCTTTAAAGCATCGAAGTCAAATTTATACAACAATTGAATCCTATCATTGATGACAATAGTGATGTTAAAGACTTCTAAGTAACTTTTATGTTTTGCAATACACAACCCATTCAAATTTACAACTTGTGGAATTTTTTTAATTAGAATTGAGGCTTACACGTCCCTCACCTCGTCTTGAGGAAAAACCTCTTTTAAACATTGCATACAATAATATAGTGCTTTCTTTGTTTTTGTTTTCTATCCAGTTCCTCTTGTTTTAGCTATGCTAGGTAGAGAGTTGACCGTATTTCTTCTTCTAGGTATAAATTGTTGGATGTAAAAAATATCCTGGTGGAAACTGTTTCCCACCACATGTTACCCCAGATGCTGGTATCTCCTCTATGGGTAGATCTAAGCGATCTTTTAAAGGACTACTTGAAGTTTATGGATGACCACTTCAGAGAGTCTGCTGAACTTACATTTCTTGCGTATCGCCATAGAAATTATTCAAAAGTAAGTAAAACTTACATTGATTTTATATTTCAAATACTTAACAAGCGAAGACCTACAACAATTTTCGTTATTTTGTACATTAGTACAATGTGATTTCTCTGTGTTCTGCATACTTAAGAATGCACTTATGTTGCCATGTTTTTGGTGTTTTTCTATATTTTATTTGAGCTAGATGCTATTTTTTGGCGTTTTCAACCTTCTCTTACCAGCTTGTGCAGACAAAAAATTTCATCAATGGTACATTTTATAGTACGATGTAAGTAAGGAAATAGAACTAATAGAATCTATTATGATGATCTGTTTTGACATTCACTCAATACCCAAGTTTGTGGGATAAAATTGATTCAAACTGATTTTTCTTTTGGAACTTTGCTATCTTGCTCTTGGTCATGGCCTTTGCACATAGTACAAAATACAAATAGTAATTGTATGATTCGTCTTCGCTTCATCTAGTATTATTGTCTGTTATGTAAAAATCTCACTCTATTGTGTACTTCAGGTTATTGAATTTGTTCAATTTAGAGAACGGTTGCAGCACTCTAGTCAGTATCTAGTTGCAAGAGTTGAAGAAGCAGTTTTACAGTTAAAGCAACATGCACATAGCATTGAAGAAGAGGAGGTACTACTTTCATGAGTCATGCCATCTGATATATAAACTTTATTTGGGCCTGTGTTTGAGAGATACTGATTAAAGATTTCTTCTTTCTTTTAGGCCACTCTTGAGAACCTGAAATCCGGGATTCACTTGGTTGAGCTTTCTAAGGAGATCCCCTCTAAACCTCTGAAATTCAATGAAGATTTTGAGTCACGTCCCTGGTGGACTCCAACATCAGAAAAAAACTATCTTTTAGGTTGATATTTTTTTTTCTTTTATTTAAGTTTAGACTTGTCAGTAGTCAAATGAGCACTATACTTTAGTCTTGCCTCTTTCTTTAAATATAACACGGTTTGTGATTTGATGGTAAATTTCTGGGGATAAGTTCATCGGTAAATTTGGTTGATTCAGGAAGAAAGGCTTGTTGGCTGTTATAATCCGAAGGTTGATTACTGGTTGTGATTCCCAGAGAAGCAACAGAATATCCTGTTAGGATTGAATATTAATGATCTTTCTTAATCTCATAATTTTGTAAAACGTATTTTAGAAGCAGTTCCACTCTTTGATTTCTCATATTTTTATGTTTTTTATTTCCTTTCTGATGACGGGTATTATTTGTTCTCAGGTCCTTATGAAGGAATTTTCTATTGTCCGAAAGAGAACTTGGTAAGGAACTCCCATGTTTCATTATTGATATTCCGTTGTTTGATTAACTGACTTGTTTTTCTCCAGTTTTTTTATTTTCTTTTGTTTTCTTCCCCTATTCTTGTTCTGCCTCTCTAACTTTAAGAACATGTGAAACTAACAAAAATGAATATATCCATAATTATGACTTTTTCTCACTTTTATAAACTGTGGTACTAATGTAGAACCAAAATCTGGAAGTCGGTGTTAGGAGAAATGTGGAGAGGAGATCCCTTCTTCCTCGCTTGCTTTACCTTTCTATTCAGAGTGTTTCAACATCAATCAAGGAGAACTTTGAGATCAATGGTTCCCTATCTGATCCTAAATTCTCCACTGAGCTAAAATTTTTGCTTGAGAGCTATGCAGAAATGTTGGGTTCTACTTTTGAAGATGCATTTGAACTGGTTACAGCGGTTTCCAATGGGCTAAGTTCCTATAAGGTATGTTCCTGTTTGTCGTTAAACATGGGAATTTATAGTTGAAGTTCTATAATTTTGTAAGGTAACTCTTGAGCTACAAAGCCTGCTTTGTGTTTACACTCAGACGTTATTGATGAAAACAGCAACATATCTGCAAATATTCAAATCGATGGCTTATGTGACTCTTGGTTTTTGATTGCTTGTTTTGTTAATATTTGGTCTTTAGAGTTATGTTTATGTAAGGTATCAAATTTTAATAAGCATATCACGTCTTTAATTTTTCAAGTCTTGACTTCAGGTTTAGAAGCGTTAGGCGTTAATGCTTAAAGTATGCATCTTGACATGGGCTGATGCATGCTACTTGTTTTGTTAATTTTGTTATAATCATCTTGTGAATTTCATTTTGCAGGTTTTTGGCCACAATTTGGTCGAGTGGTTTAATTTTGCTGTGTTTCTAAATGCATGGAACTTGTGTTCTGATGAGCTAGGGGGAAAAAACGCTGATGGATGTCAGTCTCGCACCTGGCATATTGTCAATTCTCTTCTGGAAAAGTACATCTCGGAAGCAGTTGGATCCTTGGAGTCCATAATCTTCACTCCTTACGACAATATGCGCACCCTCGTGCAGTTGGTCTCGGAGCCATTAGCTTGGCATGGCCTGATACTCCAGGCCTGCATTCGTTCTTCTCTTCCATCTGGTAAAAGAAAGAAGAAAACAGGAACAGCTGCTGAGCTATCCTCTTCTCCTCTATTTCTCGCAGTACGGGATTCGACACAATCTTTGTGTACTACTCTAGAGGTCTTGCTGGAGTGGTTAAAAGGGCTTGTAAACCAATCAGAGGAAGGTAAATTAGAAGTCATACTTTCATCAATTCGAAACAATGGAAAGAATGATGGGCCTGGACAAGTTTTCCACACACTCGAAAATTTGACGTCGTCCATGAACAGTACAGAACTTGGTCATAGGATTACCGAAGCATTGAAGTCTTGGAGTACTGTAGATGTTGCAAGGAAGCTAGTTACCGGCAAACATGTTGTGTTAAGTGAGTTTATAAAAATTTGTGAATCAAAATTCAAATCACTTCAGAAATTGAAACAACAAACATCTCAAGTTTGAAGGTGGCGACTGCATTTCTCATCGATGCCACATCTCTTTGGTTGCGTTCTGCCAAAATTTTCGCCCCTGGAAGAATATTGAACTTTGAGATGAGTTGTATTTTTCAATCAAGATTTTGCTCAGTAACGACAGTGCAGGTGGTTGATGTAATTTGATTGCCGGTACAAAAAATTTCTATCGATCGTCCACAGTGATGGGGGCTGAAACCAAATAAACAACTTTCTTGCATTATATTTGAGGGGAGTTTTACATTTGATTGATAGCTTTTCGGTACAGATTTTGAGATTCAAAGCTTAAGGTTTTGTAAGTTCCAATTTGTTTGTCATTGGTGTTGGTTTCAGCTCATAAGAGATCGGAAGCAGGATATTTTGGAAAACAAATCCGTTACTAATTTTGTATAGAAAAAGATTTCAAAATGCCAATGACTGAGCCAAGGTTATATGAATTCCTAAAATTGTTTTTTAGCTCGTAATATTACCAAATTATGTGTCAGGAACAAAGTGGAAGCAGGTGAGCATGAATCGTAACCAAACAAACAAAAGTTTGCCAACTACGAATTCCAAAACCATAAAGGAAAATACCTCGTAAAATAAAGAGTCTTGTCTAATAAAGCAGACCTGAAATTTAGAACAAGATTCGCATTTGAAGCATGAAAGTGATTATAAAGTATGAGAGTGGTGTTGTCAAAAGTTGGGATTACTTGACATTGGTCGAATATTCAATCTGCAACCTACCTCGATACACCCATGTTGCAATGGCGAATCTTTTGAATCTTTTGAGTGAGGGAACTCGAAGCATTGGTCAAGAGGAACTATATATCAAGAAAATCATATTGGCAACACTACTAAATACGCCTATTTTTTGGTAATTTCTCATGAGATGTTTTAATCTAGCTTCAGCTGCTTGTTTCAACTACAGACGTTGCGGAAGAATAAAGATTACGCAATATGTAGGGGGTGAGTTCCCTTCTTGAGCTTTATAATAATAATTAAATTTCATGGGGACATCAATTTTACCAATCAAGAAAGTCCCCGAGGAATGGAGTGGGTTGATGATGCCAGTGGCAAAATTCATCTTTTAGAAAGAATACATTTATGAATTTAAAGACGTTCAAGCAAGGTAACATCCCAACGAAAGCGAAATTTTCATATCTATTTCTGGAGGACTTGTAGAATGTTGTAAAATCTCTTGATCATGTGTTCACCATGAAATGACTGATCTCATGGCATGTGGCATGCACGGAATTGCATCCAAGTACTTAGGAGCTCACTCCAAATAGACTCGTGAGAAGGAGCAGAATTCATTTAGTGTACCACAAACACACAAGGAAACAGATTTGAGGCCTAACCATGGGAAAAAATGAGTATTAAGGCTACATAGTAATTTACAGAGATTCGAGTAGTGAGTTCTAATCTACAAAAATCAGGTGGCTTTATCAACCCACCTATCGCTATCAACCTATCAGGCAACAAATTTCAAACAACGAGTATCGTTATGTATATTCTGGCAACGAGATGAACAAAAGCGGATTCCACACCTTATGCACGTGTAGCTCGCAGCGAAACCGCAAACCGTGCAGAAATGCCGGCGTGAGGTAGAGCTTGGAGGTCCAACGGCTGCCTTTAAGTATGATGGAACATGTGGAGGCAATGACTCCAAATTTGCCTGTTTTTAGTGTAGCTCAACATCAAAACAAAATTTTTATTGCAATCTAATAAGGCCACGAAGTATAAGAGCTTTTATACAAACCTCGTGCAGAAGCTCCATAAAAGTTTTGGGAGCTTTCTTAGCTTCAAGTGCTTTTGCCTGTCTAGTTTTCCGTTTAGTACCCTTTGATTGCCGCTTTATGTATGCTGCATAGGGGTAGAAAAGGGGTCAAGATTAGTGACACTAGATACCAAACAACACTCTAAGGTATAGAAGAGTATAATTCAATCTGTTTGAATCAATGCAAGTATATTATGGACGGGAAAAAATAGAATTGAAGTTGCCGGGTCCTGTTATTCCTTGGAAATGAATTTCGTTTTAAAGTGATTTCTCTAGACGGAACTAAACACAAGAGTACAAAAGGAGGGACGAAAGAGATGATATATCAACCGACTTTGAAGCATGTAGAGCCTACAAAACAACAACAGCAACTGGGTTCGACAAACAAAACAAGAAAGAGAGTACAGTTTCAAATAATTTGATTTGGAGTTCGCCAAGACGATAACCAAAAAATGATGAAATATCAAATCTCCTCAAAACTGTGACACTTCCCTCTGAAAATCCTATGGTTTATTCCTTCCCAAAATCCTATGGGATAGCATTGACAACAATTAGCCCACACCAACTTGGCTCTTCACCAAATAGGACGACTACACAACAGTTGACTTGGTGATATTGTCGTAGGAATTTTGAGAAAAACACAAACTTAAACCAGAATCCCGTGCCACAATTATATGCTATTCACCCCTTGGAAAAACATGATCTTGGTCTTTTCAGCACCAATCGTACACAAAAGCCCCAGTTCAGACTGATAAGAAAAGCGAATATCAGCTGAAACTTGTCCAAGAATTAAGAGAATCATATCACCAGAGTCTTTTAAATTACTTCTCCACCTATCTTCTTGCCAAGTAGGTGGGCAAGAATTTGTAGAAAGTAGCTCAAACCAATCACCAAATTTTAGTTCTGAAAGCTGCATTGATCAATGCAGATTCCATCCTTCTCCATTATCACCCCAACACTCAGGAATTGTAAAATCCCTAGAAAAATCCATAAGAATGAACCTGGAATATCTCACCCTCAGTGGCTGATTAGTAATCCATGTACCATTGCCGAAATTCGGGCAATTAACGAGTACTAAAACTCCATGGCCAATGCAATATCTGAGTTTTGTTGCTGGCCATCTTCCAAAGTTTTTTTACAGAATTTCTACAGATGGAGAAGATGAAAGTTTTCTCGAGCATACACCAAAGTCTATAGGATTAATAAATAACAAGAATCGAAGTATCAAAAGCAATTCCGGCTTACTTTCACATTGGATTAGATGATGGGAATAAGCAGTACAACAGAAAAATTGGGAAAATATTAGATGTCTAACATTAAATAGATGTAATTGAAGAGAACACCCTACAAGAAACAGGCCAAAGTGGAAAGAAGATGAATGAATAACATCATATTAACCTTGATCGTCATCATCGAGAGAAGCATCCTCATCGTCAATGTTTTCGACTACTTCCACTCCCGCATTGTCATTTTCCAATGCCTCAAGACGAGCAAGTGCTGCCTGAAGAGCAGAAAAACGAAGACTAAAACGTACATTGTAGATATAGAATCCAGGCTCCTAATAATCAATTATAGCACCAAATAACTCGCAACAAAGAATCAAAATCTAGTTCACCAAACGAACCTGAGTACGGTTGTCACTGCTGGCTAGGGCAGCAACCATCTTAGGAGCAACCTTCCGAGTCCGGCTTGACATGCGTCGGAATGGATTCGTAGAATCATCATCCATCGCTAGCTACAACCCACTCAGATCCTTGAATGAAAAAGACGAATCGATTAAAATTAGCGCGATGAAACAGGTAGAGGATTCTCATCAGAAATAATACAATACAAAATCACACTAGAAGAGTTGTAGTAAGAAAAAACCCTAGGTTTCGCATAATACTTTGATTATGAGCAGTGTTTCGAATAAAGGTATTCGATCGTAATGTACAGTGTGAGAACGAAACTGAAATGAGCGAAAGAGAGAGAGTTCCAAACCCTAGACTCGGAGAAGAAGAAGAATGGCGGACTTCGAGTCGATGGGCTTACTGTTCTCAACTCCGGCGACCGTCGTTATTTAAACTGGAAAGTTACGCCTACGGCGGCCGAGTACCAAGTCTACCGTGGAGTTAACGGCTATTACACCGTTCTAAAATAAAATTCTGAATTAATCAATTTAACTTTTGTTAGTACAACGGTGGAGATAAAACCTCCCAACTTGGGAAATACTTCTCCGCTAAACTCGCTTTTTTTTTTTTTTTTTTTTATCATGGGTGTTCAAAAATTAATTCCTAAGTTGTGACTATGATTGAACCTGTGACCTCTTAATTAGTTATTGATTTTTTTTATCATTAAGTCAGTCATGATGGTTAACTAAACTCACTTTTTAGTACAACTATTTAAAAGTTAGAGGATCAATCTATGATATTATGAGGAAAATTTATGTCAAAATTTACTATCTATTTAAACTTAGTAGACATCGGTAATTATATCAATTTACACAATTTTTTTTTAAAAATTTAAATTGATTAATATCTTATTAAAACTAATTTCGTGACACTATATTTGGTGTCAATCTGAGGAGCCTTAGGTATTTTGGTATTTTTTTGGTTAACTTGAAGTGGGCTGTAGTACTCCTCTTATAAAGTTGTTGGATGGGTTTTGGGGAAATGGAGCTTTTGCGTGTGTTTTTCCTCTTGCATTGGTAAAACATCTTGACTGGTGTTTTTGGGATCATTTCCCTATAATGATTGAGCTTTAATTGGTTGATTTTAGGAGGCGGAGGAGGAGGGGGAAGTGGAAGAGGAGTCTTTCGTATTGAGGAATCTTGGCTCACTGATGGAGAATGTTTTCGGGTGATTGAACATGCGTGGAAGGGTCAGTTAGATGCATCGGGTTCTGATGAGGTTGTTGGTTTACTTCTGATGAGGATTTGGATCAAATATTTGTTAGCTACTTTGGTCATTTGTTCCAATCGGACAACCCTTCAAATGAGATGATTGGGCCGACTTTGATAGTCATCCATAGATGTGTCACTGATGATATAAATGCTTTTCTGCTGCATGCTTTTACTAAGAAGGAGATTCGACATGATCTTTTCTAGATGACCCCGTCTAAATCTCCTGAGCATGATAGGTTACAACTTTCTTTTTCCAAAGGTTTTGGCCTATTGTTCGCCCTTAAGTTGGCTGTAAGGTTGCACGACGAAGTCCTTGTGCCTCCCATTTATTTTTTGCTTTTCTGTAAAGTCAATCCTATGGCTTGTGCTTCTTTAAAAAAATATCCAGAGGTTGTGTGAACAGGTCTCTAGTCAATGTGTGAATTTTAGTAAATAGTTTGTTTTGTTTAGTCTATATACTTCTGTCTCTTGTCAAACAGAGTTGGAGAACCAGTTGCAGGTTAATGTGGTGTCAAACTTCGACATGTGTTGTGGGAGGAGAATGTTGAGGAAATATTGTCTATTCCTACTTGTCCTACTCTTGTCCTCGATGGTTGGTGTTGGCACTATTGTAAGAATAAGATGTTTTCTACTCGGAGTGCCTATAACATGTAACTTCGACATAAATGGTATTCTTCCTACTTATTAATCTTTATCTAATATTGTATATTCCACACTGAAAACAAGGCTAGTACAGTGGTAATTATACATAAATGAATGATATCTAAAAAGAAAAAAATATCTTAATAATTACAAGATTACCAAATAATATAGTATCACCCAAAAGATCACTCAAATAAAATAAGACCCCCATAAATATCTTATTACCGTAACACCCTCAAACTCAAGGTGGTAGAGTAGAAATCAATTTGACTTTACGAAGTAACTAAGTGAAGCAAGGAGAAGGGAGAGCTTTGGTGAAGATGTCAACTGATTGATTTGTGGTGGAGATGGAGTGTAGATGAAAAGTGTTGCTCTTAAGGTGATGACGAACAAAGTGACAATCATTCTCAATGTGCTTTGTTCTCACGGTTGAAAATTAGTTCTCACGGTTTTTAGGATGGTGTGGTTTATAGGTTTTTTTTAAATGTAATTTAAATTTTATTTTGAAAATATTATATTCTTCCAAAGTTACTAGACTTTGATAATAATAATTATTTAGGAATATAGTTAAGATTTGATAGTTAGGATTTGAATTTTTTAAATAATATAATTTGAAAAAAATTGTTTTTTAATGATACTAAAATCATAGCTGTTAAGATTTGAATTTTAGATTGTTTGAATTAGTTAGAGATATTTTGGTCTGTCGTTAATTTGCAATTAACAATTTTAAATTTATTTTATCATTTTTATAATTTAATTTTTTTTGTTATTTATCAAAAGTAAACGTTAAATTTTGCTATTTATCAAATCGATCTAATGAAATATAAGTCATCTATTAAAATCTAACGTGTATAAAACTCTCTCACTCAACCTAGTTAGGATGAACGGTCCACAAATAGGTATTATGGCCCATCAAAGTTTGAAGGGTGCAATGGGCCCACGGGCCCAGACCGTTGGCCTGAAAAGAAGGCGGCTAATACGTGCCAGAAATTAATTTAAACCCCCCATTACTCAAATTCAATTTTTACCCACCACCAACTCTCTATTTTTCTTTTTTTCTTTTTTCTTTTTTCTTTTTTCTTTTTAACTTTTAATTACTCACATATTCATGAAAAATGTTTAAAATAAATAATATCTTACTATGTAACAATATTTAGAGGATTGTCGTTTTTAACAATATTTTTCAATAATTAGTAGACCCTTTGATACAACCGTCAAGGTTTAGAGGACTACATTTGTAATTTATTAAATAAAAATGTTTTAAAATATCAACAATTTATAAATTACTTTTCTTGTATCGGTTTCGAATCTCTTTGATCTAGTACAACAATTATGAAATAGGAGATCAAACCTCTCCCTTCTAAAATGAAAGTTTTCGCCAATCTAAGTTCACTTTTAAATTTGTTCTCACGTGTTATTAGATTTGTAGTTTCTAAAAATTTGGTACATTTCCTTGTCCATCTCTAATTTATCAATCCATATTAATGAATTTACTCGCCTCTATTCTAAATTTTAATGGACTCAATTTTTTCTTACAATTATTTAAAAAGAAATTTTGTCAAATTATTTAGACAAAATAAAATTGGTTGCAATTCAAAACATATATAGTTTCAAATAAATATATGATAATAAATTATAAATTTAATACGAATATGTAAAAGAATTAAAATGAGTCTGTACTTTGTTTGATGTACCTAAATTAGACAAATTTAGTATTGATTTATCGGATACCGTAACTAGTTTTTAAAATTAAAATTTGTTAAAGACTATTTTACTTTTTCTCGCAGCTATATCAATATCTAACATTTAAACCATGAATTTGTATCTCATATCAGTTGAATTAGCCTTATATTGACCATAAAACATACAGTTGTTATCATATTTTATGAAAATAATCAATTTCTCATCATTTCATCATTCAATATTGAAAGAATGTATCTCTTACAAATACGAACCATTTGTAACTATCTCAAACCAAGTTGCAATCTACAATTTCTCTTATGGCCAGAGAAACAATTTACCCACGAAAACCTTTGATGAGAAAATTTCTACCATAAGATTATTATTTCGCTAAATATTATATCTAATAGATCCTTATACTTAAGCTAACTATTTTAGACATAAAAGTTAAGTTTATATTTAATTGTACTTTAAAATTTTTAATTTTGTGTCAGATAAATGAATTTTTTTTTAAAATACCAAACATAATAAAGATTTTTATTAAACACACAAATAAATTAATTAGATTACCGAATAAATATAAAATGAAAAAGTTCAAAGATTAAACATGTAACATAAACTAACTTTTGAGGAAAAATATGACGATGTAACATAAGTTGGTTTATGTTACATGTAACATAAACATGTAACATAAACCAACTTATGCTATTAACATAAAGTTCTAAATCTACCCCAGCATCCATTTCATCGCATCGTGTAACACCAAACATGATCTATATATTATACTACTAATAGATTGAAATAATTTTCTAAAATTTGAGGGAAAATTATTATTAATATTATTGATATATTTTTTTAGCAAAAAAATTATTGATCTAAACTTTTCTTTGGATTTGAAATTAATTAATAATATTATTCTTTCGAAAATCAAATTATAGTGAGAGTTCTATTTTTATTTCACTCATTAACAACAATCTTTGAAATTTTTAATACATCTAACATTTCTAGTAAATTGTATATATACACAATGATTTTGTATTTCTAAAGTATTTACAAAAATATCATTTATTCAAGAAGTTTGTTTAATTCTAATATTAATATTCTATAACTATTTCAGAAAGGTGTGATATAAGAATATTAAATGAACTGGAATAATAAATAAAACAAAAACTTCACATTTAGTGATATTCTTCTTCATTTTACTCACATATGAATTCAAATGTATACGCAAGAGTAATATATTTTATACATAATTTCCACATATATTTTTTTTACTGCTAAATTTGTTGAAAAGGGGGATTTAGAATTATTAACTTAATTTGTATTACAAAATTTCAATTTCATTATAATACACGGTATACTTAATAATTAGAAAAATTATTGTAAATGTTGAAAATATTTACAAATATAACTGATAGAATCTAACAATTATCAATGAAATTTAATAATTTTAGATTCTATCAAATTGATATAATAACCTAAAATTTTGCTATTTTAGAAATATTTTAATTCATTTTTTTATATTTAAAGATAATAATTATTGTAATTTTAATATCCAAACACAAAAAGTATTACAATTATTTTCCATACGATGAGTTTTTATTTGTAAGTTCATCAGAAAATATTCTCATATGGATTTAGGGAATTATAAAAAGAATATACATATATATAACAATATGGGTAAGCATACATCATTTTTCTAGAAATTATTAATCCTGATGAAGAAACATTTTTTAAGAGGGAAGAGTTTTCTTCGCCTAAATATGATCGTCAATCTATGAACTCAACTATTAAAGCTAATGATATTAATTTCTATCATAAGATCGACGAGAGCGAAAAAATCTAACTCTAAGTATCAACATGAAAATTAAGAAAGTGAATTCTGTAAATCACTCTATGAAGGTTGATTCACTAGGTCAGTCGTGAGAGAAAACAAATATAATCCATAAGTATGCAGGCTGATCAACATAGGATGTCGACCCCATGAAAATAAAAATTATGCCTAAATGTGTTTTACTTTTGCATATATGTTTGGGTGTGACTGGATGAAACGAATCAAACAATTCTTAACGGTTAGTAACTATTTGATTAATTGTCCGAGAATGTAATTAGTGAATGATTGTTACAAAAAAATTATAAATTAACACTTATATTCAAATTTTCTTATCAATATTAAATATTAATTTTTTTTAGGGATAACTGCTAATCTTATCCCACCTAATAAGAGAATAATCTCCCTTTCTACTCTAATCCAAAATCCAAAAAAGGTAAAAAGAAAAAAAAATGAAAGAAGGATAAACCAATGCTTATATTATTTAATTTTAATTTTTATTTTTTTGAAAAAAAGCAACCTTACCCTTTTTTGACAACTCTATTTATTGATCATGCACACCTAGCTTCTGCTTCTTCATATTGCTATCTCTTTCTCAGTGCTACATTTGTTTATTATTCATTTGTATAAGTCAATCTCATCTTGTGTTATATTTCTTTTCATTTTTTTATATTATGTTCTAATAATTACCCTAATTCTCTCTCTCTAAATAAATAAATTCCCAAACTCCCTAATTTTCCTTTTATTCCTTTCTAATTAAACCCAACTTAATATATTTCTGTTAATTACCTCCAACTAAATAATGGGTTTTAATATTTCACATTATTCAAAACCCTAGAAAGACAAAAACCTATATTCACAAATATATGCATCAAATCTAATCATATATATACATACATACATACATACATATATTCTCACCCACTAATCTACATTACATTTAATTACTATAAACTTAATTAAAAGATTATAGAGCTCTTAATTAATTTTATTTATTGTTTGTACTGCAAAATTTATATTAATATGTCCCTTACATGTAGACACTACTTCCCCTATGCCCTAAAGTTTGAACATCAACCAACCCTTCTTCATTCCTCTCCTCCTCATCCGGCCCTACACGTGTCCTCTAATGGCCTGGATTAAGAGAAAACAAAAAACCTTCCATTTTTCTTTTCCTTTTTAAAATTAATTATAGTTTTCTCTTCAGTTTTTTACCATCTTAATGTCTAAAAATTAGATAACATACAGTCATCTAACCCTGAATAAAAATGGCATGAAAATATTTTTCCAGTCAATGCAAGGAAAAATAAATAAATAAATAAATAAATAAAGAAAACCTAGCTCTCAAATTTACCTACAATTTAAAGAGAGAGAAAAAACCCTCTTCCCTCGTAAATCAGTCCAAAATTTAATTTCTATGGTTTAAAAAACTAATATATATATATATATATATATACATACATATATATAAATAATTCCATATATTATTTTACAGCCATAGAAAAAGTAATAAAAAAGAGAAATTAAATACCTGGGATAGGAAAAACGACGAAGGTGAAAAAGGATATATGTAATTGGAAAAAGCAAGGAGAAGCCATGAAACTCAGGATAGATAGCGCCGGAAAGCAGGGCGGCGAAAATGAATATTACGGTGATCTTTTTTTATATTTGTTGGCGCTATCCCTCCTGAGCTTTATAGATTCTCCGGTGCCGGCAGAGGGAGCATTAGATGGGCGGCCAAGATGAAACCCCAGAAAGAGCTATGAAGGAAAAGAAAGAAAGGGATGAGCCATATTTATAAGAACAAAAAACAAATAATTTTAGCCAGTTAGTTGATAGTTGTAGGGTTCATACCATTTAAATTAATAAAAATAATAATCATAATAGTGGGTGCAAGGACGGTCCAAAATATCAAATCCCAATTTAAAAATAATAACTCCAAATAATTTTTAAAAACGATATTAAATAGGAACTTATTCAAATTTGATCTTAAATTTAGCGAGGAAAAAATGTCATCTATTAACATTTTCATAATTTAAAAATATATTTATATATATATATATATATATATACACACACTTGTATCAAAGTGACAATTTAGTCTCTAAGCTTTTAGTTTATAATGATTTAGTCTGTGTACTTTAAATTTTGTTACAATTTGATTGCTAAATTTTAGTTTGTAACAATCTAATCTCATTACTATCAAATTTGTAATAACTTAGTTCCTAATGTAAAAAATCATCAAAATTCAATATCAATTTTATTATTTTATGACTAGAGTATGTATTTTGTAAAAAAAATATTTAATTAGTTTATCAGTTTATTTATGCAATAAATCTTATTAAATTGTAACATTAAATTTTACTGGAACAACTAAATGGATACAAACATTGATTAAATTATTTAAAAAATTGAAATAAATAAAATTTTGAGAGACTAAATTGCTATTTTCGTAAAAGGTTAGGATATGAAGTAAAATAATATTTTAATTCTATAAAATAATATTAATGTTTGAAAATTGTTTAAATAATTTATGTCGTCGTTGTTGTGAGAATACGCTGCCGACTACGATATTGATTCGTAGAGGGCATTGGGAGAAGCAAAAAGAAATGCGAGCCGTTGGATATAGGGGAGACTGATTTGTGATCGTTAGATGAAATAAAAATTTAAAAAAAAAAAAAGAAAGATATATATATATATATAATTAAGGGGAAGAAACTTTATGGCGGGTCAAAGGACTTTATGGGCACCAAATGTCAATTGAATGCTCTTCACTAACCCAACATCAATGCGTTAATGGAGAGTTACGCTTTTTGGAATCTCTTTCCTTTGTCAAAATTATTCATCATTACTTAATAATCTTAATATCAATTGTATTACACTTCTCTTTTCTTTTTTCTTTTTCCCTAATTAAATCAAACATAAACATCAATGCAAATATAATAATTAGACCTAAAGTACTTATAATATAATATAATGTAAACAAATTATCACTTATAGACAAGTTATTACTGAAGGATAAGTTATTAATAATAGAATTCATACGACAGTTGAAATATATTTTTTAGTTAAAACAAGTATTATGTTGGCAAATTAGGCTCATTTTAACTTGAAATATATTTATTAATTTTTTCCAAACAAATTATAAGTCTCAAATTTGTTTAGGTTAGACTTATGAGCTTTAAAAAGTGTCCAACAATAATATCCTTATGTTTTCAATTTTGTGTTTAATAGGTATCTATAAACTTTTTATATATAATTGAGACTTCAAGAATTTATTTGACCCAAACTAAAAGTTGAAGGAGATAATAGGGACAATTTTGACTTTATTGAACACCAAATTGAAAGTTTAGATACTTGATAAACTTAGAAAATCAAATAAAAATAAATGTAAAAGCTTACGCTAATTTTTTAGAGTAATTATTTTAAATGACAAAACTGTTCAAAAAAATCTACGCTAACATTTTGTTATATTTAAAAAATAACCCAAATTTTTACCATATTCAACGTTCTAGAATTACCAATTTTCCAATCTCAAATTATAAATACTTTATTCTCTCTCTCACCTGTTCAACTACCTTAATTAGAAATTTAACTTTAACACATTTATTAAAGGTTACATCATTACTCTTGATTGTTAAGTTAGGTTTAAATATGTTTTTTTTAAAAAAATTCTATCTTTAGTATACTTGTCATCTTTGAGGATTTCGATTTTGGTTACAAATTGTAATAGAATGATATGAATTGGGTAACTTCAAAAGTAATTAATGATGTAAGCTATAGTTTAATTACTAGAAAATTATGTCTTTAGGTATACTTGATTTACCAGTAATTAAATGAGTGTTTTTTTTTTACAAATGACTTACTTTGAGAGGTAAATTGAAATTTGATTTCACTTTTGAAAATCAAAGCTTTTTGGCCTTCTACTTACATTGTCATAGTGTAAAATTGCCCAAATATCATTCCTTTAATTTTTCAACCCTCATCCACACTCAGTCGCTCTGTCCGCGATCTGCACGAAGAAGATGATGAACCTCGTTCTGTCTGTAAACTCCAATCGCCATCGTCATGATCTACGATTCGCGCCTCTCACGACATTGTCCAACGACTCACCCACTCTTCCACTCAAGAACAGGTTAGGCTGCACACACTCCTCGTTCCTCTTTACTCAATGCTCATCACAAATTTGAAAACTAAGCTTTTCTTGCTTTCATTTTTCACGCTTCAGTTCGCTCCTGCACACTTGATCCTCGGCGCATGCTACTCACTCCTCGATTTTCAATTTTATTTTAGCCTCGGTACTAAAGACCCTACTTCTTCTATTGATTTTTGTTCTATTTGTGTTGGGTTTGATTGATTTCGTCTAATTTGCAAACCCAATTTCATTTAAATCTTTTGATTTGTTTAGCACATTTTTATTTGCTTTAGTATATTGATTTTGTTGTTGGGGATTTTAAGATTTGTGCTGATAAAAAAATATCAGAATTAGAAAATGATGAAAAAGATCCAAAGTTAAAAATCCAACTTTCGGGCAAAAAGAAAAATTGAAACCTTATGCTACAACTTGTTGTCATCGAGTAGAGAGAAAGATCATAGAAAGATAACGAAGAAGATCACGAGAATTGAGAGATGGAGGTTGAGAAATTAAAGGAATGTCGTTTAGATAATTTTACACTATGGTGATCTAAACTGAATGCCAAAAAACGTTGGTTTAGAAAGTGAGACCAAATTTCGTTTTAACCTCTCAAAATATGCTTCCGTACAAAAAAAACCTAATTAAAGCATATCAACTTTTTTTTTAGGTGGTCAAGTTATGCAGTAGAAAATTATGTTTTTTTTACAATTATATGGACATGAATAAATTATGTTTATTAAGGATATGGTTGGGGAGTGACCACTCCAACCTAGTTACAATTACTTTTTGTCATTTTAAAATTACTATTAAAATATATTTTTAATTTTATACCAGACTAATTTTGATATGTAATACATGTGTGCATCTCGGGCATCACCATCTTTGTACGTTGCTTCTCACAAACTTACATAAAAAAATATTATAATATTCTAAATAAAGGAAAAAACAAAATTTGTTACATGACAAGTTTTGATTGGACAATTTGGTGGTATAGACAAAGATGAGTGATATCTAGGTACACCTAAGTATTTTTCAATTTTGATGATATAAAAATTGCATTTAACGTATAAAATTTAATATTGAATTACTTTTGAGTGTTAAAAGAGTATATTACAATAATTTTAAAAATAACAAAATTTTTAAAATCACTCTCCCCTAAATATGACTGTTGAATATATATTAAATATTTTATTTAGTTTTAGAATTGAGTCTTTAACTTTTTAGTCTAAATTTGTTACAATCCGTTCATTTTGGTCATTTTAATTAAATTTACAATATACATAAGAGAAGTTATTTAATATTTTATATCTTTGCAGATGCAAAAATATGCATATAATTATTCAAAATTAGTTTTGGTGGAATGAAATTAACGTTTAAAAGTATAAGATTACATAATAATTGATTTTGAACAAATTAAAGTCATTTGGAAGACTAATTTTAAACGTTACATTCATAAGTAAATTATACTATTTCAAAATACCTCCGAAAACATAAACTTAATTAGACTGTTTGAATCAATTTTATCAATATATAAATTCATTGTCTTAGATTCATCATCTCTCCAAATAAAAAAGTCATAAAAAATAAAATTTCTTAAAGTTCACAATTAAATTAAGACATAAAAAAAATTAACCTGGGTACAGTTCAACTTAATTCGAGTTAAAATAAAAAATAAAAAATAAGAAACACAAATATATGGTTAAATCCACATAAAAAGCATATATTATAATTGCCATATTTATTTATTCACTTTCAATTTTATATATATGGTCATGTCTTTTCCTTACATAGAATCACTATTTGAAAATTTAAAAATTTAAAAAAATGGGCCAATTAGAAAAGTATTATATAAAACAAATCCACTAATAATAATTATAGCTAGATCCACATATCTCACTTACAACCAATGTTGCAAAATGATCATGCTTGGCACTGCAATGACTAATTAAACTATATTATTCTAATTTAATTCTCCTTTGATTATTAATTAATTGTTAATATACGTATGATTCATTCATATAAGACCTAAGACGAGAATGTATTTATAAAAGAAAAAAACGAGAATGGAAATTTAAAATTATAATTTTTTTAATAGATTACAAAGGATTTTAATTTCTTTTAGGTTATAGAAAAGGCAAACAAAAAAGGTAGTGAAAAAAGGTATAATTATAACAAGATTGAAAAAGTTTGAGAATTAAAGTTTTGGAATAAAAAGAAAGTTGAAGCATCAACAGTTTGAAAAAGAAAGTGGAATAGTTTATCCTAAAAAAGAATAATTTGTTGTTTAATAAGCTTAATCATAAAATGGAAGACTTTTTAAGATATTTTAAAATATTTGATTTTCATTTATTTACATTAACCAGTTACGTGTAAAGCACGTGAAATCTTGTAGTTTTAATTATTTTTTATATAATATAATAATTTTTTATTATATAGAGGACATTTCTGAAACTATTTACAAATATAATTAACAAACTGTATTAAATTCTCTATAGCACATTTAGAGATTTTTTTTTTTTTTTTTTTTTTGCATTTTCTTTGAACTTTGGATCTCATGAAATTATTTTTTTAAGTAGAAAAATGCAAATATTTATTTTGTTTTTTTTTTTTACATGTGCATCTCTCACACATACATTAGAAGAATCAATACACTCTACTAATTCAATGTGTGTAAACCAATCCCACTCCAAATAGATGCATCTAATAACATCTATTGCATTCTATCTCGAGGAGCAATGCCCGTCAAGCATTAACTGCACTCTAAAAGTCACATTTATTTTCTTTCAAATAGCGACACCTACACTTGAAAAGTTGCAACCATTCAACGAAGGACATCACTCGAAAAATTAGAACCACTCGATAAAAGATGTTGAGATGTCGAGAATTCGACATTATAACAACCAAGGGGACTCACACTTTTTATAAGATAGATGAGTTACTTTCACATTGTCGATTGATTTTGAGATGGAACCTCATACTATCAAATTTAAAAAAAAATATGAAAATTCATATAAAAAATAAGGATAAAAGAGACACGTAAAGATTCTTCCTACGTACATCGTTTGCGTAGAGATTAGAAAGAAGATTAAAATAAAGGAGTTTTTTTTTTTTTTAGGTCTTTGTACTTATCTAGATTTTCATTGGTTGGATTAGATGCAATTATCAAAGTTTTGTTATTGTGATATCACATCCATATATTCAACTGTAATATATTATTACACACGTATAATTGAGGCCATCTGTAAGCAATTAAACTTAACATATATATCAAAAGATTTGGGGTATACATCAATTCTCAAGTGTTCAATTATCTCACAAGTTGTTCTTATGGATTGTAAGTTTGAATTTTTATACATTGAATTCTAAGAAAGATATATTATACAAAAATTAGGATTAAAATTCGAATCTATAAGATCTAGAATGCGATGAGATATAACTTTTTGATAGGTAACAATAATAGATCAATAAGTCATGTGGTGGTCGACAATCGTTCTAACATACAAACAGATTTTTGTTGTGCTACAACACCTATTATTAGTAGGACAAAAATTATTATCCTTATTCAATAAAGTTCATCAAGCACTCCATATAGATCAATATCAGATTTAATTTCTTTAGCTTTAATTTATACCTTCAATTTCAAAATTTTCAAAAATATATTTTTTGATAGACTCTTAAAATTGTATTTGTTGATTATTTGTAACGTTGTGAAAGCAAGTGCATACTGCATGGATTTAATATGTAGATTAGATTGGATTTGTTTTTTTAATATTTCAAATTTATTGGATTGAAACCACAAAATTGTATGATGTTTCATCTACAAATTTTTAACATATATGAAAATTAAATTTGTAGTTAATGATTTGACGAGTGTGTGTTTAGATTTGATCAAGTAACAACTCATTTGAGGTAGATTTGACAAATGTTTCAATTTTGTATTTATTTGATTTTAGTTTGTATTTTGAAGAGCTACTATGCTATAAATAACATTTTGTTTTCTCATTCTAATCTGTAGAGTTCTCTCATTTCTTTCTTCGTTTTTGATCTTGAGTTGAATTAAGAGCCGCAAATACCCCAAGAGTTCTTTCAGATTCCAATAGTTCAAGATTGTAGTTCTATCAGAATTAAATGTTGTATCTTGTTGAGATGAGCGATATAGTCTACTTGCACAACCTATATAAAGTGGATAATTTTCGTTAGGACAATGCTTACCAGAAAAGTGCCTTGACTATCATTGACGTCAAGATCTTAAGAGTTTTTAATTATTTCAGTTTCTAAACCTTGCAATATATACTATCTAGCTTACTCTTAAGTTTGAATACATACTATCATTTTACTATACAATGTGTATTGTACTTCAACTATCAATTTGCTAGTGTTATTTAGTTTTTATATATCGGTTCTCCGACAATATTTAGGTTAGAATAAAGAAAAGATGATAATGGATAATAATTATTACATGAATGAATTCAACCTTAAGAGGGTAGAGGGTAGAAAGAAACAACTCAAATTATTTATATACCAAAGTTAAAATGGAATATGAATATATGTATATCCCACTTTATTAAATTGGTCTTTATCAAGTGTCACATTCCTCTTAAGGGTTTGATAGTGGTCTAGCTAAGCTAGAGAGCACAAAATGCCATTCTTTATCTTTTTCTTTCTACTTTTTTTAATCATTCAAAACCAATAAAAGAGTAGAGATGAGAAGAAATAGAAAGTGAATGAGCCTCATAACCTAATATAAATATCCAAATTAAGACTATATATTATATATCTATTCAATTCCTTCTCCATATATATTGATAGAATTTTCTAACCTCTTGCTTCAAAAGATTATTGTCTCTTAATTAACTAATGTACTATATATATAATTTGTTAAAATTAAATCCTATGTGTTATATCTAATAATAATCTTGCTCTATATGATGTCTTTTTTATATTTCTATTGACGCATTGAGATTTTTATATTTTCTTAAGTTCGAATTCAAAATGAAATATAAAAGGCATATTGACATCTCAATATATATGACATCTCAAAATGACATTCACGTTATCCGAAAATTAATACAAAAGAAGTTTAATCTATTAGAAAAAGATAATTTTATATATATATATATATATATATATTCTTTATATTTATATTCTTTTTTCAAAATGTCTAACTACACATTTAAATTTAATTTCTTGAAATTTTATATGGTTTGATAAAATCTCATAAATAATCTTTTTATTATTATTAAATTCTCATCAATAGTTCTTAAATTTTAATGTTCTCTAAATTATTGTGACCAAATTTACCATTTCCAAATATCTATATGTAGATTATGTTAGTTTAGGTTTAGTGTACATGAGTGATAAACCTACATTTATCACTATGTATATTTTTAGAAAAATAAAAATAAAAATTATAACAATAATGATAATTTTATATTAAGAAAAATGAGAATCAGAGAATACATTATTTGGTTTCTATATATCCAAAAAATGAAAATGGTGGAAAAACTTTAGTATTTTTGTCACCATCTCCACTTGAAGTAGAGATTATTCCTCTAGGTAGGTCCTTGTAGAATACCTTTACAATTTTTTTTTTTTAAAAAAAAAAGTCCTTGTAGGAAATATTTGTAGACACTCATATTATAGTGTTGCATGGGACCTAATATTGAATAATATCTTTATATATATATATATATATATATATATATATAAGAATGAATAATATATATTTTCTTAAATGATCATCATATATTTTGGATAATGGCTTTCAATTATGTCAATTTGTTAGCCATTTCTTTCAGAGTTTCCATTTTTCCCACTTGTGAATGAAATGAAAGCATTAAGAGATTTATTAATTATTTTGTCAGGAACTCTCTACATTATTGTAGGTTTTCTTAAAATTAAAAAAAAAAAAAAGGATTATTGTTGGTTTATTGGGTTAATTGGACTTTTATTATAATCTCATTAATTTCAATTTATAGAGGAAAGACTTTGAATATTTTGTTTTCTTTTTAAATAAATAAAAAAGAAAAATCTACAGTAAAGCTTGAAGGATTTCTTCCAAACAAATAATAATAAAATCTTGAAAATCTGGATTCAATAGTGTTCTGTCTGTTTGTGAAGTTATTATTTTACATTGAACTCCATTTAATTTGCAAATTTCAATTTTCTAATTTTAATTGCACAATCACATTTATTTATGAAATATATTACACGTTGTTCAAATCACGTGGAATAATCTCAACAATTCAGACTATCCAATCTAATTAAATTATAAATGTTAGATTTTTTTTTAAGAATATTCAAGTATATAGGAGTAATTACACATAAGCAAACCTGAAATTTCATAAGAAAAATATCAAACATATTTCTATTAGATTTTGATTAATCCTAAAATGTGCTCAGCTGATTTTCACTTAAAATGTAACTAATTTTGTCCTGTGCAGATTTTTTTTTTTTTTTTTTTTTGCATAAATATTGATTTTTTTTCTAAATTATCTCCCTACACATTTTAATTTTTTTAAGTAATCTTTTTTCAAATATCATATTTGTATCGAATCTCTGATTTCAAATCTTACTTTATCTAACTTTTTAAATTTTCATCCTTTTCTAATTTTCATTTTGTGTTCTAACTTTTTAATATTTGTTGAATTTCTCAAACAACTTCACCTAGGTCGATCCCCGACTTGATCATTAACTTAAATTGGAAATTTCTTTGAGTTGCCAAATCTTATTCTTTTTCAAGTGATTCTTCTCAAACCGTTGTGAAAGAGCTAGATCTAAGGGCCAAGGTTCCCAAATTCACAACATATGGACTGTGTCGGTATTAACCACCCCCTAGACTTTTTAATAAAGTTTCATACCTATCCCTTAACGATGTATCATTGAGTACCATGACATCAATTGTTTTCAAGTACCGTTGTCGATTCTCCTGCTCTATGAGATCTCCACAATATATGGTTTCTCCTACACTATGAGGTCTCCACAACATCGCTACCAGAATTCTAGATACGTTTAGCATAGATGAAACACAATTTTAGATGGCTTGGTTGTCCAATTTTTCAATTATTTTTTTAAGTTTTGTATTTGTGGACTTAGTCTAATGACTAATTACATTCTTCCTAAGACTATATA
>JBBPDJ010000003.1:12229982-12254789 GCA_037974625.1 Cucumis cinereus
TATATATATATATATGTATATAGAAAGAAAATGAAAAAAAGAATCGCACAAGCCGAGAATCAAACCCGAATCTGTACCGTGACAGGGTACTATTCTATCACTAGACCACTGGTGCTATTCAATATTAAATAATAATAACATAGAATTTTAATATGGCCAAGTCATATAAACTAAAGTCAATAGACATTAACCCAAAACTTAATTGAAATGAAAGATTTTTAGTAGCGTAGTAATAGATTAGTCTTGAATGTTGTATATGACTTTCAAATAGATAGTTTAGTTAATTTGTTACATCCAATGATAGTTGATATTAGTGGGTGTTCCAAAGGGGTTGAGAGTTCCAAAAGCTAGTTAGCTTGAACAACCAATCTGTATCTTAAATTTTTAAAATTAGGTTCATTAATTGCAATTTCTACCGTACAAAAGACAAAAAGAAATCTATCTCTTTTAAATTAGATAATATAAAATTTAGACTCTGTACGATAACTATTTCGATTTTGGTTTTTAGAACTAAGTCCATTTATTATTCATTTTTTATAATGTGTTGCATTTGTCTCAATACAATAATTATTGAATTTTTAGTCAATTTTAAAAATAAAGTTTTTGAAAGATACATTTCTTTTCAAATTTAGTTTGGTTTTTAAAACCATTGGTAAAAAGTAAATAAATAAAAAATTAGAGAAAACATCAATTTTTATTATATATTTTTCGAGTTGTATCAATTTGAACTATAAACTATTGATTTGATCAACTTTGACCTTAAACTTACACAAAGTGTAATCTTCGATTCAATTTTAGTTAATTTATTTACTAATTTTAACGAAATAAAACTTCGTACATAAATAAGTTTGATCAAAACACAAATTAGCGATAATTATAAATCATAAATTTCAACCACATAAATTAAATCTATTCTTGTTTTTATCCACAAAAAATAAAAAAGAAAAAAATCAATTTCTTATCATATATAAATATTATATAATTGTCTAAATGCATAAAATATTTTTTCAAAACAACAGTTGGAATGAGAATTTGTTAGATAGTTAAAAGTGTTGAAGTAGTAAGGTTTAATTATTATTAATTAATATAATAATAATTTAATAACAAGTTACAAATATTTATTTAATTAAAGAATTTTAAGGAGGAAAAAAAATCAAGCTCAGGAACGCTTCATTTTCGTCCTTTATTAATCGGACGGCTGTGAAGGACCCAACCATCACTGTCAGCGTTAATTGTCATCATTGCTTGATTTTAAGCATGCACCAGCCGGGAATCGAACCCGGGTCTGTACCGTGGCAGGGTACTATTCTACCACTAGACCACTAGTGCTTGTTGTTTTAATCGTTTGTTAAATAATTAATTATTCAAAATACCTAAAAATTTGAGGAACAATCAAATTTTCTTCAACGAATTTTCCTTTTCTTGTTTTTCTTTTGCAAATTTCAAAAACCGAGTATGGTGATAGAAAATGTAACTAAAAGTGTTAAAATTAGACCTTTAAATGTTCAATAATTGTAAAAATTGAACACTTAAATGATCAAAATTGAATACTCAAAAGTCAAATTTTCACACTTGTATAAAACTTTTAAGGTGTTTTCTTTTATGTTGTATATAATTGTTACAATTATTACGTAAGATATTTGTTTTTGTTCGGTTGCTGCTCATCTTTCAAACTGCAAATGCTAATGATTTAATGTCATATTGTCTCTTCTTGGACTGTTTCATTTTTTGATGTAATGTTTGATTTTGTTTTTTTTTTTCTTTTTTCTTCTTTTGAAGAACTTGATTGGAAGAAGTGTTTGTATTTGTTTTGATTGGGTTTATGTAATGGCAAAAATATGTAGGCAAAGAAAAAAAAGGTCCTCAAGCTTCTGTTAATGGGGGGTTTGTCTTTTGAATGTGATTGTGATTCTATGGGGATGTTTTTGGGTTTTCCTGGAGAAGTAGACAATAAATATGAACTACAAAAATTGATATGAATCATCCAAACATCATCAAATTATTATTATGTGTATTTCACTTACTAAATAATTTTGATGGATGAGCATATCCCAAATATAACAAAATAAATCAAAATATAATAAAATTTCAGATTTTTTCTATCAAAGTTTATTAATGTTGGATCTAATTTTAATATTTTCAATTTTATTTTATTATGACATGAAATAGGAGTATTTTTATTAGGAGACTAGAGCCCTTGCCATAAAGTTGTTTATGATGAATTCAATTTTGGTTATTTTGCCTCTTCCAGAGTTTTAGTATTGATCGTCTTTATCTTATGGATTGTAGAGGAGCTCTTAATCCTAAGACTGGAGGGTTAGAAATTACCTTAGTAAAAAGGTTCTTAATTTCAATACACAAGGGTTTTGTACTGAGAACTCAGAAGAGATTGATAAAGATTTAAGAGGGTAAGAAAACAGAAGTATGACATAGTTGAGGATTGGCCATGGGAGCCTTGAAATCCAAAGTGTTGTTTGTGAGTACCACCATGTGGTCCATTTAAAAAGAGAAAGAATGCTATAATTTTTAGTTGTAATTCCAGTAAAATAGCCGAGTGTTGCTCTCTTTTCACAAGGAGTTTTGGCTGTGTTTTTGTGTGCCCTGCGCTAGATCGGAGGTACCATCGGAGATTCAATCACCATCTTTGCAGTTCTAATTGAGAAAAGTCTAAATCACAACATTAATGGAAGTTGGTTTTCACTAACTATCAAGAATCTAATATCTAATATAAATGAAAGCATTGCACAAGGCTGACTCTAAAACAAAACAGTTCTATTGTTCTAATGCCAACAGAACCATAAAAACAAAGTGAAGAGAAACAGATCAAAATTTCATATATTGCCATTATTAGAAACCCATCAGCAACGTGTAGAATACAAATTATAATTTAACTTTGGTGTGTGTACTCCTTTGACTTTCAGTGGTAGCATTTGCCTTTTTTTTTTTTTTTTTTTTTTTTTTTGAGACAATCTCTCCTGCCAAAATTCTCGGCAGCTCCAAGAAGAAAGCTGTCTTAGTCTCAACTGCAGGAAAAAAGGGCCAATGTAAAAAAGAAAGAATACTCCCTCTCCTCCTCTCTGCTTCAGGTACCGTTGTCGCTGCTGCCACCATTGAGATCGTGGAAGAAGGATTTTAATGCTTCGTATGTCGACCAGCAAATAGCTGCAGCCGGAGCATGAAAGAGCATCCTTGGAACCCATCCCCTCATAAGCCCTCTGTATCCATCCTTCTTGAGTATTGTTCGAAATACATCCCTGATTGACCCACTTTTGAATCTATCGCATCCACATACACCCTGTGCATCATCCATAAATGTGAAAATTGAGGTTAGGTTCACACTTATACATTCAGCTATAGATCTAGGGGAAGCAGCACATAAATTAATATGTAAACTGTGCCTGCTTCTGCTCCCTAAGTATTATACAATCTTCAATATATTCCATTTGTTTGAGATATTCAATACTTCAGTTGATCACGTATCCTTTGAACGTTCATGTATCGTCAATGCTCTTAACTTTTCTATGGTGGTACTAAAAAAACTATATTGCTATTTGCCTTTCAATTCACATGTACTCTGTAGCAGAGTTGACTATATTAGTAGTTTTCAAGTTTTCCGTGACTAACAAATTAAACAGATACTTCCATAACATTTGAAGGTAAAGAAGGAATTCAACAATATTTTGTTTTGGGTGTAAGAAGCATGCGCCGGTTATAAAAAGAAGTCACATATGTAGGGTCTGTTCCTATCCAAGAGAGAAGACCAAGGAGACAGGAGCTATAAAAAGAGTCCACTACTCCACTTGTCAATAAGAAAAGAGAAACACAAAATTCCTCAAGAGAATGAGCTAAGCAGACACGGTCCCATTGAATCCAAAAGATGAGACAGGGTTTAAGGATCCAAACATATTTTAATTATAATCTCCCAGTAACATTGTTTAATATAGCAAGATAAACTAAACTAACACATCCAAAACTATGTTTGATATCTGAATACCGCGGTCCCTATAGATTGATGGTAGTGAATGTTGTTTAACTCACAGAACACATAAAAAATCAGGTGAACTTATCAACAAATTTTCAGCACGACTATTTCGTGGTTTTGAAGATAACGATTGTAAATAGAAGCTTAGTACACAATCACTTTCAGTTATGAGCTCGGCCATTGACCATCCTTCCAGCCATAGGAAGTAGCAATTGATCTAATGTCTGCCTCAGTCATTTTTGGTGATTAATGTTTAATCCCGATGCATCCTCAAAGATTTTAACAAGTCCAAAGAGATTGTTTATCGAGTTTGAATCATTTTCTATAAGGAGGATGGTATCATCTGCAAAGAGGAGATGATGGATTGGTAGTGAATTTTTTCCAACATAGAAAGCTTGGATATAGTCATGATCATGTTCTTCAATCATTATTCTGCTGAAACAGTCCATAACAATGACCAAGAGGAATAGTGAGAGGATCTCCTTGTCTGAGCCCTCCTGTAGCTTTGATTTTACTCCTTGGTCGGCCATTGATGATAATCGAGAAGTTTGTAGTGGGGATGCAACCTTTTATCCATTTTCTCCAAAGTTTCCCAAAGCCCTTGATTTTTAGGATCATATTTACGTTGTTAAGGGCCTTTTATATGTCAAGTTTTATCACAATTTCGTGTTTCCTTTGTTTGGCATATTCAGAGATAACATCATTGGCAACCAGTGATGCATCTAGAATTTGTCTATCTTCAATAAATGTTGATTGATATTTGGTTATGGTGTGTGGGAGAATTTTTTTGAGTCAATCTAAAGAGACTCTTGCAATGATTTTGTAAAGACATGGAAGCAAACTGATAGGCATGTAATCTCCCACTTTTCGTACATCAACATTTTTTGGAATTAGACAGATATACATGTTTCGTTCATACAAGCATTGATGATTCCATATATTTAATGTTCATTTTTTAGATTTTTTTTTTTCTGATATTCGTGGGTGTCCGAGCCGGCTTATGCACACTTCGAATAATCTCACGATATCTAACCTTTAGTGTCAAGAAAACTCTTAGGAAATTAATTCCTAGGTAGGTGATGGATTGAACCCCATGACCTTTAGTTAGTTATTGAGACTATTTCTTTTTTACCACTAGGTCAACCTATGATAGTTTATTTTCTAGAATTATTTAAGGTTCAAATAACTACTATTTGATCTAAAGGAAAACTATGGGAAAAGAAACAAAAAAAGGGTTTGGTATATTTTGCTCCCCCATTCTCTGTCGTCAAGACTTGAACCTCTATTTCACTTTGGACCTTCAACGCTATTTCTTTCAAACCATATTTGCAAATATAACTTGAACTTCATTTCAATAAACTTTTTTCTTGCATTTTCCCACCCCTTTTGGGGTCCCAGATAGGGGTAAGATCATTGCAATAAGTTTCAGAGAACGCATATTTTTTCCTCTTGTTCTATATCATCAATTCTTGAATCTCGATCCTCTACTCCAGACTAACTTCCACCATTCTCTCAACCAAATTATAACTTTAAATTTTATACCTTTTCTTCATTAATTTTTTTCTCACTTTTTTCCTCCTTCCCTTTCATGGGTTGTAGGTTGGTGTCACGAAAAGATAGGTGTGATGAGTTTCTTGGATAATTAGTAGGGTGAGGATTTATAAGGAGCACAATGAGGATTTGTTCCCTTGATAAGTCGTTTAACAAGACGATTATAGATTGGTCTAGAGTTTAATACAAGTCATGTGGAGAACTTAGTGGGGACCTGGCTACCTACCTAGGATCTAATACCTTACAAGTTACTTATGCAACCAACTATAATAAGGTCGCCATGTGATAAAAGTCAAGATGCACAGAAATATTCCCAAACACTCGGCAATATCCCCCAAAAAAATCGATTAAAATGTAATTTCCACAGAGCTACGAAAATGTGAGAAAAGTATTCTAATTTCAAGCACTTTCCGTTTTTGTCAACACCTAGTTTGAGGTCTATCCATTGGAGACATCAAAGGCTTTCCTTATTCAGCTCACTCGAGAATTCGAACATGCGACCTCTCGTTAGTTGTAACTCAAGACTCAAGCGACTACAAAACATTAGCCAATGAGCCTGCTCCTTAGAGGCCTCTAATTATAAGCACTTTTAAAAGAATGTTTATTAACATAACATTTTGATGCCAGGTACTAGCACTTTTCGCTTTTTTGCCAATCATTTGAGCAAAAAAACCTTGGCTCAACAAGTGCATTCAAATTTAAAATATTTTTAGGGTCAGTCCCATGACCTTAATCTTGCTCTAGAAACACTTCATCTCTCATTCTTAAAATCTTCTCGCAAAATTAGCAGAAGCTACAACCAAATGATTAAATGGGGTACCTGGCATTGTAATTGAGTCTTAACCACATCAAGCGGCGTTGTAACAAGCGCAGCTGAAGCTCCAGCAGCCGCTCCTGCCGTCGCATGAACAATCCACTGTTCATCATTTACACTTTCTGGCGAAACCTCCATCAAACCTCTCTTTGCAGCTTCATAAGTAGCAAAATGCACAGCAGTAAATGGTGCATTCATCAACACCGTAGTTCTATATGATGCGTAAAATGCTTTAAACCCCTCATCTCTAAGAACCCTTTTGATACAATCCAAAACTCCGTTGTAGGGATTATTACTCAACTGAAGCCTCTGTTTAACCATATCCATCGGTGTAAACACAGCATCACTCGCCACCGTTGCACAGACCCCAGAAGCAGCATGAGCAAGAGAATTATTAGGATCCCCACCAGACAATAACTTCTTACAATTCTCGTAAACTGTAAAATACACAGCATGTGCTGGTCCAGCTCCAAGACCCATAGCACCAATACCACGATAAAACCCAGCAGGTCCCTCTGATTTCAAAATTGACCGAAGGGCTTGTCGAACTCCAACAGATTTAATTGGACAAGAACCAAGTGCTTGCATATGGGTCTTGACGGTATCAATCGGGAACATAGCCATATGTTCAGCAGAACCAGCGATTGAACCGGCAATCATGAACTGCCAGAACCGAAGACCATCATGAGCTGATACCATAATCTCGGGATGGAAATCTGGAGGCGACGGTACCGGACGAAAATCCGGACTTTGGAACTTAGTCGTGGCTTCGGTCGCCTCGGTAGCCATTGAAATACGAAACCCAAGTTCAAAATTCGCAGAAAATTTTGAAAACAACCTGGAATTCAACTAAGCAATAACAACAATGAGTTGGGATTGGGGTCATAAACCAATCCAATTTCCAACAAAATGGGAGCAAATCAGTTGAACCGCGTCTTCATCCAAACGGCCAAGAGGGTAAGCGAAACGATGATATTGAGTTTCTGGGAATGCTTAGCAGGTCGAGGGAAGAAGAAGAAGAAGAAGCAGAAGAAGAAATGAGTCGATTGTTGTGTTGGTGGTAGCTTAGAAAAGTCATTAGGGTTACAGGAATTAGGGCTTTGTATAGTTTGACAGAAACGTATTAAATTGAAACTAGTGTTTGATAATTATTCGGAATTTGCCGTCGGCGATCTTTCTTGAAGACGGTGGTTGTTATGGACTCGTTTGAACCCACCGTCAAGGCCCATAGTCCGTAATGAGGCCCACTAAACCACAATTTGGGCCTTTACATTCATTTTCCAGCCATTGAGGCCCATTGATACAATGAGCCTAATTGAAAGGTGTGTCACCCACTGGAATGGCAAGTGTTAATATATCTCTTTTTAAAAAAAATTAAAAAAGAAAAAAATCTCTTAATATTTCTAATTGTTGTTTTTTAATGTCAAATTAGCCACCATTCAATTGATTAAGGTATACATACCTTTTTTACCAATACGAGTATAGCTAAATTAATAGGGTATTCGTATTATAAACTTCAAACAATTTTAGTTGACTATCTAGCCTCTACATTTTTAAATTTTTAAAAATCTAATTTTTGACTCGTGAAGACTAAGTGCTTGTATTATAAATCATTGCAAATTTCAAACTAAAAGACTAAGTTTATTGACTAAATTGTTACAATTTTAAAATTACAGAGACTAAATCTCAATAATTATGAATCTTTTGGGACAAAGATTAATTAAGATTATAATAATCACATCTTGCAACAGTAAATACTATTTAATAGTTTCAAATTAGTTATAGTAAAATATTGTTTTAAACCACCTATTTGCTACAAATTTTACTATTTTACATTCATCATTTTTTATTATTTGCAACAATATTTACTATTTTTTTTTATCAAACTCAAATAGTTTACACACTGAACACATACTATTTTTCTTTAATTCGTTCTTTTGTGTAAACCTACCCCCAACCATTTTCAAAATTGACAAGTATTGTAAACATATATACCTACACAATAGTAACCTTTATTGAAAACATATACCTACCCCCTTCCAAATTTGACCAACTACACCTACAACCACATGTATCATTCACTAATAAATACTACAAAAAATATCATGCCGTTTGGCATTATGTGTAAGCCAATTGTTAGTAAGAGATTTTCAAATTTGTGGATTATTTGTCGAAACAAAGATCACTCAACTAACTTAATATTTGTATCCCCGACTTTAAACTTAAAATGTTTGATTTATTCGTTCTATTTTGAAATTTAAATTTGTTGTTCTCTTCAAAAGCTCTATAATCTCATTTCATATATATATTTTTCAACTTAGACATTATATGTCCTATAATTGTTAACACTAATGTTTAAGTTGAAAAAATATACAAGTTAGATAAATGGCTAAGAGGTCATGAGTTCAATTGGTTAGGTAGGATTTAATATCCTAAAAGTTTTTTAAACACCCAAGTGTTGTAGGGTCAAACAAGTTATGCCCCAAGATGGGTAGAGTTACGTTTAAGCTTGTTTGAACACTCGCTATTTTAAAAAATGTTAAAGTATCATATTGCTTCCCATACTTTGAAATTTGTTCAATTTTAGGCTCTACACTTTCAATAAATCTTAAATTTAGTCTCTACTATTGGTTTATTGTGGATTTTTCTCAGTACTTTTTATTTTGTATTAACATTTCACTATAAATTCTGAAATTATATTATTTCTTTGTATAAAAATTAGGAAAAATGTCAATTTATACCATTAAACTTTAAGATTTGTATCAATTTAAATCTTCAGGTCTAAACTAATAATTGTATTAAATAGGTATATAAATTTAGATATTAAACTTTTATAAATGCATTAATTTAAACTATTTTCAATAAAAAGTAATTATAGAAGACTATATTTAAGATTTATTGAAGGTAGATGATATTTAGAAGTTATATAACTAAATTCAACAAATTATAAAGTAGGTGAATCAAAATGGTATTTAAAGAAAAAAACAAAACAAAATATTATTACAATTTTAAATGTTCTTCCAATTTTAAAAACCCATCAAAAACCCTTTCCCTCCCCGACATTCCACATCTTTGTGTGTATGTCTCTCTCTCTTTCCAGTAATGCCTCCGAATCTTTCCCTCGTTCTCTTCTTCTTCCTTAATCTCTCCGCCTCAACCTTTTCTCCTGTCTCCGCCGTCGGCTTCAACTGGGGCACGGCGGCGTCCCACCCTCTTTCGCCGTTCAAGGTTGTCGAACTCTTGAACTCCAACAACATCACCAAAATCAAGCTCCTCGATCCCAATCCCCTCGTCCTCGGGGCCTTATCAGGATCCAATGTTCAACTCACCATCGGCATTCCCAATTCCATGCTCAAGCTCTTAAACTCTTCGCGAAAAGCTGCCGAAAGTTGGGTCCACGATAATGTCACTAGGTATCTCTCCGGCGGTACAGGCGGTGCTCGAATCGAGTACGCTTCTTAGCTCTTTCTCTTTCTCTTAATCAAACTAATTCATTCTCATTTTAGAGATTAGAGGTCGTACTGAGTATTAGTTCGCATGGCGACAACAATGCTTCAATTGAAGTCAGAATTCATTACAAACAGTTTCGTGCCCTATTTCATAGCCTGCATAATCAATGACGGTAGATATCAGGAATAGGTTATGACTATTGATACGAAGTGCATAATGCTGGCCCATTTTCATTTTGGGAAGAACAAATCTTTTATAACTATAATTCAATTCAGCTTGAGATCTTGAACGAAGAAATGAATTTTACACCCTAAATTTAGAAAGTGTGTCTCGAGCAATTTCAATAATGTTGTTGATGTTCCCTGTGCAATTAATGCTATAACCTATACACAATAATAACTATAGCGAATTGTTAGGTTTTAAAGAAACTCCATAATTTCACATGTTTGGTGATTCACTTATGCTCTGTTGTGGTGGGTGCATGGATGAATTAGAAATTTTTTTGTAGAATTTTTCATGTGACGTGCTTGGAAATGGAAGGTTGTAATGGATATAATGAGGGTGCCAAAGGGTTGTCATCCTAGTTGAGATGTCCAGATGCACCTTCTGATCGACTCATCCTATTAAAATTGTACTTTGTACATCATTTTTACTAAATCAATGAAAATCTTTGTTTTTCGTTTCTAAAAATGAAAAAAAAAAAAAAAAAAGAAAGGAAGACTGTATACAAACTGTCTCGAACTTTTTTTTTATATACAATGGATGCGTCTGTCAAACTAATTTACTCTAAATCTATATATGAACTAGGTTACAAAGTGGCATGGCAAGATGGTAGTCTGAGGGTACATTTTTGGGGTCTATTGCTTGTTAGGAGCAAGGAAATACCAACTGTTTCCCATTTTCCCACTCTTAGAAGATGAATTTCTACGACAAAGTTCTGATTGTTGTCATGGCTGCCAATTGTTGCCCCTTCCTCTTTACTATAGTATTGTTAGAGCAACTTATTGGTTGATTTGCTTAGATTGATTTGAGTAACGATTCAGTCAGTTCTAGTCAGCTAAGTGAGAACTATTAAATTGTTGGATGAGTTTAGGTATTAGATTGGTGACTGGTGAGTAATCTCATGTTAGCAAATGATTTCTCTCTCTCGAGGAAACTTTGAAGCACCTAAGGTTTTTAATATCCATTTGATTGGAATGTCCACTCATTTTCTCTTTGATGCTTGCTATAATGCTTCAGGTATATAGCAGTTGGAGATGAACCATTCCTTCAAAGTTATGGGGACCAGTATTATCCGTATGTCATGGGAGCAGTTGCCAACATTCAGGCAGCTATAACGAAGGTGAACTTGGAGAGCAGAATCAAAATTGTTGTCCCATGTAGTTACGACGCATTCCTGTCTGAATCTGGCCTTCCTTCAAAGGGACATTTCCGACCTGAATTGAATAAAACAATGGTTCAGCTCCTGACATTTCTTACCACACATAGATCACCTTTCTTTGCATCCATTTCCCCATTTTTAAGTTTCCTTCAAAACAAAAATATTTCTCTGGAATTTGCCCTCTTCAAGGAAACGGCACGCCCCCATAACGATAGCCGTAGAACTTACAAAAACAGCTTTGAATTGAGTTATGATACCTTAGTTGCATCTTTATCAAAGATTGGCTTTTCGACAGTGGATATCGTTGTGGAACAGATTGGGTGGCCAACTGATGGAGCAGGCAATGCTAACTCATCAACAGCTGAAACCTTTATGAAAGGTTTGCTGGATTACCTCCATAGCAGATCAGGGTCCCCTCTTAGGCCTCGACGTCCACCTCTTGAAACCTATATCTTAAGCCTATTAGATGAAGATCAGAGAAATATATCCACTGGACCATTTGAGAGACACTGGGGAGTATTCACTTTTGATGGCCAAGCAAAGTACCACCTAAACTTTGGTCAGGGCACAAAAAGCCTTGTGAATGCTCAAAATGTAGAATACCTCTCCCCCAAGTGGTGTGTTCTCAACAACAACAAAGACTTATCTAATGCAAGTGCTAGCGCTTTAGAGGCATGTTCTGCTGCTGACTGTACTGCGCTTGCTCCCGGTGCATCTTGCTCCGAGATTGGTTGGCCTGGCAACATCTCTTTTGCATTCAATGGCTACTATCAGCAGAATGATCAAAGACCAGAAAGTTGTGACTTTCAAGGGCTGGCTTTGATCACAACCGTCGATCCATCAAACAACAACTGCAGATTTCCCGTCCAAATTCGAACCTCGAATTCACAATCACTCGATGCTTCCTTTCTTCTGAAGGCAATCTCATCATTGGCAGTCTTTTGGCTATCTCAAATGGTTCATCTCCAATAGAGCAATGTGGACGCACTCCATTTTGAAAATGAGTCGTTTTTTTCCGGGTTCGGTAAAGCTCCAGATTTCTTGGTATGCTTCCTTTCTCCATTATGTTTCCAATTCAAGTGGGAAAAAGGAAGCATGTTTTCCATTGTATATCTAAAATGTGAAGCTAACTTTGTGTAATGTTTGAGATTAGAGAGACTAACATGAACCCTTTTGTTATTATTGTCTAACAAAAACACATATTCCCATTTACTTCGTTACATGGCCTCATTTTTCTCTGCTTTGACTATATAATCGAGAAGATTTTGTTCAGATCATTAGCATTGGATTTTGGAATTCAACTGTCTGTTTGTTCAAACACCTCAATTTCTGGGTTCTGCCGATTTAAATAGAAACCACTTCTGGAGAACAGAATCATCTATAAATGCGTGTATTGAAGCTTGCGACAGTTTTCAATTCCTATGAGACCAAGAACGTGTGTTTTGAGGGAATTTCTTAGTTAAACTCCAAAAATAAAAACAACTCTAAAAATTGTTTGAATTTAAATAAGTCAAAAGGAAATCATCAATGAAGTAGTGTTTAGAAGGTCAATTTTTTTTTTTTAATAAAAAAAACACCTAAATCTAAGGCTCCGGTTGATACCTAAAGGTCAAAGCTAAGGCTCCAATTGTTAGTCACTTTGTTTTTAAAATTTGACTAAGAATTCAATTATTTATTCAAGAGAGATGAAAACTATAGTAGAGAGCTCATTCACGTGTCAAATCGGGATACAAGTGTATTAGTAACTAAAGGTACGTGATTAGAATCAATTTACCTACCCAATTATACTAAAAGAAACCTCATTCATATGCTAATTTTTTTTAAGGTGTAGATTTGGGAAGGAGGATGTCAAATTCTTCCTCAACAAATTCATTTATATGTTAATTTTCTTAACTCTAAACCTCAAAACGACAAATTCAATGAAAAAGAAAAACAAATTAAAGGGTGAAATCAAGCTTTAAACGCATTTAATTGGGCCAAATTTACGTGGTTAAGAACCGTCAACCATTTTTGTAATTAGACCAAATTTACATTCTTCTTTCTATGATTACTTTTTACATATTATTATTAAACATTATTATCCCCCCCCCCCCCCTACTCATAAAGTTATTTACTAAAACTGAAAGAGAGTAAATACGGGAGGGGTTCGAGCCTCCCTTGGTTTATCCTAAATTTATCGGTGGTTCCACCTAGAAATATATGTTGGTTTATCCTATACTACAAGTAATTGAAGATTAAAATTTAGGGGCAGTTGAAAAACAAGATTCAAGCTCAAAGAGCCGTGCAAGTCCATTTTATTTCCTCCTTAGCTCAAGCAGTTTGTGCACCCCATGACTAAAAAATATCAATCTTATATATGAGCTAATTTTTACCTTATGATTCAGGAATTTACATCATCCCAAATTTCACAACTTCATTCTTTGTTCCAATGAACTTTCGTATAAGTAATAAATTTTTATTTCATGTAATTCAAATGTGTAACTGTGAAATGATATATCATCTTAGGTTTTTTTATCAATCGGTGATTTAAGATAGTATCCAAGCGTGGTCCACAGAGATTAAACCATTACTAAAGAAAGTTGTGGGACCAAACACGATTGTTAACCAATAATTGAATACTAGACTAGGGAAGGAAAGATATTGATCCTAACACAAACCCTAGAATGTTAGTATGATATGAAGGTTTAGGAGATGAACACATTCATATGAATAGTTGGTCAATATTTCAAATTCAATGGATAAGGTCTTTATCCCTTTGGGGAAAGCTTCCAAATAGTAAGTAAATAATTAAAATTGTAGCACATAATTGTCAATTGGAGATAAGAAGTTTTTTTGTTTTTTGTCCTGTTGTTGATAACTTGATGGTCTTATGTCCTATTAACAATTAGTGATTTTTTTAAAAAAAAAAATAAAACAAAACAAAAGATATATAGTCATGTTTTAGTCCATTTTTTTATTTAAATTTTTTTTAATAAGGCTATGAGAATTTTAACACCGACCTCAAACATGGTAAGATAATACATTTCAATTGTTATAGATGATTATCATCGATAATATTTCAATTTTACAAATATATCGACAAACATTTCTCAAAATAAGAACAATTGTAAAAGTTATTTATATTAATGATTAGGTTGATTTTAATTTCAAATTATGTTATGAATGCAATTCTCTGAAAAATGGATTAGGATCGTACTATCAGTAGTTACACCGATAATTCTAGATTATAAAAAGATGCAATGCAACAGCAGTCAAATAAAAGGAAAGATACACAAAGACGTTGATAACCCGACAATCCAACCTACATCTGAGGGGTTTTCACTCTGACGAGATCTGTTTTATTATTATCACCAAAAGTTTCTCCCAGCTTACAAAGTTACAATAAAAGTTATAACTTATGATAATAACTAAAGCCACACTAATACAAGTTTGATATCTCTCTGTTGCATCCGGACGACTCCCCATGTCTATAACACCGATACAATCACAAGCTCCACTTGTAAGAGTATACAGATGTGTATTCAACATATCATGATCTTGTATCCACTGCTTTCATCGTCCTCGTTCTATCAATCATAGAACTCCCCATGCGTGAATTCTTTCAAGATAGTTGATGAGTTAGGCTCCCTCTAACATAGAGAATCCTTTGCATACATATGCTTCAACATTCATCAATAGACACTACTCTGGTATCATTAAAATAACATCGAGAAAACCAACAGATGAGTAACACACCTTTTCACATAGATATATGAATAATCAATTCGTTCAAGTCGCCACCTACTATCTTTATTATCACCTATTTATTTATCCACAACATCAAGAAGCAAATAATCGTAAATCCTCCAACACCGTTGGATCACCTAAAAAGACTTCAAGAAATCTCAACCAATTGAATAAATAGGTAAATATTGTTAGAATATTTTCTCAGAAGCTAAAACAATTATGTCAAGCCAATTAAAATATATCATTCTCTGTGCATTGAAATTTATAGGTGATATTTTTTTAAAAAAAAAAATGTTATGTAAGGTATTCAAATATAAAAGATCATATCAAACCATTAATCACGTCGAATATTTTGATTTACTAATACTTTGTGTACGACAAACATTTTAATTTTTAATTACTATTGAACTAAACCAACTTTGACGACCTATTCTTAAGTCTTAGTTTGATCGTTTAGGTTTTCAGCCTAACACTAATTTGACACGATAACAATAGAAGATTTTTTTAATTATTTTTTTAACAAAAAGAGGCCTATGAAAATAGGTAAAATAGAATTAAAAGGGGGTTTCGTTAATAGTAAGTCATCTAAAAGTAGAAACGAAATGTGGAAAAAATGCATGGGAGAGCAGAAGAGTTATTTTATATATATATATATATATATATATATATATATATATATATATCCACAATAACATTTCACTATTTATTTCTTGATTTTAACTTAATATAATCACATGCTTCCCATTTTGAGACTCAAATCCATGCCCTCTTTTTCTTCTCTATATATTCAATCTTCAAATGCATGAACTTATCATTTTTTATTGATTTATATTGATGTAAATTCAACTCAAAAACTCTAAACTTTCAATTTTGTATAACTTTAAAAATAAATAAATTTTGTATCGGAAGGTTTTTTAAAAAAATAACGAATATGTTAAAAATTAAAAGTTTTTGAAACTCCGACTCAACGGTAGTATTTCTTTGTGGGAAGAGGCTCTACAATAGTGTAATTTAGATGTTTAGAATTTTATACTAATTTGGATGTTATTTTCATGAATGAACACAAATCGTTGCAAAATTCAATATGGTTAAGTAATTTCGAAGCAAAAAGTTTGTAACATGGTCGGAAGTCGTGCTAAAAAAAGAAAAAGAAAAAGAAAATGTTATGCAAGAGCATACCATATAATTTGTAAATATGTTTACATCATTATTTTTTTCTTTTAATGTAAATTCCCTTTGTACTATTTTGGTTATATCAAATATTTCATAATGTTTGAAGTAATTTCCAAGAAGGGCATCTCGTTTTTCTTTAGGAAAAATATTAAATTTTATTAGTATAAAAATTGATGTACCATTTAAATGAGTTTTTCCTAGCAATAGAAAACTATTTTAAATGATAAATTTTTTAAAAATATTATAAATACATTAAATTATCACAATCTATTTATGATAGATCACAATAGACCAATTTGATAGATTATCACAATCCATCTATCTAAACTTATCACAATCTATAAATACATCAAATTATCGCAATTTTGCTTAAAAAATCACTTATAACAAGGAACCCAACATTCCTATATTTCTAACTTTGCTTTACCCATAAAAATGAACTTTCTTAAAAACTTTAATACTTAAATCATCGTTTAACCCAAAAACTTAAGTTAGTTAGTGGAAGATTTAATTCTTCAGTTTGGACATTGGACCTCCTAAGCCAACCTACTTTGATATTATTTTAAATCATTGATTGATCTAAAAGCTTAAGCGGATATATGAAGATACATTGAATTATCTAATACTACATATTTTTTTTCATTTTGTAAATGGGACGTTTCATTATAATATGCATTGTTTTTTTCTACAAACTATGGTAAAAAATAGATGAACTTATTATGAAAAGTTTTTTTTAGTAAAATACTTTTTAGTTCATACATTGAGTCTAGTTTTCATAGGATCGTAGATTTTAAAATTTAACACTTTTCATTCTAAGTTATGAGTTTAATATCAATTTAATTTGTAAGTGTGAAATGTTACAATTTCACATTGAAGTTTGAGTTTTATTTCAATTTGGCCATTATGTTTTAAGATTTATATTTTTAACTTCGATTTTTCACTGAACGCTCACATTTAGTGAGTAAGGTTAATATCTATTTATTAATTTAAAAGAAATATAATTAATTGTCATTGCTTTTATATATATAAATTTCACTTCCTAGCTATTTTAAATTAATTAAAAGACATCAACAACAAAGATTGAAAGTGATTATTTCGAGAAAAAATGAAGTTAAAAGTGCAAATAGTGAAAAGTATTAATCAAATTGAAAAGAAGCTCATATATATATATATATATAACATTTTCAAATCAAAACCAAAACTTAAAAACAAAAAACATCACATTTTGAAATTTAATAACCAAAAACTCAAAACCTAAATTGGAAATCCATTCTATTTTCTTTAAACAAAAGAAAAATTATTTTAAATAACAACAATTTAAAAATATTTGTAAATATAATAAAATATCACAATCTATGAATTTAAGATAAATCATGATAGAGATCATACTAGATGGACTGCAATATTTTAGTATATTTTATAAATATTTTAATATACGGATAAAGGCATAAAAATCTAACTTTTTTCGCAAATAATAAATAAATAATCTCCTTCAAGTTCACACACACACCGTCACATGCTTCCCCATTGGTTAGTCAAAAACAGCCAAAATGTCCATTGAATTTCAATCAAATCCTAAAATGACCATATTACCCTTCCCAATTTTGGTTCTCACTTTGTCAAATGTGTACACAAAGAAACTTAATTTTAAAAAAAAAAAATTAGTTTAATAATTTCAATTAATTAATTCATTAAATCAACAAAACCACATGCCTTCAATTCCCTATATATAAACACACAAATGGGGTTCTCTGTTTTTCCATCTTTTGGATTCCTTCTTCAACTCTCCAAACCCAATTCTCCACCCATTAAATTACTTCTAATTATTGGGTTTTTGCTTTTCTTCTTTTACTATTGAAGAACAAAATTATAATTAATGGGAGTCGGTTCATCGCCCTGCGCCTCTTGTAAATTGCTACGACGGCGGTGTGCAAAAGACTGCATTTTTGCTCCGTATTTCCCTCCCGATGACCCTCTCAAGTTCGCCATTGTTCATAAGATCTTTGGCGCTAGCAATGTCAGCAAAATGTTGCAGGTTTCTTCTTCTTCCATCTCCTTCTCTCTTTCTTCAAGTTCAACCATTGTCTGATTAAATTATTAAATTGTCAGCAAACATTGAACAGTAGTAGAGCTATAAAAATTGTATTAAAACATCTTTTTCTGCAAATATTTTTGGTTTATTTGGAAAAAAATAAAAATAATTTGAATGTGATATTTTGATTAGGAGGTTTCAGTAGATCAAAGGGCGGATGCAGTGAGTAGTATGGTATACGAAGCGAGTTCGAGAATGCAAGATCCAGTGTATGGTTGTGTAGGAACAATCTCGTTTTTGCAAAACGAAGTGTCTCGATTAGAAACTCAACTGGGGGCAGCTCGAGCAGAGATTTTGACGTTACAAATGCAACAACAGAAGGCCTCAACACCCCTTCCAACCACCACAACCCAAATGGATCAAGATGAACACAATCTCATGATTTTCTCAAATGCTCATTCTTCTAATTCCTTCCATGTTTTTCAGGCAGCGGAGGATTATTACCCTCTATGGACTTAGAATAACTTTCATTATTATTATTATTATTATTAATCAAAATGTAACAGAAAGTATATATAACATATATGAATATAAACATTAATACAAATGCTTACAATTTTTATTTTTATTTTACATCTATTCTCCCCTATTTTTGTCCGTTGTTCATGTGGTCATTTCTTCATTGTTTTATAACATGGGAGTAAAAAATCAAACTTCTAACATTGTAATTGATAGTACATGTTTTGTGTTTAGTAGAGATCTCTTATACACGTCGTTCTCTTTTTTAAAAACAAAAAAATAAATAATTTAAATAATTGTTTTTATTTGAATCATACGAGTCTTCAACCTGCAACTTGGAAATAAAAAAAGTTTGGGAAGAAAAATAGTCAATGGCTGCATGTGAAGATGTAGCGTCTACAAGCTAACTCTACTGTTTCCAAAGAAATGTTAAATAATATACAACTTCAAATTCTAATAAATATAAAATAAAAAGGATACTTAAGTCAACATATATATATATATTACTAAATAGTGTTTAAATTCCAACAATTGCTTATTAAAATTTAATAACAAGATCATTACAAATTTTAAGACTTTATTCCATAACAATTTCGTTTCTTGGCTTTCTATTTTAAAGAATATTTTTTATAAATAATTTTGTGTTTCTTTGAAAATTATGATATTTAAATTAGAATCCAATTTAAGAAAATTTTAAATAATAAATAATAAAAAAAAGATTTCTAAGAGCTGCACTTTTTAAACCTAGATTCAAAGTATAGCTTAGATTTGAAAAAACAAAAGAACTCACCAATAAAAGTAGTTTTTTTTTTTTAAGCATAACTTAAAAAGAAAAAGTCAAATATTATTTTGGCAGGAAGACTTTAAAGTTTTGTTTGATTTTAGTTTTTATTTTTTCTAGAAAATCTTCAATTTAGTCTTCAAAATTAATTTTAATAAAATTTGTTTAATAATAATATAATAAATTTTGAATAAAGAAAATTTAACATGTGAATATAATTTTAAATTCTATACTAAAAATGCTAATAAACAAGATAGAGTTCTTTTAGAAAATCAAAGACTAAATTTATGGTTTATGAAAAATACCTAAACTAAAATTGAATATATAAAAGTATATGAATCAAATTCGATTAAACTAGAACAAAAGTTATATTTTGCCCCAAAAAATTATTAAATGAAAAGAAAAAATAAAATATATATTCTGAACCAGGAGACAAAAAGAATTTATAGTCTAAGCTCTCCCCTCAACACATGGTTGAATTAAAAAGAAATATTTATTTTTATGAAGAAAAGAAAATTATAAATTAAATAAAAATAGAATACAATAAATAAAAATAAAAATAAAATTATAAAATATTACAAAATTTTAAATTTTAGATAGATTTTAAAATTATATAGAATTTAAAATTTTAGTTTATTTTATCAATTTGAATGTGTCCCAATTAAATATCCAGAGAAGTGGTGTTTTAATATTTCTTAATTTTAATTAAAGTCTAGAAGTTTCCGTGGCCTTTCAGCCACCGACTATTTTCAGCCTAATTTATTTATTTATTTATTTATTTTTTAGGTTGATATTTTTCTGTTGTTCCGTTATAGAATGTAAGGATTAAAATGATTTGTTCCATGTCACATATCAAAATTGGCACAAGTTACTATCCATGGTTAAAATTGATTTACCTAAACTCTATTATATATGGTAACAAACAAAGATTAATATCTAAATATTACTGCCCTACATTTTGGTTCAAAGTATGTGTCTGTTTATATATTCCCCCATTAAATGTATGGCTATCAAAAATGTATTAATCCTTTCTTCTTAATATCTTCTTTATAACATAAATGGAAAAATGAAAAGAATTCAATTCAATAATTACCACCCTAAAAAAATTGTCTTTTAATGGCAAAAATAATCATTTTACTCTGATAACAAAAATAAGATTAATTCATTCTTAATTAATTCTACGTTCATAGCTTGTGTCTAAGTTTGTGAACTAATGGAATTATCAATTTTTGTTGTCCATAGTTATAAAAAGAAAAATATTGGATTGTTGATATCTATAATTACAAAATATAGTAAAATTTTAGATTCACTAGTTGTTGATAGACATTGATAGAAAAATATCGGTGTCTATCATAGTAGAATATGAAATCTTGTTATATTTTGTAAATATTTTAGTTAATTTTACTATATTTAAAAATATTCAAAATAAAAATAAAAATAGAAGTGGTTGTCATTGAAAAGATTGTGGAGATGGATGAGAAACTGCAAACTGTCATCATTCAAAGAAGATATATATACATGTATGTATGTATATATGATATGATATTTTAATCAAATATTTAAAAGTATAAATTAGGAAGGAAAAAAAAAAAGAACAATATTTTTTTTTATAAAGACCCTGTTTAGTCATTATCATTAATCATGGGGTTATTTTTCAAATAAAGTAAATGTTTTAAAACATAGTAACACATATCTAAAATTAAAATGTAATTTTGATAATATTATATCTAACATTTTTTTCTGATCTATGGACTCGAAATATGAAGAAAGGTAAGAGTAGTAAAAATTGGATAGAAATGTATTAGTGATAGTCAATGATAGTGTTGTATCACTAAGTTAATAGATGTTTGTTTATGAGTGTATGTGATTAGATGTGTATATATATAAAAGTTGGTGTGTAAATTTATGATAGAAATTGTGTGTATTTAAGATTTAGTATTGGTGTTGTATGTGTATGTATGAAAGATAAAAGTAAATAAAGAGAGTTACAATAATGAAGTTGGAAAAGGATACACAATGAGAAAACCTTGAGAAGTGTGTGGCGCAGACGAAGCCCAATGAGAAGTGGTTTCGGCCGTCTCTCAAGGGCTGCCAACACAAAACTTTCTTTTCTCTCTTTTTACTCTACATTACTCTCTCACTCTCTCTCAGAGTCTAAAAACTCTTATTTATTTAATGGCTTTTTGCAAGAACATTCAATTCACTATATGCACACAATCTACGAAGAACGGAACTCAGTGTGATTCTAATCCTTTTTTTTTTTTTTTTTTTTTGTGAGACCCACATCGATGAAGAAGATGATGAAAGGGTAAGATGGGTATTTTGAATCTCTCCCACAATACAAAAATTAATTAAAAGTTATTGGTTGTTTAACTTCAAAAATAACTCCAACTAAACACCCTCCATGAATCTCAAAACATAAACTAAACACCCCCTTGTTTTTGAGACCCTTTTACTCCACATTTTGATTCCCTCTTCCCATTACCCAACATGGATCCCATCAGTAAACCGATTCATCTCGCCGCCTTGCCCTACCCCGGCAGAGGCCACATCAATGCTCTCATCAACTTCTGCAAGCTCCTCTCTCTCAAAACTCCCAACATTTTCATCTCCTTCATCGTCACCCACGAGTGGCTCACCTTCCTCGCCGCTGATCCCAAACCCCCAAACATCCATTTCGCCACTTTCCCCAATGTTATCCCCTCTGAGCTCCACCGCGCCAATGACTTCCCCGGTTTCATCCGATCCATCCAAACCCATATGGAAGCTCCTGTTGAGAATCTACTCCGCCGCCTTCAGCCTCCGCCCACTGCCATAATCGCCGATACCTTCCTCACTTGGGCTGTCCAGTTGGGGAAACGCCTCGATGTTCCAGTCGCTTCACTCTGGCCCATGTCCGCTACGGTTTTCTCCATTCTTTACCATTTCGATCTTCTCAAGGAAAATGGCCATTTCCCGGCTGATCTCTCAGGTAACTGTAAAATCAAATCCATTTAATGCAAATTTCGTTTTTGGAATCGGATTTTAACTTCTTTCTTACTTACTCTGTTTTGAAGAGCGGGGAGAAGAGATTGTCGATTACTTGCCTGGAGTTTCCAAGATTCGTCTTGCAGATTTGCCGTCTTTCTTCTCTGGCGATGGTCTTCAAAGCCTCGGATTCGCCGTGAAATCAGCCCGTTCCGTTGATAAAGCTCAATTTCTCATCTCCACCTCGGTTTACGAGCTTGAATCCTCTGTTCTTGATACCTTAAAACCAAAATTTCCTTTCCCGGTCTACACCATCGGACCCAGTACTCCATATTTCGAGCTAGAAAGGTCTGTGTCAAACGACTATCTCCGGTGGCTGGACTCCCAATCAGAGGGCTCTGTTTTGTACGTTTCACAGGGGAGTTTTCTTTCAGTCTCAATTGCCCAAATAGACGAGATCGTCGCCGGTGTGAAAGCCAGCGGCGTTCGGTTCTTGTGGGTGGCGCGTGGAGATGACGATCGGTGGAAGGATGTGGACAGGGAAACTGGGATGGTGGTTGGATGGTGCGATCAATTGAGGGTTCTGTGCCATCGCGCCATCGGGGGGTTTTGGACTCACGGCGGTTGGAATTCGACTGTGGAAGGGGTTTTCGCGGGCGTTCCGATGATTGTTTGGCCGATATTTTGGGATCAGTTTCCGAACAGTAAAAAGATTGCGGAGGATTGGAAAGTTGGGGTGCGATTTAAAGGAGTTGGGGGTAAGGATTTGGTGAGGAGAGAGGAAATTGCAGAGTTTGTGAAGAGATTTATGAAGTCAGAGAGCGTTGAAGGGAAGGAGATGAGGAAGAGAGTAGGGGAATTTAAAGAGATTTGCCGGCGAGCGGCGGCAAAAGGTGGTTCTTCTGATTCCAATATTGATGCATTTCTCAACCATATTTCGGAGATTAATTGAGAATTTTAGGTGTGTTGAATGTTGATCCGATTGGGAGTTTTGAAAACACATAATTTGTGGTGGTGTTGTAATAAAAATGGGGTGTTATTTCTATGTTCTTAATCTACAACTTAGAAGCATAGTAACGAAGTTTTAGTCAGTCACTGCATATTATGCATTCCATCTCACGTGAACATGTCACCCAGACGAAACACAAAATATCCTATTAAACCTCAATCTCAATACCGATCCCAAATCACAACAAACCCCACACCCAAAAATCCACAAAAACATTTTACAATTATTGTTCTAAACCTGCTACTTGACTATTGACTATTCAAGTAGGATCGATCCAGTTACTAGTTGATTCATTCAAATTGTAAGTGGGAAAATAGTTCTTATTGTCTCATGGTCTTCAATTACAAAGTAACCATTTTTTTCTAACTCTCTTTGGACTTATGTTGACGAAGATAAACCAAATGTTTGAGTTTTGCAACAACCATAATTTGGTCTTTTCATAATAGATCAAAAAGATAAATTTCAATGTCAATCATTAAGTGATCGAAAACTTAAAAGTGTTACTCTTTACCATTTTCCTAAATATTACTTACATTTATTAGTTTCTTTGCTTTGCTTTCAAATTATGCTTATATTTTCAAACTCCAAACTATATCTAGAAAATGGAATTTCAATACTTGTTATTAACGAAATGAAAGCAAATCCATGTTTTTGTTTTTCTAACGAGGAAATCATATAGGCATCTTTATCTCAAAGCGATCTTACTAGTTCATATTCTTGATCACTAACTTTTTGTCTCTAAGTTGAATTATTGTCATCGACATAAAAGATAGGAAAAATATACTGTATCCTTAAACATTGTGTTGTATATCAAGTTGAATTCTAAACTGATAATTGTATATCAATTTAAACCATGAACGCATATACATGTACGTTTTTTTGGATAAACATCAAGTGAAACTTGTAATTTTATCAATTAAATCTCTAAACTTTTACAAGAGAATAAACTTTTAATCTCCATTAATATTTGATTTGAAAGTTATATATACATTGATTGTCTATTTTCTTAATAAGATGTTTCTATACGTGTAAGAATTGAATATGTGGACGATGTTTAAATATAATGATAACAAATGGTCTAAACAATTTAAAGTCATGTAAGTTAGAAATTTGGAGTATGAATGTTTAATTTTGTTGCCAATGAAACAAGATTTTACATTTAAACCATTTCAAAAGAATTAATATTTATTTAGGGGTCGTTTGGTGCCTAGAGTGAGTTATTATAGTCTTTGGGTTATTATAGTCTGTGTTTGGAGTGCAGAGTATTATAGTCTGGGGTTTTATAGTATGTGTTTGAGGTGTAGATTATTATAGTTCAAATTATAATCTGTAAAATAAATATCGATTATCTTAGATCATGTCTATTTTTTTGCACTATTATTTTTGTCATACATATATTTAGGTACATTAAATATCATTTTC
>JBBPDJ010000003.1:12254889-12278368 GCA_037974625.1 Cucumis cinereus
TTTTTTATTTCCAATTGAGTTGTAATCTGTTTGCTAGTGTATTCAGTTCATAATATATTTAAAATTTCCCCAACAATTAGAATTATAAGGCATCGACATAAAACAAAGAAGAAGGTAAATCATATGTCACAAATAATATAATGAACCCAAATGCGTAAAGGTCTTGTACACAAATAAGCCAACACAAGCATATGATTATGTAGTTTGATCGTTATGGAAATAAGATGAGATGAATTTCTACTATTGAAACAAATATTACATTCTTAACATAACAAAAGAAAACTGAACTAAAAGTTGAAATCAATTATCAACTACAAATTATGTGATAAACAAGACTTATTTCTTAAGGTCTATTCGGTAGAGGATTTAAAAACAAAAATTTGGCGTAGAATTATCAATATTTTTATAATTTTTTCACATTTCCATAAATCCAACATTAATATGAGGAGTTGATCGACATTTTTATTATATAAAAAGTATATAGAACATAACAAAAAAAGCTACAGAGTGTGACTAACATAAAAATAATGTAAATAATAAAAATGTTAACTTATTTCAAATCCTAAAATATTTGTATGCTAATTTAAGTATATATATTTTTTATATTTTGTTTTTTCTTAAATATATTTTTTTAAGAAAGATGTATCAAAGACATCCACATGTTATCTGTATCTATATCAATTTTTTGTGAAATTGAAATATTGATATTTTTCATCGACATTTTAAATTTAGGCGGCACATGATTTTTAACACGTCACTATGTAAATAAAAGAAAATGTATATGAAAATAATTTGGTATTAATGGATTAAACAACCTTCCCTAATAAATATTAAATCTAAATTTTTTTTAAAAAAAACGTAAATATAAAGAAGAAAAATATTTAATTTTTTAAAGACATATTCGGTGGCGCAACCATCGCCCGTTGCCAAAGAAAAAAAAAAGTCGTTGATTGTTTATTTATTTAATTATTTTTTAAGAAGTTGAAAGTTTGTGTGTTAAAAAAATAAATGGATGTCCTATTCAACTGCCAAATCAAACATATGGCGCACAATACATAACATTATTATTATTATTATTATTATTATTATTATTTATTATTATTATTATTATTATTATTATTATTATTATTATTATTATTGATTTTGTTTTTCTCTTATTGGCTTTGGCTTTGTACAGAGATGTCCACGGGACAGAGAGAGATTAGAAATGTCATTTTTCGTCTTCATCCCTACTTTTCATTTTATTCTTCATTTCTATGAATTTTCACGAAGATTGGAGCGGCGATTCCTCACGGGGAATTTGTGAGGATCAGGTTTCCCGCGAATAATTTTTTTCGTTATTTTTATTTAAAAAAAGAATCAATTAATTTAAATCATTAATGTAAGAAAAATCTAATTAAATATTTAAATATATCACTAAATTGTTTATTATGGTTAGTTTTATATAACAATCGAATTTAAAGATAAATTAGTCAAATTTTGGCTTAAAAAACTAAATAAACATAAATCAAATTGTTTACATATATAATTTATGTTTTAATATTGAATTTAAACATATTTATTATATTGATCAATAAACAATCAAACTTAAAATTTAAATGTATTATTTATATAAAGTAATAATAACATAATCTTACACAGCTATACTAAATAATTAAATAAAGTATAATCGCGGGGACGGGGAACAGAAAATGACCCGACGCCGTCCTCGCCCCTGTCCCCATTCAGCTCATGAAATTTTTTTTTACTCCACTCCTTCCCTCATTTCTCGTCTAATCGAGAAATCCCCGCCTCGTACGAAGCGGGTCCCTCAAGGTCCATCCCCATGAAAAGATTGGACATTTCTACTTTGGTATTTATTCACTTCTATTAAAATATCATTTTGATTCGTTCAATCTTTAGTTAATATATTTTTAATTAGCTAATTTTTATCTATGTATTTTAATAAATCTTAATCTTATTCCTCGTGCTTAATATTTTATTTACGTTATCTATTAACATTTTTATCTAATTTTTTAAAATATATCCACACCTTATCTGCATTGAAAATTATTGTTGCTGTTTAACCAATTTTGGAAACCATTAACTTTTAAAAACTAAACTTAAGAGGATACGGATGAAAATTGGATAATTGAAAATTGGATAATTGAAAGTGTAGACATTTTACTAAATAATTAAATAAACTAAACTTAGAGCTTAAAATTAGACAAACTTAAAAATAAAAAATTTTAAAAAATAAAATTAAAAATTAAAAAAAGTGTTTTTTTCCACCCACTCGTAATGTGCCCCATATTTTAGTCAACTTTCTTTTCACTATATAATTATTTCACGACGAGAATTATCCATATTTTAGTTACAATTGAGTTATTTTATTTCACGGTACAAACTCATGTCACTGTAGCCCGACTTATATTGATGATGATTTATATTTAAGTTCAAAAGTAATTTAAAGATTTTTAACTTTCATTAATGACACTGTGATAAGATACGTAAATATTAGGAGAGAATCGTACGCATTCCAAACAAAATGGTTTAAATTTGAAATTATGAATCCCACTAGAAAATAAATATCTCAACCGCTCGAGCTATCTTCTATCAGTACATCAATCAATATTTATGGTCAATACAACAGCTAAACTAACTTAACATTCGTATTATTAATCCCAGGGTCATAGCTTAGATTCCCTTACTCCATGCGTTAGTAATAATAATAATAATAATCTTTCACGTTGAACTTTGTTTGAATTGGTGAGTCATGTACGAGTTGTTTATAATATGTCATTTTAGGCATAACTTTCTACTGAGAATCATGTTCGCTCATTGGATAATTTGTTTTGCTGTTTATAATTTAGTTTTTTTCCCATACATATAGTGTGTGTTTCGAATGCATTCTCAAGTGTTTAATTTACAAACTAGGTCATTTTAGAAAAATTTGGAGTATTTGATAAGCACTCAAAATAGTTTAAATAATGAAAATGATTTTTTTTAAAATATATATTTTTTATAAAGTCAATCCAAACAGGACTATTAATTTCTTCCAATTAAAAAATTTTGAAAAAAAAAAGAAGTTAGAGTTGCTAATTTCCTTAATTAGATAATTAAATTGGTGATGTAATTAATTATGTTAAAATTGAACTCACAAACTTCCGTAAATAATTTTAAATTTAACTCTCAAACTCTGAGGGGTTTTCTTATAATATTGAAATACATTTTTTTCTTTACATTTTATTGAATTTATATATATATATATATATATATATATAGTTTTTGCAGCTAGGTGGAGAGGATTTTTAAAATAATTGTAACAACTCACCCTTTAGTTGATATTGACCTTTGTATGTATATTAAACTAGAGTTTAATTATGGGAAATAACTTATTATTTATAATTTAGCCTAATTTCATTTAATATACATTTTATAACTTGTTTGAATTTCTTGTTTTCACATTTATCAGTAAATATATAATTCATAAGTAGGCCTCTTTCCACAATTTGATGTCCATAAATAATTCTATTTAAAAATAAACAAATAAAAAAGCAAAATTCTAGGTGTCATCTTCATTTTTTCTTTAATTTAAATTCAGTTAATAGAAAATACCTATTTTAACTAACCTACCTTAACATTTTTTTTAAAAAAAAAACATCATATTTATGACACTATCCAAATTTCATTTTCAAATTTTCTTTATCTTGGGTTCAAAGAAAAAACAGATAATTAAAATTTGTTCTTAAGTTTTGTTTTAATTTTCTTACTTTTTAATCACTATTTTGCTTTTCTTTTATTTCTTTAATAAAAAATTATTCTTACCTACTTAAACCAAATTAATATCTATTTAATTGTCTTTATTTCATATAAATCAACGTTGGAGAGTACAACTAAATTTAAAATTTATTGATAGTGGTAGTGAATATAGAATAAAAGAATTATCGTGGTTGTTTTTTCTTTAATTACTGTATTTTGGATGTAATAGTTTACTTAAATACCTTGTCAAAACGATTATAGTTCAAGTAGCATAAAACTTGTATTGTTAATTTTGAGATCAGATGTGTTCGATGATACTTTTTAATTACAATTAAACAAATACAATATCTATATAAATATCTAATACATCTTCTTCTCCAAACTAATGTGTGCTTGTTGCGTAAGTAATTTTTGTACATTTTAATAAACTATGTTTGAAGTGGCTATTTACCTGTCTTTTATTTAAATGTTTGAGATCGGTCTTTTTTTTGGTACAACAGAGACATGACAAATCAAACCACAAACTTCTATTTAAAAAAAAAGAAAAAAAGTGTGGAAACTATTTACAAATAGTTTTCAAAATCACTTTATTTTAAACTTAGAAGATGTTTGGGGTAAGAAGTGAGTTATTATAGTCATGTGTTGTTAAAGTTAAGTTATAATAATTTGTATTTGTGATGTAGATTGTTTTAGTTTGAGAAGAAAATAGTAAACAATGTAGCAAATAATTAAAAAAAATGACGAATGTTAAATAGTAAAAACTAGCAAATAGTAAATATTGTAGCAAATTGAAGGTTTTAAAATAGTGTTTAATGTAGCAAATTAAAGATTTTTAAATAATATTTACTGTAGCTAGAGGTAATTATTATAATATAGTATAATCCTCGTTCCAGACAATCTTTTTTATATTATTTTCTCTCGCACCTTAAGAAATAGAAATCATTGATATAAACCATGAAAGCTTTTATATGTTATATTCATTTTATAAATTTATATCTAAAAATAGATGTAAGTTTTAATCTTCAAATATATTGCAATCAATAAAGGAAGTTCAATCGTGTTTGGTATTAAAAAGGGAAAAACAAAGTCAGGAAAAATATATTTTATTTTTAAATTAATACTACTGGAGTAGAACCAGATCAATCAATTGTCTAATAAAATACTGTCACATGACAATTTTTTTGAAGATGTTTTTTTTTAACTGTTGTTTTTTTTTAAAAAAAAATATGAGTAAAGGAAAAGAGTGTATGACATTAGGTACAACTTAATCATCTCGTATTTTAAAACATTTAAACGAGACTTAGTGACAGGTAATAGTTTACTCTAATTTTCATGAAACGATTAATCTGTTAAGAATTAGCACAAGACCATGAAATTTGTTGGAAATAGCTCTAAAATACAATGGCGGGTTCATATAATAAAGATTAAATTTCCCCTCTAAATTTAATGTTGTGTTAATTTCTTTTTACTTATGTTTTCAAATTCGTTTATCTTACATTTGTTTTAGTTTTTCTTTTTTCAATTTATGTTAATTTCGATAATCAAATATAAATTAAGTTCAAACACTAATGACTAAACTGGTTAGTTTCAAAAAACTCTCACAAAAATAAATCGAATTAAATTTAAAAAAAAACGAAAATGTACTTTCCTAATAAAAATAAAAATGGTTTTTTTAAAATAAAAAACAAACTATTTATGCTCTATAGAAAAACAGTCTTACCAAACTACAATATCGGTATAAGTGAAAATTACACATGTTAAACAAAATATTATCGAAAAATAATCAATACCTAATTTGGGGGAAGATTGTAAGTATAGATTATTGTTAACCAATATATATAATTTAATTGGTGATTGGTATGTTGACTAAAAGTGTTCATACTGCAGTGTCGTAATCAATGGCAACTTAGTTCAACTGCCATCCGTAATTATGTATGATGTATCGAAATTTGAGACTAAGAGGTTCCGTGTTCAAATTTTTACCTCTAATTTGTACTAAAAAACAATTGAAGTTAATAAATTATTATAAATATAGACGTTTAGATTTGAAATTTATTGAACTTAAGAGAACTTAATAAATTATTTAAAATCCTCATATGCATAGGTAAATTTAAAAACTAACCACGTGATACAAAACATTATTAAGAAGTAATAATAAAAAATGTTAAAATAACATAAAAAAGAAAAAGAAAAATTATTTTAAATGACGCTTGAAAATATTTACAAATATAATAAAATATTATAATTTATCTGTAATTATCAAGATATATTACTATATCTGCTTTTCACAATAAAGATAGATATATTCTACATTTGATAAATTATGATATTTTACTATATTTTATAAATATTTAAGTTTAGGTAAACGTGTATTTAAACGAGGAAGTCACAATTAAAGGTGAAAAACGTCTACAACAGTTGAAAATTTAGTAAAACTCTCAAAGTGAGTCAAATCCGCATTTAATTTAATGATATTATTTTTTTGTTTAAATAAATAAATAAAAAAAGACATAAGTTGAGTGGTGAATTAGTTGAAAAAAAAAAACAAAAAATTATATTTTAATATTTTAAATATTATATTTTTCTATTTTTGGTTGAACTTAGAAAAATGGATGAAAAAACGTAACAATCAAATTAGGTATAAACGTGGACAGCTGGTCCAATCAGATTAACCACAAATATGAATGCATGTTTATAATTTTTATTTTATCATTTAATTTTTTCCATTTCGTAAGATGTAAGAATTATATTTGTCCTCTATCAAATTATAACATACCAATTTTAATCATATTCCTCCTCCTTTATTTTTTAAAAATAAAATAAAACACTAATATTTATTTCGATCTTTAAATTTTGATCCATTTTAATATCTGTATTTTTAAAGTGTTTATTATGTTTTCACACTTCCAACTTTGATTTATTTTTATCTTTCAACTTTAAGGAGTTGTTCCGCAACTTGGATAATGCAAGAGAGTTGGATCGCTAGATAAAAAATAGCTCACATGAACCAATAATTAAAGAGGTTTATTACTTCGTTATTTATGACAACTAACATTTTTCACAAAAAAAAACCCATATTTCTCTGAACATCCCAATTAACTTTTTTTAATAATTACCAACTCAACAATGTGCTTTTATCGACAACCGAACGTAGTCTAAAAAAAGTAACAATTTTGGTTCTTTAAAAATGACATAGAAATGAAAACGGAAGGATTAAAATAAACTACCTTTTAAAAAAATTAAATATACCAAATTCAACAAATTAAAAATATAGAAAGTAAACTAAAACAAAGTTAAAAAAAAAAAACCAAAATAATATAAAAAGGAAAAAGAAAATGTGCATAGATTGAATGATAACCATGTGCAATAGTGGTTTTGTCTAAAAAGCACTTTGAATTTATAAAAATACTAATTAATTTCATTTTTAAAAAATCCCACTCAACTTTTCATTCTCTCTCCTCTCTCCTTTCTCTCACTAAAACCTATTTTTTCAATTCACCATTTACTCTCATTTTTTCTTCTCAATTTCCATTCTTTTGTTTTCTTATTTCTTCCCTTTTTCATGTCAGAAATACTGACAAAATCGGCCGGCCGGCCAGCGATTTCATAATCTCTATGAACTTGTAGAACCGACCGATACAAACCAAGTCGTCAATGGTCAAAGGTGATTTTTTTTTGGGGTGTTTAAAATGGATTCCGCCCGACCGATTATCACACCTACTTTAATTCACTTCTTTATTCCATTTTCTTCATCTTCTCTCTTTCGTCTGTTTTCCCCAATTTCTTTTCTTTTTTCGACTTACTTCCAGAGATAAACTTCATTATATTTTGAGTTTTGCCAGAACGAAGTCAGCTGTCTCACTCCGCGTTCTATAGTTCCCCTTTTGACTCTCAGATTATTTCATGGTGTTCTTGTAATGAATTATGGAACTGTTTCTATGTGCTTTCTTTTATTAAACTAGTTCTTCAACTTGAACCACTTGGGGCTTTTTGAGATTTATTGTACCTTCCTTCCCTATTTGCCTCAGATTTGCTCTCTGCTCGGCAATTGACATCTGGGTCTACCACTGTTTGGATCTCTGATGATAAAGCAGCGGCTGTTTTCTCCATCACTTTCATGGGTTCTGATTGAACCAACATTCTATTGATCGTTTTAGAAACCCCCAGTTTTAAAAAAGGTTGCTTCGAATCAGGTTCTGCTTCTGGTCCTATTTCTTGATTGGTTCTTGAAACTTCTAGCGATGGATTGTGGAAGAAGATTTGGATTGCTGTTCTGGGTTTTGTTTATTTCCTTGCTGCCTTTCATTTCTTGCTTGTTTAATCCGGTAGATAATTATCTTATTGATTGTGGATCGGCTGCTAATGTCTCTGTGGGTAATCGTGTTTTCATGGCTGATGATAATTTGGCTTCAAAGTTTCTTTCAACCTCACAAGTGATTATGGCTGATACGAATACATCTTCATTACTTGCTAGTTCTTCTAATGATTCCTTGTTATTCAAAACGGCTAGAGTTTTCACTGGAACATCAAAATACAAGTTTCCAATAAAGGCTGGAAGGCACTGGATCCGTCTCTATTTCTTTCCATTTGTGTTTTCTGTCTACAATATGAGTGCTGCAAATTTTAGTGTTTCGACCCAAGATTCTGTTCTGTTGAGAGATTTAGCTGGAGGGAAGAATCCTATAATCAAAGAATTTTCAGTGAACTTAGCATCAGATACTCTTGAAGTTATATTTGCTCCTGTTAATGGCTCCATTGCATATGTGAATGCCATTGAAGTTATTTCTGTTCCTGACATTCTTATTGCTGATGAAGCCAATTTGTTAGAACCATCTGGTAAATTTCAAGGGTTGTCTAATCAGGCATATGAGACAGTTGCTAGAGTTAATATGGGTGGGCCGAAAGTTGCTCCCGATAACGATCCTCTTACGCGAAGTTGGGTTTCTGATGACAGCTTTATAGTTAATAAGAATTCTGCTACAAGTTTCTCTAACATTGCAGCTGTTAAATATAGTGCTGAAGGGGCAGCGCCAGAGATTGCTCCAAATGTTGTCTATGGTACCCTCGCTGAGATGAACTCGAAGGATGATCCAAACAGCAATTTCAATGTGACGTGGCAGTTTAAAGTGGATCCTGAGTTTCAGTATCTTGTTCGGTTTCACTTTTGTGATATTGTGAGCAAATCTCTACACCAACTTTATTTCAATGTTTACATTGACTCATGGCTGGTTGTTCGGGACCTAGATCTCAGTGTTCCTCTTAACAATGCTTTGAGCACTCCATACTATATGGACTCTGTAACAGGAGTGATCAAGAATGACTTACTTCTTGTGAGTATTGGCCCAGCGAATTTAGCTAATGTGTATCCAAATGCCATTTTAAATGGTCTGGAAATCATGAAAATGAATAACTCAGTTGGCAGTCTTAGTGGGAAAGACTCTGTAATTAGTTTTCCAGACTCGAATTCTTCAAGTAAGCACATTGGCGTCATTGTGGGTGTGTGCGTGGGGGCATTTGTTGCAGCTCTATTGGTTGGCATTCTGTTTATACTGCACAAACGAAGAAGAAAGGGAATGCATCAAGCTCCATCGAAAACGTGGATTTCAATATCCACTGCTGGAGGAATGTCACACACTATGGGAAGTAAATACTCAAATGGCACAATCACAAGTGGTGCTTCCAACTTTGGTTATCGCATACCTTTTGCAACAGTTCAAGAGGCTACTAATAACTTTGATGAGAGTTGGGTTATTGGTATTGGTGGGTTCGGGAAAGTATACAAAGGAGTTTTAAATGATGGCACCAAAGTTGCTGTGAAGAGGGGTAATCCGCGTTCCCAACAAGGACTGGCAGAGTTTCAAACTGAAATCGAGATGCTATCACAGTTTCGTCATCGTCATCTTGTTTCATTGATTGGGTACTGTGATGAGAGGAATGAGATGATACTGATTTATGAGTACATGGAACAGGGAACCCTGAAGAGTCATCTATATGGTTCTGATTTCCCTAGTTTGAGCTGGAAGGAGAGATTGGAGATCTGCATCGGAGCCGCTAGAGGACTTCATTACCTCCACACTGGTTACGCTAAACCAGTTATTCATCGTGATGTGAAGTCTGCTAATATTTTACTCGATGAAACTCTCATGGCAAAGGTTGCTGACTTTGGGCTTTCAAAGACAGGACCTGAAATTGACCAAACCCATGTCAGTACAGCTGTGAAAGGAAGTTTTGGGTACCTTGATCCTGAATATTTCCGGAGGCAACAACTGACCGAGAAATCGGATGTTTATTCTTTTGGGGTTGTTTTGTTTGAAGTCCTTTGTGCAAGACCTGTCATAGATCCAAGCCTTCCTAGAGAAATGGTAAACTTAGCTGAATGGGCAATGAAATGGCAGAAGAAAGGGCAGTTGGATCAAATCATTGATTCTACTTTAGTAGGAAAAATTAGATCAACTTCTCTTAGAAAGTTTGGAGAAACTGCTGAAAAATGCTTGGCTGACTATGGAGTTGACAGACCATCAATGGGAGACGTTTTATGGAATTTGGAGTATGCGCTTCAGCTACAAGAAGCTGTCATTGAAACTGATCCTGAAGATAACAGTACGAATATGATTGGCGAGCTCTCTCCACAAATTAACAATTTCAACGACGTTGAGGCAGGTGCGTCTGCCACACGGTTCGACATTCCGGGTGTGGATGATCTTTCTGGAGTCTCTATGAGTAGGGTGTTCTCCCAGCTGGTGAAATCTGAGGGTAGATGACCTGATGTTGCTTTGTGTTAGACAATCCTGTTGATTCTTATACTTGATTCAATCTGCTCCCCATAGACTACTCTCAACCCATAAAAAATAGTAGTGAAAAGTGATGATGTTTCTGATCTGTTGAATTGGTCCGACGCAGCTGAATATGAGGCGTTCTGTTAACTTCAGGCGACAATGTAGGCACGAGCGTTTAAACAACGTTTCTTGCTTCATTGAATATGAACATGACAGTGTGTAGTCGGTTTTCTTTTCACATCAAATAGCCATTTTCCCTTGCAGAGGGTGGAACCAAATGAAACAAAAATATCAAGATTTCTTCAGTGTCAAACTACATGTAACATATTGGGTTCTTTTCTTGTACAGAAGGGGTTTTGTCCAGGTGAGTCTTTGCAATATCCACCAAACATGTTACTTCTTTAAGGAACAAGTTAGTTCGCATCTCCGTTACCAATTGATTCTGATTTGCATTTCTTCGTCGAACATATTCATTTTTTTTGCCACAATTTCGTGTTTGTCTAGAATCGTTGAGACATCTAGTCTTTTACTTAGCCGAGCATCGTGTCAATGTTGATGGTATGTTATTCTTTCATGAGATCCGGTGTCGAGGCGTTTTGTTGTGTATGTGTTTAGCTCTGAATCTCTTTTTGATGGAGCATGTATTTGCTGCAATTCAGGACAAATCTTAATCTCGATATTGTTTACTTTTGAGAAACTATGAACATTTCAACTGTGTAATGAACATCCATGCATTCTTGTCTTTCATGTTTCAATATGTCTTGAAATTTGGTGTTATTGGATGATCAAAGTCTATTGATTTCATTCCAATATAGTAGTTTAGCATATGGTATAAATTCATATGAAACCATTCATGTATTATATATCACTTCAAGAAAGAGTTTGGTCTCAAGGTTTTGTTGATATAATTTAAATTTTAAAATGTTTGATTTTCTCCCGTGGAATTCTGATTTGTACGATATGAAAGATTTACGAGGATGAAAAGAGATATTATTAGATATTTCAACTACTAAGAACGTAAAAAGTTTGTGGTTTAAATTCCTCCACCCCATTTGTACTAAAAAAACCTATTAAGAGTTCAAGGTTTTGGTTTGATACCACGTGTAAGTTGTTAAAAATTATAAACAAGAGTTTAAAGTAGAGCAGTTGTGTGAATTATAAACCGAACAATCGATCAATTAGGAGGCAAATGACTCATTCGTATTCTATAAATTATGCCCCAATTTGATCATATTATATTTTGGTAGGTGTTACCGATAATGTCACAACATTATTTTATCTAATCCTCACTAATTTTACCCAAATTTTTAAAGATTTCTATACTGATTCATTGTAAACTTTTATATTTATAATTTAGTAATTCACTAGTGCCCTGTTTTATGCTTTAATTTGTTGACTTCTTCAAAGGGTTTGGGAGTAAATACATGTTTGGCACCCACTTTGGCCCATTAATTAATTACCAAATTGGGATAATTAAGTATGTAGCAATTTTGTTAGGGTCATTTTGAAAAATGGTAAACTGAATTTTTGATTTATAACAAATCACATGTGGCTCACGTGATTCACAATTTCATAAGTACGAAAATACCCTCATTGTAATTCTGGAAGAATTATTTTGTTATTTGCTATTATGATACTGTAATTAGTTGCTAAAAGGCTTAATTAATTTGAATGGTGCATTTATGAAACTGTAATTAATTTATATTTGTTATATCGTCAACTATCATATTGTAACTGATTCCTTGTAGTTCAGGATTTAACATTTATTGTAAATCTTAAAACAATTTTACTAATTTTTTTTTAAAAATCACTTATTGTATTAATAAAACATAAATTTGTTATGCATTCCCTTAAATCTTGTGTTTTAATAATAATTTAAAATTTTAAATTAAGATGATTTGTGCTAATATAATTTTATTTCTCAAATTTGAATTGTTAATTTGCATTTTGTTTTCTTCATCTCTTTGTCTCAACAATATTTGACATGGATCATAAACCTTTAAGAATTTTGTTCAATGGTAGATGGGATGAAAATGACCATTACCATGACTTTCATTCCATTGATGTATAATTACATCATTGATTACCATCTCATTTTCTTCGAGAACTTTATTTTGCTCTTTGTGAAAAACTTCATTCTCTTTTCTTGTTCCTTATTTGCTTTACATTATGTAAAGTGGTTACCTTCTTATTCATCTTCTTTCTTTTAGTTGTTCCACTTGCACCACCAACTTGTTCAGTTTGTTGCCTTTTTAATTTCTTTTATCGGTTCCATTGTGTTCTCTCTTTCCTGTAATACATAATCACAATCTATTTTAAAAGATAATGCCTCGTCTTCACTGCTTAAACTTTCGGTTGTTTCAAGATTTTTAATCTTCTTTCCAGTTACTTCAGAAGCTCTCAATCGATCATTGCTCCTTGTATTCTTCATGGTCTTCTCTTCTTTCGTCCCATTTAATTATACAAAAAATAGGGTGTTTTAAATTTTAACAAATGCCCCAAATCTCTTTATATTTTTTAGAATAAATTAATTACTATTTTGTAATATATATTAACTGTTGAATGTTGTACCTCTACAATTCTTCAGAAGAAAGATGTTGAACAAGCATCTAAATGTTCTTCAGGAAAAAGGTTACGGTTGAAGATGGAATGCTGGAGATTTACTTTCTTGAAGATGGAATTTTGGTGGTTTTGTTTTGAGCATGCAAGGTTAAGGATGGAGTACGCAAAGGTATGGAGATGAAATTGTTGTTTGACAATGGCCGTTTAGGGTTTGAGAATGCAAATGTATGGACATTTTCCTCAAAAGTTTTGAAAATTGAATGAATAACTTGTATTTAGAGCTCAAAAAACGAAATTGGAACCTTGAAGATGGAGGATTTGCAGAAGGAGGGTTTTGCGTGTTGAAGATGAGGAGGAAATCGAGCATTTTGAAAATGGAGATTTACAGAAGGAAGGTTTGCATGCTGAAGATAGACGGTTCGTGTGTTGAAGATGAAGGATTTGGGAGATGGTGTTTCAAAATAGTTTGAAGATAAAGATTTTTTGTGTGATTGGATGGTTATGTTAGAAGTTTTATTAAAGTCTAATTATATTCATTGAAAGATGAAGAGTTAGTTGTAGAAGCTACATATAGGGGTATGATTGACATTTGATAATTTTTTCAATATAAAAATCAGTTTGCCATTTTTCCAAATGAAACCTTCAAAATTGCTATATATTTAATTGACCCTACCAAATTCTACTTTTCCAAAAAAAAATTAAATAAAGAAACAAATAAAAAAATAAAAAGAAAATGAGGGTAAACCTAATTAGAGAACTTTTGGCCACTGGAACAAGACCACTACATACATACCCTGCCAACTACCAAGCAAGGAAGTATTTTACCTATTTTCCATTTAATTAATATTTTCTATTTAATATCATAAGTTAATTAGATTTTGGATCTAGTTTTAATTTGATTCCTAAATTTCAAAATATTATACTTCTAATTTTTAAATTTTGAATTTGATTTCAATTTAAACCTTATAATTCAAAATATTACAATTTCACCATCGAGATTTGAGTTTTGTTTTTACTTTTTTTTCCTAAATTTCAAGATTTACATTTTTAACTTTAATTTTTTTCTTTTTTGTTCTATACCCACTTTTATTTTTAAAAGATACAACTATTTAAGTTTCACTTTTATTTTCATTACTATTAAAACTAAATTTAAATTTTCACTTCACAATTATTTTAATTAATTAATATACATTAACACCAAAAATTAAAAACAAGTAAATTTAGTGAAAAATCTTGAAATATAGAGACCAAATTAAAATCAAACTAAAATATGAAATAAAATCGTGACATTTTAAACCCAAAGATTAAAATGAAATCAAATACAAAATTTGAGGACTAAAAACATAAAATATTAAAACTTATACGACCAAACGAAAACAAAATCCAAAACTTAAAATTAACTTTTCATCCTAAAATTTGTTAACAAAAAAGTAATTGGACACATGGATGTACCACTTCACACATCAAACTCAATCCATTCATTATAAAAAAGAAAAAAAAAAGTTTATTTAAAAAGATGGAATTACCTAAGTGATATATCAAGAACTGCCTTAAAATATGATATAAAATTGATTTAATAATGTTAGTTTTATTTCAAACTAAAATTTTTATCTTATTTCTTTTTATGAAAATACCTAACTAATTGTTTTAAATATACTGAGGATAATATAGATAAGTTTAAGAACTGCCTTAAAAATTATAGATAGTTTGGAATTAAGCCAAATCTATTTTAAACTTTTATCTTTTAAGTTCAGTGCTACGGACTCGATTGATTATTTGACACATTATTAAATGATTTATTAATTTATTAGACATTTATTATGTGGACCGTACACAATTCTTAATAACTGCTTAGGTGACCAGCAATAAATGAAGGTAGTGTAGAAAATCTTCCAAAATTCTTCTAAGTTTACTTATTATATTTTCCTGTTTCATATTAGAAATGAAAAATAGGCGTGACAAGTATGTATTAAACTAAGATTTAAACTTTATTATATATGAATCAAACAAAAGCAAAAGGTAGAAGATATAATATAATATAGGTTAAAATACCATTTTTATCTTTATACCTTAAAATTGAAAGAAACTATTTTTCCGAGTTTGACTGTTGCTCAAATCGAACGAAACCGAAACCGAAACGTGAGACATTTTTGTTTGAATGGAATGAATGAGAATGATGGGAGTTGGGAAAAGAAATAATATAATATGATGGGTTTAGAAGTAATTAGTAGAAATGATGGGCATGGGGTTGCGTGGTGGGAAGAGTTTAATTAGAATGCTATATAGTTGCTAGTGGCTCTTTGTCCCACCACACAACCACATACCACAAACAAATATATATATATATATATATAATTTTCTAATCTATATTCCTTTCCTATTTAATTATACAAAAAAAAATAGCTTTAAAAAAGTCGTTGTTTGTTTCTAGAATTTGACTAAAAATTCAACAATTATACTTAAGAAATATGCAAATCATTGTCAGAAATATGGAAGGAATAAACTTAATTTAAAAAAAAAAGAAAAAAATAAAATGATTATTAAATGGGACCTAAATGTTTCTTTGATAGTGTGAAAATCAAATTGGAAATAGATAAAGACAGCGGTTAAACACTCAAATTTATTTTGAAACATTTTTTTTTTGGTATGTCCATTTTCTCTGGAATTTAAAACAAAGAAAGTGTTGAATAAGTCTTTTTTGAGCACAACCCATCTTGAATTTAAAACATTTGAATTTCAAAACCAAAATTGTTCATTTGTATATATATATATTAAATTTTCTTACAATCATTCACGAAAATTACTTTTGACATCTAAATTTTATAACAGTTTAGTCCCTAAATCTTAGTCGGTAATGATTTAGTTCTGATACTTTCAGATTTATAACCAAATTAGTCTTTAAACTTTAATAAGTAACAATTTTTCTTAATTAATTATAATGATTGAATTGTTACATAATTAAGTTGACACTTACTTTTAAAGAATTTTTTTTCATAATAAAGACTAAATAAATTTATAGTATAGGATTTTATCTCACAATCAATCATGGGATTCTCGACGTGTTTCTCAAGATGGTGCCAAATACTTATTTGTGCTTTATAGGCTTTGATATCTTATTTAACAGTACAAGGTTCTATTTCACAATCAATTTGCAGTTGATAAAGTAACTTATCTACTTTATTAAGACTACGAGGTCCCTTGGTTTTTTCAATGCGTGGTTTTCAACATTAAATCGTTACTCATTCAAGTTTAGAGACTAAGATGTTATAAATTCGAGAATATAAAAACTAAAACCCTGCTTAGTAACAAATTGATTTTTTGAAAATTAAACTTATAGTTGCTTTTCTACTTTCTATCCATTGTTTAAAAAACCAAACCAAAATTTTAAAATTTTAAAAAATTGTTTTTGAAAACTTTATTTTATTTTATTTTATATTTAGCTAACAATTCAACTATTGTACTTAAAAAGATGCACATCGCAGTAAGAAACGAGGAGTAGATAAAGTTAATTTTGAAGAAACAAAAATCGAAATGTTGTCTTTTAAAAAAAAAAAAAATTGGTATTTTTATGAAATTTAGGTACCAAAAGTAATTATTATTATTTATTTATTTTTTTATGTTGTTTTGTAGCGTTATGTGGATATTGACTTATGTTGGTGGCTGTATTAGGAAAAGGAAAGAGCTAAGGCCTGGGATTCAAATTGGTCCCTTTTTTAAAATAATAAAAATTAAAAGTACTAAGTTACATGATTAACAACCACACCATATTGTCTTTTGCCACGTACACTACTTTTCCCGACGTAACTACCTATTGGTCTTTAAGTATTCTACACGAATCTTTCGATGTCTCATTGTTCAAATTTTAAAATGATGATCGACGTAGTTCAGTAGATAAAATATCTATAATTATTAAAAAAAATCTTCGTTTCTTATAAACTTATATCCATCCATATATTTCTTTAAATATTAACGGATCTTACATGTTACAAGACATGATTTTTCATATACTCGACTAAAGAAAGAAAAAGAATTTGCATTTTAGTTTCAAAGGGCATTTATGTACTCTGCCTCATTTTTCTTCCATCAATCAAACATATATTGTTATTTCAAATGTTAGAAAATTAACTTATATGATTTAGTCGCAAATCATTTATTTATGAATTGATACAATGTCTAACAATAATATTAAAGTATTCTAAAAAAACATTGATTTTAAAAAATTATTTATGATACAAAATTTTGTAGTACCAACTTTTAAAAAACATATATTGCTATTTTTGTTGGAAGATCAATCTTCTACCTTTAAATTTTTAATTTCACGTTTTAAAATTAAACATCCAGAAAAATAATCGTAAAAATCTTTATCAGACTAGTCTACTTAAAATTAAATTTGTTCAATGCGCACATATTAATCTCATACTAATATCTCACGAAGTATAGTATTATGCAAATTAAAATTTAAGTATATAACCCTAACCCCTATATATATATATATATTTAACAATTTCGTATAGTAGAAAAGTTCCAAGAAATATTATGTTTCCACAAATTTAACAAAAATATATTATAGATTTGCAAGAAAAAAATGAAAAGAAAAATAACCAACCAAAAAAATTACCCATTATGTCGTCATTATATTTATTGCAACATATATTTCTTTTTTCCACATGAAAACTATTAATAAAAAAAATATTATCTCTCTAAAAAACTTTGAAAAAAAGAAAAAAATTTTAATTTACATAATTTGTCCGTACACCATCACCTTCCCTTCTTCGCTGAATTCCGTCGACGATTAAGAAGCAAAAAAGTGAACCAAAAAGGAAAAAAGAAAAATTAAATTACAAATTCAGTCCCTAAAACTTTTAAATTTTAAATTGAGTCCCTTTCCGAATGGACAAATTTGCAATTTAATCCCAAAAAACAAAAAAAAAACTAATGAACCTCTCGCATAGTATCGGCGACGTCGACTTTAGCGGTGCACGATAACAACCGTCGGAAGACGGACGTCAAAGCGGCGCAGGAAATTTCCTTCGCTTTTTTCAACCTCGAAGATTTCCTAATCTTCTCATCGCCGTCGTCGGATTCCACCGCCGCCGTCTTCTTCTTTTTCCGGCGAGAAATTTTCTGGCGCATTCCGACTTTAGCGAAACACTTATTAGTCTTGGTCTCCGGCGCGTGCTCTTCTTCTCGAGAGAAAGTGTAGCTTCGGAGGTACATCTGACGGCAAGAGATGCTATCGACGACTCGAGAAGTTCGATTGAGCTTAGAACTGACGGATCGGATGAACTCGGCGTCGGATTCCGGCCACTTGTAGAGGTTTATGTAGGTGGGACGGACGGGAAGACGAGCGTCGTTGATACAATTGGAAATGCAGACGGAGGCCATGGCGGATTTTAGGGATTTGAGAATTTGGTAACGGTTTTTATTTATAGGTAGAAGAAATATAAAAGGAATGTGAAAGAGAATATTGTAGAAAAAAAAAACGGATGGGTTAATCGTTTTGCATAAATTCGGCATGATTTATTGATTACTTAATATTTATGTATTTTGTTAATGTTAATTAATTTTAAATAATCATTAAATAAGTATATTATGATTAAGGTTAAAAAATATTAAAATCGTCCATAAATTTTAATGTGTAACAATTTAATTTTTGTACAATGATAGAAATTGACCTCTAATTTTGATAATTTTCTTAGGTTAGGGATTAAGTAGCTATACATTTGAAAGTGTAGTGATTAAATTGATTACGTGTTAAAAGACTATATTGTTATAAAATTGAAAAATACATAGACTAAATCACAAAAAAAAAAAAAAAAACCAAAGTTCAATATCTACATTTTTTTATTAATAGTTTAAAAAATCAAGCTAAAATTTTAAAACTAACAAAAATAGCTTTTAAAAACTTGTTTTTATTTCGAATATAAATAACAATTCAACCAATTTTCTTAAAAAAATATAAATTATTGTAAAAAAGAAATTAAAAAGCAAAAATAAAAAACTAAAATAATTATCCAACGAGATCTAAATTGTTATTTTTATGAAAATTTAAGAACTTGTCTTTTTAACCTATAATTAATTAAGTTTCACAATTTCCTTCACCATTAAAATTAGATTTAAAATTTCACCTGATAATCAATTTAAATTGATTAATAAATATTGATATAAAGGACCGAAAGTAAATATTTAAATAATAATTAAGGCTAAAAAGTGTAAAATTTTAAAATTTAAAGATCAAATTTAGACAAACTTGAAATTTCAAAAGTAAATTATAACAATTTGAGATTAATACTAAATTAAAATCAAAATCAAAACTTAAAATTTTAAAAAACTAAACATTAATCTTAAACTCATTCGAAAGGTAAACTATATTCAAAACTTATAAACTAAAAAAAAAGTATATTTATCTTTTTCATTTTAATTTCGTATTAAATTCTTTTAATTTTATTCTCAAATTTAATTCAAAATTAAAAAGTTTTACCCTCAACTGCTTTTGCCCCTCTTTTTAAAGGCTGGCTAAATTAGTTTATTCCCTTGACCTTTCTTTAAAGTGATTTTATAAAGTTTATATATGACATCTATGACATTTTTGAATTTACTTCGAGTAACAATAGGTGATTGATATTACTAACATTTTTTTATTTTTTTTTAAAAATACTTTGTTTAAGATTGTTATATATTTTATTTAATATTGTTGGAATGCCTTGAATTCGGTACGTGACTGTACAAACAACTTAGTATAGGGGTCCCTCTTTTCGACCTTCAAAGTTTTCATTTGAACTTTTTAATAAAATTGTTCTTCTGGTCTGTGGACGTAGCTAACACATTGTTAGTACGTATATCTTTGTGTCGATCTCTATACATTTTTTTATATTGCTTAATTGTTGATTTCATAACCATATTTTAAACAAAATAATATTATATATTTAAATGATATTTAACATAAATATTAAATAAATAATCTATGACTAATGTTTTATTACGGAAGTGTTAAAGTTGTAAAATTAATTGCATACATTCATCAGACACGATATCAAGTTGGTAAATTAAAGAAGTAAATTTATTATACTTTTCTTTTTAATAAATTATTGTAAATGATAAAACTGTTGTAAATATTTATAAAATATAACAAAATTTAAATTCTATCAATTATTCTGGTTCATTTTGCTACATTTTGAAAATGTCATTTTCTTTTAAATATGAGTTATGAAAGTATAATTTAGCCAAAGTTTTATAATACTAAACAAGAAAAATTTATTATTTTAAAAATATCGTTTCAAATGCGAAGCTTATATCACCTTCACGTGATGAGTAGGGTAATTTTAGTTTTTATTTATTTAATTTTTTAAGTAAAAGAACTATAAACATCTTAGTTGTTAACACGTTCCAACCCTAGTAAAGTTATGCTTGTAAAATTAATTTAGAATGCTCAATAATTTAATATGCAATTGAGATAAATTTTATGGTTATTTAGTAGAGTATAGTAACTCAAAATTAACCTTAAATTGAATAACAATGAAGCAATTGATAGAACTTTTTTTTTTCTTCTTAATTTTGGTTTTTCCCACATTTAAAAAATCTAGATTCTTCTTATAGAAGCATTAAATCTGTGGATGAAAATAGTGGTAAAAGGCAAGGTAATAAGTAATAATTGGATTTATATTATTAAATTAAAATATGAAACTCAAATGATTTTAACTCAATTAAAAAAAGTATTTTATATATAACAAAAATGAATATATTATAATTGCGGAATACTTTGAGTATTTGATAATGATTTTCCCCGCCTCAAGATTAATGATACCTGCCATTGTTTGAATTAATTAAGCTTTTAATACGTGTCTTAATCTTGAGTTTTTGGTTGGTTTTCATTATTTTAAGTTCATATTATTTTAAATCTTTTAATTTATTACTTTTTCTTTTTCAAAAAAGAAAACCTAACTTAAATCCTGTCATGGTTAAAAGAATATTATAATTTGATACCATGATAAGCTCATAACAAGATATGATATTTAATGGGATATAAAAGCTGTTTTAATAGAGTTTTTAGAAACTTTCTTTTGCATTTTTTATATAAGTTAGACGATTTAAGTGTCTAATTCTTTTAAATTCCCACATACCCACCAAATGTCATTGCTTAGTCTTAATCTATTTTTATCTTCAAGACTTTTTATGAAAAGACGATTACTATTAAGGATCGAAAAAGTACATGAAACAAATCCAACTCGCTTGCCTCGACCTCGAAGGTCAAGGCCGAGGCCGAGGTGAGCATCCTTGGCCCTTAAGGGCACATTTCTCATAGTCGTGATCTTTGTCCCTGTAGCCAAATTGAATCAACTTTTTCTAATTCCTTTTACCTTTTCCAATCCATTTTAGGTTTGGGATCCCAATCCATAAATGAAGGGTCAGGAACCCAGAAGTAAGTTCTTCTCCCCATCTTGATTTGATCATTTCTTCTTCCAAAACTATAAGTTCACTGTAGAAGGCACATGAAAGTCACGTGAGTTTTATTGTTCGAATCTTACCTTCATCAATATCTATAACTAAAAAAAATATAAATTAAATACATGGATTAAATAGAAATTTAACTTAAAATAAATCCACCCAATAAATAAATATATTATGTATATATATTATATACACAAACACTAGAAGGTTTTGATATATGAGATGTGGTGGTAAAGTGAAGTTGGCATTGCCAACATTTTAAGCAAGGGTAAATATTTACAAACACTCATTGCATGAGAATGGGTGTGTAATCATAGCAGTTGTTTGCTGATTCAGGCTTCACCTTCTTCAATTATACCTTCAAATTATATCTTTTTCTTTTCATTGCTTTGCTTCTATGAAACCTCCCAATCAACCCCTACCAAAAATATTATTGTCTTTTTTCTTTTTCTCTTTAAATAAAATTAAATAAAAAAAATCAATTTAGGGTTATACCATCTTTCGAAACGAAGTCAGATTTAATTAAAATTTTGGACCTCGATCAAATTTGGTTAGAAATCTTCGTAAAATATTGAAAAAATAGGGTTAAAAAGTCGTAGAGCCATAAATGAATTATTGATCATATGAATTTGCAATGTAAATTGATAACATCTCAACTTCATATTATTTAAAGAAGAGTCAATATGAAAGTTTATATAGATTGGAAGAAAAGGGGGATTTATGAAAAATTTTCAAAACCTTTTTCATTATTATTGTTACTATTATTAATTTTCTAATGCTGCTTATGGGACAATCTAATGCTGCATTAAGGAGCAATCTTTACGTAGTAATATTAATAATTATTTCAATTTCCATTATAATAATTGAAGGACATAGTAGGCAATCAAGTATGTACTATAAACTTTTAGGTCAAACGTGTAATTTTTTCGGCCATATTATTAGAAAAAATGGAGGGCACAATGGACATTTACCAAATACTTGTAATAAATGGGTAGTTGCAAATAAAACAATCAGACACATGATGTTAGCAGTTAAAGATAGTCTTTCCCTCGTTAATTTTGCTATTGGTAATACTATACTTTTTTTCACTGATAGATTCATATCAACAATATACTTCTATCACTGAAAAAAAGTATATAATTAATAGACTGATATCAACAATAGAGTAGATCAACTCTACAATGGATAGACTCTATCAATGGTACGAGGTATTACTGATAACTATCAATGGTATGAGGTATCACCAATAAATTGATCTATCACTAATTAAAGTCTATGACTTACTAGATTTATGTTTTTTGAAATCTATCAATGATAGTCAACGACAAATTCACATGATAATTAGGAATCTATCCCTTCTCATACTCTTAAGATTCAACCCTAGATAGTTTATCTGCAGTTTAGTTGTTTTTTTAATTCTTATAGTTGCTTTGAAAAAAGAGATTGTAAAAAATTACTTTGAAAATTTTGTTGAATTAGGAATGAATGGGGCGAAGAAGACAGGTTTGAAAGAAAAAAGTGAGAAAAGAGGGGAAAAAAAAAACATTTGTTTCAAATCTATTAGCGAGAGAACAATGAAATATATATTAGTTGTGTATTGTGACCATTGATAGATTAGATAGTGAATTGAAAGTATGTTAGTGATAAACTTCTAATTATCAAAAAAATTCGGTCTCTTCATCGTCTTGGGTGTTGGAAGATTAACTCTGATGGCTCTTGGGGTCGATCATGCTGATCTGGTGGTATCAGTTGGGTGGTTCGTGGTTCAGATGGGTTGCTTATTCTTATAGGTTGCGAAAAGTTGAGATCGAATTGGGGTATAAAAAACTTGGAAGCTCTTTCCATGCTCAAGGACATTTTCGACGTTTGTTCCAGGTTTGTTGTGGGGGGGGGGGGGGGGGGGGGGGGGGGGGGGGGGGGGGGGGGGGGGGGGGGGGGGGGGGGGGGGGGGG
>JBBPDJ010000003.1:12290689-12323785 GCA_037974625.1 Cucumis cinereus
TATATATTATAGTTGTTGGCATCTAGAATCTATGAAATAATATGTAGATAGTAGAATAAGAGGTGAAATTATTATTTGATTCTATAGAATTAATCCATTTATATAATTAAGATAGATAAAGAAGAATATAATATGAGGAAGAAAAGAAAAAAGAAAAAAGAAGAAATGAAACCTTAATCTTCTTGTTGAAGTTCCTTTGGTTTCTTTTGGTTCTATATCTTTCAATTCTCTCCTTCTTCTCTTCAGGACTGTACCTACAAGCTCTGCTCATCCCTTCAATAATGGTGATGCTACTTTCACATGAAACTGGACTCTCATCTCCTCTTTCATTATCCTTCTTCTTCTTCTGCCATTTCCTCAATCTCATTACTTCAATTATTCTAAACCCAATTTCATAATTCCAAAAAAATATTTTCCTACTACACCTATCTCTCTACACTTTAATCTATTATTATTAAATATTTATACTCAATACCCTTTTTTTAAAAAATAATAATAAAACAAACTCTTTGGATTCATGAAAAGCCATTTCTTTTAATGATCATTTGCATGGAATTAAGTTGACCATGATTGTAGTAGCTTCTATTAATGGCATAAATTATTACAGAGATTCAAATGAAGTAACAATCTTTTAATTTAATCAATATATAAGAATTAAGGGCACTGACCAAATCTATATTTTATAAATATTTTGATTTATAATATTTTTTCTAAAGATTATTCAATGGCATCATCAAGTTAATTACGATCAACCTTTTGTAGAGTGCCTTGAGCTTGAATCTATTATCGAACGGTCTTATGGGATGTATATATGGTGAATCCGTAAATTTTAATCTTTTAAAAAACTTGGGTTGGTCTCACCAAATAATTTTTTTAGTCGCATTGGTTAATTTTATTCGTCTCACCTGAAAATCGCCGGCGGGGAAGAGCGGCCGGTTGACAGGAGGATCGATGGCGGTGGGGGGCGGTGGTGACGAGGAAGAAAAAGTGCGTTGAAGAAATGAATCATTGGATTGAAGAGAATTAGGATTAAGGAGGGGGAAAGATTGATGTAATAAAAAATTGTTAGTTGATGGACGGATTTTTAGGGGTTCCGGCGGAGAAGACGGTGAACCGTCGCCACAACTGTCGGAAAATTCGGAATTCCAAAGCTTAATGGAAGAATCGGGCAACCAGTCAAAATCAACGCCTGCGAGGTCGGCGGAGGAATGTGAGGTGGCGGAGAGAAATGGGGAAAAGGCCATAAGGGGACGGCGGAGCGTGAGAAATACGAAGGGACTCCGATCAGAAGACGCGTGAGAGAGAGAGAGAGAAGAGGAAGCTCGAGAGAGATTTTGGAGGATACAAATGTGGCATCGAAGACTACTTATACTATTGCGAGTTCGGATAATGACGTGGAATATGACGCCACGTATATATTTATTTAAATTATATTAAATTAACTTTTTTTTTTTGGGTAAAAAAGAACTATTTTTTAAAATCGTTGACTTTTTTTACTATTAATTTTTTTTTAGAAAAACTATATTTTCTTAAAGATCGTTACGTTGAGACAAGTTTATTAAATTTTCTTTTACCAGTACAAAAAATAATATGAGAGTAAAAATAATTTAACAAGAATTTAATTTATAAAAAATAAATCGACAAATAAGTAGGTAACTGTTCAAACTTATGACTTCTAAAACGGAGTAGAAGTATACCTGAACCCTCATACTACGTGATGGTCAACGATATTTTAACCACAAAATCATGCTAAAATTAGCTTTATTTTCACACATTTTTATTCATCTAATTATCCAATTAAGCACATAAACTTAACTTTTAAGACACATCCATTGATGTAAGAGATTTAAATTCTCTCATTCTCACTTCTACTTCCATTATTTGTACGTCTCCATAACTTAGTTAAGTTGGATTTTTTTTTCTTTTTCGAATTATCAGTAAAATTTGCTTCGGTTTTTTAATATTTATGTCTCTATATATGAACAAAACAATATTAAAAGAAAAAAAAGGACCAAATTTATCGTATGCACGTGTGTATAAAAATATCACATATTAATATGAAAAGTTCTCATTTGTAAGATACATATTTTGTGCGATCCACATAATTCTTCACTCACGGTTTACCACGTGGCAATTTTTTTTAAAATAATTTTATGCAACACACCCATTTTTTCAACTACTATTTATCATTTATGAAATTCATATGTATTTTTTTCTTTAATTTTATTTGCTTCTCAAAATTATTTTGTAGGCAATTATTGATGTGTTAATATTTTGGTCAAAGGGAAGTGTGTAAAGAAGGATCTTGGTAGTGGGTCCATCAAATCTTGTCCTTCTCCATTTACATCACTTCAAAAAATGAACCTTTTTTTTTTTTTTTTTTAATAAAAAATCTCAATTAACGTTTCGTTCAATGGTTGGTCTTTAAGTACTTACTATTTTCCTTTACAAATTTTTTTTTTTTTTAAAAAAAAAGACTCAAGAATCTCCTCAAACTCAAGAATCCACTACTCTTAATAACTTATTTTTCCATACAATGAATAGCCAAAATTGGGGGAAAATGTGGACTTTTATTATGCTTTTAAAAAAAAAAAAAGATGAAATTTTGAGAGGACCCATACAAAAAAAAAGAAAAAGTTTCATTTATAAAGAAAATGGGATTCAATTCATAAGCCATTGCAAAACAGAACAGTAAACCCCACTTCCATGGGGGCCTCCAAAAAAAAAAAAAGAAAAAAAAGAGAAGCTTTACAAAACTCCTCCAACTAATATGTTCGAAAGGCAATTTTAGAGATGCCCATATTATCACAATTAATGGAAATTATTTATTATTTTAGTTTTTGGTATTTATTTTTTAAAAATGTCAATTTTAATATATGATTTAACAAGAGGGTATATATACAGATGCTATTATAAATGGGTATGATTTAAATTGAAAACTTTGATATTGAGGTACCCTGTGGGTTTTCCACATCAATGGGTCATTTCCAAAAATGAACAAAGTTTTATGAGTTCAATTTTTCAATAAAGGTGAAAGACCCAACCAAGTTGAAGAATATTTATTTATTTTATTTTATTTTATTTTATTTTATTTTTTTCTTATTAGTGTATTGTGAAGCCCATAAAGATAAGGTTAAAGCATATAATTTTGTAAGTGTCTTTTTCATCAAAAGAAGAACAAGAAAGAACTCAATGCTTTTCAAAGTTAATCAACTTTTTGGATGAGAATTCATGACTTTCTTTTTTCTTTTAATTTATTATTATTATTATTATTATTATTATGAGTATGTATGCCATCAAGGAATATGGAATGAAACATGGAGTTCATTACTGTTTTGAATAACTCTTTCCAATTTTTAGAATAAAAACTCATTCAATTTGTTGTTGGAATGAACTACCAATGAGTTAGAGAACCATATTAGTCACTAAAACTTGAAGACTTGTTTGAACAATCGAATTGTTTGAATGGTCTTTAGATCCCTTTCACGCTACGATAGTTAACTTGGCTTGTTACACTTTGTTCTCTCCGATAAATACTCGGTCGACCATCGTTATCCATGAAGGATCCAGATTGAACAAAGGATCTCTTCCTTTCATTTGGTTTTAAGAACTACAAAAACATCATTCTTCTTCCTAATTGAGCTTTTCAAGGATTAAGGGTAAATTTGTAGCAATTATTATAGATTAAGGGGTATTTCTGCAATTTAGTCTTAAAATTATATAGGCTACGACATTATCGTCCAACTTTGGCCTAGTTGGACGAAAACCAGAAATCTATCATCACATTTGATGCCTTGGATGTGCTTTGGACAGAGCAAAATATGAAGTGTAGAAGAAAGATAATCATTCTCTAGTGGAACAAATATACAACAGCAGAAGTAACTCAACCTACAAAAATCTTTCCATCTCATCAAAACAAAGAACATAAAGTCATGCAACTATAGGCCGAAAGTCAAAGAAACGAGCTTTTCGTACCTGTTTCAACGTCCGTTTGGAATAACTTTCTTAGTGCTTAAAAACACTTTTTTTAAGCACATAATAAAGTCATTCAATTTGACTTTGATCATACTTCTAAATGTCAATCTATCATTTCAAAATCAACTTGTATACGGCTGCCAGCTACAGCTTCTGATCTTTCATTTTGCAGATTCAACCAAGCATGGAAGCAAAAGAAAAAAAAAAAAAAAACTTTTTTCTACATCTATCTAATTAATAAATATGTAGAAGACCAACCGAATTTATGGAATTGGTCCGTTTTCTCATTTACACTTCCAGGGGGTAAAAAGAAGTAAATTTTGTAACTAATCTACAAGTGATCAAAATATCTACCTGTCCTAGGAAATTGTCAAGGCCCTCAAAGCTTTAGATGCCTGGCTCTAATTCTATCATGCACCAGGGCAAATCAATATACACTTGTAAAATGCAAAAATAATGCATCTTCAATCTGTCACGAGCCTCGAGCCTCGTCGAAAGAACACAAATTATCTCTGCAGAAGATAAACAAGTTGAAACTTTGTTAGTAGTTGGAAGTTGGACCCATACGATGTCAAATAGTAAAGCAAATTCAGTGCACAATGTACAAGTTACAAATTTTTATATTCAATTAACTCATTAGCAATTATACTCTTTTTTCTGATCAGAATAGAACCTTTTCCATAATAAAGCTATTTTCTGTCAACTTAAGAAGATAAGAAACTTAATGCCGCTCCATGCTTGAACCAGGTTAAGAACATATCTTTTCTGGTAATCCAGAACATGTTCTCGGCCATTAATTAAAGGTCCAAAATTCAAAGTAGCACCTATGAAAAGAAAAGTCCTCTCGCATTTTACACTACCCAACAACAAATTGATCAACAACCCTTTCTCGTTCCAATGTTAGTGTAGGCCCATAAAAATTATAACAATAATAATAAAAACATAAAATCACTTATAAGCGGCAGATTGACGGTTCATTTGAAAAGAAATAGCAAAATTAAAATTTAACTGTAACTAGGAAACTGAATTCCGGCTAAATGGATCTACTTATTAAAACGGATGAAAGTGACTGAGATGCTTGGGGGAAGTATGCACGGAAAAAGAGTGGACCCATGCAGAGATTATTTGAATTATGTACAACTTCACAATGTGAACTTTGTTCTTTTTATTTTGATATTTACAAAATTCACCTTAAATATTTAAATAAGAGAACTAAAAACACATACACAGACTATTAGAACAGTGTATAACAAGTAGAAGGAAGGCAAATGTTCAATCCATAGCATTAAATAGTAAAGACACCCAAATTCATACATGAACACGGCATCCAAATTCAAAAAGTTAATACCAGACTGACAACTACCTGCAGTACTCATTATGATATGCTTGCACTTAGGAAGCCAACCGGCCGTTCTCGCCCAAATGCTTCATCGTCAAAATCTTCATTAGTGGAATTTTCTTGGCATATCAATTTGGTCTCTTCAATGGGATTAGAAACCTTCATAATCTGTGGACCTGGACACATTTCATCATGATCAGATTGATGATTGTTATCGATGTCATGCTCCAGATTTTGCCTCACGTCACTATATATTTGTTCGATTCCTTTAACATCATCGATACACGAGGGTTCTGTGTTGAGATCAGAGCAAATGTCATATCCAGATTGTTCTCCAGATGCATGGAAAGCTACTGTCACAAGTCCCCGATCAGATGATTGCTCAATCACATCTTTTTTAGGCCTCTTCCATTTCTTTGTAGACGAAGTACCATCGTCCTCAAAGTCTTCTTCTTCACGTTCTCTATGCAAATAAACCCACAGCTTTCTGTCACCATCAAATTGCACACAAGGATCACGTTCATAATGCAGTCTGTCCAATGCACCACTTACAACTTGATTAACTTGTGCATCAGATACATCTTCCACGACATATTGTGAATCTCTTATCAACGTACACACATCTGCTCTGGTCCCAATACTTCCTGGCAATCGTGCAGCAGCATCTCTCACAAGACAAAGAATTGTGACATGTGGAGGGCGATCTTTCTTTAGCATGAAATGATCCCGTGCCTTGGAAGTAGGCTTGCCGCCACACCTTCTCAAGGGAGCAACAATAGATTTTTTACCATCAGCTGCCGTGTAAGAGAAAGCACGATCAGGAATTGAGTACCTAAGAATTTCTTCTCGACGGAAATAGTCTCTCACCTCTTCAGTACTGGAGCTAATAGTATTAAGACTCTTCTGAGCCCTCAAGTCCCTAAACCTTTCTTTCTCATCAACATTGAAATGAATTAACGAGGCAGGAGGAGCAGGAAGACTTCCTATTAGTTGAAGAGTTTCTTGGCCACTTTTAAGCCAATTGGCAAATGAGTCGACCAACTTAACAAGCATCTTGTGGTGAAGACCCCAAGCTTCAGGTGACGTAGCCTCTTCAATGGCCTCATATTCTGTTGAACTTCGAGAAACTGGGCCAATCCAGGACCATGTTTTCGTTGATTTTTCATAAACTGCCAGCATCTTCCAGCCCTTAGCTCCTAAAGGAGCTGTTTTTGATGAAAATATCTTCAGAACCCCTCTCACCAAATCCAGAAGTGGTTCTTGTGTCTCAAGAATGCTAGGATCACCAGGGTTAGATTTCACACGATCTACTATATCCTGAACTGTTAGCGAAGGAACATTTACTTCCTCAGCCTGCTCTAAGTTATTCACATCTGCCTTATTATCATGAGAAAGATCCGCCGCGATATCGCCCTCATGCCTTTTCTTCTTCTCTTTTATGGGTTCTAACATATCTTCTGGGAGTGGAGTAATCATGGCTAATCGAACTGCAGAAAGAAGATGCATGATCGAGAATGAAAATCCGGTGTGTACTGTAGGTGTAATCAATGGGAACGAATTTCTCTGAGGCTTGATTTCCTGCTCCATATCCACTGTTACTGTTTCTATAGCAGGAGGTTCAGTTGTTCCCACATCAGAACTATAACTGTCAGCCTTCTGCCTCTTCTTTGTCTTTTTCTTTGATGAAGTGGAATCTTTAATTTGTTGAAGGGTGTCGCTCTGCAATTCACCGTCATCCTTTCTATCCATTTCTGTCATATCTCCTTTCACTTTCCGTTTCTTCTTTACTGAGTTACATCCTAGCAAAGGACCATCAGGTCTTTCACTCGGAACGTCCATAAATGACTCACTTTGCAGACCTGCCTGTGGAAATCTATCAGCTCCATAATCATCTTCAAATAATCTAATCTCAAGGGTACCATCTTCTTCATTAACAGCATAGTCGGGCAGATTTCTTGACTGCTTAGAAAGATCAAGGTTGCCCCTGCCTTTCTGTTTTCCCTCGGCAGTGAAGGCTTTCGATGAGGATTTACGTGACCTTTTGCTAGGTTCTTTATGCAACTGGCCATTATTGAGAATCTTAGAATTTTTCTTCCCATCAGCATCATCATCACTGAATGTATCCAAAACTGGGAGGTAGCTCTTTTCTGACATTTTGGAGGATAGCTCTTGGAAAGAAACAGAGTCTTGAATCTTCCCCTGCCTTGTTTTCATAGTGTTAACTCCACTAAAGGCATATCCATCCTGAGGAAATTTATTAACCATCTTTTTGGAGTATGATAGTGGATCAAGACTACCAATCTCCTTAATATCTTTTTTGGCATACTTGATCTTTTTAGCATCTAGGCCAGAATTCAACAAGGAAGACTGTGAAATTTCCATCACACTGGGATAGGCCAACTTACTCCTCAATAAAGGATTGCTATCCTCATCATCTTCAAACTGCTCAGATGAGTCTGATTCTGTTTCTTCGCCTCTAACGAACTTTTTGTTTCCTTTGGAGGAAGCAGGGTCTGGACCCCCTTTCTGAACAAATCTTCCTTTAGTTTTCTTTTTTGAAGGTTTCGCTCTTAATTCAGAGAGCAAGTGTCCCTCATTTATCTGAGGTGAGGGAGATCTATATGTTCCATAACTAAGATCAATAGGCTCCATACCAGTATTCCATTTCTTTCCCCTACTGTTCCAGTCAGTATTCTTAAGCAGTGGATCCATCGCAGAAGACTTCCCTTGAGTCTTGTTACGTTGGAGTGAACTGGCAAGATCTTCAGAGTCAACTTTAGTACCTTTACGTGGGACCTGAGAAATGCTGCCCTTCATAGACTTGGTCTGATCCCCAACTAACTGAGCATTTTCAGACAACTTGGTTTTCTTGGAAGGATTGTAGGATGTCCTCATGCTGGCAGGCTTTTCAGTCACAACACCCCTCTTTGGAAACAAGTTTACATTCTTGTTCTTTCCATATAAATCACCTTTTGATGACAACGGAAGTCCAACAAAATTGTCAAAAATGTTACCACTCAAAGCCTCATATCTCTTGCCAGCTTCTAGAGCCCCTTTCTCCATTCCACCACCAAATGGGGTCTTTCGATCCCGTGGGGTACCCTTTCTGTAGGTTGTTTCTTCATTAGCATCACCAACCCTTGTCTCATCCCTTATCCTAAGCATTGGTCCTGAGTCATATCCACCTACCTTTCTCAGTTGGGGGAGATCACCTATTGAACCATAGGGCCTTGAGTTAATATCCAAATCATGATAAGCTGAAGGAAGGCGGACCATGGATTCCATTAAAGAAGGAAATTTGGATCCAGCCATCTTAAATGTACCCTTGGAATTCTGTTTTCCATATTCTAGTGCCTCAAGATTAGTCAGCCGACCCCCTGAAGGAAAATCTAAATTGGAACTTGCATTATATGAAGAAAAGTTGGGCATTTTAGAAGTCATTATCTTGTCCTTGAACCTTCGTGGAAACCCCTCACCTGATATTCTATCCGACGAGTCAGTTTCTAACCCTTCAGTCCTCTCATCATTGAAACTTTTCTGACTTCTCATAAGATTTAGGACACGGAGCCTCTCATCCATGCTGTATCCTCTACAGTTAAGCCAAGCATCTCTCATCTGACAAAGGCTGCTAACCATATTGTTCTGATGCTTCCTCAGAAGATGATAGTGTTGCCGCCTCTGGAAAAATTTCAGACCATTACGGTAAAGGGCAACTCTAGGCTCACATAATCCACCCTTCAACATGCTGAATAACATCTTTACAGGGCTTCCAAAATGGAAGTTACTGCCTGTAAAAAGCTCCTTTAGCGTGAGCATAAAAGTCTCTTGGTCCATATCTGGGAGAAACTTGCAGAGGCTAAATCGCTCCTCATCACTAAGGCATTCATTCCACACATCAACCGACAATATATCTTCCAAACCTGGAAGATCATACAGCTCAAGAGGAATGCTACAAGTCTGATTATCAACATGGCAAAATTCCACCCCAGTATCTCCCCATTCCAGTGAATCATAATCATCAGACCCTGCCCCAGAATCTGCCTCGTCAAACTCATCATCATCATCAGACTCCAGAGCAGAGGTACGTCTTTGAAGTTCATCCTCATCACTGGAAATACTCTTCTTACTTCCAGGTGAAAACTCATAGTCAAACCTCGAAACCTTAAAATTATTCTTCTCAATAGCCATGGAATATGAAGAAAAAAACCCAAATCAATCCCAAAACCAAACTCAGAACAGAAACCCAATCAACTCCTCCGACTACCAAATTCCAGGAACTCCAAAATGGAACATAACCCAAGTCAACCTAGACCCTACAAACCCCAAAAAACACCAAAATTAATATCAACATTCACCCAAATAAACTTAAAAAAAAAAAAAAAACCCAACAATTAAAACACTAAAATATACATATCGAATTCAATATCATCAAAACAAAAACAAAAACCAAAAATACCTCATTGGTGATTAGATTAAGGCGTAGAGGAAACCCAAAGAAGCATGTAGAGGAAATCGCAAGGCGCAAAGGAAAACCCAGAAGAGAAATCGCAAAAAAACATGAAAAGGGAAAAGAAAAGGAAACCCTAGAGAGAAAAAGGGTTAAATATAAGTGTGGTGAAAGAGAAGAAGAGCAGGTCGAAAGGGATTGAAGAAGAAGACGATGGTGACGTGGAGGGAGAAGGAACGTCGGATTGAGAAGATGAAGAAGATGAAGAAGAAGAAGAAGAAGAGTGGAAAAGACGAAAAAGGGGCAGAAAAAGGAGAAACCGTAAGGGAATTGGAATTGGTAAAGAAGAAGGAAGAAAGAAGGAGAAGCAAATAGGGCTCAGCAACACAGAGACGAGACGAAGCGAGAGAGACCAGTGAGTCAACTCGGTAATGGCCATTGCCAGAGATGGGCGGGCCATCCCTCGGACTCTTCTCTTTTCCTTAGCCCTTAGATCACAAATCATCCCATTCCCTATCTACGACGTCGTTTCATCCAAAAAAATCTTAATTACACTGGATATTTCTAAAACAATTTAATTAGTAATAAATATTATATAATTTTTTTAATAAGTTAAAATATGTAATATTCAACAATACTTCAACGTTCATTTTAACGAATTTCATGGAATCTTTTACGATATAATGAAAATGATTTACCCGTAGATGGAAATGTTTGACATGTTGATAATTTAACATTTAACATTTAGGTGTTATTTTTTTAAATTACTTGGAACAACAATATTTCTAACGAATATTATTTGTTATCTTCAAAACGTCCAATTTAATTTAAGCTAAATTATATATATAAACTCATGAATTTTGTAGTTCATTTCAATAATATTATAACTTTTATTAACGTTATAAAACTGTATTTAAAATAATAAATATGTTAGAATTTCGATTAAAAACCAGTCGAGTCTATTTATGGTTATTTTATAACTTAACCCAAACAAGCATATCACTGCGGTGCTACTTCAATTCTCCATCCAACATTATAAATTATTTATACTTTAATGATAGTTTTTGAGTTTTTTTTTTTTTCTTTAGTTATTTGTCATGAGTAATTAGTGATTACAAGTTTTTTGTCAGCTAGTTGGGCCTGGTCCAAAAGGGTGAGGAGGAATGGGCTATTGGCCCACCTATTTGGTTAATTCCTTATTTTTATGCTTCCTTTTGTAATTTTACGATAAGACGAAGAATACGAATATAGTTACTTTTCAAAGTATGGAAGTAAAATAAAATTTTAAAAATAAATAAATGTATTTTTTCCAAAATAAACACAAGTTAGAGTATATGGCCAAAATAAACATTTTGGATAAATATTAAAATAAATAAATAAATAATTGAATGAACAAACCAACATAATCTACATGGATAAATAATAATAATAATAATAAATAAATAAATAAATAAAACTTTGGTCCCGAGATTTTGATTTTAGTTTATATTTAGTTGTTAAACTTTAAAATATTATATTTTTAGTTTGAGTAATTAATAATAGGCTAAGAAGCCAAGTGGGCTAATCGGGCTCATGGGCTTTTAAGAGCCCAGTTGGCCAATCAAGCTCACTAATAAAAGAAGAAGCTATATAATTTGCAGTTTTGAAGAAATGACATTTTTTATTGGAAAAAATATAAGAAAGAAATAATAAAAATATTTTAAAAAACCAATCCCTAATTTTAAACAAATTTTAGAAAGAAGTAATGGAGAAAATTACCCTAAACCAAATACAAAATTACCTTCTAAAATAAAGGATCAAATTAAAATAAAACACAATGGTTGAATGTTGGGCCACAAGCACTACTAGCTTTCGAGTATATTGTTGGCATAACCTAACTTCATACGACCATCAAATTTCCACAAAAACTATGAGGTATTGATTATATTATTACGTGATATATTGTTTTATATCCATAAAAAATCATACTAAAATAGGACTAATTTGTTTCCAAAAGAAAACACATGGCTTTTGCATCATGCACTCAATTATTATGTAAATAAAGATAATTTTGTTACTTTATGCTATTTTTAAGCTTTTACTTTTAGCATCATAAGCACATTCATAAGTATTATTACCCCTTTTTTTTCTTTGTTTTATTTGACTAATCAAAAGTTTATCTTTATTTGGAACAAAATGATTGTGATTTTATTTTTAAATTATTTTTTAATTTCATGTCTATAGTTTCGTAAAAATATTTAACATTTTTTTAAAAAGAAAATTAGGAATTTAGACGACACAAAATTTAAAGTTTATGGTATCATTAGGAAAAACATTTAATTTTACTTTCAATAGATTATTTAATTTTTAAATATTTAAACGTGGAAGAATAATTGACACAAATGTGAAAGTTAATGTAATCAATAGACAATATTTAAGTTTTAAATTTAGGGATATTAAATATATAAATTTAATAATTCACAAACTAAATTAAATTTAACCTTAAATTAAGAAGTATAGTTGTATGAGTTATTGTTTTCTATTCCCTTAATAAATTAATTCAAATGGCCATAATGATTTTTTTTTTTTGTTTTTTGTTGTTTTTCTAATGTTATATTTTATCCATGTGACGATTTATTTAGAATCCAATAACATTAATTATTTAAAACATTTTATATATTTATTTAATGTAAAATAGAAAAACGATAAAAGTTTAAAAATAATTTATGGATAAGACAAATTATTAGTTGTTGGTAGATGTTGAATTAGCTGTTCTATAAATACTTTTTTTTAAAAAAAACTAAATAAAATTCTAAAAACTAAAAATACTGTCAATTTTATTTTTGAAATTTGACTAATTAAAATACAATTCTTCAGTAGAAAAATAAAATCATTATCGAAAGAGATTTTAGTTAGATTGATTATAATTTTTCAAAATAAAAAATTAAAACAATTTTGGAAATATGTTTTGTTTTGTTTTGTTTTGGATTAAAAATCAGTATTGGTCATTTGAATTTTGATAAAAGTAACAATTTAGTCCATAAACTTTCAAAAGTAACGATTTAGTCCTTATACTTTAGAAATGGTTACACTTTAATCCCTCCCTGCCTTCAAAATTCCATCAAATCTCTAACCCTTCCATTAACTTCTCTTCCCTTCTTTCAAATTTATTTGATTCTTGTTACTCCACTGTTTTCAATGGTTGAACCTTCAAGTGCTTTCAAAATAGGACTCCACAACTAAGCAATGTATCAAAATCTTTGTTCATGGAAAAAAAATTATTCAACTACTATGAAGTGATCACATTTATCTTACAAATTAAAACATCGCTACTCGTACTAAATTCATCACAAACATTGATCATATCAACATGACTTATATTGATCCATGAGTTTTGTTTTCTAGGCTCCAACTTATTTTATTCTTTATCACAGAAAAATAAATTATACTTTCAAGTTTTTAATTCAAATTCAAGAGTGAACAACATAACATTGTCACAAAAGAGGGAGTAAATAAATAAATTTTCATAATCCTTATTTCTAAAGATTTATTTTTGGTTACTTTCACAAAAACCAAAAGATTCACCTAAAGCTTATAATGTCATTTCTCCAATAAAAGAATGGAACAAAAATAATTAAAAGACCAGTGAAGTTCAAGCATTTAGTGATTTTTGTCGTTAAGAAAAGTGAAGAGGAGCTATTTCTCGGAGTTGAGCAACTTGGAATCAAAGGTATTAGAAGAGGAGAGAAACGAGTGATGAGAAGGAAAAGAAAAGGAAAAAGAAGTTATCAGAAACGTTGGAGATTGACGGAAGTTTGAAAGCAGGGATTAAGTTGTTCCAATTTTTAAAGTATAATAGGGACAAAATCAGTACTTTTGAAAATTCAGGGACTAAATTGTTACTTTGATCAAAGTTTAGGGACCGATAGTGATTTTTAAATTTTTTTTTTGATGATTATTATTGAATATCCAGTCTAGGGAACATGGATGTTGAATAATTCCATGACACAATATTTAGTTGTTGGGATGAATGCATGTGTTTTTTTTTATATTTTAAGGTAAGTAGTCATGATAGGGCATAAACTCATTGCACTAAAGTTTCATTATTTATTTTAATATGATTATTTTCACTTGTCCTATTGACAGTGGAACTAACCTAATCCATGATGGCTAAATAAAGTTTACTCAAACATATATATATATACATATAATTGTTTAATAAACTTTAAAAGTAGTTTGGAATCATTGTTGTAGTTTTTTAAATAATGATTGACAATGGTGTCTCTACGTTTTCGAATGACGAGGAGTGGCCGATGTCTTAAAAGAAAGTTAATTTTAAAGAACAAAAAAAAAAAAAAAAGAGTAGCAATCAATTCTTTTTACGGTGTGATAGACACTGAAATAAAAATAAATAATTTTTAATAAAAAAACAAATTTTTTCTGCGAAAACTAGGGTTGAGTTTGTGAGTTATTTGTGTACGGAGGAGGTGTTAACACTCAATAACAGTGGTGGTCAAATTTCAAATCTTGAATTGAATATACTCTTTAATATTTTTTTAAAAAAAATTAAATGTCTTATTCCATCACTCATCACTCTAATATTTGAAGTCCCATAAAATAACTGAAATAAAATCTATCAATTTGGACTCTATTATAATTTAGAAGAAATTATTACTCACCTCAAGAAAGTGAGAAATTAACACAATTTCTCAAAAGCAGTCAAAGAAATAGCCTTCTAATAAAGAGATTTTTTAAAAACATTAATTAAAATCTTTTTTTTTTCTTGGGATCATATCTTGGACTCCCAAAAATGTGATCCTTCACTTCAATAATTCTATAAAATTGAACTCGTAAATTTTCTAAATTTCATCGTAGGAATTTATTTAAGAAAAATGGTATAAGTTATTAGAAAATCTTAATTGAGATTTTTTTTTGAAATAATAGATTAATTTTTTAATTGGTTTAAAAAAAGGTTTATGAAAGACTTTAAATATTAAAAAAATGAATTAAAAAAAATAAAGATTAATAAATTATATGGACATATTAGAATAATAGCATAACAAACATGTTTAAGAAGGAAAATAACTAAAAACAACATTTAAAGTAAGAAAATATATGTAAAAGAAATACAAGTAAACTTCTCTTCTTTTCTCCCCTACATTTGTTCTCTTCTCATGCCAACTCCTTATTATTATTTTTTTACACATTCTTTACTTTTTTTAAAAAATATAAAACAAACAAAAACTTTTTTTTTGTTAATATAAAACAAATCAATGAGGATGGAAAAGACGAACACGCATAAAATTAAAATTTTGAATTTTGGATTTTGACTAATCTCTTATGAATCTAACTGTAGCTTTCTTTGTAGCGTGCATATGTGTAGAAAACTCTTTTTTTTTCTTTTTTTTGTTTATCTCTCTATGGTTTTTGTAAAAAATTATCTTTTTCTTTCTACGCTTTTGTGTGATAATGTAAAAATACATCCTCTCAAATGAACAAAAGTGACCCAATTTATAGAGAGAATTCAAATTTCTTTCAATTGAAAAATGAATCAACCAAATTACATTTAAAAGAAAAAATAAAAGTAAATATGATATATTATGTAGTGGATTAATTTAACCAAATATTGTGCGATTGATTTTTACTAAAATTTATTAAATTGATTTTTTTGTAAATATAGTATCTCACCATCCAAATTTTATTTTCCCTCCATAAAACATTTTATTTCAATCTGTTTTAAATTTTAAAAAACAAAAATTAGGCAGAACAAAAATAGGTGACTACAAATTGTACTTTAAAGAAGTTTAGTCGTGAAATGAAGTAAAATTGTGAGTGATAAATTTCAATTTCATTTTTTTTATTTACAAAAAAACTATTTATGAAATTTGGTAAAATAGTACCAAATTGGCATGATTTAATTTTATGGACTCTACTAGACTTGATATATAACTTAAACTTTTATCTTGATATTTGACTTTTAACATTGATATGATAGTGCTCTAGTAGTCAGTCCAAATTCGAATAGTCAGTGACACAATGAGCTTTTCTTGCAACCACCACCCTCGTTTCTTAAGAAACTAGTTTTAGAATGCGAGTTTAGAGGAAAAGGTTTTCGTAATCGTTTAAAAGCATGTTTGAGAAAACAAAGTTTCTCGTAAGGCTAGAAAGCAATAAGGGACAATAACGACTTAATAGCTTACAACTTTAGGTATGAAAGTATGATGATTAGTCTTATTCCATATATATTATACGCATTTTTAAGAATGTCATTATTCCATGTCAAAGTGAGAAGTGATCACTTCCAAAGAAAATTGGTATTAAAAGAAGTAAACAAACTTGGAAAATGAAATAAACAAGATGATGAAAATATAATAAAAAAAGGGGTTGAAGAGATGAACATACGTCTATGTATGACACGTCCTAAACAAATATGACGAGTTGACGATCGTGACGCATTGCACGTATTTATAATGTATTTGCATTGAGATTTATGGGTTAGTTTGTACTAACTTTATTTGAAAATAATAATTCAAACTTAAATCAAGTAATTAAAAAAAGCAACTACCTTTCCTCAAAAAAAAAAAAAAAAAAAAAAGATAATTCAAACTTAAATCAACCGTGAAATACATGCGCATTAAAAATATATTTCCCTTTTCCCCTGCGCCCCAATCATTGAAGCTCTCAACTTCCCCAATTAAAATAATAATAATAATAAATAAATAAATAAGTTGTCATCTCATCTTTATCCCAAACACGTTTTTACAAACTTATTTTGTGTTTAGTGAGAAAAGACGATTTCACGTTATCTTCTTATAAATTAATCGGTAAAAATATATTTTTGGTTCATGAGTTTTGATGAATAGGTGTATTTAGTCTTTTAGTTTTAGTCATTTTAGAACCAGAGTTTTGAAAAATAGGTTTAAAAGGTCTATCTCCAACAAAAAATCTTTAAATTTAATATAAAATATTATAAATGTTGATGTGGTAAAGATAAGTAAAAAAATATTTTTTTAATCTTTCTATCTTTTCTCTCTCCTCTCCTAGTCCTCTCTCCTTCTCTCCTCCATCTCCATTAGATATATGTTCATAATCAACAAAAAATCAAAACACAAATCCATACAAATAATTTCTTCAATCAGAACATAGCAGATACCAAGCTTGGATAATCATCGACACAAAGGTTAGAACATATCAGATACATGTTGAGCGAAAACAAAAAAACAAACACAAGCTACACAAATTCAAAGATGGGGTTTAAGGATAAAGAAACCGTGATTCACTACCAAAATAAATTCAAAAAGTGAAAAAAAAATTGTGAAAAGAGCCGAGATGAAGAAAGAGTAAAGAAGAATCATGGTCACATGAAAACTGTAAATGAATTCAAATTTCACTGTGATTGTTCTCTCTCTTTATATATGTATAATGTTGATAGAGGAGAGACGAAGAAAGAAAGGATGAAGAAGAAAAAGAGAGATTATTTTTTTTTGTTGGAGAGAGGTCTTTTAAACTCATTCTTCAAAATTCAGGGATCAAAAAATTAATTTGAAAATTTAGAGACTAAATGCACATATTCATCAAAACTATTTTTACTAATTTTATTTATTATTTCCATATTTTATTTATTACAAAAAAAAAAAAAAACAAGTATTTGCTTTGTCACATTCGGCCATTCAAAAAGGGTGAGCTGTGGAGCACGTTGTACTTATGAATGTTTACATTATTTATTAATTTTTTTTATAAAGAAAAACCAAGTATTAGTATTTCTTATATTTTGAAGAAAAAAAATGGTGAGCAAAAATTTGATACATCAATACATAAATATTATAATTTGACGAAGACCTTTTTTTAAAAAAAAAAACAATAAAAAATTAACAGAAGACATTTATTGTTGAATCATCGCGAAAACTTTTTAATTTAAATGGCGATTTATTAAAACTTAAGAAATAATAACTTTTTAATTTCTTTTTTAAATAAAAAGCGAGAGTTTAAATTAAGATGGTAGTTATTCAACTCCTTCAACATCCAATTTTACGTTTGTTTGGTCTCCAAATTTTTAAAATTACTAATTTAGTTTTTAAACTTTTGAATTTTATAAATAATTCATTAGTTATGGTTAGGAGTGCGAACATAATCCCACATTGGTTAAGGAAGAGAGTGACCACAAATATATAGATGAAGTGGTACCGAAAGCAAAACAACAAGAGTGCATTGTAAAAGTCCTCCTTAGATAGGGAGAGATATCAATTTTGTTAGAGAGAAGATTTATAATACAAATCAAACGATGCATCTCAAGAGTAGCATCAAATTCACGATATTCCAACTAATATAAAATTTAATTTATATATAACAAAACAAAAAATTAATTTAAATGGCAAAATCACTAAAATGATTTTTAAATATAGCAAAAAAAAAAAAACAAAACAAAACAAAATCACTCTAATTTCTTACAAAATTCTAAACTTGTAATTTAATTAATAAACTATTAATAAAATATTGTGGTGGGTTTTTTCTTAATTAAAATATGAATAAACGTGAGAGTCATGAAATCCAAATATCCACGTATGAAAAGAAATAATTATTTATATTATTTTATTTTTAGAAAATGTAAGTAAGTTGGTAGCACGGTTTGTATTTTTTAATTTGCAATTCGCATCGGTATGTGTGACGTGCCATCCAAACACATCTATACAAATAACGGTAATCTCATTCTTTGCAGTTACTTCGGTTGCCTATTAAAAATCTCTATGAAATACAATCTGAAAAATATAATTTTGAAAAATAAAATATATTGTTATTTTAAAATTTTGGTATAGTCTCTATTTTCATTTGCCTTATTTTTCTTTGTGACCTTTATCTAGTTTGGTTCATAAGACATTCAATGGGGTCCTCGTACTATACTTTTTTAAAAATAAACTTGTTTTATAAAATTTTTGAAAAATGAACTTTAAAAAATGATTACTTTAGTTCGTATGATAAATTTAATCAAGTCATTATGACAATATATATAAAATAAAGAACCAAAATATTAGTAGAAATGAATTGTAAATTTGAGATAACTTAGTAGATAAGTAATTAATTAATTCGATGATTTAATTATCTACTTTTATTTATTGAATTAAAAAAATAAATAAATCTTTTCTAACAATATCCTTAACTAGTAAAATAAAAAGGATTAAAAAAATGGTAAAAAGATAAAAATTTAAATTTAGAAAATTATAAAAAATAGCAAAATGGACCAAATATTTAAAATAGCCTGTTTTTTTATTATTTTTGAAAAAAAACCCTTTAAATTTACTATTTATTTGGACTTAGTTGTTCTAAGTTTTAGACTCCACCGGACAGTCGACCACCACTTTCAGGCCGGCCATGATCTTCCACCTTCCTTCGAACACTCTGTTCATCGTTCAAATCAACATACCCACAGAAAAAAAGTCCAAATCTCAACTCTGCAACTTCTTTCTCCATTCTTTTTCTTTGTAGTTCTGAAGAAAAACGCAGATGGAGTGCTCAGATAAAAAACCGGTGAAAGAAAATCCAGGAGAATGCGTACTGGAGAGCATTGAAATCGATCACATGACGAACGATGAGAAAGCCGACGAACGGAGAGATTTAAACCAAGCGGACTCGAAACAGAGCAACTACAGTAACGATGTGAAGAAGACCGTCGTCGAGACTTCTCAGCCGGTCGTTGGAATAAGAAGACGACGGAAGGCGTTTAACATGTTGAGGTTTCTGGATGGTTTCAAAGACGGAAAAGAAGAGGAAGCATGGAAAGCAACTGAGAAGCGTTTTCGTCAACAAGCTCCTGATGGAAAACTTTCCAGAGACAAATTTGGAGCATGCATTGGTGAAGTTCTATTATCTCTTTGTGATTAATGTTCATTTTCCTTTCGTTTTTGGCTAAATTAGTAGGAATTTCGGTTTTTTGTTTGTTATTTAGGTATGAAAAAGGATTCAACGGATTTTGGTGGGGAATTGTTTGATGTATTAGCAAGGAGAAGAGGGATAATGGCAGCGAAAGGGATTACGCTGCAAGAATTGAGAGAGTTTTGGGAGGACTTAACGAAAGAAGACCTAGATTCACGGCTACGGATATTCTTTGACTTGTATGAATCTCTCTTTACATCTCTTTCCTTCTGAAATGGAGATTCTAAAGCCACTGTTTTTTCAGGTGTGACAAAAATGGGGACGGGAAGATCTCGAGGGAAGAGGTGAAGTCGGTACTAGAATGGAGCGCTTCTGCAAACAAATTGAAAAACCTTGAGAGAGAAGCTGAAACATTCGCATCTCTGATCATGGAAGAGCTTGATCCTGACCTCAATGGATTTATTGAGGTACTTGTTCAAGAAGAAAAGAAAGATGAAATTCCTTTTCTCTTAAAGCTCATCTAAAGATTTGATGTGGGTTTGTTTAAACAGATTGAGGATATGAAAACTCTAGTGAAAGCAATGTGGAGCTCTGAAGAAGAAAAAAGGTTACAGAGCCAAGATTCTAAACTTCTGGCATCTTCCCTGATTCTAGGACGATGCAAAACTCCACCCAGCAAATTTCTGAAGGAAACAGAAGAAGCTATAATTGCCAATTGGAAAAGAATCTGGGTTTTGATACTGTGGCTAGCAATAAATTTCGGTTTATTTGTTTGGAAATTCATGGAGTATAGGGATAAGGGGGTATTTGAAGTGATGGGTTATTGTGTTAGTATTGCAAAAGGAGCAGCTGAGACTCTTAAATTCAATATGGCTCTTATTCTGTTTCTTGTCTGTAGAGGCACATTAACCAAACTTAGATCCACATTTCTCAACTCCATTTTCCCTTTTGATGATCATATCCATTTCCATATGGTGGTTGCTGTAGCCATTGCAGTGGGTACTTTCCTTCATGTTATAATGCATTTGGCCTGTGATTTTCCAAGATTGATCTCATGTCCAAACAACAAATTCATGGCAATTCTTGGGTCAGGTTTTAATTACAAGAAGCCAAGTTACTTTGACTTGGTTTCAAGTGTTCCTGGTATTACTGGAATCGTCATGATCATTATAATGGCCTTTTGCTTTACATTGGCAACACCTTTATTCAGGAGGCATAAAGACAAGTTACCTCCATTGCTTCAACATTTGGCAGGCTTCAATGCCTTCTGGTATGCACATCATTTGCTTCTTCTCTGCTATGCCCTGCTGATCATTCATGGCTACTTCATATTCCTGGTTGATGAATGGTACAAGAAAACGGTAAGTTTATTGCTGTTGTATTGCTGCTAATCTAATGTTAATTTCTTCATTCCTATTAACATTGGCAAGTTCAGGAAGGATAATCAATGAATGAGCAAAACAATAGTTCAAATTGAACAAATCAGTGAATTTTAACGTTTATCATCTCTATCTATTTGCAGACATGGATGTACGTTGCAGTTCCAGTACTTTTGTATGTGACTGAGAGACTTCTTATAAAATTCCGTGAATTTTACCTTCCAGTCGATGTGATAAAGGTACAGAGATCTGCAAGTCATTTATCTTTTTTTGGAGATTAGGCCGAGCAAACTAAACGAGTTCTTCTGGTTTTCTTGGTTTTTCTTTTCAGGGAGTAGTGTATGAAGGAAATGTTCTAGCACTATACCTGACGAAACCTACAGAATTTGAGTACAAAAAAAGTGGAATGTATATGTTTGTTAAGTGCCCGGATATATCAAAATTTGAATGGTAATATCTTATATTTGAACTATTTTTGTTTAGCAGTTGATTATTTAAGGATGTTTGGAAGTATGATTACTTGAATTGGGATGTTTTTCGTTGAATTCAGGCATCCATTCTCTATCACTTCTGCACCAGGAGATGACTACTTGAGTGTCCATATACAGGCAGTAGGAGATTGGACAAGAGAGCTCAGAAACAGATTTCAAAAGGTATAAATTTACTTAAAACTGTCAAGCTCTTGTGATCTTTATTTAATTGTGTTTTCTGATGCTGTTAAATTCGCCTGAAGAACGTTTATGAAGTTCATCACATTTTACTCTTTTTCTATCCATTTCTATACACTAAATACAGAGGCAATGCAGGTCTGTGATCCTGAAAGTACAAGGAGGAAGAGGGGAATTGTTAGACAGGAAACCAAATTATCTTCAGATTACGTTCCTTCAAAATCAAGGTAAGTGAAAACTCGTCTTGTTCGGAGTTAGTTTGCAAGGCATTTTCAATCGAGAATTAGTTAAGTAGGCTTGTTTTGTATCTGCAGTAAGGAATATCCCCAGATTTTGATCAAAGGACCCTATGGAGCCCCAGCACAAAGTTACAAGCATTATGACATTCTATTGCTAATAGGCCTTGGAATTGGGGCTACTCCAATGATCAGCATTTTGAAAGATTTATTAAACCAGATAAAAAAAAGTGACTCCCACGCTGTAAGTAAAGCAAATTAAACTGTTTGATAATTTAGTTGAAAAAAGCAAATGTAACCATAGGAACTAATCCAAGATAATTGCAGACTGATGCTCAAAAGGTCCTAAAGAGAGCATATTTTTATTGGGTGACAAAGGAACAGGCATCGTTTGATTGGTTTAAAGGTGTCATGGACGACGTGGCAGAGTACGATCACGATGTACGTCCACAGTGTTTACTTAAACAGAAAACAACTCAATTCTATATCCAATCTACCAGCATTTAATCAACTTTATATCATTTGAATCACTGCAGAAAATAATAGAAATGCACAACCACTTAAGCTGCGTGCACGAGGAAGGAGACGTGCGATCTGTGCTCATCACTATGCTGCAACAAATTCAGAAATCTAGAGGTGAAGAAGTGGACGTTGTCTCAGGAAGCCGGGTAATCATGAACTCAATTCACAAACAACCAAATTTTCCAAGCAAGTTCTCTTTCTAACATCATGTTGCATTTTTAACACATCTGTATCCACAGATAAGGACTGACTTTGGAAGACCGAACTGGGAGAAAGTTTTCGCCGGGTTGGCATCTAGACACAAAGGTTCTCAAATAGGTGAGTAACAACGTTAACAAACGAAACAATCAAATCCAAATTATCAGCCGATATATCTCAATGCAAAAGAATGGTAAATATAACAAAATTTAGATCTAGCTCTCGTGAGTCTATACACTTAACTATAGTCTAATCAGTTCTATCCATTGCAATTACGCTTAAACTTTTAGTTTGAGTGATAATTTAACAGGTCATTCCTGTGTTCGAACTCTTGTAATGGGAGTGGTAATTCAACAAACTCTTGTTGTTTGCAGGTGTATTTTACTGTGGAACATACAGTCTTGTGAAGGAATTACGTGGTCACTGCAAGAACTTCAGCGATAGTTCAACATCAACGAGGTTTCGTTTCCACAAGGAGAACTTTTAAAAAGAAGTTATAAAATTAAAGGTATTATCTTTTAGCGATATTGAATCTTTCCACTTGTAAGCTGCTTGGTTTTCGTTTCAAAAAGTAAGAATAAAAGGAAGAAGAATGCTTTAAATTCCACTATCCAGCATAGCAATTTGTGCAATCTCCCATCAACTTTGGGTGCTCTCTAATAATTGTTGTCTAATTGATATCGATTTCTATGAGGAAAGGAAAAAAGAAAAGTGTGGATTTATCAAAAGGTATCATGCATTGCTTTTAATCCTTTTACTTCTTGTGGAGTTGGCCTCCACTTTGAAGCTTGAAATACGAGTGGTGGTGGCTATGTCTAAATAAAGAATGAATTAGTCTTTGTAGTTGTTGGTTGAATGTATGACCCCAAATTGGGTCGAAAATGAAATATACTTTAGCTTTTTATCTTTATTTTTTTCTTTGACATTTTGTTTGTATCATCATAATAATCATATCAAGATGAAATTACCAAAATAGATTGCGTTGGATGCAGATTATGTCCTCCGCTCTCTCTCTCTCTTCTTTTACTCTCGCTCACTTGACCTCTTGCCCCCTTTCCAACCATAGATTGACATCCTAAACTCACATCTCCAACTCTTGCTTGGATATCACTTTCGGATGAAATCCAGTAACCTTACCTGTAGAAAATGTTGGAAAAAATCTCTCACTACTAAGACAAAAATAAGTTCCATAAGTAAAAACAACAAAGAAATTAAATAAAAACATTAAAACTTGATGTGAGAAAACTCCAAATCACTAAAAAAATCATGGATTAGAAAAATTCCACTATGTAAAAATTTATTACAATTACGTATTAATTCTCTTTGACTTTAATTACAGGAGGGCTCTCAATATATTATATCACTTACCTAGTTAAAGCTAGTATACTAAATTCAAAGTAGTTTAAATTAATTGGAATCGCTGATACGCTGCTACCAATTTTTGAATAGGAGGATTGGTTTAACCTCAAAGATGTCTATAGCCACTAACCAGGATGGCTAAAAGTTTCCTCAACCTCAATGTTCACTTCTTCTCTTTATGTGGTTTCCTTTAGTGTTGTTGTAGTATGATGTTTCTTCTATGTTTTTGTCTATCTTATTAATGAAGTTTCCTTATATTTAATCTCTCTTTACCCAGTCTATGCTTATCTTATTGTTGTTGGACTCTACCTTAATGACCTCGTTTCTTTCGGGGTCAGCCTTGGCTTCCCTCTTGTCAGAATCGACCTTGACTTCCCTTTTGTTAGATTTGACTTTGGCCTTCATTTTGTCGAGCTCACATTGCCTCTACTTTATTCCTTTTTATTATTTTATCTCATAACACTCCCCAATCAACTTGAAATTTCTCAATCTTATTTAAATAAATTAAACTAGGGTTAGCCTAAGCTTTGTAATATGAATGGGCCAACCTTGGGTCACTTACTAACAACCAACAAAACTAAATCTTTGAATTTATACTAATTTTTATTGATGACTTTGACTTAACTATAAACTAGAATCCCATGGTGCTAAGTTCAAGGCTATAACATAGCATTTCTATGGAGCCTTTTGTTCTTCTTTTAATGTTTATATCCATGTGATGTTGAAAATTGCAAAATTGCTATTATTCCAAGTATCACATTATAATATGAGGAACAATTTACTACCAAGATATTCACCATTTTTACTACTGATCTTGGATCTGCTTCTTCAAAACTTACTGAAATTTCTATGCTTCATTTTGGATTCACCTTTTTCTCCTGTTATTTGTCTGATCTCATCTTGTTGAAAGTTTTTAAAGTAAGAACATTTGCATGCAGAACTTCCTCCATCAATGAGAACACAATGAATTTTTACTAAAGAATTGTTATCTGATTGCTGAAGGGCTTGTGCTTCTAAATCATAAAGAAAATCATGGACTAGAAAAATTTTCACTAGTGAAAATTTTATTACAATCACACAGATCTTTTCTCGACCCTAATTACAAGAGCACTTTTTCAAAATATTATACTATTTGTACAACTAAAGCTAGTATACCAAGCTTACTTCAAATTAATTGAGATGATTAGAAACTCCATGCATGGATTCTTTTTAGATTAAATTATAAAAAAAATACTCAACTTTATAATTTATTTCAAAAATACACTTAAACTTTCCAAAGTTTAAAAAATGTCCTTAAACTTTAAAAATGGTTAGAAAATATTCTCACCTTTAGTTTAGATGAAAACCTCTAAATTTTGTTTCAAATATATATTTGAACTATTGAAAAGTTTCAGAAATACCCTTAAAGTTTAAAAAAATTCAAAAATATTCTCATTGATATAGAATTTACACCAAATTTCTCAACACCTAAAATAAAAACCAAAATTTTAAGTTAAAACATAAAATTCCACAAAATCTCACAAAATTCCAAAAATAAAAGTTTATCCTTAAAACATACTAAAACAATAATTAGTCAAATAAAAAAGATGTATTTGACTATTAACACACACTAAACCATATATACAATTTCCTTAAAACATTGAAGTCATAAAATCCCTTGGTGCATCAGTTATTCTCTTTGTTCTTTTACAGTCAATACATCTTACTAAAATGTGTAGCTTTTTTTTTTTTTTTTTTTGTATTAAAAAAGAGATGAGAAGGAAAAAATAGAGAAATAAGACGATATTAACGACTTGTGGTATATAACAAAGGTGTTTTTTAAAAAAAGTTCAAGAGTATTTTCTAAACTTTTGAAAGTTTATGAGTATTTTCAAAAGTTTAGTGTGTGTTAACCGATAAATACATTTTTATCTTGAGTAGTTGTGAATTTAGTATGTTTTGAGAAGAAATATTTATTTTAGATTTTGTAAAATTTTAAAATTTTGATTGGTGAGAAAATTGGTGAAAAAGTTGGATAAATAAGAGTATTTTTTAACCTTTTTTTTTTTTTTTGTAAAATTTAAGTGTTTTATTAAACTTTTCAATAGTTCATGGGTACTTTTGAAACGGTTTCCATCCAAAATCAATGTAGAAGTATTTTTTAACCATTTTTAAAATTTAAGGACATTTTTGAAAATTTTGAAAGTTTAGGATATTTTTTTACACAAACTACAAAGTTCATGGACATTTTTTATAATTTAACCTTCTTTTTACTGTGCTTAGAGCACATCACTTCCTTGAACCTTTCAAATTTAAGACAACAATTCTTTTAATATTTTACCAAAAACCCAACAGAACAATCTATCCACCGAGTACGCAGTAGCAAATGAAAAAAAAGACTCTAGCATCTAACGCTTCAATGGCCTCTCAAATCCTTTTCGACAATCCCACAATCTCTTCGTCACCAACAAACACCATGCAATCACAATTGAGAGAAAGAAGAAGATCACAAAGATGAAGACTTGACAAAAACAAAATAAAGGATATTTTGGTAATGTTGGTTGACGATGATGTAAGTAAAATGAAAAAGTTCTTATATTTCAAAATAGTAAGGAAAAAGCAATTTTGAATATACACAATCATTAGTTTCACGTTTAAATTGATCGTTTAAATTTCTATACAACCCAAAATTTTGGTTAAATTGATATTTTCCTAAAAATAAAAAATTGTACAATGTCCTTTTGGATGTGACATTATAATGTTGATCTAAAATTAACTAATACGCCATGTCATCAGATTTGCATGGAATATTCCAATGAAAATGTGATAAATCAATTAGAACTAATTTTCAAGAGTAAGAAAGACTAAATAAAATATCAAAACTGTTTAAAAATATAATAATTTTTTTTATCTATTAATAATAGATAACAATAAAAGTACAATAAAATTTAAAATTTTACTATATTTTAATTAATTTTACTATATTTTAAAAAAAATATTTTTTTTTCTTTTTAAAAAGATGGGAAAGAAAATAGGAAGACGTATGAATATTATTCAAAGCAGGAGTCAACGAGAAGGCTCTTCAATGCGCTTCTTTAAAAATGTCACATACCCATAAGTTTCAATTTATCTTTTTTTCTCTTTTTCTTTTCATTTATTATTTTTTTCTTTCAAATTTTAAAACTAATTCTATATTCTTAAACTTTGAAATTACATCCTAATAATTTTATTAATTTAAACGTTAAACTTTAAATTTTTACGATTGTATCAATTTATAATCTCCTCTAAATTTCATTCAATCAATATCGTGTGCAACTTATAATTTGAGTCAACTAAACTCATAAGTTTTCATAAGTTGGTTGATTTAGATCATTTATTACAATTACATATGAAAAATCATCCATGGATAATTCTCAAATTGCGTGTAGACTTCTTCATATGTTAGTTTTTATAATATAGATGGTTAGAGTAAATGAATTGACGATTTTCAAATTAAATTTTGTCTAAGAGTCTAAATTTATTCATTTATGAAAGTTTAGAGGTTTAATTGATATAATAATAAGTTTCATACAAGGTTTTTCCAAACATAACGTAATAAATAGTGTAGATTAATACACTTACAAAAGTTTTTTAATTGATATATATAATTATTACTTCAAGGTTTAAATTGATACAGTTCTTAAAATTTAGCAACATAAACTATTATTTTTTTCTAGATACAATATCTAATGGATGGAACCAAGGAGGAAGTAGTGAATTTTACTCATTGTTTGGGTCCAAGAGTTCGAAGATCTTACGATTAAAAAAATATAAAATTTATGTTTTACTAACTTCTAAAACTATAGATCACACAACTTCACAACCACATTCTTGGCTCGAAACTCAATTTTGGAGAGCAAAGAATAGTAATAAAATGATAAAAAATGTTTGTCCCTAGCTAGCTACACCACCAACCTTTTCATCAATTAACACGTATATGTTTATGGGTGTAATGATTATAGTTTAATTGACATGCAAATGTGTTTGTAATCGTAAAGTTAATGGTTAATGGTTAAGATGAAACGGACTAAACTTGTTCATCAAATAGAAAAGGAATGTTGCTTTGCTTAGTTGCTGCAGCTACCCATACAACATTCATTGTTCTCTTACAAATTTTTGCTGCCCTTCTTCTCCAACAATTAATTTCTTTAACAAAGAACTAAGCAAGTAAGCAATATATTCCTAAAGAACAGTCCAAGTTTGGTATAAAAATTAATTTATTATTTAAGCTCACTCTTCAATTCATCATCATCATCATCATCTTCCAACTCTCTGAAACTGAATCCCCGAGATCAAATGGCGGATGAAAATTCAATAGAACAGCCTTCTTCACCATTTTTTCGGAATAAAACTAACATTTTGAGCTTTCTGGATGGTTCCAACGTCAAATCATGGGATGATGTTCACAAAAAATTTCACCAACAAATGGTCAATGGAAAACTTTTCAAGGAAAATTTTGGTGCCTGCATTGGTGAAAATTTAAATTCTTTCTTTTATCTCTTTCATTATTCTCTATTTATTTATCAATATTGTTGAATTTCTTGTTTGTTGTCTCTGTTTTTAGGCTTTGATGAGAGCTCTCAAGACTTTGCCCATGAACTGTTTGATGTATTGTCAAATAGAAAAAAGATAAAGTCTGAGGATGGGATTACTCTGCAACAATTGAAAGAGTTTTATGATGAATTAAAAAAGGATGATCTGGAAACTAGGCTTGCCATTTTCTTTGACTTGTAAGTTCTCTTATATATTCTCTCCAAAATTCGGTTAAATTTACTTTTGATATGTTCAAGTTTTATGATAACAATCATCACATATCTCCAAAATATAGTATGATATTATCTACTTCAGTGTAAGCCCTCGTGAGTTTGATTTTGGTTATCTATTCCACTTGTTAGAACTAACAATCCTCTACATATCTTCTAAAATATGTCGTTCTTGTTCGATTAATATCGATAGTTGTTAGAATGTCTTGAACTTGTTATCTGACGCAACGAACAACCAAGTACAGGTCTTGCTAATCCTAGTGTTGTCCTTTTGTTTTATGAAAACATTCTCTCTAATAAAATTATTTTTCTTCTGTTCCGTGGACAACTAACATACTATTAGTGAACCGCATAGATCTCTACTTTTTTTACGTTTTTATATTTTTTACTTGTCAATTTCGTAACAATAATTAAGTTATTGAGTAAAAGTGAGCAAGTGTTAAATGTATGAATTCAAGATCATTTATTCAGTTTGAAAACAAATTTGTTTTTAAGGTGTGACTTGAATGATGACAATAAGATCTCAAAGGAAGAGATTGAGACCATACTAAAGTGGACTGCTTCTGCAAACGATTTGAAAAGTATTGAAAACCAAATTGAAAACTATGCATCTCTGATCGTAAAAGAGTTTGATCCAGACAGCAATGGTTTCATCGAGGTACTATAATATGAAAATTAACAATAAACTTTTAACTTCCATGTTGGTTCCTTTTTAAGATTTGTTTCATTTTAGTTTCTAACTTTTAACATATATCTGTTTCTGTAACGCTTGAATTCACTAAGGATTCGTGAATGAGTCGAAAGTCAGGAAATGTCTGATCATCATGCTGAATCCTTGTCAGTTTTGATTCATCTAGCTTGAGTGTGATTATTTTTTAAAACAAAAACAAAAGGGGAATTTAATTAATTTAAACCTTTACTGAAAAAACATTGATGTTTTCAAACAGAAAAAGCACTTGGAACTTCTAGTCAAAGAACTAAGCAAATCTAAAGAAGCCAACGTGTTGAAGGGGGAAGTTGACGATGAAGTATCACCTTGGCCAGACGTTTGCACTCTTCTAAGAGAAACAATAGAAATGATCAAACAGAACAGAAAACAAATCTGGTTTTCAACACTGTGGTTAGCCATAAATGTGAGTCTGTTTATTTGGAAATTCAATGAATACAAGGAGAAGAAGCCATTTGATTATGAACTAATGAATTATTGCATTGGTATTGCAAAAGGATCAGCTGAGAATCTGAAATTCAATATGGGTTTAATTCTGTTGCTTGTTTGTAGACGCTCATTAACAACACTTAAATCCACATTTCTCAGCTCCATATTCCCATTTGATGATCATATTTTCTTTCACGTGATGGTTGGTTTAGCCATTTCAATAGCCACTTTTATTCATATGGCTATGCATTTGGGATGTGGGTTTCCATTATTGTCAACATTATCTTTAAGCTATAAACTCAAGGGAATTATTGAGCCAAGTTTTGATCACTCCGAGAAACCAAGTTATTTTGATTTGATTTTAAGTGTTCCTGGTGTTACTGGAGTCCTCATGTTCATTATAATGGCCTACACCTTCATACTTGGAATTCCTTGTCTTAGGAAAAGTAGTAGGGCTACAAGGAAATCCTTTCGCCATTTAATTGGTTTCAATGCCTTCTGGTATGCACATCATTTGCTTTTTCTTGTCTATGTCTTGCTGATTCTTCATGGCTACTTCGACTCGCTAGCTTCAGACTGGTTGAACAGAACGGTACGTAGTTTTATCGCTCTTGGTCTGAACTTATTATCTTCATTCATTCATTCTGTTTTTTTAGTATAGCAATCTCAAGGAAAATAATACATGTTGATTACTATTGTGTTAAACTTATTTTAGCCGGTTGGTTAGGAGAGACAGTTCTAAATAATATAAATCTTGTATTAATTATATTTGTACCCCACCCTAAAGTATTTAGAATCAACGTTAAATTACACGTTTATGCTTTATTTATTATTACCATATTTTTACAATATGTATAGGATTAGGAGAAGGGGAATCAAACCTCTAACTTCGAGATTGATAGTACAACACTATGCCAGTTGAACTATGCTCGTTCTTTTGCACACATTTATGCTTTATACTTTCACAGCTAAGTCTCTCAACATTGATAAGTGTTTTTATAATTTCTCTGTATGCAGACATGGAAGTACATTGCATTCCCAATCCTTCTATATACAAGCGAGGGAATTTATACAATAATCAAGAAACAAATATATGAAGTAAAAGTACTAAAGGTACGAAGATAATGTCAATTTTTTGTCTCGAAGTTCATTAAATACTAGGAGGTTTCATCTCAAAATTAATAGGTTATGAGAGAATTAACTCGTGCTATCTTAAATTGTGAGATCTTAGTTTATTTATTGTTTTCGTCGTCATCGTGTATGTGTTTTATCTGTTTTTGCAGGCAGCAGTATATAGTAAAAATGATCTAGTAGCACTACGCTTGACAAAACCTGAAAGATTCAAGTACGAAAGTGGGAGTTATCTGTATGTGAAATGCAAGGATATAGCACCATTTGAATGGTAATACATCTCATGTTTTAATTACTTAGCTACGCGAATGATATAAGTTGGAAGTTTAATTTGATTGAGTTGAATAATTGGGATGTTTTTTTTATCTTTTTTAGAATATTTTTGTACCCACGAAACCTAAGATTACGTGCAATTCCTAACACTATCGCGTTAAGAATAATCATGTCTATCGTAGTTCTAATTACGTGAGGGTCTTGTCTACGTGATCCTTATTTTGTTCACTCAAGCTCAATTTTTATGATGAAAGCACAACAAAGTATGAGAAAGATAAGAGTCGTGATAGACATGACCAACACATTAGGGTTACGATAGACATGGTCATCCCTAACATGATAGTGTATAAAAAATGACAGTGAGATCTAATGTAAGCAGAATATTCGGTAACATATATTTTTCAAGGATGAGTCATCAATTATATTGGAGACTAAGAATAGGTCCCGTACAAAAAAAAGCTCACGTTTTTTTTCTTTTCACTGGAACGATATCATGCAGGCATCCATTTTCTATCACTTCTGCCCCAAAAGATGAGTATTTAAGTCTCCATATACGTAATGCAGGAGATTGGACAGAAGAGCTAGTAAAAAGATTTGGAAAGGTGTATTTTACCCTTATATAACACTAATTCTTTATTGTAAGTAATTTTTATTAATCACTTTTAAAGGATGGAAATTCTTATATAATTTTTAAAGATCAATTAATTAAATAATAAATATAATTCACTGTATTGATAAAAATTAGTTAATTAACAATCATTAATACTTTAAACTAATTAATAATTAATTACATATATACATATATGAAAATGGAGTAATTTATAATTAAAACTAAACACCTATATTTAATGAATGTTATATTAATTATAATTTAATACTTAGCTAACCATTTTCATAATTAAGTTTAACACATTATTAATTTTAATTTATTTAAATAATTTAAATATATTTTAATAAACAATATATTGCATAAAAAGTGAAAAAAAAAAAAGAGATTGAAATATGATACGTTAATAAAGAATACTAAAAAAAGTTTATAAATATGATAGATTAATAATAATGAAAGTAATAAAAAAAATAATTTAAATAATCAATAATAATTACATGTTCATGATAAACTGATCAATAATAAGTATATGTTCAAAATGAATGAATTAAAATTAATGTTAATAAATAATTGTTTGATTATAAAAAAAACAATATGTAATAAATATTATTGTTAAAAAGTGAATTTTTGTACTAATTAGATTTTAACTAAGGGAAATTATTCTAATTGAAAATATTTATAAAAATATTGCAAAATTTTAGGTTAAATTCATATCTACCACCGATAAAATCTGAAATTTTACTATATTTTGAAAATATTTTAGTTTATTTTGTTATGTTTGAAAATGCATAACTAATCCTAGTTTACTAATTAAATATATGTAATATATTATTAGGTAATTAACAAATACTTTAATGTAAATAAGTAATTGCATTCCTTTAATAAATTTTTATTACCAAAATAAGTTAAGTAAATATCTTAATAGATTATTATTAATTTCTTAAAACAAATATTTAAATCAATTTTGTTAAATTAATATTACTTAATTAATTAATTAAGTATATTCAAAATTAAATTTTATATATAATGAAAACCAAAAGAAGAGGTAGAAAGGAGAATATCCAGAAATAGTTTAATCTTAGACAAACTATTAAAAAGAGTTTTACATTATTATTATTATTATTATTATTATTATTATTATTATTATTATTATTATTATTATTATTATTATTATTATTA
>JBBPDJ010000003.1:12332659-12386312 GCA_037974625.1 Cucumis cinereus
TTGGCATGCTGTGGACACACAAAGACCAAGCAGAATTGTTATATAGCAAAACGAAAGTGAAGGAGGAAAAAGAAGAGGTGTTAGAAGATGATTATGTCATCATCACCTCGTAATATGACTACTACTTTCTCAACGGAATGAACAAGACGGCCAGTCCCTCCCTTCTACTGTCAATCACGCCACCTCTGAAACCAATCAAAACACGCCAGCTCAGATCGTCTTGCCAACTCCTCATTAATTCATATTCCACCTCATTAACTAATAATTATTTTATATATTTTTCCCAGCGAAATTGGAAAACGTCGCGTATTGGATAAAACGGTGCATCAAAATTCATTAAATGCGAGAGGGTCCACACTAAGCATTGGAGCTTCTGTCTGTCGAATAATCTCAATCGTCCGTTTGTCGCCACTTCACGACGATCGTCTACATTAAACTCTGTGGGGCTGCCGGCCCTTTTTTTCACTCCTTAAAAGGACGGTAAAAAATTTTGACTCTGCAAAAAGAAGAAGAAGAAGAAGAAGGAGAAGCAAAACGACATCGCAGACTACATTATCTTTTTCTCTTTTTTTTTTTTTTTTTTTTTACCGTGGATTAATTTTTTTTTAAACAGACATTGGTCGGCCTGGCTACAGAAAACGACAAGGACAGATATTCAAATCAATTGGACAGAACGGTAATTTCACTCTACTGAACTCTAGACAATGATCCTGGTCGAGTTTGTGGGTCCGGGCCCGCTCATACGATTCCGTAGGCCCCACCGATACCTACCCTTTCGTGTCTCTCCACAGATTGGATTAAATGTTGGCTTTTTTAAAATTAAAAAAAAAAGGAAAAAGAAAACAGTGAATTTAGATACTTCTTTTGAATTTTGCTGCTATGCTTTTTTTTTTTTATTATTATTGAGTAATTATAATAGGTAGTAATCTTATAAATAATAATTAAATGTATCGTTGATAATTATTATGGTCAGTGATAGATCAATATTTTTAACTTAGTTTATTAATAATAGACTTTGACGGCTTTTGCTATATTTGTAATTTTTTAAAATATTGTTATATAGGTTAATATTTGAAATTTAATTGTTATATTTACTCCTATCTCTTTTCTATTTTTGTTTTAACTCATTTGGGTTATTCATTATCTTTCTAAATTTTATTTAATTTAGTTCATATACTTTTTAAAAGTGATAAGTTTAACTACTTAAAAAGAAATAGAAATAAAAATAAAAAGAGATTTTTTAAAAAATAATTAAAAAAAACAAACTATTTACCTTCCATAGAAAAAAATCACTAAAAGACAAAATTTCATTAAGCTTGATTTTTTTTATGAATTGTAAATATTTTATCCATTTTACTATTTTGACATATTTTCAATAAAAAGACTAAGTTTTTATAATTACAAAAACTAAAATAAACATTTTGAGAGATTATGGATCAAAATAAAACAAATTTAAACGTACAAAGATTAAGATAAACATGGAGACAAAGATGAACCAAAGTTGAGTACAAAATATAGTATTAAATTTTTTTTAATAATAAATTAAAGAAGGTTAAATTACAAATTTCATGACTATAATTAAGAAAAAAGTTTACCAATTCTAAATTCTATTAAAATTATATAAAAATAAATTCATGACTATATTTGGACATTTTTCAAATTATAGGTTTTTTTTTTAAAAAAAAAGATTGGTAAATGAGAATTTATTTAAATTAAAAAAGATTGTAAGAAGTAAAATAGGAGGTATGGTCTAATCAAAAAATGAAGGGGGGGTCGTGTGTTTTGCATTAGACTAAATTGGGTGATTGGACGGTTCATTATGTCAATCAGCCTGTGCTCATCTCTTTCTGACCATTACCATTCCCCCTCCCTCCCTCATCATTCCCTAATTATAATCTTTTTTTTTTTTTTTTTTTATTATTATTATTATTATTATTATTATTATTATTATTATTATTATTATTATTATTATTATTATTATTATTATTATTATCATCATCATCATTCCAATCATATTTATACCTCTTCTTAGAGAAAACTCTCAATTTCAAAATGTTACACATTTAGTTGTTGAGTTTAGAGTTTTAAGTTTTGTTTTGAATCTAAATTTATAAGTTTCAAAATATTCAATTTTACTTTTAAAATTTGAGTTTTGTTTCAATTTCGACACTAGATTTTGTAAATTACATTTTTTATCTCGATTTGTTTTTACTAAATTCTCACTCTTAGTCTCTTGTGTTATTTTTTATTAATTAACTTAAAAGAATTATAAATGATTAAGTTTAGCTGTTTTTCATAACTTTTTAAATTAATTTTATAGTTTGCTCTCCATAATTATTTGAGATTAATTGATAGAGATTATTGCAAAAGATTAAAAGTGAGTACTAATACAAAATCAAAATTAAAAGTGTAAATTTCAAAAACTAGGGATAAAGTTGGAACAAACTCAAATTTTAATAATAAAATGGTAAGATTGTAGAATTTATGGATTAAATTGAAATCAAACTCAAAACATAAAAATCAAATATATAACCTTTTAAAACATGGTCACCAAATAAAAACTAAACCTCAAACCTATCAAAAAAAAAAAAAATCTACATATTTAAAATAGGTTAATATATGTAAGGGTAGTATGTTAACTTTTGAAAAGAAAAAAAAATATTATTTTAAAATAAATTGCAAAGGTAGCACATAAATATATATATATTTTGTTAAATTCTCCAATAGCAATAGTAGAATTGAAAGAGGGGGATTATAAAGCAACAACATATATGGTACGATGTATTTACTGTAATATGTCATGTCTTAGCTTCCATGTTAATGTGTAGGTGTGTTGGGTTAATTATGACCATGCAATATTAGATTTTGACCTAATTTATGTAGCTTATAAAATAATAAATATTACATTTTAGGATGCATTTCCTATCACTCGAGACTTTTTTTTTTTTTTTTTTTTTGGAAAGTTATACATTTATTTATTTATTTTTCATTTTTCATATCAATGTCATACAAACGATGATATTACTATATTATCAAGTAATTAGATGTAGGTAATTAATTTGTTCTCAAAATTTTACACCTAGTTTGACATTAAATACTTATCATATGAAATTGTTGTTCTTATTCATATACACAAAACTATCTTCTTTGTTTTTTATCTAACCAATAAATTGAACTTTCTTAGTCACGAGCACGAGACTATGATAGCATCCTCTCGTAAACGTTAATTTGCCTCCTTACAAAGAGTGTGTGAGTTAAGAAACGTTAGACCATTTTTAGTAACTATATGATTTGTTGTTGTTGTTTTAAAAAAACAAAAATAAACACATAAAACACTCGTTCCGCCTCTATATTTTTTGAGTCGATATGTTTTTATTTTTGTGTTTGGCTTTCTTCAACGCTTTTATCTAGTATGACACAAACCATTGTAAAAAGTTGGAGAAAATCGACTTACTTTTCAAAAACCAAATGGTTACCAAACGAAATTTTGATTTTTTTTTTCCTAAAAAAACTAAGCCTATAAACACCAATTTTACTATGGGTTGATATGTTTTATAATTTTTATCGATGATATTAATAGAAACAATAAAAGTTTATCAATATTTATCATTGATAAAATATAAAATTTTGTTATATTTTATGAATATTTTGAACAGTAAACAAAATTAGGTAGAGTAGTAGTCTAAAAACAAAGGGATGAAAACATTTTCCAAATATAACTGAGTTGATAAGACATTTTTTACTATTTAAAAAGTCAAATGTGATTTTTTTTATATTCCTACCCTAAGATAGAATTGATGATCTAAAATCGAAAAATAATAATAATAATAAACTAAGAGCGGTTTTATTTAAAAGAAAAAAAGAAAAAAGAAAAAGGAAAATGCAATAAAGTTGAGGTGGGCATGCATGGAGTGATTGATTGGGCAGGACGGAAAAAGAAGTTGGTCAGTTTGAGCTCAATCAACACAGAGCCGTACTGCGGTCATGCCAAACCCATGCTTACCGCTCCCTATACCCTAAACCTTCTACTTCTCTAAAACCTTCTTTTCACTACCTACTTTACCACAACTAAATATATTCCTTTTCCTTTTTTTTTTATTTATTTCCTATACCAATTTTTATTTTTATTATAATTTATTTATTTCTTTTTACTCTCTTTTCCAATCAAATTCTTTTTATAATTTTGTGAGATCTCCATGTTTTATTAACTACTTTTTAAGGTGCTTCAAACCCAATATTGATTATATGAAATTTGGATTTAAAAGTATAAGTTTAATATTAATTTAATTTTAGATTATTATTGGTGGGTTTTGCAAATACGTTATAAAACTTATGTTTAACAATTTTAAAGTTACTTCCAAACATATATTATACAAAGGAGTGTTTGGGGCAAGAAGTTGATTATTGTAGTTTAGGGTTGTTATATTTCTGTTGAGTTGTAATAGTTTTTGTTTGAGGTGTAAATTAATTTAGTTTAGGTTATAACAGTACGTCTTTGAGTTGTAAAATATTCTGGTTTGAAAATGATATAGTAAATATTGTATTAAAAAATAAAAATATGATGGATGTAAAGTAGTAAAGACTGTAGCAAATAGTAAATATTGTAGCAAATTTGAGGTTTAGAGATAATTTTGATTGTAGCTAGCTAGTTGGGGATGAGAAAATAGTATTTCTTATAATAAGAGGTGACTATTTAGGGGTTGTTTGAGGTGCTGAGCGGATATAACATATCTAAAATTTGTATATCTGGGGATGAGAAAATAGTATTTCTTATAAAATTCGTATATTTGTTTTCCTGATTACTTACCAATCTTTGTTTGAATAAAATACGGTTTGCAATATTTAAAAAAAATTCATTTCTTTGATTTTTTTTTTAATTTTATTTTGGTAACGAACAAGAACTGATTAACCAACTATACAATCTCTAATAAATGATCATTTGATACTTTCTTTAAAGAAATAAACTTGTCTCGAGGGTTTTGCAGCTCGTTTTAAATGTTAATTTGTCTTGTGGATTTTGTAGCTTGTTCTCAAAATTGTAGTCCTTGAGTTTGAAAATTAATTAATTGATGTTTGGAGATTTGGTTTAGGGTTTAGGGTCTTCAGATTTCTAAAGCTTCAAAAGTGTTGTTTTTCAGATATTCAAAGCTTTCGTCTGTAAGAGTGGAGAGCCTTCAAAGTAAGTCTTCCAAACTTGAAACCTTCAAGCTTCAATATTTAGACTTTCAAAACTCTAATTCTCCTCATATTCCAAAAAATGAACGGTACGGCCTCTATTTATATAAAGTCTTCATGGGCTTGGGCTTTGATTTTGTTGGGCCCAAGTGAAAATAGACTATTTTTTAACTTACTTCAACCTGAACCTGAACCTAATTATCACCACAAATATAATATAGTATTGTTGAAATTTGCCAACTTTGTAACTTTAATCCAATTTAGTAATACAAATTATAATTTTATTATTAATTTGAGAAATATAATATAAAATGAAAAAGCTCACACCAATAAGCTCTTGATAGGAGGAGATTGAATTAAGTAAGATAAGTTGATATCTTAGGTCTTTGCGATTAAAAGTTTATTTAGGTTTAAAAAATGTATAATTTTAATTTTAATTTTAATTTTTTTTTAAAAAAAAAGGGTGACAAAGAGAATTAATGATTAGTCACATCTAAGGGTACGTCTACAATAAAAGCAGTAAATATTCTGAATGCAACTTTCCATCGCCCTTTCACCAAATCTCTGTCTATTTTTCTTTCTTTTTTTTTTCTTATTATTGAATTTGAACAATAAATGCTCATCAAATTGCATTATTTAATTTCCCTCTCATCTGTTTTTTCTATTTATTGTGATGCAACATTTCATAATTTCCCAACTTCCCATTTCAATTTATTGATTTTAGTAAATTTTATTTGAAAGTTTATATTCCAATAAAAAGATATGTTAGCTAAACTAGCATAATAGTAGGTACAAACAAAATCGCTTTGAGAGTGCGGTTCTCAACGATGGTTTAAAAAAAGTATTGAGTCTTATAGATGAATCTCCAAATCGAAGAAAAAGTGATTGAATGTGGAAAGCAAGTAGACCTTTGTCAAAGACGATTTGAATGAAGAGTAGATATATTAAATTGACAGAGATTAAGGGTGCAACAAGTTGGTCTCGACAACACCAAGTGTATTCTACAAAGACATTATTTGCAAATGTGAACTAGGACTTGATAAGAGTAAGTTCTCGTAGTATGATGAGGGAAGATTCGATGCTATACTTTTTTTTTTATTAAAAAGAGATTTATTAATTATAAACAAAATCTTACATTAATTAAAGAATAAACGATGATAAGTATATAAGTGAAATTGATTGATATGAATTTTTTTTAAGTTGTTTCAAAAAACAAAGCCACATTGACATGTTTTCGTTGTTATTATCAAAATGTTAGATGTTGGATTTCTCTGACCCACATCGTGTAGAAAAGGAAAAAAACAATATATACTTTATTTAATTGACGTGGTAAAGAAATTAATCAATCATTTAATTTAAAGAGATTAAATTTAAACTTTTCTATTGCGTTTGATACCAAAAGGAGTGACTTCACCCGGACACGTGTCAAATCCATGCCAAACGTGACGAGGCAATACACGTCGGAAATAGAAATAATTGGAGCTAAGATGTGGGCCCTCCAACGACCGGACTTGGACGAATCCCGGCCGCCAGTCGTCGTCGCCAGAGAGTTTAAGGTAGAGGTAACATATGGGTGACGTGACGCATTTTCCGATCACTTGAAACTGATCAACCATACAGACTTGAAATGGCTTTCTCGACATGTCGTCCAAAACTTGAGGTTCTAAAGGATCCACTCTTCTCACGTGCTTCGAATTCAAACGTCTTACTACAACGTCGTTAGAATTCGTGTCGCCAAATCTTAGGCTGACGTGGTTCGATGTGTCGGCTCCTTTCGTGCAAGTTGTTTCGACGGTCACGGCGTACATACAATTTTTCTGCAATTTTAATAATTAAAGGTGATTAAATTACAAACTAAATTGAAAATATATTATAAACGATAAAATTATTGAAAATAATTATAAAATATAATAAAATTGTAGATTATATAAATGATAGATACTCATAGACATCAATCTATCTGTGTCTATCAATATATCAATAATTTCAAAATAAGAATGAGAGGAAAAAAAAAGAGTTCTACAATTTTGAAAGGATTAATTTAGTCTAAATAATTTAGGTTTAGCTTTAATTTTATTGGTATAATTTTGGTTCTGTTTTAATATAATCTCCATAATCTAATATGCATATAAATTTGCTGAATTCTACATATATCAACATGCATATAGGAAAAAAATTAAAACTTATGTGATAAATTTTTATTATTGCTAAGATTAAATTTTAATTATCAACTGTATTGACTAAATTCACACTTTAATTTCTCTAAATTACAAAGACTAAATTTATCATTTAACCAATAGAAATATATTATAATAAATATCCATGACTTAAACATTTGTTACAAAAATATCTGTTTCTTTCAAAAACTGTAATATTATGTTTTAAATTTTCAAAAGCATTTTAATGCTATTTTGGAGTAAAAATCTTCCACAATTTAGAACAAAAATCGAGACCTAAGTAACTACCCAAAATGTTAATTAGGTCCCAATTTTTAAAAAATTAGGAGTATTGTTTGTGAGATAAAGTGCAAAGTTAATTAGAAACATTTTTCGTAATTTAGCAAAACAAAAAAAATAATAAACCATTAATAATTATATCAATTTAAACTGTAATCTAACAAGAAATTTATGATTAATTTTATTAATTAAACTTTTAAACTTTGGCAAACAAATCAACTTTAGATGCCCCTCAATTAAAATTGAAAATCATCCTCCACCCATCAATTTTGATCAACCATTTTCTTAGTTTATATAAAAGAATATTTATAAATATAACAATGAAACCCAATATATTAATATATATAATACGACAAAAAAAATTGTAAATATAATAAAATTTAGATCAATTTTTCAAAGTCAATTAGTGATCATAAACTATATCACTAGCGATTTCTCACAAGTAAATGTATCAGAAATACAATAGAGGTTATGACCGATAAAATTTGCTATATTTACCGTACTAACCCTAAAAGTTTTACCGATGGTAATTACCCTAAAAGAAAGTTGATTACCTTATCGTTTCCGACGAGACAATGGGTGGCGGAGAGTAGAGAGAAGAGAAGAAGAGCGAAAAAGGGCGGCGATGTTCCGCCGGAATTAGCCATGGGAGCGGCCGGTCTGATGTTAGGAGTGGGAGAGAAAAATAGAAAATGGGTTGTTGTAATAAGAACAGAATTGGTAAGGTTAGATAAAGAAGTGAGAGAGAGAGAGAGGTGCCATTCTTTTCTTGAGAACATAGATTTCCCATTTCGCTTTTTCAATCCTAAATTTCTCTTTATTACAGCAAAGCATCTTCATTACCTTAAATTAATTAAATTTAATTGTTTTTATTTTTAATACGTACATGAATTTATTAATATTATATATATTTGACTTTGTGACATCCCTCTATGATATTATAATAAATTTGTTTTTACTCATTCGTTTAAACTTTTAATTAGGTTAATTTGTAATTTAAGATGGTATTATAGTAGACGATTCAAAAAAATTCGTGTGTTCAAACTCTTGCCTACAAGTACGAAAGAGCATTAGATATTATATTAAATTTATCTTAAATTTTTTAGCCAATCGATAATTTGAGAACCATAAATTTTTTATTAGATCGAAAAATGGAAGGAGGAAATGGAGATAGGATTCCCCTTCCACCCTGACCCAGCCCATTTGATTTTTTTAATATATATAGTGAAATAATTTAAAGATTAAATTAAAAAAAATGTCTGTGAACCTTGTAGTTTGTGTAAAAAATACACTTAAACTTTCACGAGTTTAAAAAATGTTTGTTAGTTTTGGATGAAAACCGTTAAAGTTTTGTTTCAAAAATATCCATAGAATATTTAAAAGTTTTATAAATACACTTGAACTTAAATTAAAAAATACTCTCATTGATCTAAATTTTACACCAGTTTTCTTACCAACCAAAATTTTAAGTTAAAATCATAGTTTTAAATTTATTTGGCTATTAACACAGAGTGATAACTCACGAACACAACCAATCTCAATAGTTATTGTTGTAATTAACATACAATTAATTGTCAAATAAAAAATATATTTGACTAGTAACAAACAGTGATAATTTGATAGATCTACAATGTGAGATTGTTTTATTTGACTAACTATTGTTTTAATATGTTTTAAGCAGAAATTTTTATTGTAGTGTCACTTAATATATTTAAAAAGTTTTGTTATTAAAAGTTTGTTATCTACATTTTATTAGGTCATATTTAACTTTCACCCCTAAATCCAAAATTATTTAAACTAATTATTCTAGTTGTTAATCAATTAAACAATATAAAGAATGTAAATATCGACACACAGATAAACGTGGTTCACTAACAGTGTGTTAGCTACGTTCGCGAACAGAGAGAACAAATATTATTAGGTATAATGTTTAGAATACAATATGACACCACTAAGTTAGATAGTTCATATATTGCACTTCTCTAAACCTTAGTGAGACATCGTACTAGTTTATTTGTAGTGTCACATAACGAATTCAAGACATTTCAACACTAACTAATGTAGGGTATAAAACACAATCGATCCTTATTAATTTTATCTTGATCCACCACCCGAGTCCATATTCATATAAGAAATCCTACTAATATTAAAGTATTAACGATTTGCTATAAAGATAATAGTATTAACAAAGTTTTTCATGATATCAAACCTAGTGATCATTTGATTGAATTTCTTTTCCAATGTTTAATTTTGAGAAGGCAAAACAAACCATTTTAGCATTGGCAAACACTCAAAATGCCTTACTAATAAATGAGTTTAAGAAATAAGTTTTTTTTAGTCAAATGGTCATTGAATACATATTATTTTAGGAATCAAATATTCTTTTTAGTGTTTAATGACCAAAATACTTTTAGACATTGGCATTAGTCTCGTATGTGAGTATCATGAGTTCAAATCCCACAACAAATATCATTATTTAATATATTACGATGGACTAAGTTAGATGTATTGAAAATTAAACTTTAAATAAGTGTTGTAAAATTTACATTTTTAATCTCAAAATACTTTTAATGTTAATGTCTATTACTTAATTTTAAATAATTATAAAATATAGTTTTTATTTTTATTTTTAGTAGGACCGAAAAAAATGAAACTTTAACTTATAACAATTTTTCAAAAGAATTAATAGATAGATATAAAAAAAACGAGAAACAAGTATTTCAATGAAAAATATAGAAGTTTAAAATGTAAATCCTGAAGTCTATTGATTGAATTGAAATAAACTCAAATATAAAAAATAAAATCGTAAAATTTTGAAAGCTAGACATTAAATAACATAAAATCAAAAGTATAGCATTTAATGCATACAGTTCATATTAAATATCATCGAGCTCACTTTGACATCTCATATTTTTATTATTAAAATAAAGAAGAAAAAAAACAAAACTTATATAATTATAATAAAGGTATTTTGATAAGATTTTAATAAGAAATCTGGGATCTAAAATAATTTGTTTTTTTTTTTTTCTTTTCTTTTTTGTAAAAAAGGTATTTTGAAATACCTTAACGATAGTCATCATCATATTATTATTATTATTATTGTTATTTCCCTCTATTTTCATACCTAAACAGATCGAACCCGCGACCAGTGGAATTAGCAGTGAGTCTGCCTAACTCTGCCGTCCACCAAGCCAACAAGCCACGACATGTTTTGGTGCTTTCGCAACTACACTAAATTTAATTATATGCAAAATTCATTTTTATTGCCTTCATTTTAATTCTCAAACATTACTGTTAACTGTTTAATATTGTGTTTATATTTTTAAAAATTTTTTTCATTTGTGGCATAAAATATATATATCATGGACTAAGACTTTTAAGGAGGCGTTTAGGACAAATGTGTGTTATTATAGTTAAGTTACATGAGTTTGTATTTGGGGTGTAGATCGTCTTAGTTTAGATCATAATAGTATGTTTTTTTGTGTCTAAACTATTTTAGTTTGATAATGGAATAGTAAACACTATATCAAATAATAAAAATATGATAAATGTAAATTAAAACATAGCAAATAATAAATACTATAACAACTTAAAAGAATTTTAAAATAATACTTACTGTAGCACGAAATGATTATTATAACCTTAAATACTTCTTGATCCAAACGGCCTCTAATTTAACCCACCACTATCATTAAAGTTTAGAATTTATTAGATTAGACATTAAACTTCAAATTAAGTGTTGTAAAATTTACTTAACAAAATATTGCAAACGTTACCATATATCCAATTTGGAAGAATTTACCAAACTAGTTTTAAACAACACAAAAGCTTTATTATTAATTTCAATAGAAATCCAACCTAAAACAAAAATATTTCAAGTTCTAATTTCATTAGTATTAAAAAAAACACCTTTATTTTTTATATTTTTATTGAAATAACAATTCGATTCTAAATTTTAGTCTGTAACAATTTCATCGATGTGATTTTAATTTTGTAACAATTTAACTGTAAAAACTTTTTGTTTACTTAAAACTTTCAATTTGATATATTACAATTTTATTAATTTGTTTAATTTCGTTAAATTTACCCGCTAATTAGAACAAAAGCAATAACACAATCTCCTAAAAACTCAATTGTAAAAGAAAAGGACAAAGGCTCTCAAACAAAATAAATTTAAGGGATTTTTTTTTTAGTCTAAGTTTCGAGTCTACTTTCATTTTTTGATATTTTTAAATACAACAAAATCAATAATAAAAAAAAGTATAGAATATAGTAAAATTTTAGATCTATCATTAATAGATATTGATAGAAGTCAATTATGTCTATCATTAATAGAATTCAAAATTTTGTTATATTTTATAAATATTTTTAACAATTTTGTCATTTACAATCATTTTCCTTTTTTTCTATAAATTTCATAATATTATACATTTAGTTTTTCATTTTAATTATTTGATTTCAATTCACTCTAGATTTCAAAATGTTACAACTTTACATTACAAATTTGAGTTTTGTTTCATTTTAGTCTTTAAAGTTTCAAATTTACACTTTTAATCTCAAATTTTCATTAAATACTCATTCTCAATCTCCAACGTTAATGTCTATTACTAAATTTTCAATTATTATGAAGTATAATTTAATTTTAATTTTAGTAGTGATGAAAAATAATGAAACTTAACTTATAACAAATTATTTAAAAAAAAAATCACATAAACAAAAAAAAGAGAAATAAGTATTTAATAAAAAGAAATATAGAGATTTAAAATGGAAAAATTATAAAAAAAAAATAGAAAAAATTACAAAATATTTACATTTTATGGAAAAATAAGTGTAATTGATTTTTGTGTAAATTTTAAAGCCTATTAACTAAATTGAAACAAACTAAAATATAATAAAATAAAATTAAAAACTTAAAGATTAAAAATGCAGCATTTAATACATATACTATAATATTTAGAACGGAGCCCATTTTCAACATCTCCTATTTTTATTATTAAAATAAAAAAGAAACAAAAATTATAATAAACTTTTTATTTTTATTTTATTATCTTTTTGTGTAAAAAGGTATTTTGAAATACCTTAACGATAGTCACCATAATAATTATTATTATTATTATATAATTTCCCTTCTTTCTTCGTACCTAAACAGATCGAACCTGCGACCAATGGAATCGGCAATTGAGTCTGTCCAACTCAGCCGTCCACTAAGCCAACAAGCCACAACATGTTTTGGTACTTCACCATCTACACCCAATTTTATTATACACGAATTTTGTTTTTTTTTTTTTTTTTTGGCTTTATTTTAGTTTCTATAAAATTAAATCCAAATTTTTAGTTTAGTTTTTATATTTTTAAAATCTATTCAATTGTTTGGGATAAAATGTAATATATTAAGTAAGAAACAACAAAAACTAAAAAATCGAACCAATCCAAACCGATTTGTTGATATTTGTCTCATTTTTTCTATTAAAAAATTCAAGAAAAATTTAATTGGACCAATGATATATATACACTTTAATTTTGATAGACAATAGATTATGATATTTGGGAAAAACACATTTTTTGGTTTTAAATTTTAAAGAATATAAATGTACGTTTAATTAGTACCTGAATTTTCAAGAATGAGTTTAAAATGTCACTCTATTAAAAAATTATTTAATTTAAATAACAAAATATTGTGAACTTTACCCTATATCCAATTTTAAAGAATTCACCAACTAGTTTTAAGCAAACAATAAGAATAATAATCACATCGAAGCTCGTTAATTTTAATAGAAATTCAGCCTAACACAAAATATTGTTTGTTAAGGTTTTTAGAAGTTACAATTTCATCGAGATTAAAAAACATTTTTTATCCATTTACTTTTATGATAGTAACAATTTGGTTCTTAAACTTTTGTTTGAGTCTTTGTACTTTAATTTTGTAATAATTTAATATTTTGAACTTTACTATGTAACAATTTAATTGTAGTGTTTTTTCTTTACCTAACTTTCAATTAGACATATTACAATTTCATGTTTAGTTTAATTTTGTTAAATTTAGCCACTAATTTAACAAAAAGAAAAAAACAATAACCATTAAATTAATAAGAGTTAATTTAGTTTAATTTTTAGATTGAAGTTTTCCTTCAACTTGATCTAATTTTACACCTTTAAACTTAAATTTTATTAAATACTCACTTTTCGATCTTTGTTATTAATGTTATTTAATTAATTTTAAATAACTGTGCATAAAAATTTACTTTTAATTTTAATAGGAATGAAAAATTGTAAAAATTAATTTATTGCAATTATTTTAAATTATTTAATAGAAAAAAATTAAAAAAATATTTTAAATAACAAAATTGTTGTAAATATAGATCAATATAACAACTGTGACATTGTATTATATTTATAAATATTATGACTCATTATGTTATATTTAAAAACAACTAAAGACAAAAGATGAAAAATAAGTATTTAATGAAAAAGATAGAGTTTAAAATTCTAAAAGCGTAAATTTTGAAGTTTATTGATTAAATTGAAACAAAATTTAAATATTAAAGATAAAATTATAATATTTGAAAAACTAAAACACAATTGAATCCAAACTAATTATAAGTCTCAAAATCTTAACATTTTGAAACTTAGAAATCCACTCTAAACTAATTCAAAAATCTTTTTTTTTTTCTTTTTAAAATTACACTAATGCACAAGATTAATTCTAGTAATTAATCTCTCAAAACTCATTAATTATATGAAGAATCTAAAATATAAGTGGAATTTATTTATTTATTTTTTATTTTGAAAAAAAGGTATTTTGAAATACCTTAACGATATAATCACCATTTTATTTATTTATTTATTTATTATTAATACCGATCGAACCTGCGACCTGTGGATTCAACATCGAGTCTGCCTAACTCTGCCGTCCACTAAGCCAACAAGTCACGACATCTTTTGGTGTCTTACCAACTATTCTCAATTTTATTTAACAAAACCTTTATTTTTTTCAAAAATAATAAATTATTTACCTACTAAAAAAACACAAAAATCTATTTTCTATTAAATATAAATATTTTGTCAATTTTTTTGTTTTTGATAATTTTTTAATTTAAAATTTATATTTAAGTAAATTGAAAGTTTTTGTTTTTTAATTTTTACGTTGAGATGGGTTTCGGTATTTAAATTCTAAAACATAACTGATAAGTATGTAATGTTTTTTATGTTTTTTAAAATTTATTCATTTGTTAGACATAAAATGTATATTTAAGAGAAAAAGAAAACTAAAAAAATCAAATCAATTAAAATCGATTTATTGATTTAATTCACTTTCTTTAATGAAAAAACAAAATCAAAATCAAACTTTAATTTTGATGGACAATATATTATTAGTATTTAGAAAAAAATATATTTTTGGTCCTTGAATTTTGAATACTATGTACTTTTAATCCATCATGTTTTAAATTAGTCAATTTAGTCTATAAATTTTTAAAAATAAATTTAAAATTAGTCCCTAATTTATTTTAAAAGATCATTAAATTTTAACAAAAAAATTGAGGTGATAAAGATAAATTGGAAAATGAATTATTATTTCATGTTTCTCTCACCTATATTTCTTCTCTCCCCTCTTATTCTTCCTCCTTTCTCTTTCTCTCTTTATTTATTTTTTTTTTCTTTTCTCCAGCACGACGATCTCATTTTCGACAACTCAACCCAACCTGAGAGACAATTTGAGTCATTAGAATAGTCAACCCTTCGTGTTCATCCAAAAAAATCTCTCTAATCCAACTCAACTCATGTATACCAATACATATCATTAGTAACTTTAATTAGTTTTTATAATAAAAAATCAATCTTAATCAATAATATTCGCTTTCTCTCTACCCAAAATAAAACGTCAGATTTTTACACTAAAAACACAAAATCAAAATAATGGATGCCTTGATTCAATTTGCTTTTTAGTTTTTATTAATTTTTTTTTAAAAAAAAGGTATTTTAGAATACCTCAAACGATGGTGGTATTGAACAATATTTGCCTTCTATCCATTCCTTCTCTCTACCAAAACGGATCGAACCTGCGACCAGTGGATAGCATCAACACCCCACTTAACCAACAAGCTACGAAACGTTTTGGTATCTCTGAATTTATCCAAAATGCTATTTAACTCTTTTTGGCTTATTTTTTTTTATTATTATTTTTTTTTTGTAAATGTTAAATCTAATTATATTTTTATTGAATTCAAATTTTTAGTTACTTTCAAATATGACTTTCCACACTTATACTTTTAACATATTCATTAGTTATAAAATTGAATCTTGTGTTTAATATAATATTGATTTTTTAATTTTATACGTAATAGGGTGGTGGATTTTAAAAGTTGTTTGACGTGCCAATACTAATATTTAATACAAAATTAAATGAAATTGTGACAGATTGCTAATGTGATATTACATTTTTAAAACATAGTTACATTATTCTGAAGTATATACAGTTAATTACATGTTTTAGAGACTAATTTTAGAATTTTGTGTTTGACCAAGAGATCAAAAGTTTGAATCATAGATTCTATTGACCCTTAACTGTATGGTCGTTATTTTTTGAAGGATGAACAAATGAGTTTTTTGTTTACGATAAATAGCTAAATTAAAAAATAACATATTCTTTTAAGTTAAGTGATTAAAAGTAAATAAAATATATAAATTTATGTTCATTGATAATTGCAAAAAAAAATATACTTCTTTAGCCTTAAGTTACTGAAGCGAAGCATAGATACTTCTGATCACTAACATACCCTTTTAGTCTCTATTTTTTTAAAAAAATAAATACATTTGGTCCTATTATCAAAATATATATTTTCTAATCTCAAGAATTTTAAAAAGCAGCTTAAATGGTGGTTGAAATATTTTCTTATCATGAATTATTAAAATAAGTTAAAAATAATTTTAGAGGAAGGAGATAATTCTTTAAAAATCATTTTTTTAATTTAAAATAATAATAATAATACTGTAATGACACTTTAAACTTATTTTTAAAAGTTGAATGATTAGGAAAATATATTTAAAAAGATTGAAAATACTAAATGCACTTATCATAAAGAAAAACAAAAGAGATTAAGGAGAGTTTGAGGCAAAGATTATCAAACATTATAATAAAAACATCTTCTTGCAGTAAATGTTATTTGTACTTTTCAATTAGACAAAGTCAACACTAAACGTTCTAAAAGATAATATTTTCATAATAATATATATTCACAATTAAATACATAAAAAGTAAAAATCTTTAATTATTAATAACTGAGGATTATTTTGTAAAAAGGTATTATAGAATACCTCAAACATATGATACTAACCAACCAAGTAGGGTTTTTGTTTTATCCATTATCTTTCTGTGTACCAAGCGGATCGAACCCATGACGAGTGGCACAACTGCCCACTTAGCCAACAAGCTACGAAACGTTTTGGTAATTTAAACCCTCTTTTAAATCCACAATTACTTTGGTTTTATTCGCTGTTTTATCAAACTAAACTTTATTTTATTAAATTATAAGTTTTAGTTTTTCAATTTTAAAATATAGTACCATACTTTAAAATATATACTAATTGTATATTATACATTTTTATATTTACTAGTTTCAACTAAAGTTTAGCTCAATTGACATCGACATGTACCAATAACATATAATTCGAATCTTCCTTAAACTTTAGAGGTTGTATCAATTTAAACTTTAAACTAATAATTTTATCAATTTAAACTTTCATAAATGCATCAATTTAAAATATGAACTTTCAAACATGTATCAATTTAAACATCTAACTTTAATAAGAGTGTCCAAGTAAAACATAATCGATGATTTAAATTGGTACATTTATAAAAGTTCAGAGTTTAAATTGATATACTTGTAAAAATTTAAGGTCTAAATTGACACAATTATTAGTTTGAAGTTAAAATTGATAGAATTCCCAAAATTCAATGTTGAAATTGATACAATTTTAGTTTAAGATTTAAATTGATACATCAAAAACATAAAAATTGTTTTAAAAATGGTAGTGTTTGGATAACAGAATCCGAAAACAATTTTAGAAACAAAATTTAGATCGTCAATAAAACGTAGCTTTGTTGTTGTTATTATTATATATTTGTTGTTTATGAATGATGATACTAAAGCAGTGATTACTCAAGCTCTTCAGAATGGTGGGAACCCTAATATTTCAGATGCCTTCACTATAAATGGCCTTCCTGGCTCATTCTATAACTGCTCTCCTAATGCTATGCAACTTTACACCTTACCTTATACCACCAGAGTTTAATTTTAGTTTGATTCTGTTTATGTTTACAAACTTCAATTTGATTCTTAGGATTTAATTTTAAACTTCAATTTGATTCTTAGGATTTAATTTGGTCGAATCATATTCGTAAATAATGAAAGGTATAACAATGCTTTAAAAAAGTGTAAATATAGCAAACTCAGTCAGTGATAGATTCTACTAGTGGTATGACTTGTCATTGATAGACTTAAAAATTTGGACCTAAATTCTCCTATCAGTGGTATGGTTTATCAATAGTTGACTTTGAGAACTTGAGCTAAATTCTGTTATATTTGCAAATTCTTTTTCATTGTCCCTTTTTATTATTATTTTCTTCAAAGATGGACTTCTCTATTCTCTTCGGTTGATTATGTTAAAGGTAATGGGTAGCACTTTTAGGACTAATAATTAAATGCATAACAACAATTATAAATGATTGTAAATATAGTGATAGACTAGACTCGGGTCTTACTATCGATATGATCTATCACTGATAGAATCTAAAAATTGAATCTAAATATTGCTATAATTTGTAAATTCTTTTGCATCGTATTATATTTGTCAATACTTTGGGCCTAATTTCTATATTTGCTACAACCCTATTTGGATTCCATTTCATTTTAGTTCTTGTACTTTAAATTATTGATTTTATTGTTTGTATTTTCAACAAATCTCTAGAAATTATAACACTTGAGAGTCCAATTATTGTCATTTGAGAGTCCAATTTCTACAACAATTATAAGTTTGAGGTTACATAATTTTAATAGTATTATATAAGTTGTATCATTGGAAGTTTGAGTTTGTAATATCAATTACCGCCGTACTCTAAGCGTAGTTTTTTGCAATTTGTCTTTTTAACTTTTTAAAAAATCCAAATTAGTAAAAGTGAAAGTTGATTTAAAACTTACTCAACACAGTTAATAGTTGGTTAATGTTTTTAGTTTCATAGTGATCGTTGAGAGTGGACAAACAATTCTTTTTCATAGTGGGTTGGTACGAGCCCATGCAAGCGCGGCCCAAATAAAGCCTGTCAAGGGCCCAATGGATCGATGTTTGCTGCCCCTATAAACAATGTTACTTTTGTTATGCCTAAAACGGCCCTTTTGCAGGCCCATTATTTGATCCGGCCCAATGAGATTTACACGGGCGACTTCCCTAACGGCCCAGAATATTTTTTCAACTTCACGGGGTCGCCGTTGAATAACACGATGGTGAGAAATGGGAAGAGGGTGGTGAGGTTGGATTTTGACACGTGTGGAATTGATATTGCAGGTTACCAGTCTTATTAGTGCTGAGAATCACCCGTTTCATTTGCGTGGGCATGACGCTGTTGGTCAAGTTTTTGGGAACTTTGACCCGAAAAAAGGATCCGAAAAACTTCGAACTTGTTGACCCAATGCAGAGGAATACAGTTGGTGTTCCCTCGGGAGGATGGGTCGCTATTAGCTTTCTTGCTAATAATCCAGATAGATATATATTTTTAGTTACATGTTTTACTTGATATTCTTCAACTTTAAGAAGTATCGGACAGGCGTGTGGCTAATGCATTATCACTTGGAGGTACACGTGAGTTGGGTTTTGGAGATGGCTTGGGTCGTCTCAGATGGGAAGCTCCCCGATCACAAGTTGCTCCCTCTACTCCTAAGTGATGGATTTTTTTGTATTTTTACTTGAACCTATGAAACCACAATTTCCAGCCCTATTACTTACCATAGCTCTCATGACATTGGCATCCAAGGGGATCAATGACATGCAAATTATATAGTTTTGTAAATCAAACTTATTTAATAAAGATATCATACTTAATAAGTTTTCGGAATTATTAACTTCTCTATCTCATATAAAGTTGCAATCATAGTTATCTAAGGCGCATAGGCTTTGAAATCCTACAGTAATTGCAAGTATAGACATGAAGAAAAATCGAAGTCAAACGTATGTGAGAATTCTAAGTTCTAGTAGTTCAAATACTGAATTGAGGCAATAATTTCTACACTCAAGCATTGTCTATAATTCTATTATTTAACTAGATAGAGACCAGAAGTTAAAGCATGTGTCAATAACCAACCAATACATGCCAGTTTTGGTGGTTAGTTCACTAATATCGCCAAATCATCTATACACTAATTATTGATAGAGGCCTACAATGAGACTTTTTCAAAAGATTGAGACATTAATACCAAAAGAACAAACAAAATATCTGAAATACCAAGGGCAAAGAACTAGAATAGATAACACTAAATTATATATAGTGATGTGTATTTTTCCCCCAAACGGCCAAGAAACACTTTCTTCAAACTATAAACTGATGGTTAAATCCTAGGAACCTTGTTGTCTAAAAAATAATGATAAAAAGTTCTTGAGATAAGACAAGGTTCTAATAGATCTTAAATGTAAATTACGTAATTCATAACAGACAAATTGGTTGCCTAGTTGCCGTCTCATTGCCGGTGAGGAATCTCATGATTCTCCTGGCCTTAATGTGCAAATCCACCTAATAAATGCATCAATGTTTTAGAAATGGAAGAAGTATAATTAAGCTTCAACCAATCATCATGGGTTCAAGGATATTCTTCCTATTTTCATTTCTAGGATTCCTATTTGCCATACTTCCATCACTAAAGGCAGAGTCCTTAAAGAACACAAGACTATTTAGAGAATACATAGGAGCTGAAGGCAAAAATGTTAGATTTTCAGACGTACCTATTAATTCTGATGTTGAATTCCACTTCATTCTCTCCTTCGCCATCGATTACACAGGTTCATCTTCTCCTTCTCCAACAAACGGCAAGTTCAAAGTCTTTTGGGATGAAGAAAACCTCACGCCTTCTTCTGTTTCTTCCATCAAGGCCAAGCATTCAAACGTCAAGTTCGCCCTCAGCCTCGGAGGTGATACAGTAGGTGATGGAACATTTGCATTCTTCAAACCCAAATCCATTACATCTTGGGTTAACAATGCTTTTAAGTCCATATCTCATATAGTGAAGGAGTATGATCTAGATGGGGTTGACATCGATTATGAACACTTCAAAGCATCCCCCAATACATTTACCGAGTGTATAGGGCAACTCCTACAACGACTCAAACGTCAAAATGTCATTTCGTTTGCATCCATTGCACCGTTTGAGGACGACACTGTACAGTCACATTACATGGCTTTGTGGAGAAAGTATGGAGATCTAATAGACTATGTTAACTTCCAGTTCTATTCCTATGGAAAAGGGACAACAGTTTCTCAGTTTTTGAATCATTTCGATACCCAAAGCTCTAATTATGAAGGTGGTAAAGTTCTAGCAAGCTTTGCAACAGATGGAAGTGGAGGTTTGACACCGGAAAAAGGGTTCTTTGAGGCATGCAACACCCTTCAAAGTAGGGGCAAACTTCATGGCATATTTGTTTGGTCAGCAGATGATTCGAAGAAGAACAATTTTCGTAATGAGATACAAGCACAAAACCTTTTGGTCAATGCAGAATGATCCATCTCTTGATCAAATTGATTAGCTTTTAATGTTTACTCAAAAGAAAGACAAACAGCTTACAGTAGTCATAAATAAGCAACAAAGAGAATACACACTAATGACATCAAATCATGTATGATGTACCTTTGATAATATCTTTGAATATATATGCCTTTCACACAGTTCTTCTTCTTCCCTATAAACATCAGAGATCAATAGGCTTACTCATTCAAACATGTAGCAAAATAATCAAGAACTCAATAAGCTTTCATTAATCAATTAGTCCTAATTTCCAATTTTCCTAAATGAGGGATAATGCTTTGGTATAAAACAATCAAAATTGAAGGTTGGTATGAACCATCCAACGATTACCATTGATAGCAATTTGTAAACAGAAGCTTTGGACATAACAGGCTTTCCATGAAACTGTGAGCCTATGGAATCTTTCAATACAAAGACTTCATCTTCTGATAAATAATCATCCACAAAAATTGTTAAAAGTTCATCCTTTTCTTCTCTTCGTACTATGTTGCTCCTCTGACCCATCATCACCTCCTTCTCCTAACTCTCTATTCTTCCTCTTTTTCTTCTCTTTTCTTTTCAACTCTTTGATATCCAAAACTGGCACTTCCTCTTTCACCATAGCTTCTCCACTGTTCTTTTGAAAATCATCATCTTCTTCCCTTGTCTTCTTCTTCTTCTTCTTCTTGGTCGATAGATCCACAATATCTGTTCCATTATCATTATCATTATTTGTGCTTTTATCCTCTTTAATGGCTCCTTTTCTCTGATCTTCACTCTTTACTTGATCCTTCTCATCACCCAAACTCTTCTTGTCCTCATGCTTCTTTCTACTATTTCCCTTTGCTACATTGTTCTCAACAAACTCCCCAGAAGCTTCAGCATCGCCATTATTATCAGTATTTTGCGATTTACCATTTTTTAGCCTGGCTCCAGATTCACGTTCATCATCTTCACTGTCACCATATCTATCCTCACTCTTTCTCTTGTGCTTTTTACTCTTTTTCTCAACTGCTACAACGCTCTTATCTCTATCATTTGATTCCACGTCCACCTTAACTTTTCCGCTAGGATTATCTTCAATTTCAATCTTCAATTCGCCGCCCTTTTTCTTTCCATCTTGACCTGATACAACCTCCAAATTACCATTCGCACCGTTTTCCATTGCTGCTTTCCCAATCTGCTCGTTATCAGATTGAACTCTAAGACTCGGCCCATCCGTAGTTCGGTCCCTACTGTTTGGCCGCTTCTTCTTCTCGGAGACCGAAGAGTTTTTCTTCTCACCGTCTTCGACTGGATATGGGCTGTCTATGGCAGCCTCGTACTCGTTTGAAACCTCGGATCCGTGATGCAGGAGCTTACGAACGGAACGCGAAGACTTCAGCTCCTTGTGGAGCTGCTTTAACTCGTTGAAAGAGTCGGAGGCGCGCCTCAGGTAGGCACAGAGCGCTTTAGGAGCGCCATTGTGGACGGAGAGGAAGGAGGATAGGGTGGAGGCCGCTTTCGAGATGGAGATCGGCTTCGAAGAAACGACACTTCCGTTGACGGTCTTCATCGCCCTTCACCTCGTTCTTAGGGTTCAAGGGGAAAGGAAAATAATTGAATAAAATTGCACAAATTTGAAGGAGGAAAGATTTATATGACAACAGTTTAATTTATATGACCTTTCTTTATAAACGAAAATACTTTATTACCCTTTAATAAACTTAACCCTAATTCCCAACTCCGTCAAATTTTGCCCATTCGAAATGACCAAAAACAGAAAAAAAAAGGATTGAAACCAAGTTTGTTCTATTTTCTAAAATTTAAGATTTTCTACTTATACTCACACTCACGACGTATCTATGTGAAATAATCAAAATCTATGGATTGTGTTCGTAGATTAAGTTGTCCTTTTTCGATCTATGCCCTCACGTTCTCTTCTCACTTTCTAGTTTCCACAAACAAATTCATTCGCATCTTTCACTCTTAATCTTCTCTTTCACACATGTTGGATTTCAAGTGACGCATTCCTTCGCTTCGAACCCCTACACAAGTCTATCTGAGGGTGTTCATATTGCCAATTTGCCAATGAAAACTTTGGTTATAATTTGATACGTTTATGAAATGGTTATATTTGATGTCTTATCTGACAATTATTAGTGAATTATGTATTATTCATATGTGTTATTAAGTTGTGCTCAATCTTCATTGATTGCTAGATTTAAAGGAGTATGCTTAGGAATGTTGATCCATTGTATTTTATGCATTTTGTCTAATTTGCATGGAGTATTGGATCTAAAGTAGTCATGGGTTTTGCATGAATTAAACTAGTCCAGTTTTCATTTTACCACATGTTCAGTAATAATTCAACTAACATCTTACTACCACATAGTTATACTAATTAAAGTATTCTCATTTTGACAATTTAACTACCATAAATGTTATGGACATTAGAAAAAAGAAAAGGCAATAAATCCCTATAAATTGCAAAAATCAATGTAATTCAAGTGATACAAAATTTGTATTATCGACTTTTGCATTTACTAAAATTGAAAACGTAAGTAAATGTTAAGGTAAAAAGATCAAATTCTCGTACCGACCCCACACAAGAAAAAAAATCCTTTTTTTTATTTTATTTTATAGTTTACATGGAAAAAAACCACATAAAATTAACACATGACAATAAAATAAACAAATAAATAATAACCCAGACAGTGGACAGAACAAAATTATTCAAAAAGCAAGCAGAGCTAAAAGATTATTTCATCAATCACCATTACATACAATACAACATTCTTATTTCATTGGGAAAATATTAAATAAACACTAAATTCAAAGCCCTGAATCCTAAAAAATTTCACAAGCTTGGAACGCTCCACACTGCTGCAGAACTAGGAAGATAAAAGAATTATCTGAAGAGAGCCATTTCTTTGTGAACATTAGCCAGAACCAACAAGCAAACTTACGATCAGAAAACACTGAGTTCAAGTTCTTTTGGATCAAAATCTGATGCTTTATTAGCATCTTTTTCGGCATCGGTGTTCTGGAAAAGAGGCGCTTCGAGCTCGGGAGGATTCTGCAAAATAATCAGATATGTTAGAAAATGAAGCTTCTCTATGAACATGATGATTCATCAGCAAAAAGTAAGATGTCTCTTGAGCTTGAGTTTCGAGTTTACCATGCAACGGACGAGCGCCCAATTGACGCCTCGGAAGAAAGGATGCCGTTTGATTTCACTAGCTCCTTCTCGAGAACCTAATCGATTTTTGGGGTCTCTATGCAATAACCTGAAAATTAACTGCTTTGCATTGAGACTAGCCTGAAACACAACATTTGAAAGTTTTCATATCTTAGATCTGTATATACATAAGAATATAAAAGAATTTTTAAACATTAATATATTTAATAGTGAGTAAAAGGAGATTTATTGAGCCCAAATAATTTTAAAAAGTATTTACCGATATACTTCTTGAAAATTTAAGATCCTTATGGAGAATGTTGGCAAAGGTCTTTTGTCTTGTCTTCCCCCTAAAGGGTGTGTATCCATAAAGCATTTCATATAGAAGGATGCCTGAATTATAAACCATAAAGGAACGTAAAGAACTCAATCAAAATGAAAATATAATCCTCAAATATTATCAATCACAAGAGATCATAATGAGTTTATAAGGAGTTGAGGCAACTTGTTTCGTCAATCAGAGTCAGATTTTTGCTTCGAACACTAGAGACTGTGAGATGGGTTGCTCTACAATCGAAGGTTGGTTCCTTGTTTGCTGTTTTTGGACATTTTAACCGGTGGCGGTTTGACGATCCTTGTTGGACCTTGTGTCATTCTCCTGTTGGAAGATTTTAGAGTATTACGAGATTGATTGTTTCTTTTCAAGTTTCACGGTGCTAGTTCATCAAAAGCTTCTTTCTTTGGACTGTAACTCGGGCATTGTCGAAGAGTTTTCAGTATGCTTTGTCTTCTATTTGTTGGTTGGTGCATGGTGGTGGTTTTTTGGATTTCTTTGGTAGTTGGTGTAGTAGCCTTTGTTTTTTTGCCGCTAAAGATGAATGGTCGATTAACGTTGTTTGAAAGTTTTTCTTTGATTGTGAGTTTTTATGTCCTAAATTTTGTGGTCCTTTTCATTACATCAGTGAGAAGTTGTTTCTTTTGTTTCAAGAAAAAAAAACTAGAGCATAACGAAAATTACCCAAAGCCCACCAGTCCACTGCACTAGTATGGCCAGCCCCAGTGATGATTTCCTACAAAAGAAAAAAAAAAGGTATAGGATTTGTTGTTTCGATATGAAGTTTGCAAATGAAGTCACTATCCTCTTATCTTATTAATGGAAAAGAGCTTGCTAGTACAAACCGGTGCTATATACTCTTCAGTTCCGACAAAGGAGTTCGATGCTCGCATTGGTTCGGCCATAAAGATCGGAGTCTGTTGAGCTCTTGATTGTTTTTTCTTCTCATTTGCTGTTGGAAGCAAAAGCTGCAGAGTTGCAGAATTCACATCAACAAAAGTCCTATTATCTTGTAAATGAAAACTTTATACCCTTCAAAGATGATTGATGATCTTAAATGCTTAATAACTTAAGTCTAAAACGTTTGGTATACCTGAGGTTTACAAGAAGTCAAACACGACAAGTCAAAATCCGTCAAAGCAACATGTCCATTGCTCTGGAGTAGAACATTCTCAGGCTTTAGATCCCGGTAAATTATCCCTGAAAGAACGGAGATAAAATTCAAAGCAAGAAACTTGAAGGTTCACTTATCACCTCCTCAATCACTAACAAGACCTTACCTTGACAATGGAGATACTCCAATGCGACGACAACTTCAGCAGCATAAAACCTATCGAGGAAGGAACATAATTCTGGTCAACAATTTCTCAGACACCATTTTCATTTTTGTTTTCGAAAAATTTGCTCTTTTTTCTAGTTTTTTTTTAAAATATGATTTTCATCTCCGTTAAGTAAACAGTGAAAAACAGTGAAATTCTTACCAGAAACTTGTTTTTGTTTTTTAAATTGGACTAAGAACTTATATATATCTTTTAAGAAATGAGGAAACTATACTAAACAAATAGTAAGTTTAAAGATCAGAAAACTAAAAACGAAATTGTCATCCACCACAATGATGGCCTAAAAGAATCTTAAGTTTACATTTGTCAAATAGCAACATCCAGCTTTTGGTTCATAAATGAAGTGTTTTAGAATACCAAGCTTTGGTTTAATTTACCTAACAGCATCTTCCTTTATGACCTTTGTGGGTTGTCTGTCCAAAAGCAGAAAGAGTTCTCCACCAGGGCAGTAATCAGTTATAAGACAAACATGTGTTTTTGTCTGCAGAATAGCTCAATTTTTTTAATTTAATTTATTACACCATAAAAAGCCAGTGAGAAGGTAAAATAAAGAAATCAGTCAACAGTCTGTTTAGTTTTAACAGCTAAAGCTGTTCTACTCGCTGTCGACATTTACAGACATTCAGGTAACTTACAGCATATATCTAACTTCCTAACCTGAAACGAAGCATATAACGCAGGAAGAAAAGGATGATCCAGCATGTCAAGTATTTCCCTCTCCGCGCAAGCTCTATGCACCTAGCAAAACATAACAAAGTTCCTAAAGCAAAGTAAAAGAAATCCATAATAGCTACACTTCTAAATACCTTGCCTATCAAATGAAGCATTAAAGAGAAAACCTCTCTCAAATATCGACTCAACTACTTTCTAATTCTATATGTTTCTTTCAGATTCTTCCACAACATATTACGATGCTTCCGAATTTCAATGGATCCACCATAGAAAGGAAAATATATCAAGGTCTCATTCACTACCAGGAGTAAAGTGAAATGTATTTGAATTTCTAATATGAACCAAGCGAAAATATTGAAGAATTTAAATCAAAGTATTTCAGAACCTTGTTGCGGTTGAGCATGACACCCTTATCCATTGCCTTCATTGCAAAGTATTGATCAGTCCCACACAGTTCTACCAAATGCACACTGCAGCCAAGAATGTAAACAAGCTAAATAGTGATTTGTGCTCACTGTTGATACAAGGGTTTGTTCGACAAATTAGCAGCGATTCATTCTAAACGTAACCAGTAAAAATGGGGAAAAAACAAACCTGCCAGTATCACCAGATCCCAAAGGCTTCACTGGCTTGAAATGTTTTAGTCCTATCTGTTCTCCGCTGTCCAAAATCTGTAGCACAGATAAGGATAGCATTAGTTTTACTAAACTGACGATGGCAGAAATTCAAGAAAAGATACACAACAGTCGGCTATAATGTAAGAACTTGGAAGACATACGAGTCTGGTTGCAACAGGGATCGAATTACTCTTTGAAAGTATTTATGTTTTGAAGGTAATATAATTCAGGCAAAACGAACAAGGCAAAATGAATACTACCTTCTGGATGGCTTTCCAAGAAGGACTATCCTTTCTGTGAGGTTTTGGTTGAACCAACTTAGAATGATTTGCCCATAAATCTTCAGGTGTCTGTTAAGTTGCAGAGATTTCTTGTGAGAAACAGAAACTTTCAAATTGTTGCAACAGATGCATACAAGGATTCGTCATACCAAATTGGCATCAGGAAGTTCTCTGGCTGCCAAATCAACATTTTCAGCAGTTTCTTTTATCTGCCAGTGGACAACAAGCAACGTCAAGTTAAATGAATTGCAAGCCATTCTTCAACGTAGAGTACTTTTTACTCATCGTGTGCAAAATTAAATTTTGAATGCAGATAATCTTAAAGCATAGTGAGGTTCATATTAGAGACAACCGACCAGTTTTTCGCCTTCCTTTGCAGTACTTTCTGCTATGCAATTGCTTAGTGGTTCCACATGTTGACTACCGTCAAGTTGAACTCCAATAAAATATTGGACTTCACCCTGTTTGCAAAAGCAATACTTATCTTTTCCAGCTCAAACTATAGCCATGTTATTCATAAAACAGCCTCTTGATATCCATACAATACAAGATATAAATATCAAAAGTTAACGAGTCAACAGCGTATAGAATCCCATCTTCAGAAAAGGGTACCTTCTGGTCACGCATAGGTTGTAGATGAAACAGGTTCCAAAACTTCTTACCTGAATTCAGATTCAAAAACAAAAACAAAAAGAAAGTCTTGCATAACACTCGAACAAACATCAAAGTAATTAATGGATAGCTCCCCATTCAAAGCAAGCTTATTGGAATTCACAGATTCCATGAAGAACAAGCATACCACTTTTTGTGTAGTTAATAAGCTGCACTGTAACGTCTGTTTGATTGTCGATTGCATCTCTTATTTTCTTGACGGTTGTTCGATCGGTTTCAGGACCTTGCAGAAATCTACAACATCCATAATAATAACAGATATTGTAAGTTTCATTCAACTACAATTTCCATAGTTATATGATCCAAATCATTTGCGGAGCAATCTACAGTGAAGAAGTTTGAGCATACCTGCAATTTCTTCCCAAGATTTCTTCTCTACTGTACTCGGTTAGCTCCAGGAAGCTATCAGATGCAAATATCTGAATATGAATAACAAACAATTAACTCCCTTAATACTTTCATTAATCATGTGTTACTTAAAATCAATATGATAAGAGTTGAAGAATCTTACAATGGGATTGTCAGGCAATCTAGGATCAGTAATGACAAAATTTTTCTCTATACGTTCAAGCGTAGTAGCTAAATCAATACCCTTCCTCATTTCCCTCTGCCTTACTTTGTCGTCGACACTATCTGGCCTAACATCGTCGTCGGACTCGTTATCATCGTCCGAACCTTCTTCAATGTCAAAGCTTTCAACATTTGATTGACTTTTCCTCATAATCCTTAATCATAAGAAAAGATAATATGAGAAACTCCCAAGTCTAAATTTGTATTTGATGAGAGATATCTGTGCAGGCCAATTCAAAATCACAAGCATACCATTTTAACTATGAACAAGTTATCTGTCTTTAACAAAGTAAAAGAGTTGAATTCAGAATCAGTTTTGGATGATTAATTTCCCATACTTTTTCTTTTATTTAATGTTTGTATTACTTAAATTACCTTTGATTTGATAAGAGTATAAAATTATGTAGACAACTTACGAGGTGTCGATAAATAAAATGAATGTTTGGAATCCAATTATTAGTTAGTTTGTAAACCATTAAACCAAATTTGTCTCTTCCTAATAGGTTTCTATAAAAGCCCCCATTATTATTTACTTGTGATTATTATTTAAATTAAAATGATAAATTTCAATTTCAAATAACTAACATAAAAATAAAAATAAAACTGATTTTTGAGTTTATATAAATTTATTTTAAATTTCTTAAATCAAAATAAATAAATATACATACATACATACATACATACATACATACATATATATATATATATAGACTTCCAATAAGATTCCAATAAATCTTGAAATCGTCCCTATTCTTAGTTTAATGTAAAACTTTTTTTCTTTTTCTAATATAGTTCCTCTATCAATTTTGGCAACTTACAAACAATTGCCATGAATTGTATGAAAATTAATATTTTTCTTTTAAAAAGGAACAACTAAAGGGGCCTAATTATTATTATTCACAAAATGGATAATTTTCTTAATATATTTATTTAAAATGTATGATTACAATTTTAAAGGTCTAAATTTGTGAGACTAAATTTTGGTTAATTATTATTTTAGAAAGAACAAACATACACCTCCTCCACAAAAAATATATAAAAATAAAAACCCTTTTTTGAAAAATAAATTGACATGTGTTGAATTTTAATTGAGTGCAACCCAAGATACACCACTCATAAATAGTGTTTTTTTCAATTTTCAAAAAGTTTTATTTGTTGCAAAACAAACTCTTACGGCTGTTTGGGGCTAGGAGTATGCAAGGTTACAATAACTATTTCTACATTAGTAAACACTATTTCAAAACCTCCAGTTTAGTACAGTATTTTACTATTTGCTACCGTGTTTACTATTTACTTCTCAAACTAAACTAATTCATATCACAAACACATGCTATTATAACTCAAACTAAAATAATTTACATCTCAAACACAAACTATTATAACTCAACTATAATAACCTAGGACTCACTCTATATTCCAAACACTCCCTTAATTGGTCCATAAGGTTCTTGTAAATATAAATTATTTTAATTGAGAAAACTTGTGAAAATATTTACAAATATAACAATAGACACATCACGACATCTGATATTTTACTATAGTTATAAATATTTTTTTAAAAAAATTGTCATTTAAAATAATTGCTAAAAAATAGTACAATGTTTTGTACAAGAAAAATCTCTAGAGAAAATAACTTTTAATACAAAAAAATGGTGATTTATAATTTATAAGTGCTTTTTTTTCTTTTTGGTTAAAGTAATGGTGATTTTATAAGTGTAAAACTTATAAGACGTTACCAATTAAATATAAAACATATATCATTTGATGGAAATAAATAAATAAACGTACCCCATAAATGAACGACGGCTAGACTTTTTGGGTTTTTTGTCGGGCAGCTCATCAATACGCTGCATCGACCTTCTATTTCCCCCCTGCGATTTTCGACCCGTTGGAGGTGCTGCACTCTCAGACTTTCGTCTAACCATAGTCGGTTCAAATCTGTCCTCGTCATCGTTACCGCCGTCACCACCGCCGCCGCCAGATTTTCTAAATAACCGACGGTTCAAAGATTCACTCAGAGCCCGAGGCCTATATTCACTTACAGACCGAGGCCTTTTCACCGCCTGCACAAGCTCCGTTACCGAACTGGTTGCCATCTCCTTTTGACGGGCTGCATCAAAATTACCCAAATTTAACTCCAACTTGAATATTTTTTAGTTCAAACAATTAAAAACAAGAATAAAATGATTATCAAAATTTTAAGAGTTGTATTACAAATATTTTATAATTACTAAAATAACACCATGAGTTATCGTAGGTAGAGCATTCAAACCTTGAACATTATAGAAATTTACATATTTTATATAAGTATGTCGACAAAGTAGAGTTATTTCAGGATCTAATTCAATAAGTATTTCTCATCGAACATTTTATCCAAATATTAATAAATTTTCTATCCATACAAACGGTTGTCTTATCACAATAATATACAATGACATGTTGTTATATTTATAAATATTTTAGTTCATTTATTGAAACTGAAAACAACTCAACCTTATAAAACGAGTGAAATTTCATCGGTCGAACCTTCAGAAAATTCATATTATTTAGAAAAAAAAAATCAATTTTTTATTTTTTTATTTTCAGATATATTTACCCACTGGGGTACCTATAAACATCAAATTAAATTATATGGGCTCGAAGTTTTAAAAATAATGGGGTCCAAAAATAAATAATGAAGGGAAAAAAGGAAGAGCGAAAAAGAATACCATCATAACGAATCAATGATTCTGGCAATCCGTTGGGACGGACCATCTTATCTTTGAATCCTTCTGTGTGTTTGCTAACCTCCACTTGCATTCTGCCACGTCACCCCACACACATTTTAAAATAATAACAAATTCATTACTTAATTTCTTACGAATTTTAAATTACACATGTAATCTAATCTCTTTTTAACCTTTGGGTTCATTATTACAATTAACTAATGTTGAAAAAGTTCTCCAAACACCGGAATGTTCCATATTGTGTTAATAGGTTTGTGAATTTTCAGAATATTAGATCAAGTCTACGTCGGATATTGAAAATTTAGAAATTTATTAGTGACATAACACTTTTGAAAGTTTAGTAGCCTATAAGATACAAAACTAAAAGTTCATAAACTAACCTAGCAATAATTTAGCTCTGTTGTTTCAAATAAATTGATTTGGACTCCGTTCAATAACCATAGTTATTGTTTTTTTGGTTCTTACTTCTTAAAAATCAAATTTATAAACACTATTTCATCCTATTCAACTTAGTTGTTATGTAATTCATCTTTTGCTAACCCAAAAAAGAATTAAAAGATTATTTTCACTAGAATTCAAATTTTCTTCGAGGAATGAAAAACTAAAATCATGGTAAGAAAATTAGGGGAAAACAATCATAAACTAAAAAAAAAAAAAAATCAAGGTCTTATTTGATAAGCATTTAATTTTTTGTTTTTGTTTTAAAAAATTAAGCCTATAAAGTCCACTTTCACCTCTAAATTCCTATGTTATATCGTTCACTTTCTACTGATGTCTTAAAAACCAAACCAAGTTTTGAAAACAAAAAAAAAAAAAAAACTTTGCTATTATTTTCAGATTCTGACTAAAAATCCAACGTTCTTTAATCAAATTGAAAGAAGAATTTTAAGTTTAAAATACCAAAAAAAAAAAAAAATGGTTATCAAACGGGTCTAAAAACACAACCATCATCGAATGGAGTCTCCTAACTCAAAAGAAAAGCATTTCATTATCTTCTAATAAATTCAGACTTAACCAACATTCTTTTGCATCATCAATCACAGTCCATGAAAGATGAAAGGGTGAAGAAGAAGAAGAAGCAGATGATTTAAACAAAAAGAGAGGCCCACATTCCATCACAATCAAGCATTGAATCAAAAAGCAAGATGGACAAAGACAGGTACCCCAAATGGACAATAATAATATACAAAAATTAAATTAAATTAAATAAAATTAAATGAAAAAAGTTAGTTGGTAATTTAATTATTAGAGGGACTTGGGAAAATACCTACTTCTAGTTCATCATGTGATATGTTTTCTTTTCTTTTGTAACTTGTAACATACATCAAACCCTTTCATCATAACTACTTGGATTTTTGGCAATTGCCCATATGCCAAAATCTTCCCTCATCCATCATCAGACATTCATCATATCCAACTCATATTGCCTCCTTATTTCATGGCTTTGGAATTTTTTTTTTTTTTTTTTTTTTTCCATAATTGAGCTCTTTCTCTCTCTCTCTCTCATACACTCTTGTGAATTCATATCCATATCTTGTCCCACCTTTTATAGCTATATCACTTCTAAACCCTATTATGAAATTACCGTTTAGTCCTCAATTGAAACATAGCCTAAACTTTTGTCCCCCTAGGATAGCATTTCTCTAAGTGCCTACAAAAGTTTTGGTTAAATTACAGTTTTTGTCGTTGAACTTTGAGGTTTGCACTTATTTGGTATCTGTCTTTTCAAAAAATTTAACAAATTAATTTTTGAAAGGCAAATGATTAAAAGTTCAGTGTGGTTCCATTAAACATAAAATTCCATTTCAAACTTGATAGGTGAAACTTGTAAGGTAACCAAAAGTGGTTTTACTGAATGAAAAACCACAATTTTAAGCGCTCAGACAGTCATTCTAAACATGCTTGTAAACAAACTCATTCCAACAAGACAACTAAAATGAGCAGTCAAAGCAACACGAGTTCATAGACATTTAAATTTACAAATTGTCACTCAAAATAGAATTATCACGCCTACTTCTTCAACCTACCGATAAAGGGGACGTCAAAAGTGAATGGGTTCAATCCATAGAGGCTAAGTCACCTACCTAGAATTTAGTATACTACCAATTTTCTTGACACCCACATGCGGTAGGGTCAACGTCCGGTGAAGAAGATTAGACAGGGGGGAAAATGCAGAGAAATTGAAAGGCAAAAACAGGAAGCAAAAGAAAAAAGTAAATGAAAAATGAAAAAAGGATTTGAGGGAGAAATGAAAACTGACCCAATGAATTTGAGAACTTTGCCATCATCATCTTTGATTGGTGAAATAGTAAGAAGGTTCCAAAAAGGGGTCCCATCTTTCTTGTAATTCAATAACCTCCCACAGTAACTTGTCCCAGCTTGTAAAGCTTCTCTGATCTTAGCCACATCTTCTGGGTCTGTATCTGCACCTTGTAAAAATCGACTGCAATATCCATTTCCACTTCCCATTTTAATTTAATCCTTACACTTGTATTTTTCTTTTTCTTTTTTTAAATTAAACTTATAATATAACACTACTTTCAAATATAAATTTCCACGTTTTGTTATCTATTTTCTACAAATATTTTGCAAAAAATAGTTTGTGTTTGTAGTATTTGACTAGAAATATAAGTCTTTTTTTAGTAAATATTATAATTGAAAATTTAAAAAGAAAGAAGTATAAATTACACAACAACAAAAAAAAAAAAAAAAAGGAAGGTTTATTTTTTTGTTTTTTGTTTTTGAAAATTAAATCTGTTTTGTCCTCATTTTTCGATTTCACAATGATTTTCATCAGTCTAGAGTAGTAAAATAGTTGAGTTCTTAACTAAAGTTCGAAAACAGAAAACAAAAAAGTTTTCAAACGCAACTTTTTTAAAAAAATTTAAATTTGGTTTGTTTTTCTAAAAAAATGGCAAAAGGTAGATGAAAAGATAAAATAATTTAAAGTGAAATGGGTGTTTTTTAATTTTCAAAATTGAAAACAAAAAAAATAAAAGAATTATTACCAACCAGGAGCTTAATTTTTTATTTTTGAAAATCGTTTTTTGTTTTTCCAAATTTCTTTCATCCTCATCCAAATTTTAAAAACAAAAACTACTATGGTTGATTAGTAAGCTGATTTTTCAAAAACTAAAAATCAAATAATTACCAAATAAGCTGGACTAATTCACTTCCTCCAACTGTCAATTTCTTTCTTCAATTTGATAATTACTAAACTCATTCTAAAAGCTAAACGATGAATTCAATAGAAATTTGTTTACAAACATCTTTATAATTGATATAGAAAATTCCACTTGCTGTTTCTGCAATTTGAAATCGAACACTATTCAGGAAGCAAAAAAAAAAAAACCTATAAATGGATCTGTGAAAGAATCTGTATAGAAAGAAAACAAAATTTGAAACAGCAAAAATTGGGGGATTTGAAAAAAAAAAAAAAAAAAAAGTTGAAATCGGAGAAGAAACTCACCAATTTCTTCCAATAACTTCCTTGGAAGTATAGCCAGTCATCTTGAAAAATCCAGCACTAGCATACATAATCGGATAATCAGGTTTAGAAGCATCAGAAACCACAAATGTTTGTTGAAATGTCGACAACGCGTCTTTTAAATCTTCTGAAACTCTCGGAAACCCCCTTTCTCTTCCCCCTTCTTCCGACATGTCGCCTGAACTCCGTACCGAGTTATTCGAAGTCCTTCGCGAGTTTTCCTGTTTCGTATTCGGTTCATCGCCACCCGAAGTTCTAACCCCAACGCCTTGTGGCTTCCCAGTTTCTGTATCGGTTTTCAGTACCAATCCCCACTCGGCGGCGCGTAAGGCGGCGGAACCCACTTCGTCCGCCGATTGCGACTTCCCCGACGGCGATTTTTCGCTCAGAATCGCCGAGATGGTTTTTTGAGCGAGTGGGGATGAGGGTTGTGGGGAAGGGTTTGAGTCCTTGAAAGCCATCCATGACGTAATCTCCTCGCCGGTTTTACTCGGCTGTTTGGCGGCGAGTTTGGTTGAATCCGACTCCGCACTGCTACGTGGCTCTGCCCAATTGGGCCACGTTGGGTTCGTCCGAGAAATGGAATTGATCGATCGGGACGAGTAAGTGGACGAGGGATTGAAAACCTCTAAAGATCCTCGCGAGTCCCGAGGAAATGGCGCGAGTGGCGAGGACTTCGGCGCCGGTTTATCCAACGGTTCCATTGGAACTCTGCATGAACATTCACAATATCAAAATGTGGAATTATTTATATATAAATCATAAAATTTTGCTTACTTTAAAACTTTATCCACTCTACTTTAAAACATTAATTAATTATACTAGGTTGGCGAAAAATAATCAGTTTTTAAGAAAATAAATATCATGTAACAGAACCTATGAAATCCAATTATCTTCTTTCTTTAATTCTTAATCCAATTTTTTTAATTGCTTAATTATGATTTTTTAAAAGTAAAGATAGATAATTACAAAAATGAAGTGAAATCGATAGATATTGATGATTCATAAAGATAAATCAAGACTTCTTGAGGTCCAATCTTATTATGGTTGTACTTATGTGGTAAGTCCATGTGGACTAGTCATGAAACGGTAGGGTAGATATGAGACGACGACACCTTGTCGATTTGATGGACGATGAATTATATAACTAAAAGGATATTTAAAGGGTATTAAGGTCATTTCAAGTCATTTGCCTAAACTATCTTTGTGGTAGTTCAATCTATTCTAGCCTCCATGTATCTTGGAAGTTAGTATTGAAAAAATGCATAACGTTCGGAAGGTCCATATCGACAAAAATATCGAGATTTTAATTTAAACAAGGTAGTATATCTACGATTTATATTAAATTTACGTTAGTGATATTTATATGGATTTTTCTTCAATATAAATAAAATATGAATTCATCTCTTGTGTCAATGTTGGATCCATGAAAAATATATAAATATCGAGATATATTGAACAAAAAAAAACCCAATACAATGATTGTGAGGTGGTTTGAAATTGATTTTGAAAATTAAAATAATTAAGCACCTCTTTATAAATTGACTTTCTAGGAACAAGCATAAGTCAATCAAAACAAATCTAAATCATGTTTTTTTTAGAATAATTGTGATTGTGTTTAGTAAAAATTTGTAAATAAATTAGTAATATTACTTTTTTAAATCACATATTCATTCACACCACTTTTTGACTAATAGTCAGAATGTAAAGCATAATAATTAAAACTTTAATATGAAAAGGTGTATTAATATTTCATGAAAACATAATAAATCCAGAAATTTGAGTTTATATGTTATGATCTTTTGGAATTCATAAATGAAGAACGTACAAAAAGACAAAAAAAAAAAAAAAAGTGATTTTTGCAAATTCCAGCTAACCCCCACATCCATGTGGTTGTGAATTTTGACCTAACTTAGTTCATTGAGTTTGCTCTCACTGTTAGACAAATAAAAGTAAAAGAGTCTACAGTTGATATGACATAGGAAAATTGAATTTGACAGCTAAATAATTGATGTGCAATAGACAAAAAGGCCAAATTCAAAACCGAAAATCTTTGGGTTTCATGGTCAAGATCACATTTCACAGTGTGCCAAATTAATAGTACGTTACTTTTGAATTAACTTTTGCAATCTAATATTAAAACAGACATCGTCTTGAAAGAACGTGTCAAGAATTTGATATTGAAAAGACTAAAAAATCTTATAATGTGTATAAGATTCGTTGGCTACAATGTTGAGATCATACATTTGAAAAAATCAAAAGGCTTCACACTCTTCGTTAGATGGATACGGGTTTCTCTTCTTTTTTTTTTTTTCTTGTCGATTAGTTACACTTCATTTTAGTTTAAGATAGTACCAAAATACATAAAATTCAAATGATCATTTGGTTTAAGAATGACAAACTTAAAAAAGACACTATTTTGAAAGGACAATATTTGATATTAAGAAAACCGCTTGATCTTACGATGTTTTTAAAATACATAAACTACTCGAATAATTTTGAGTGATAAATCTAATCTTATCCAACACATTTTAGCCCTCGAAATTTAAGCATAAGTAATGGCTTACCTCGGAGAAAAGCTGCTTTGAAAGGGGAGAATGTGATAGAAATATTGAAGTTAAAAGAAGGAAGAATAGTGGCGGTGGGAGAAAGGAGAGAGGGAAAAGGGGACTTTTTTAAAAGCACTTTTGGAATAAAAAAAAATAAAAGGAGAAAAAAAAATGAGTGGAAAAGGTTAAGGTTCTCCCATTCCTGAAGGACCCCAAAATTTCACATGATTGTTGTTCCAAGAAAATTTTACTATATACTTTTTACATATCTCTTTAATTCACAATCATTTAATGATGGATGATATATTTTTCGTGTGATATAGTAATTTGATCTTTATACGTAAGGATTATGAATAAAAGTATTTAAAAAATACAGTAAAATTTTACCGTCTATCATAAATAGACCTAAATCGGATAGTAGTCTATTTAGGTCTATCATGGTCTATCACATATAGATTATGATATTTTGTTATATTTGTAATTATTTTAAGAAACTTTGTCATTTAAAATAATTTTCGTAAAAATTATTAGATAATGATTTAAACAATTTCAAAAAATATATAATAATAATAATTTCAAGAAAATAAATTCAATATTTATTGAAAATACAATGACTAAAATAAGAAAACTTAGTTCCTGTGTCAGTTTATTTCAACTTCTTTTCAATCGAATGTTTTTTAGGATTCATATTGAAGTTATTGTCTTGATTCTCAAAGATCCACAACTGGTTTTCATATGTTTTCAAGTGATTCACCCGCTTCAGGGTAGGCCAAGAAACAAACATTGCGTCTTATTCATCAACTGAGACTAAGTATCGAGTATTGGTAGCAACTACCAATAAACTTATTTGGTTGATTAAGTTGCTCGAGGATTTTTGAGCTCCTACTTTGTTGTTTTAAAATAACATTATGCTATGCAAATTGATTCTAATCCCATTTTACACGAGAGAAAGAAGCATGTCATATATGTTAGATTGTCACTCTATTCATATAAAAAAGTCGATAGGTGAAGTAAAGTTGCTCCTCACTCGCACATATCTACAACTTGCTAATACTTCTACTAAGCTTTGTCTTCTACCATTTAATTTTTCAAACACTTATTTTTTAGCCAACAACAAATTGTTACGTAGATCGTAATATTAGAAGATGAAAAAATTTATGTGCATCTTAGACTGTACTTATCATTTGACTTAGAACTATTTATACAAATTTTCATGGACACGAGGAAAGGGCCCGCTAGTTTCTAGGGTTCTTTTTTAGGGTAGGGGGTTGAATTTTGTTTTTATTTGGTGTGATTTTTAAAGAGAGATGGGACGAAAATGAAGACAAAGATGAATGGTTGGTGGATGAGATTTGAGGTTTTTGTGTGTTGTGAAATAAGGCACATTGTGAGTTGTTGGCTCTCCCGACCGGTTCATCTCACTACCATTGGCCCTTTGTATCTCCTTGTCCCGTTGCCGGCCGAGTCACTTATTTTATTATTATTATTATTATTATTATTATTATTATTATACTCTTAAATTTTGAATAATTGTATAATTTAAACTTTCGTGATCGTTGATTTATATATTTTAATTTTTTCGAGTTTCATTTATATTGTTTCTTTCCGCTAGAAAGATTTAAAAGAGAGAGATGAATGGTCAAATTCTTTAATTAGAATATTATTATCGGTGATCTTTTCTTTCGATTGTCTTTTTAATTTATTTTAAAAAAAGAAAAAGAAAAAAGAATGCATTCTATTATGTTTTGTTTGAATAATCACAGTATGAAACTAATAATTTGATCAAATTAAATTGTATGATCTAATGGTCTTTTTTATGCTTAGAATTGTTTGAAGCGATTTTTTTTTAATTGCACTAAAACATTTTTACATAAAAGTCATTCCAAACATATCATTTATAACTTTGCATTGATTAAACTTTCTTTTAATGTATGTTTCGTATATCTAATATCGTCAATTGTATTGTGATTTATGGTCGAATAAAAGATATCAAACATTGTAGAGTGTCAAAAATTAAAAATTTATGTTTATAGAAACTATCAAACTTAATTGAAACTATTTGTCACGGTACTCATACTATCAACATCAATAAATATTATTGGGAAAAGTACTTTTTCAGTCCCCAAAATTTTGAAGAATATACGTGTTTAGTCATTGAGTTTAAAAAAAAATATCTTTTTAGTCTCCAAGTTTATAAGAATAGATCCATTTGGTCTCCAAATTTTTTTAATGTACCCTTTTAATCCATTAGTTTTTAAAAATAGATTTAAAACTTAGAAACCAAACATTTTCATCAAAACTTGAAAACTAAAAAGATAATTTTCTCCGTATTCTTTTATAAGGATGGTTTGATCACGAAAATCTCTATATAGGAATTTGTAATTAAACTACATGTTTAGATTCCAAACTATTAAAATAATTATCTCATAAGCACATGTTCTTAAACTTTAAAATTATTTAAAAGTATCTAAATGCGAATTAAAAACTTCTATTTTATTCTTAATATGTTGATAAGTACAAAAGTTAAATTTTATTTCATAAATAAATAAACATATATCATTAACAAATGGTTAAATTTAGAATTAAAGTTATTATTTAAAAATATATCAAAATAAACTAAAATATTTACAAAAATACAGTAAAATATCACATGTAGACACAGATAGTAATCTATCTTAGTCTATTATAATTCATCAAAGATATTTTATAATATTTTATCGTACCTGTAAATATTTTAAAAAACGTTGTCATTTAAAACAATTTATATCAAATTAAAAATAAAAGTATGACGTAAAATGGAAAAGAACAACAAATATTATTATAATAATTATTATATTGGGGAAGAGGACATCCTCGTCCCATCTCCATTTTGAAACAGGATTTTTGTATTATATATCTTATAGGATGTGGATTCCTTTCAATGCTCTCCCCCATATTGTGAAATTAAAAATCGACATATCTATATCGCAAAGAATCAATTTAAAATTAGTTAATATTTTTATCTCAAAAAACATAAAAATAAATAAATAAATAATTGAAATGATTTTTGAAAATAAACAAACATGTAGAAGGCACAATCCATGATGGACAAAAAATTCCCTTCCTAATTATTGAAACTTCGTTGTCCTAATAATGAAGGCTGAGAAACTATAGTATATAATTTTCCCACAATTATTCTATCTTATATCATTTAGAATCATATTCAATGTTCGATCGCGAAGTAACATTATTTTTCCATCATCAACTTTTTTTATTATGTAAAAATAGATTTTTTTTTTATGTTCGGAATATTACTTATTAGTGCAACTTTTGAAATGTGAGAATGGTTTTTTTTATTATTATTTTAAAAATATTTAGAGTATTGAGGCAACTATTAAAATTTCGATGCAATTTCTTATTTTAGAAAAAAAATTGATGGTATTATTAAAATAAATTTCAATATAGAGTATTTTTTTTAAACCTTATTTTTCTAATATTTAAGGTGCCGCGAAAACTTTTGAAAGATGAACGATATTTTTTTAAAACAAAGTAAAAAGTTATTTTATATAATTTTGTCAAAATTATTATTTATTTCTAAACTTGGCCAGAGCAAATGTATTGATTTTATCATAATATTTCTTGTGGTAGTGGATTGAAAATGTTTGATATGAAAATTGGGAAAATGCAAGCAACGATATTAAGACTACATTTACAAAAATTGAATTTTTATGGATTTGTTCTTGTACATTAACTAAATTTATTACTGTCCAAATCAGTGTCTTGAGAGATAGGTGTTGTTATTGTTGTTGTTCTTGTAAAAGTTATTAGTGTGTGAATTTAATGAAAAATAATTAAATGTAAAAAAAAATTAAAAAAAAAAACTTATCCAGATCTAAAATTCAATTTGATGTAATTAAAAGTTTTGGAATGGAAATGGAAACATAATACATAGGAGAAATTAATAGTTTCCAAAAACCTTACAAGAGTTAGTAATTAGTTTAAGAAGACAATAATTTGGGAACAATGATTAGGTGCATTTTAGGCTACATCTATCTACATGTTTTTCATTTATTTAGGTGCATTATAGGTTATACCTATTTACATGTTTTTCATTTATTCACCATACAAATATAAGATTAAAAGTTACTTTTTAAAAAAATATCTGTTAATCATATTTTTATGTGGTAGAGATATAGAAAAGTATCTAGATGAGTACATCAGGGATGTACCTAAGTATTTTTCATTTTCTTTTATAAGGCAAATGTCAATAATTGACCACTAAAAGAAAGAACACTTCAGATATCGTATAACAAAACTTCTTATTTAAAAAAAAAACCACCAATTATTAGCCACTAAAAATTATGTTATCACTTAAAATATCGATGAAAATATTGACATGTCAGACATAAATTTAATATTATCTGCTGCTATTCTATTCTCGAGAAATCTTTTCCGTACTTTTATATTAAAATTGATTAAATATTAATAATACATCTCGAGGAAAAGAAACACAACACAGAAATATTTTAAAAAATCTACGTAGTAAATATTAGTTTAAATTTTTAATATTTGAAAGCTAGAATTGAAGAAATTACAGATAGCGGAATACCTAAAATGCCAATGGTGGCTAAACATGAGTCAGCAGTGAAAGAGACGAATGAGGGAGTGAAAGCCCCACATGTGGTAGGGTCCACAGACACGTGAAATTACCTTTTTATTATTATTATTGTTTTGTTGTTGTTATATTTCATTTAGCTTATCCGGTCACGGCTTTGAGTGTACAGATGGGATGGCCGAAATGTGGAGTCACATCACTTCATCAAAAGCCCTTTCCTATATTAATCTAACATATAATATATATATATAGTTAATTTATTTATTTATATAATTTTTAATTCGGCCCTAATATGGTCCCCTCCTCAACTGGCCTTGGTTGTTTGAGGTAAAGGTTTCAGGAAGGCCGATGGAATCACATGCCTCATGTGCAATCTCAAAAATTGACTACTAATGACACTATGGGCCTCCAAGTTTTTGGGCTGCCCTTCATTTTTCTGGCCCAATGCATTCCAATGGATCGGCCCATGAGTTCTCAACAATATTTCAGTTCTACCCTTTACCTTTGGTGTGTGTTTTTTTTTTCTTTTGGGCAAACTTATTTTAAGTAAAGGAGGTGGGAATCCAACCTCTGATCTTGAGATTAATAGTACAAACATTATGTCAGTTAGCTACGTTCAATTTGATATCTTCGATATATTCTCTTGAACCTACTTGATTTTTTTTTTTTTTGAGATAAAGCTACTAGATTAGAATTGCGCCATGGACAAAACTTGTTTCAACTGCATTACATTTAAATCAGTGATAAACTCATAATTGCACAATCACTCCCATATTGGAGGTTCCATTTTTTTAATTTCATAATAGTTGTAATAAAAATAAAAAAAAACTAATGCAAAACACCCAAACATATGAAAAATAGTAATACTTTTTTTATCCCACTCAATTCAACTTCCCACACATGCGACTGTTGTGTTAAATTAGAGCAAATATCTTTGAATTTTGTCAGTAGTTTAAAAATACATCTATATTTTTAAAAATTGTAATATTACCTCTAAACTTTTGTAAAAGCTTCCAAACGATAATTGAGATAAAAACTTTAGAATTTCAAACAAACTAGACTTAGAATTATGTGAGAATGACTTAAAATGGTGTGTCGATCTAAATTTTATTTATAGGTTATTGTTACATCATTTCACATCTCAATATTCATCCTTTTTTCAAAAAGAAAAATTTACACTTCAAAGCCAATGACATTTTTTAATGTTCAAAGGTAATATTGGTACCTTTGAAAGTTTAAAATTCTCTTTAAAATGACAAAGTTCAAATACATTTTTTATAATTAAAAAAAATATAATTGTTTATATATATATATATAATGGTAAGGTATATATAACAATCCATTTTGGTAAGTTATTAAAAAGAATTGTTTTCAAATATAGTAAAATAAACAAAAATATTTACAAATATAGTAAAATATAAATATCTTTCATTAATAGACCACGATAAATATAACAATTGACTAGATAGTAGCATGTCACACTTTATCCATTTGTGATATATTTTTTTAGCAGTTTTGTCATTTAAAACAAATTTTCTAATAAAAAACCAATGTTCTTTTTATTTTATTATTTTTTTTAAACCATTGGTCGATTCTAAAAAAGGTTAAACATGTGACAAAGAAAACTCTAATTAGGAGTGAGTATGATAGACCAAAAATCGAGCTGAACAACCAAATCAAAGTCGTTTGGTCAGAGAACAAGAGGGGGCGGTTAATCAGTTTGGAAAAGTTCCACGAGAAATTTCAAAAAATATTTCAAATAGTAAACCAACCAACTGACCCGATTGATGTTTATTCATCGACGGTCGAGGTCAGTTTTAACATTTACTAAATCAATCATCACCCCTAAAGCTAACACAATTTATGAAAATGTTGAATTCGAGATTTGAGAAACATATTAATAAATAAATAAATACGTTAAATGTATCACTCTATGAATTTTAGAATGAGAGAAAAACAATCTATTAACAAATATATAAATTGTTTCAAGAACGGGAAAGATCAGTATCGGGTTTCCAAAATATTTTCATTAAATTGATACTCTAGTATCCTTCTATGTATAGTATCCTTCTATGTATATATTGTAGGAGTAAGTCTGATTGATGCTAATGTATTGTATGGGGACAGTTTCGTAAATTGCCAATCTCTCATCTCCATCAACTACTTGATTTTCAGTGAAACTAATCTCAAATTTCTAAATGAGATAAAAAAAAATCATTTCTCAATCGATCTTACTCGGTATTATCCTTGAATCTCGATCGCCAACGCTGGTTAGATTCAGAGGACTCGAAGCAATATGCATTCCATCTCCTAAAACGGTAAGTTCGGTATGATCAGTGTACTTCGGCTCCTCCGGAAGCCGATCCTTTACATAAACTGTCCCAATTCCTCCATCCTTGATCGCTAAATTCATGTGTTCGTATGAGAAAAAGAGCACAAGTATTGGTAAATCGATTTAGAAATCACTGATCAACAACAGAGGAGGCAGGAAACAACAAGATGAAATCAAGAAAAAGAGTAAGAACTAGAAAATTCTTGATAAAATCAGAATCGGAAAGTGAAAGAAACTACTAAATTATATATGCAACAAGAAACAGAAACAAATTGTCAAGCGGATGAGATTAATCGATTGAAGAAAATTACATGAGTGTGCCTGAGAAACAGAATAATATTGTTGAGGAAATTTACCTGGATAAGATGACCACCAGAGAATAAAGAGGATGAGAAGCAGAATCAAAGGAATCAAATGAATCCAATGCACGCGGAATCTGTAGCGTGAATTGTGATCTCGCTTCCTTGTGCTGAAACGAGAATCGGAAATTGGAAGAAGACCAACGGCAGTGAAATCGTCCATGGATGATCTTATTCCTTGAGGCTCTTGTGATGGACTGGAGATCATTATGCTGCAATGGTCGTCGGTTGTTGCACGGAAAGCTCTCTGCTGCATTTTTCAACAATGGAGATAGAATGGAATTGGGGGAATGAGGATGTTCCATTGATCTTGTATTTATATTCTGTTTGGTTTGTTAGTCATTGATTTTTGGCGGGAAACTTCACTATTAGTCTATTCCTGCCGTCCACGTGATAATCTATATCTAAACCATTCTTTCAAAGTTTTAAATCCGTCCAATTCAAGCATGGTTTAGGGAAACAAAATATCATAAACTAACATTTTAAAGATCAATTAACTATCTGGTAATCTTGTTCTTCTATTACTTTTTTTTTAATTTCAAAAATTAAAATAGTTGAGATTCTGATTAATGCAATATAATGTAATTCAAAACTCATGTTTGAATTGAGTGTTTTGGATTTGATTTGTAATACAAAACTCATTCAATTTCCACAACTTTCAATCTAACCCTCTTTCAGAAGTATAGAGTTATGAAGTTTAGAGAATTGTGAACTTGAGTTATGCAGTTTAAGGAGTTGTGAACTTCTAGATGTAAGTAGTTAATGAAAAAATTGATATACTTTTTTAGTAATGAGATCGACCAACTTCTTTTTATTTTTTAATTTTTTAATATTTTAAACTTAATCAACCATTCAATCTCCGTGATTACGTTCAATCACTAATGAAATAAAATACGAAAATCTCCAAAACTTATTTCATCCATACAACTTTGCCAAAAATCACAAATTTGAACCAAAAAAAAAAAAAAAAAGAGCTCCAATGTCATTTTTCTTTTTAGATTCTATCATTAACCATTGTCCTACCCTATATCAATCCTAGGGTGTGTTGCATAATTAAACCAATCTGTACTTCTCACGAAGATAGATCAATAATAATTTATATTTAAATATACATTAATATATTAAAATTGGATAATTGATGTTTATAAACTAATTTGATCCCCTTCTTTGAGAATAATTTTGAGAAGCAAGAAAATCTAAAGCAGTAACGACTTCTGATATTACTGGTCTCATTGTAGGTTGTTCTTGAAGACACATTGCTGCGATGGCAAGAGCTTGATACAATCCTCTAATGGGAAATTGACCATCCAACCTTGGATCCGCCATTACTAAGAATCTCTTTCGGTCTCGGAACAATGGTCTTGCCTACAAACACAAACAATACAACCAAAATTAAAACCCTAACTCAAATTTTCAATCTTTGAATTTGTGTTGATTAATAAAATCACCTTTTGCACTAACAAACTACTAATTTATATTTTCCAAAACAAATATTTATATATGAAAATAGTTTGGATATAAAAAATGAAATAAGAACTCACCCATGCTACCAAACTCAGCTCCTTTGAAGGTCTTGTATGATCAATAGCTTTTCTACCAGTGATGAGTTCCAATAAAACAACCCCAAAGCTATAGATATCACATTTGAATGTCAATTGGCCAGTCATTGCATAATCTGGTGCACAATATCCATAAGTGCCCATAACCCTAGTAGACACATGAGTGTTATCACCACTTGGACCAACTTTTGCTAGCCCAAAATCTGAGAGTTTTGGCCAATAACCTTCACCCAACAAAATATTTGAGCATTTTAAATCTCTATATATAACTGCTGGCCTCATTTTGTTGTGTAAATATTCCAATCCTTTTGCTGCTCCTACTGCTATCTTCATTCTTGTATTCCAATCAAGCACTTTTTCCCCTGCTGGAACATCTATATATGGAAATAATATATATATTTTAACAAACTTTAATCATTAATTTGAATAATATAACTTTGTATAATTTGCTTCCATTACATTTAGAGCATGTTTGGGAGTTGATTGGAATGAATAGAATCACTTTTTCTCGTTTAAAGTCACTTTAAAACATGTTTTTAACAATTATATAGAAATGACGACATTTAAAAATGTAGTTTTGAAGTCAATTTAACCATTTCAAAATTATTCTCAAACACGCCTTTATTGAAGTTGGAGATTCAAATCTTTATACAACAAATATTTGATGTATTCAAAATAATTAGTAATATGGTTAAAGTTAAGGTTAGAATAGAGTTTTAGTTGAGGTCAATTTTAATGCTTGATTTTAGTTCTTATACTTCTAATTGACCCTTAAATTGAATTCCTACGGAGGGTTATTTGTTGATTTTTCTTGTAACATTTAATTATTTGTTAGTCTTTTCACTGTAGATTTTGGAAACATGTTCACAGAAGGTATTTTTCTTGTAACAAAATGGTTATTGTAATTTAACCAATTTTTAAGTGGAAAAATGTTCAACTTTAAATAATTGAAATTGTAGAGACTAAGTATTAGACATTTAAAATTATATAGACTAAAATTGAATAAGTCTCAACGTACAAGGGACCTAGATGGTATTTTACACTAAGGTACTTAAATTACAAGGTTTTCATCGATGAGCTTTTATTAAACTTTTAAATGTAATTAATTTAATTAATAAGCCTTTAATGTTTCTAATTTTATGTCGAAATGAATATGAACTTTAAAAAATGTCAAACAAACCCTCAGAAAACTTTTCGTCTTATGTAATGTGTTGTGAATATGCTTAACAAGTCATTTTTATGTTCAACATTACTTCTAAAATTTACATACATAAAGTAAAACACAATCGAAAATTTAGAGTTCTATTTGACGTCAAATTCAATTTTATAAGCATAAATTATTACACATAGAATTGAAAAATCTTAAATCTATCTATTACTACATTCAAAAGTTCAAAAAATCAAATATATGTAAACTCAAAGGCTCGAAAACTAAACTTGTAATATATCATTATCAATAATATTATTATAAACATAAGTTTTTGTTAGGCTAATTGTAATGAATAATAACATTATTAGGGATAATAATCAAGTGCATAACAACAGTTTTTTTTATAAAAAAATGCAAATATAACAAAGTCTATTAACATAGACTCTAACGGTTTATCAGTGATAGACTACACAAATCTATCAAGTAAAAAAGTCTATCGCTAATACATTGCTATATTTGTATTCTTTAAAAATTTTATAATATATATTTTAAAATTTGATCGATATATTTGTAACCGTGTTCTTCCTTTTTGTTAAAAGAAAGTAAAAAGAATTAAAGAACGTACCGTGCAAATGTTTGTCCAATGATCCTAATGGCATGAACTCATAAACCAACAATCTTTGATCACCCTCAATACAATAACCTATCAATTTTACAAGATTTGGGTGATTCGCCAAACTTAATGTTACCACTTCCACCATGAATTCTCTTATTCCTTGACCCCTACTCCGATCAAGTTGCTTTATAGCTACAACCTATCTCAAAATTAGAGTCCAAAAAACAATATCAATATCAATTTCTCTTACTTTCAAACAATTGTTAATTAATTAATTAATTAATTAATTATATAATTCATTTGTTTAAAAGATCCTCATACTTTTTAAAAATTACTATATTACCCCTCAACTTTAAAAAATGTTTCAAAAATACTCTTGGATTAAAAATTCTTTTAAATTTTAGACGAAAACTAAGATATAAAATGACATGGAAGTGATATAAAAAAGAAAGGTTAGATCACTACATTGTTTTAGGTTATTGTTACGTAGTTCTATTCTAAATTCTTAAAAAATCTATTCCAATGACAGTTTTAAAATATTCATGAAAGTTTAGAGGTAATATTGCAATTTTAGAAAGTATGTGGGAAATTTCAAAATAAAGGGTTAGATTCTAAGATATTTATGTTATATTTTAGTAAAAATATCGTTTGTTTTTAGTTATTAAAAATTAAACTTATAAATATGGATTTTTATCTTTTGTTATTGAAAATTTATTTTAGTTTTTAGAATTTAGCTATGTATTTAAATACTTTCAAACACGAAAATCATGGTTAAAAAATTATGGAAGGTAATTGCAATGGGTACTGACTCTTAGTTCTTATAAAATAGATATTAAGTTAAATAGAAACAATTTTGAAGAATTATAACTATAGTAAAATCACTAATATACTTAGATTCGATTTTGTTATGTTTGTAAATTATTTTGTATTGTAATATATATACTATTACTTTCGACCTAATGGATATATATGTCTCTACCCCTTTAGCAAAACAAGCACAAATTCTAAACCATTAAAAAAAAAAAAAACCAATTAGTTAAGATCGGAGCCTTTAATTAGTCCAATATTTAAAAGATTAAAAAACCTATAACAAACGCTCAAACTTTCAATTTGTGTTTAATTGGGTTTAATGTTGTTAATTTTACTTTTTTTAGTGGTAAAAGTTTAGTAGGCACATGGCTAAATACTTAAAAATTTAATAAAAATCTTTTAAAATATGAAAACTTAGTCTCGTTTAATAATCATTTTGTTTATTTATGATTATTTGTATTAAAAATTAAAAAATTGTACCTGGTCAATTCTTTCGAGATGGGCCTTGTAAACTCTGCCAAATCCTCCTTCACCTAGAAAGCAATCCGACTTGAAATTCCTTGTTGCTGCTGCTAGTTCATGGAATGCAAATGTTTTTACCACTTCCTTTGTTTTTGCTTCACAACAAACCTCTTTCTTCATAGTTGAACCCAATCGCTCATTTTCATAAACAACCTCTTTTACTTCTTCCCTTGTTTTTACTTTCAATTCCCCTTTTACTTTTACTGCATTGCCTGCTAACACCCCACCACCTTCCAATTAATTAAACATAAATACATTTAAAAAATTAAAAAAAAAAAAAAAAGGACTGTGATTTGTGCACCAAAACCTCCATTGATTGATTCACAAGAAAAAGCAAAAATCCCAACATTTATTTCCACAATTTGAAAGACAAAACAGACCCATGTGGAGGTTTTCTTTTCCAACCAAACATAAAGAAAAAAAAAATCAAGAAATAAAATTAAAATGACCAAAATAAATGAACGATTTTCTGGACCCATGTGGGAGGGGACAATATCAAAACGACATCGCATCATTCTTCAAATCAAATGGACCCCTTGAATAAATTTGAAAATATTAGATGAAAATTACCTGAAGAAGCTGGTTGAATGCTTTGTAATTCGCTCCCTAATAATCTTCTCCTCTGTTTTTTGATGTGGCTAAAGCAACCCATTTTTGCAGGCCAAATTTGCAGCTGCCAATGAAACAAATAAAATAAAAAAAAAAAAAAGGAAAAGAGAAGAGTTGTCAACTTGGGCGTAAAATTATCTAAGGAATTTATTATAATTAACTTTTTTAAAAATAATTATTATGAATTTATATGTTTTTGTTTTTGATAAGAGTTACTTTTACGCGTGAAGAACGCGAATATTTGAACGTATCACACGTGGAAATGTGATTGTGTGCCACGTCATCGTTAGGGATTTTTTTTTTAATGAACAAATTTTGGTTTCCTAATGTAATGGGAATACACGTCAGGATTTGTGTGCAATATGAAAATTGTTCTATGGGCTTACGTGGCGTAGGTTGATTGGTCCAACCATTTTGTGGTGGGTTTTGCAACAGATCTTTGTCCTTTTCTGTAGGTAAAACAAAACGCTCTTGTCTGGTACGCGTTTGACGCTGAGGACGCGGTCTCGCACGCTCGCCGCTCACTTGAGAAGCGCTGTAATGAATAATTGACAATCTAGGACCTTCAGCCAATCTAGGTTTAAAAGGTTTGACGTTGAGTTTAAATTTTGTCACGAAGCAAATTCTTCATATTTGTTTTAAGAAAATTTTAATTATTTGTTTGACGTGATTGAAAAGAGATGGATGTGTCAAAGTATTTTATTTTTTAAAAATATATCGAAATATAAATTTTATACATTAAATGTCGAGGTGAACAATCGATAAATATTTTTTTTAAAATTATTAAAATAAAATATTTAAATTATTAAACAAATATTTTAATATTTTTTAGAAAATAGTTTAGATTTTTAAACAAGTTAACAAAATCTATTGATTATATGATTTTTACATTGGTGACATTTTGTTGGATTGAGGGTTGCAAAAGATGAGGTTCAAAGACAAAAAAAAAATGTCATACTTTTCGAATGTTGGGGTTGACCAACTATGACGATTAATGTATACTAATGAAAAAATCGAGTTGAATCTGAACTTGGACCTTGTAATGTCAAGCTAAAAAGGTCCTTGAGACTCCCCTGCCACACTTAACTAGAGGCATATGTCAAGAGAATGTGCTTATAAGTAGACTCGTACAATCATCCTAAAAAATAGAGTAAGTACTCTCCAAATAAGATTGTCGACTTTATTTCTTTTTGTGCTTAAATAAATTAGTCACTATCTGTATTAACTTAGGAACTGTTGAGGCAAAGAGTTAGTTATTGTAATTCTAAATTATAATAGTTTGTGTCGGAGGATAAATTATTTTGGTTTAGATTATAATAGCTAAAAATAAAACAATGATTTTGAAATTTCAAATTTACTAAATTTATATATGAATGTAGATGGATATTTACGTTGACTAAAGAATTGTTTAAATTAATAATTTAGTAGTTTTTATTTCTACCGTTTTTCTTATATGAATTTTTAATGTAAGTTATTTATCTTCTAATTAATGCATATCTTCTGGAAATAATAGTGGGTATCTCTTATTTTGCATATCATCGATTTTGTGTGTGCACTTTTGAGGAGTTTTGTATTTAATTTTCATTTCGGTATCTATGTTTTAAAATATTATATTTTATCCATTTTTATCCCCAAGCTTTCAGTTTAATTTTTATTTGCTCTCTATATTTTAAATCAGTATATTTTTTATGTCGAGATTTGAGCTTTATTTTTTCACTCGATCTTTAAATTTTAAGATTTATACTTTTAAATTAGTTTATTTTTTCACTAAATACCAATTTTCAATATTCGGTGTTAATTTATAATAAGTAGTTTAATTTTCTATCACTATTAATTATTTAATTTTATCACTATCGTAATAATTTCAAAATAGTTTACTAGACCATAGACCAAAGCAAGCATTGGTATTTTTTTTTTTTTTTTATTTCATTTACTCACTAAGTTTCAATACTTTACATTATTTTGGTAAAATTAAATGCACTAAAACTATTAAAGACTAGTCTAAACTAATTTTAAAAATGTAAAATTACCGTGCAATTTGATAAATTTAAACTTAAGAGAGAAAAACAGTACAGAACTTTGTACTTTTGTGTAAACAATATCCTTAAATTTTAAAAATAAAAATAATTGTTAATAGTATTTATTTCAAAAAATACCTTTGAAATTGAAAAAGTTTCAAACATTACCTTAAAAAAAAAAACTCTTCATCCACCCCTCGATTCTGTTGGTTCATATTAATTTTAAAAAATAACTTTGTTATTTTGTTATTCTTTTCAGAAAAAGAAAACTGCCCTTTTAATTAATGTACATAATAATATAGCAAGAAGAAATATAATAATAGAACCACTTAATTACCTTGGAATTTAATTTTTTTAACAGGTTTGAGCATTTGTGGACGCCCATTTGGTAACGTTCATGTTTTTTGTTTTTTGTTTATGTTTCTAATTTTTTAAGAAACGAGTGAATTTGATAAGGTTTTTTGTTTCTTATTTCTAAAATTTGAGAAACGTTTTTATAATTATTAGAAATTTGTGGGAACAAAAAAAAGTTTCTCATGTTCCGTTACTTTCTTTTTTTTCCTCTTCTTCCCCTACAAATCTCCCTTAAAATCTTTCTTCCTCTCCAAATCTTTTTTCGTCTTAAGCTAAGTTACACAAGTAACTTTTTTCTTTCAAATCCTCCTATTACTTTTAGGCACCCATAATAATGTTATTCCTCTTACAAGTTTTAGACAATTTTTTTTGAAGAATTTGTTTCAACATTTCTTTATTTTTCTTTTTTCTTGGGCTAATTTCAAGAATATTTTTTTTTTTTGAAAATAATGACAAAAATGGGGTAGGGTTGAAAAAAAAACAAAAAAGATGTAGTTAGCCAAACTATTGTAAAAAATTGTTTTAGTGTTGATGGAAGTCGTGTACTCGGTACACAGACTTCTTTTTGTCCAGTCACGTCCCACGTGGAGCGTGGACTGGTTGACTGGATGACTGGAGTCGTGCCTCATAATTAAATAAAAAAATCTCTGACCTTAAATTAATTCATATTTCTTCCTTATTTAATCCACATATTCTCTTTCTTTCTTAATTAATTTATATATTATCTTTCTTCCTTATTTAATTTATATATTCTTTTTATTCCATATTTAATTTACATATTCTTTCATATTTAATTTACATATCCATATTCAAGTTCATTGATAATTAATATGAAACATATAATTTTTAATTTTCTACAACTTGAAACATATAATTCATTTTGAAATAAATAAATAACTTGAAAATAAATTCATTGTAAATAAAATTA
>JBBPDJ010000003.1:12394651-12426424 GCA_037974625.1 Cucumis cinereus
AGGTTACGGTTCGGTTCGGTTTTTCACGGTTTTTAAGGTGGTGAACCGAAGACCGAACCAAACCTCTCGGTTCTATTTCTTAGAGAACCGGTGGTTCCATATTTTTTTTAATAAAATCGAATCGAACCAATTGATTTGGTTCGATTCGGTTTTGTTCGTCGGTTTTTTTCGGTTTTTGCATATCCCTAGCAGAGAGAACTAGAAAAATGAGAGAGAAATGATAAAGATTAAAAAAATTTAATTTTAATTTTTTATATTAATTTTAATGATTTTTTTTTTAGGAATTTTTTAAATTTATTCTTGAAAACTCATGACTAAAATAATTGATTTAAAAACTTATGAACTAAATGTTCGTATTCACCAAAACTCAAGGATCAAAAGAGTATTTTTTTCCTATCTTTTTAAAATGATTAATATGTATTAAATGTTTTCCTTGACTAACACTAAAAGTATATTTTCAATTTTTTTTAAAAATGAACTACGGATGTTTGCCTCCAAAAATACCAATAAATATATGAAAAATTATCAAAAATAAAAAAATTTACAAAATATTTACCATTCATCAAAAAATTAAGTGTAATTGATTTTTGTCCAATAGTAATTTTTTCAAAAATATTATTAAAACCTTTTATAGTTGATACGTACTTTTTAAGTTTTAACCTAAAGTATAAAGTTCGATATTTTCTATAATTTAGTTTTTTTAAAATAATGATAATAATAATAATAACTGATTTTTTGTATTAGGAAACCGTCAAGTCGTCGGCTGATGGGCCTGCTGTATTGCGGCCCACCAACTGGACCACGAGATTCAGATTCAAAATGTTAAAATGAAGGTCCGCTTAGGATCCGGTCACGTGGTCTCTTTTCTAACTGATCAAAGGCACTTCCCGCTCGCTTATCCTTTCAAATCCAAATCCAAGATCCAAAACAAACTTCCTTCCTCCATCTCCGAATTCACTCACTCATCCTCATTTCTACTCCCAAATTTCGTTCCGTCATTCCGATTGCCGTCGCCGGCGTCATGGAGTCCGATATTTCTCTCATTGAAGTCGCCGGTGAAGACGATTCTCTACTGCAACAGATTCCAGAAGACGATCTTCTAAACCTTGAACGGAAAATGGAAGGGAGTACAGCTGGAAACAGCGGCTTCTTCTTGTGTTCGCCTCTCTTAACTGGCAGATCCAACGCCACCATTGCTGGTTCTTCTACTGCTTCTTCTGCCGGTCAGTTTGATTATATATATTTTCTTTTGTTTAGAACCTTTGCCCTAAGGTGCTGCACGTTTATCTGAGTTTTAGATATCGTTTCTAGGCGTTAGTACTTGTTAAATTTGAGCTATACGTAATTAGATTGACGTTGATAACTGTAATCTGTCGGAGAAGTTTTGTTGCTGAATCTCGAGAGTCTTGCTCTCTCTGGTTAGATAAACCTGCATTTTAGGCGATTGCAATCTCTCTTTCTAAGAACATCGTTAATTAGGTTATTGGTATTTTTCATTCTAGTATATTCGGATTTTTTCAGTTTTAGATATATTCTACTAATGTTCATTAGTTTACACTTAACATTCTAGGAGAAGTGCAAGATCATGTTGTTTAAACGATCGGTTCTCTTTTTCTGTACAGATTATACCGATAAAGAAAATATTAATGCAAACAATATAGAAGGTCCTAAGCTTAGTATTATGCCGCAACAGATGAAGAAGAAGAAGAAAGCAGGAGGATATAATTTGCGGAAAAGCTTAGCATGGAACAAAGCTTTCTTCACCGAAGAAGGTATCTGCTTGTTGTTACTGTTTTTTTTTTTTTTAATTTCTCATTTTCTTTTTCTTCAAATCGAACATTGAAACATTGATTGCAACTATATATACTTTCATCAGGAGTTTTGGATTCCGTGGAGCTATCAATGATCGCTGGTAGTACTAGTACATCTTGTGGTGAAGCATTGGGAGCAATCGACGAAGAAATACCGGCGGAGTCTAGTGGTGGCTGTTATAATGATTTGTCGTTGAAAGATAAATTATTCAAGGATACGTCAATTAGTACTCCAAGTGCTGGTAGAAAGAATGGCCGTTGCTTGTTGCCAAAGCGTGGTTCATCAACTAAAGATAATGTATCCCAGCTTCTGCAGTCAGTACATTTCCAAGTTTAATTGGATATTTTATCTTTGTGGTTCTACATAGCTTTGGACATAGAAAGACTAAAAGATTCTAACTATCTATGTTTTAAGGCGGACTTGTTACAACATTATCTTTTTGTTTTAAACGATATCTCAGGTCAAGTTGAAGGAGCCATCGGCCAAAGATGTCAATCGGAGCGGATCAAAACAAGGAAACTGTCCGCGACCTGCGGCCTCATCATCATATCCTTTAAGTGGTTTCTTAAATTTTGTTTGAATTTTGCAGTGTTATCAAGTTTTCTCAGCAGGTTGATCGATCATAAACTCACTTATAACTGTGGTTTAAGTTAGGTTTCCTTGACCCTTTTTATACTGTCAAAAGGCCTATAATCTCAACTGCAACAAGAACTGTGAACAAAGAAGAGAGAATTTCCAGAATTCCAGTTCCAAAACGTGATTCTATTACTACAACTATCTCTAGGGCTCCAAGGAATGCTGCTTCTATACGTGCAAGGGACGCAAAGAGTAATCCGGTTGCTCAACGAGGTAATCGTTGTAGAATCGCACGATAGTTCTGGTTTATTTTAGTCATAACTCTAAGCATCTAAAACAATACTATCACATTCAAAATTTCCTCTTATTTTGATGCTGGTAATTCCTTTGTGATGTGTTGAATATTTTTCGGCAGCTGGAAGTATTCCCAAAATGACTACGTTAAAGGGCCCGCCCATCAATGCAAAAAGGGCATTAAACAAGGACGTCAATGCAAGTAAATCTTTTAAGGCTAAAAGCTCAATTGAACAACCGAGAAGAAAATTGGTGAGAACTTAGAAGTTTAGAACTCTGTCTTTATCATCTGTGTATTTAAATTGGCAGACGAGAAGATGGTTAGAAAGTTTTAATGGATGTAAAAAAAACCCGACTAATTCGGAAAGCTTATACATTCCAGTGTTCACTTCTATTTTACAGGCTAACCCAGTATTAAAAGTGAATTCCTCACGTTCACAACACGAATCTACCGATTCAAATGTGGGGTTAAAAGCGGCGACAAATTCATTAATTTCAAAACCTCCTCCTTTAAATGATGACGGCACCAAGAAAGTTTCTGCTTCCATTACTCAAAACGCTGCCACTGATGGTCGCAGCATGCTTAATCAAACCCAAATGCCAAAGCCATCTGGTCTGCGAATGCCATCACCGTCTATGGGATTTTTTGGTCAGGTATGTATAATCATCACCATTCACCAAGCTTCAATGAATGCTGTTAGATATATTTTAGATGAATACTTTTTTCTTCAAATTTTGGCATTTCTTATTTTATTTACATTTGTAAATTTCTATTCCAGAAAAAGGTTTCTTCATTCCAAAGGGTGCCCTCAGATACTTCAGAATTGCACGATATATCTAAATCTAGTATTCCCAATGTGAGACTAGCTGGTCCTTCAAACCCTATTTGTCAGTTGGCAACACTTGTACCTAGAAAAGTTATGAAAGCAAACCATGGTGAGGCTTCTGGAGAAAATAATGTAGTTTCATGCTTAGGCTCGGGTAGTTTACTAGAACCTGTTTCCCATGATAGATCGAAGTCTGCCTTGAAAGCAGCTAACATTCATTCAGGGAAAATAAACGTATCTGGCGCTTCTACAACGAACAAGGTTTTGAGCATCCATGGACTTGAGAAGCCTGATGTTCGGTCCGTTTCGAATCCCCTGCTGGAAAATCTTGGAGATGTTGCTAGAATACATGATGAGATTCACGACCAATTAGATGAGTGCCCACCCCATCGTCTGTCATTTAACTTTGGTGACTCTACCAAATCACATCTTGATGAAACAAACGATTTGTGCTTGCAAGGGATGCGAAATGCTTTTGATGATCCCTTAGGTGGGGTGCAAGACTGCTATGACCAATCTTCCGAGCAAGTTGAGCTTACAAACTCTTCAAGTTGCAAGATTGAACGAACTTCTCCTGAGCACGAGAGGTTAGGTATTGGAACTTCTAATTCCCTAAAGAGAAGTAGAAGTTCAATAGAATTTGACCATGGTAGATTTGAAGATGTTAGTAATGACTCCAACGGTCAGGAAAGCTGTTCATTTGAACAGGATGAAGCCTTGGAAACTCATAAGGTGAGAGTATTACGTACGAGGAAAGCAGAAGCTTCTGACTTAGATCATTTCATTTCAAATGCATGCAATAACACTATGCAGACCACTTCTGTACTGTCTAATTCAGACTCAATGCATATTGATGACGATATAACTGCTTCAACGTCGAATAGTAAAGCATTGCAAGGAAACAGTTGTTCTCTAGCGTCTCAGAACGATTATACTTCCCATGAGAACAAGCCTTTGACAAGAGAAAACAATGATGTCAGTGAATATAAACTGGACAGTGAGAATGATTGTTCTTCGATTCCACATTCAACAGCAGATGCTTGCTTAGATAGTGACCGAGTCGACAGGAATTGCAAAAGTCGTACAGATGAGATGGTAGACATTGGATCGGATATGCCGCAGAATAACACTTCCTTCGAAGTAGAAAGGAATCAGAATGATCATGGTGATGTAGAAATTGCTTGCCATGCTGAAGCTGCTGAAACTGTACCAATAAGCCGAGATTTACGTTCAAGTGATGCGGAAAATCAGCTGTATGAAGCCCATATATGCATTGAATCCGAGCATGTACAGAAAGAAGACAAACAAAATTTTCCTGTTCTATCCTTAGTTAATGATTTTGATCAACTACCTGGATTTTCTGAACTTCAAAATTGTTGCATTGACCAGGTAGAAGATTCCCCAAGAAACAACCAAGGGAACTGCTCAATTGATGACTTGTTGCATAGAAGCAATTCTGAAGAGAACAACGAAGAAATTATCATTGATATTGTCATTGATAGTTCTGAATATTATGATGTATGCCCGCCAGAATGTCCAAGTAATTGTGACCCGATGGCATCACCCAAGGGTAATTGGAGTACACATGAGGAGATACGTGAAACAAGGACAGGAGACAACATCTTAGGGTCATTGGAGATTGTAGCGTCATTGAGAAGTTCAAGTTGTTCAACTGCTAAATCATCTGAGTTTGGCAAAATACTAAGTGGTGAAGGTACATCTGAGACGACGAGTAAAGAAATTGTTTCCGAAGCAAGAACGACCTGCAATGATCGGTCATTTTGTTCTCCAACTAAAGATTTGGGTTTGTTAATAGCCAATGATGATATATTGTCTAGTGAAAATGTTCAACAGTATGGAAGAGATAAAGAAGTGGACAATCTTAAGTCTACAGAGATGAATGGAACCACACTATGTCAAAATGAAAGCGAGCTTAGCAGTGAAATTGATCACCTATTGGAAACTGAAATGTGTAGTACGTACAACGATAATGCACAATTAGAAGCAAGAACAATTTGCAACGATTCATCATTTTGTTCACTCACTAAAGATTGTGGTTCATCAGTACCCAATGATGACATATTGTCGAGGGAAAATATCGAACACTATATGGAAGCGAATGAACTCGAGAATCAAGAGATGAATAGAAATACACTATGTCAAAACGAAAGTGAGCTCAACAGTGAAACGGATCGTGTACTTGACACTGAGATGTGCAGTACATACCACGACAATGCACAATCTACAATAACATCTTGCAACGATTCATCATTTTGTTCACCAATTAAAGATTTGGGTTCATCAATACCCAATGAAGACATATTGTCAAGGGAAAAAATTGAAGTATATATGGAAGCTATTGAACTGGAGAATCACAAGTCTCCAAAGATGAACGGAAACATAGTGTTTCAAAATGAAAATGAACTCAACAATGATACCGAAACGTGCAGTACATATGACGACAATTCACAATCATCGGAGCTGTAAGTACATTGATTTGTGGATGATCTTTTTGCTTCCTTGCGTTTTCTCTCTTTTAAAGACGCATGATTGATTGAAACTATAAATGCTATTGGCAGTAGAAAGTCCGAGGCTGTCGGGAAGCAAAATGTTATGGGAATTAAAACTTCAACAAATGCAGTTCCATTTTCTGAAGAATGGTTGGCTGCACTTGAAGCTGCTGGAGAGGTGAGATACTTCCTTCAATTTCTAACACTCTTTCTCAACCTTGTGTGTTTATAAGGTGTTTGAAAGTGCCTTTGAAATGGCTAAAAACTTAAATTCACTTTACCGGGTTCAATATCACTTCAAAATGCTCACATTAATTGTGCAAAATCAAGTTATTGTTTAATTTTCATTTTCATTTCACTAAAATTGATTTTGAATAATTAAAAATATATTTAAAAATTAAAAATATATTTAAAAGTGATTAAAAAAACACTAATCTTTTAACCATCTTGAAGTTACTTCCAAACATACCCTAAGTTTAATATTGTCTTGCCTTTGTGCTATATATATATATATATCTATCTATATTTTGTGCTTATTATGAAAGTTGAAATTGATGAGTAACAACACCCCACCAAATTTGGTGGCATGTTATGGAAAAGACTTGGGTGCTCTCTTGGATGCACCATGAAGTCTTGGTGTAGTTCAATATAATGCCTGCTGTGTGGCATTTTAAAAAAATAATAGCTACCACTTTTAATTAATTGTTGATTATTCCCTTCCAAAGAAATTAATTAAACTAAAAGATGTGAATATAATGTATTATATTTATTTGGAAATGTAGGAAATCCTGACCATGAAAACCGGAGCTGTACAAAATTCACCTCCCGACAAGTCTCAACCTGAGCCAGGCCCATGGTCTCCGGTAAGTTCTCTCTCACCTGAGCTCGTTTAAATAATTAAGTTTTTTACTTCATAAACTTTCAAATTTGTTTTAAAAAACCGATATTAGAAAAATGTCCAATTGATTTTTAACTTTATATTTAGTACCATAAATTTTCAAATATACGATAAATGGGTAAAAAAATATTTAAAACTTCGAAAATTTATTAGACTTGATACTGAAAGTAAAAGATTTATTAAACATTATTTATAAATTCAGACTTAAAACTTTAACGATTAAACCTATAATTTAACCGATTAAGTTTTACTGACATTACTTTCTACATAACCGTTGTTCTCCATTTGAGTTAAAATGAACTTCAGAAATATAGAAACGAAATTATTTGGTGGTTGCGTTTCCGAATGCTTTATGTGTTAAAAGAATAACTTGGCTAATGTTCACGGGGGAAAAAATTAATATGTATTTTTTTTATTTGGAAAAACTGTTTTTTAAGTACAAATTTTGGGTAACTCGGAAAAATTCTGAGCACCAATCAGACTCGTAATTTCATACATTAAGAGGATGTTTGAAGAAGTGAGTTATCATAGTCTTGAGTTATTATAGTTGAGTTATAATAGTTTGAGTTTGGAGCGTAAATTATTTTAGTTTGGATTATAATAGTATGTGTTTGTAGTGTAGATTACTTTAGTTTGAACAGAAAATAGTAAATACTACAGTAAAGAATAAAAAAACGTTGAAATGTTAAATAGTAAAAGCTATAGCAAATGAGAGTTTTTGAAATAGTGTTTACCGTAGCTAATTGAAGATTTAAAATAAAATTTACTTTAGCTAGAAGTAGTTATTATAATCTTAGCATAATCTTCGTACCAAATGACTCCTAATTGATTTTAATTGCTTTTAGAACAAGTTATTCATCAAAACAGTTTATGTGAATTGTGAACGGTGTAATGCAAAACATTGTAATGTTTCTATATATGTTAATCTTTTGAGTTTTGATTCTGTTGGCTATACTTGAAACTGTCTTATATTTTTCGAGTTTTTGTCTAATAATAATTATCTGTTAATTGAAACAACAGGTGAAACGGAAAAATAATCAAGGGATCGGACCGTTCGATTGTACAAAATGCACCAAAGGGGGCCTAACTCCGTGAGTCCCGTTAGCTAGAATGCCTTCCTCCCATTCTTTCCCACTAACGGCCCGACTTCTTCTTTTGTACTAATACCGAGACGCACCTTGTGGGGGTAAAAAAAAAAAAAGTTATCCTGTTCCTCCCTTACATGTTGAACTCCCAATCAAGAAAAATTCTTTGTTTAGAATTCATTCACATATTCGTTACACCACTAACTTTTAGTTAAAACACGACGCATCACACAATATTTTTCAGAGATTGATTACAAAATGTCTTTGAAACTGAATGAATTGTACATTCATTGTTTCTCATCCATGATAGTAGTGTGTTGGAATAATGTGAGCTTCCCAAAATTGACTATTGATAAACTATGGTTAAAATACCATTTAGACACTCATATTTGAAATTTATTCAATTTTAGTAACTAGAGTTTCAATTGTTCAATTTTAGTCTCATATTTTCAGCAAATCTTAAATTTAGTTCATCAAAGTTAATTTTTATCAATATTAATCAAATAATATTAATAATTTTCATGTAAGAAAATATAATATGTGAATATATTTTTAAACTTTATATTAAAAATACTAAGATTTTTTGGAAAATTAAATGAACAATAAACTACCACTAAGAATTAAATTAATAATTTATTGAAAGTATGTTGACTAAAATTGTTAAAAATATATATGAGACCCAAGTGATATTTTAATCATAAATTAATCTACTATTAAACGTGTCAAACTAGGAATAAAAGTAGTAGAAAAATTTCCGAATGTCACCAAAAACCAAACATCAATTAGGTGTTCTATATCTCTAGATACTATGTTGTCTATCACTATGAGAGATCACAACACATTCGATTCCTACATATAGTTTTATTTGGAAATTGACCATCACATAGAGTCAAGAGAGACTATCTAAATAGAGTCAACAAGAACGTAGAAACTATTTAAGTATATGATTTTGACTAAGAAGTGAAAATAAAATCCAAATACTGCACATATCAACCGCCTACATCCACGGGAAGGAGAATTATTTTGTGTTACTGTGAAGCTACAGAAGGATAAGTCTCTTTTCTATACTGATTTACACTTAATAATTTTGATAGAGCAAAGATCTATTTATACATTAGATAGATCTATTAGAACATGTTGTTATAAACTGTTTATCAGTTGAAATCTGACCGTTGGAAATCAAATATCTTCAAATTTCCACCTTGTTTCCAACTTATGTAGCTTCCTCCTTTCAGATCTGACTTTTCTTCACCCTTTTTCAGGTAAATGGAACCCGACTAGCTCACAACACTTGATTAATTTCAGCTTTGCTACGGGCTTAGTGAGCATATCAGCTGCGTTTTCAGAGGTATGTACTTTCAGCACTTCTATTTCCCTTTTTTCAATTTTGTCCCAAACAAAATGATACTTTATGTCTATGTGTTTTGTCCTTGAATGATATTGTGGATTTTTGGATAGTTGGATTGCACTTTGGTTATCACAATAGAAGATCTTAACCACAGATTGAGTGATACCAAAGTCTTCCATCGGTCCCTTTAACCACAAACCTTCCTTTATCGCTTCTGCCAATGCCATATATCATGTCTTTGTAGTTAGGATTGTAATTGATTATAAATTGGCTTTCCAGCTTAACAAATTAGGACCACATAGCCTAATAAGGACCTTTTTTTGTCTAAATCCCTTGCGAAATCAGAATCAACATAGCCATATAATTTTATATTAGACTCTTGTGTGCTTTGGTAGGTTAGTTTAGGGTCCTAAGAGCACAGTAGATACCTAAGTATCCATTTAGTAGCCTCTCAATGCCTTTTATTGAATTAGACATGTATTTGCTTACCAGGCAAGCACAATAGGATAAATCAGACCTTGTAGATATCATTAAGTACATTAAACTACCCACTGCTTGACTGTAGGAACTGTTTGCATCTAATTTAGGTGTTCCAAGTCAGTTTCTGTTGGTAATTAGCTAAAGACAACTTGAAATGTTGTGCAATAGGGATAGTGATTGGTTTAACATGTTTTAGGTTGAACCTTATGATTTTCTCACAGTAACTTGATTGGCTAAGGTTTAGGATAAAAGAACTCCTGTCTCTTTTAATCTCAATCCCTAAGATCTTTCTAGACTGACTCATATCCTTCATGTCAAATCCTTTATTTAAGAGATCTTTGACATGAGTTAAATCTTCTTTAACTCCATGCTAGCAACATATCATCAACATAGAGTAGTAAGTAGACATAGGCACAAATATTATATGTACTTCTTTGGAACCCAAGACTCTATACAGTCATTAAACCATTTGTACCAACATCTAGGAGACTGCTTAAGTCCATAGATAGACTTATTTATGAGACAATATAGATCATTTCTTCTCTTAACCTCAAACCCCTAGGTTGCACCATATAGATAGTCTCATCTAGGTGTCCATGTCAAAAAGCTGTTTTGACATCAAATTGATCTAGTTCAAGGTTTTCTTGATAGGAGTCTAATAGAGGTTTGTTTAACCACTCGTTAGAAAATTTAAATGCCTTCTTTTTGTGTAAAGCCTTTAGCCACTAGTCTAGCCTTATTTCTAGGCTTTTGATCATTAGAGACATTCTATTTTAGCTTGTAGATCCACGTAGATGCTATAAATTTGCATCCTTTAAAAAGAGGAGATAGGGACCATGTGTCATTCACACTTAGTGATTGCATTTTTTCACTCATGGCTTCCATCCAACTTCTAGCTTCCAGACAATGAACAACCTACTGTCTCTTCAAATGCAGTTGGCTCTTGGTCACTTAGGACCACAGTAGCATTTAAAACTAGGTTCACATAGTTAGTTTCAGTATGCCTAGCTGGAGGAACATTCACCATTCTCAATCTATCCCTAACTAATGAGTATTGACTCAAATCAGGTGGAGCTTCAACATTTTCAGCATGCTCCCTTTTTGTTTCTCATCATCTTCTGTTGTCTCTACTTGAGGACTAGTCTCTATAGGTCACTTACTCCACCTCAATTCTAGTGGTAGAAAGCTTAGAAATTTTCACTAATTGTAACATCTCTGCTTACTATAAATCTCTTTTCAATAGTGTGCCACGTTTTAAAATCATTCACATGAAAGTAAAATCAAATTTCAGATTATTAATTTGAGCAATTATAGCAGAGATCCATAATTATAAACCATAAAAACGTTAATCGGAGAAAACTTGCCTTCTAATGGTGAATTTGTCTGACAATTTGAATCGTACGTATGAAGGCTTGGCTTTGGATCATGGATGAGTTCCATTGAATTGCTCTCAAGTTTCAGTCCTCATCAAATTCAGAAAATAATAGAACAAGAAATGCATCATCCAAAAATATGAAGGAACAATTCGTGCAAACAAATCATGACTGTTCGACACGGTGGGAAGGAAAATGTCGCTCGGCCAGAAAATTCAAAATAAATAAACAATGAGTACACATGAGAAAGAAATTTGTGCTCGGATATGGATAAGCGAAATCATAAAGAACGACAGAGCAAATTTCATCGAGAGAGAAAATTGAACTTACATTTAGCGAATACTGTTAACATTGAGGGGGAAAACAGCGGACGAACAAAAACAGCCACTAATTTAGTTCAGCAAGAGATTTAGAACTCACATAATTCATCATCAGAATATTGCAAGTAACTTGATCTCGATGTAAGTTCGTCTGATTTAACGACTATACCAGCAGTTCTATTAATCAGAAACGCAACGAAGAATCAAAGATTCAAAGTGCAAGAAGTCAAAAATAATACGAACGAAATCGATATCGATCATTGAATTCACGATCAAACGCACTATAGACAGCCAGAAGAACGTATAAGTGAAACGATTCAAACACAAGAGAAAATTACGCACCAGGAAGTATAGCCGGCCTAGATCGGAAGGTGAAAATTGAGATTATTCGTCTTCTCATATCGATCACACAATAAAGCATTCGAATCGCTAGAAAATCAAGGAATCAGCATCCAATAGTCTCAAACTATGCATCGTCATTTCCATTCCCTTCCTCCAACTCTGTTTTCTTTGATTCTAGCGCACCTGAGAGAATGAGAAGAAAAGATTGAAATCAATATGAAGAGAAGAAGAAACATTAAAACTCGAAATGCCAAAGGAATTTGAAATTTTCTGACGTATCAAAACCGCAGAAGTTTGTGCGCGTGCTTGTAATACCGAAAAGATAGAGATGGATATTTTGGTTTTTTTGAAGAAGAATTGCAAGAACAAAACAACCTCTGAACAGTCTGCACTTTAGCGTCCTTCTGTATAGCGGACGTGAAAAGCTTTTAAGTATGTATTACAAGCCTTGATTCGGGTCCACAAGAAGAGAGACGAAAAACCCTTTTTCTTCGATTATCAGCGCAGTTTTGGTTCGAAATACTAATTTATGAATTTACATTTTATTTTATTTTAAAATGAAAAATAATAAAGTTTAGGTCAAATAGTAATGTATGGAACTCTAAATTAATAATTATATATTAATTTAAACTTTATCACAATTTATACCTTTAATTAATTTGAAAAAATATCATGCAAAATATTTAAAATTTTCAATTAAACTTATAATTGTCAATTTTGTTAAATCCTAGGCAAATCACTTTAGGATTAGTATAAGTAGTTTCTACTGGGAAATCTAAAAACACAAGTTTTAGATTTTTGTTTTAAATTTTTTAAAATAAAACTGATTTCTTATCAATTTTTTTTATCTTTTCAAAATCTAAAAACAAAATTAAATTTCTAAAAACTTTTGTTTTCTAGTTTTCACATTTTGGTTCTTTTTTAAAAGATCGATAAAAAGTAGATTAACAAAAATAAAACCAAATGTTATCGAACGATATAAAAAAAAAAAATAATACACAGTTCATGTTATGTCATATTTGATAACTTGCTAAATTTTAAAGTTGAATATAAACTATGGCTAATTAAATTTATCTTTTATAAGTATTTTGTTATTTTAATTGATTTAACAAAAATGAATTTATACATGAAATACCATATACAAAGGGTGGATTTTGTAAGACTACAAATAGCTTTTGTGAAAATTGTAAGAGAGCTAGCTTTCTGAAACCATCCCTTAAAAGTTAAATCCAATCCACCATAGTATTTTCTTTCTAGATAATACAGTCCAGGTTGGACCAAGATTTGTGGCATAGCAAAAAAAAAAAAAAAAAAAAAAAAAAAAAAAAAAAAAAAAATTATTTGTACCACATGTAACAAAACTAGCAAATTCAAATTAAGGTACAACCTATGTTGCAAAATAAAAGATTGTTCTTCTTGAAAGTAAAAACAGCTAGTAGTGTGTGAAGAATGAAATAATATTGTTCACGAGGAAGAAAGTAAAGTAGTAATGAAGCAAGATCAAGAAAGCCACACACAAACATTTCTTAATAGCGCAACAAAGCAACTCTCTCCCAAAGGCCCCCTACGATTGACGGCCATCCGCGTTTGAAGCTTCTGGGAAAATTTAAGCATCCGCAAATCTGCAATAAATACAAAAATACGCCAAATTTTCATTCGCCCACCCTTTCAACATGGCAACAATGATATGAGTTTGATTTGTTTAGAACTTTACCCCAGCTCTGACAGCTTCAAATGTGCTTCCGCATAATCAGCAAAAAAAGCATCCTCATCCTGCAAAAGAGGAAAAATTGTTTACCTTCATCAGTACAACATACAAAATGCATCTAACTAATTTAACTTTAAAATCATATTGAAGTATTCATTTAATTAAATTTAGGTTAAAGACACTTTAGGTCCTTGGAACATGCATGAAAGCAACAATTTAGTATATTTGATCTGCTGTGCTATCTTTTCCAGTCTGTTCTTTCCTCTGAAAACTATTATTAGGATTTAGTGAACTTTCTTACCCATGTAGATGATAAATTGATTGGAATCTTTTGTTTGAAACTATAAAGACTGAGATTTTTCATGGTAAGGACTAAATAGTTAACAAACCCTAAATTATAGAGACTAAATCATTATAGTTAATTTTATGGACTAAATGTTATAAATTTTAAAGTTTAAGGATTACCCTAAATTTTATAAGGACTAAATTGTTTAGAGGACAAAGTACTTTTATTCTTAAAAATTATCTACCCATAAACTTAAGCTTGGGGTTGATTATTGATAAATAACTAAACCCTAAACCCTCATATCAAACTTAAGCTTTTGTATTGGTATTGGTGGTTGACCTAACCAAAACTCACTATATTAAGTTATAGATTGGATCATTAGGATTATATTTTGTGGGATTTGAGTTCGGATGTTAAGTTTAATTCATGAAAAGGTTGAAATTCAACATTTAAAAATGAAATGGGTTTAGGGTTTGTTGTGTGTGTATTCCTAAAATTGGGGTAAAGAAATTTGATATTTCGATTACTTCGCTGGCAAGAATCAAAACAAGTTTGAGAAACTTATACCGCAGCATATTTCTCAACAAGGGGACGGAAGACAGGATCAGTCAGAAGCGCCTTGTCAGATGGCAACTTAAGAAGCTCTGGATTGTCATCCGATAGGAGCTCTCTAATAAAAAAAAATTAAAAAAATTAAAAAATTACCTCACATAAATATAAATAAGTAAATATATATATATATATATATATTCACAGAATAAGGGAATCTCTAGTTTACGGAGATTGATGTCTATTACGAAGCAAAAAACTCACTTGAAGTAAGAGTTGTCGAAGATAAGATGATTTTTTGTCCACTGACCTTCAAATCCAGATCGATCTTTATGGGCTTTTCCCTAAGCATAGAATAAATTTTAAAAAGAGTCACAACCCAGATGGCAAAGGTCAATTTAAAAAAATTAAGGTGAATAATTGAAAGATGCAAGAGGAAAGATTCACAAATGAAACAAACCAGAGTATGAGCACCAGAAAGAGCAACGATGTCCTTGTCACTGAGTCCCATAGTGTAGAAAACATCCCTTAAATGTTCACATCCTACCAAAAAAAAAAAATGTTAGATGTAGATGTAGTCCTGTGAAATCATAGATTGACTAAAAACTATACCAAACCGGTAGAAATCAGTATTAATTAGGGATGCATAAAATAATATTACTATAATTTTCTATAACAGTTATGGAGTAGTAGATTGAACGGACATCTAGAAATCGAGATCACATCAACATGATTGATATTGGTAGTTTGAACCAAGAATGTTGGTAAATATCATCCAACATATTGTGGTATAATTTATTACCAGCACGCTAGTAGTGCAATCTCTTATCTCACAATTAAAAAAGTTAAATACATAATTAGTTAATTTATAGAATATATGTTATTTTCTGAAAACCCTATTATCATTATTAGATGTTGTTGTAATGATAGTCCATATGAGTATTAAATGGGTACAACATAACTAAATTCATTATTACCGTAAGAGAAGTTGTCTTAAATTATTTCTATAATGTGTACTCACCCTTAACGGCATCGGGAAGACGGCCTTCAGGCGGTGGTTCAGGCTTGTCCTGATGTCAGAAAACGGCGAGGATAATTCAGTCAGCATTGATATGAGAATTACATAATAAAGATGCTACTTGAATAAATTCCTTGAGACGAAACCAGATTATACAAGCAAGTAATTTATAGAACTAATTAATTATTAAAATATCCTGATACGCCAGTATAAATTCACATAAAATATTAGAAAAAAATTACATATCTATTAATTAGTCACTTTTCATCAATAATAAATAAATACATAGTCACCAATATGACTAAATATTAATAATAGCATTATGTTCAATTATTTAAAAAATGTCTTTTAACTTTTGTAGTTTGCGTAAAAAAAATAACCCTAAATTCTTGAGAACTTAAAAAAAAATGTTATTAAACTTTTAAAAATAATTAAACAAAAAATAGCAGTATTTGTAACCCTTTGTTTTATATTTTTGAAAGTTTAGGAATATTTCTTACGTAAATTGGCGCATTCTTTATAATTTTGCGTCCTAGATTTGGTCCATAAAGAAAACAAAGCAACGTCGCAGTTCAAGCTAATCGCGATTGAATTACTGAATCGTTGAGTTTAGGGAAAACATTTCCAAGTCTCTTCACTATAAATGCAAATAGTGGAGCTCTCAGCGATATCCTCGCAGATAATCTCTCGAACAGAAAATCAATAGGTGGTATGCCTATGCAAGTGATAAGTATCAAAAAAGTATGAGCGAATCATCAGGAAAGAGTTTCAAACGCAAATTCACGATCGAAACAATGTTAGCGAATCGAGAATCCATAGGTGTACAATGAACTTCGTCCATCCGGACGTCAAAGAGAGTAGCAAACAGTGTAAAACGGAAGGGCAAAAAGAAATTACAAAACATATATAGAGAGGAGAGAGTTCGTTTAAACTACGTACCTCTCTGCCAGGATGGAACGGAATCTCAGGTCCACCAGTAACTTCAACAGCAACAACTCCGGCGAGCTATCGTACAACAAAAATACAAATCAGAAGAACAAACAAACATTACACAATTCAATTTCTTAATCCGACGATTTCAAATTTTCGCAATCATCATTTAATTACGAAATGTGCGAAAATAATGATGGGAATCATAGTGCTGTACCTGATAGAAGTCACCGTAAGAAAGGATCGGCACCTGCTCTTTAATCGGTTCCAAAAGCCTAACGGCGAGGTCAAGGCCTCTGTTAGCCCCATGAGCGAGTTCTGCTGCGTTCTTGATTGTGCCGAACGGACCTCCCGATTTAGTCTTAACGTCAAACGTTCCGGCTGCGTGCCATCTGGAATTACAAATCCATTCCATAGTAAATCATCGTCATTATTCATATAATCAAATCAAAGATTCATAATCGGAACAGAGAAACCAACGCGAGACGAAGCATTAGAGGAGAGCAGTGGTTCTCAGCAACAAGAGCTCTAATCTTCCTCCTCGCCTTTGTGATAGCCGCCTGGTATTCCTTGCTGACAGTCGGATAGCTTTTCCCCATGGCTGAGATTCACTAAAAAAACGAACAAAAATCAATTCACATATCTGAAACACGAAATTATATAAAGAATATCCAAAATGTTCGTTAATAGCAACCTTGAAAGCGCGAAATCAAACAGAGAGAATTTTGTTTTTACAGAGATGGATACTGATGAGGGTGAAATAGAGAGCAGAAATATTTAAGAGCAACTATTGAAAAATTAGAAGCTTCTAGGTGGCCGTTGGATTTGGGCTATTATTGGATCAGCTTTCGAAATTGAAGGGCTGTGATAGAATTTTAAATGCAATATAGCGAGTAAATATTATTATTAGATAAAAACTGAAAATTCAGAAAGTAAATGGTAAATGACTGAAATGTCCTGCTTGTTGCGAGTTATGGGGGAGAGAATCCGGTGTCCTCGTGTATACGGTAGTAATTAACCTACGTAATTCGTGCATGAAAAACAGGGTAGTTATTTCTTTATTTATACGTTCTAAAAATAGTAATTAGCTTTTTCAGTGGAAAAAGTAAGTACTAGAGTCCTTGGAAAAAATGCAATTGAGGTAATTTATATTTCTTTATAATAAAAATTCAATAATCAGCAATAAATGTGATTTCTTTTATTTTGGTGGGTGTGTAACCCAGTTTAGATACTATTCATCTAATTCTACAACATTTTAGATATCAAAAAATGAAAACTAATTCTTAAGTAGTCGATCACAGATTAAACTCTTATCTCTTAGTCCTTTATTATTGAGATTATGGTCTCTTTTTCAACACTAAGGCAATCCATGGTAGTTGTCCGTAGAAAAAATCAAATGAGAAAATATTTCGAAAAACAATTATGTCAACCAATCATAAAATTTATGAAACTACAACATGGTTTTATAAGAGAAATTACCATGATGAACTAAAGAAATGAGTTACACTATTTACTCTATCCGAGTAATATATCTAAATTCAACAACCGAGTATAAAACTCGAAAAATATGATTGTTGGTCAATCATAATTTCTTATCCTATTTCGTATCTTTAAAAAAAATAGGTAAAAGAGAGTTTAGTTTAAATATTTGCAACAATATCAAAACGAGTAAAAAATTAAATAATAAAATTAGTTCATGAACTTAAAATTTTGTATCTTATAAATTATTTAACTTAAAAAAAATTGTCAAAGTCTCCTAACTTACTTGCAATTTCAGGTATAATACGTTTTTGATATATACGGTATCTTTTGAATTAAATGATTTATTAGATATGAAATTAAATTTACTTATAATGAAATTTTAAACTTTCAATTAAGTATAATGAAATTATCGAATTTTAGAAAGTTATTGAATAGCTCATGATTCGTTATATCAAATACAAAATTAGAAGTTTAATATTCAACGCATACAAGTTTAAAATCCTAAAATATAATTTGGTGTGCGCATTTCATTTAATTTTGTAAGTATTCAATTTTGAAAATAAATCATTTTTAAAATGTTGGAGGGTTTTCAAATGGTGTTTGAAAAAAATAGCTTGTGAAATAAGACGTTTTAAGAGAAACAAAAACCAACTCCTTAAAAATGGTTTTATTATTATTACTACTATTGTTTTATAGTTGATTAATTTGTGTAATTCTTAAAATTACTAAATTGTGTTCACTAGTTTTCTATCTCACTTTCGTTATGTTGTTTGGCTATCATCTCCCTCTTTGTCGGTCACTTATTGTAGAAAACTTCTGACAACATCTACTATCGACCAACTTCGACAACCATCAATAATGCCCACATCTGACCATCACCATAGATGGCCATTTCTAGCAACCACACGATGCCCACTCTAATAAACTAGTGACCATCAACAAGTAACTCATACATCAAATCGACGATTATTGTTTTAAATTATTAATTTGCAATATTTGTGTAAGTGTTATTTATAGTATTTTTAAAACCTTGATACTTTTTATTACAAGAAATAAATATATGAAGGCTATACCAACCATTTTACAACAATCAATCATCTTTTGCAAGAAAACAAAAAAAACTATAAAAAAAAAATACTTAGATGCACATATAAAGTCATGTAGGAGCCGGGGGCGTGCCCCTCAACTAATTGATTCTTGCATTTTTAATATAAAAATTTTCATATTTGTATCACTTAATATATATTTATTTTAATTAATTTTAGAATTAAAACTAACCAATCTTTTTTCTTTTTGTTTCTCGATAGACATATCCTATTATTCACAACTAAGTTTTAAATTCTTTTAAATATTTTAAATTTTTAAATTTGTACAGCAAATTATAATATTTTTATTGCTAGTACTTTTGTAAAGTCAACTCTTTATTAATACGAAGAGATATTTTAAAAAAGAATAACATTAACATAATCATCATCCTAAAAAAAACGTATCTCTAATTCTAATAAATCTTTTATAAAAATCAATCAAAATTTATATATATATGGATGTAGATAATGACCAACGAGAATTGATGAACACATACGACTATTTTGCTTTTTGATAGATCAATAATTCAGTATGTCTTAAAATGCATGAACCAAAACTAACTTTTAAATTTATTTTTTTGTGGTAAAAAAATAGAAAACCGCTCGAAATTTTTGGTTTTTGATATGTATAATGGATCAAGTACTAAAAAAATAAATAATTAATGAAGCTCCGATGAAGTGTGAATGCCATCTGTAATATGGAAGATTCGATGATGAAATGATAATATTACCAACAAGGTACCATTAATTCTGTCACCAACCTGAATTGATTGTGAAATTGCGAATTAGATAAGAGCCAATTAAATCGCGCCAGGTGGCAATAGGGGTTCCATTTCGCGCGTTAGGACGGACGTTGCAAGCAGGTGATGCGGCCACCCTTCCCGTCATGATTACACTAAAAAAAGAGAAAACGCGTCCGTTTCTGTAGCTCTCTCCCGAGTTTGTATTTAATGTGCGTCCTGTCAGTTTCACTGTTGTGATTATAATGTCACTCTCAATCATGTCCAACTCATAATGCTTAAATTTCTCTTTGTGATAGAGGGTAGGTTATTATAATTATAGATTATTAGAGTTAGATTATAATAATTTATAATTATAATATTTTTATTTGGATTATATAATATATATTTAGTGTATACATTATTTTAATTTGATAAGGAATTAATAACTATTGTAGCAGGTAATAAAAGAAACAATGGATTTAAAACAGTAAAAATTGACGAATAGTAAATATTGTAGCAAGTTTAGGGTTTTAAAATTTTATTTATTGTAACTAATTTGAAACTTTTAAATAGGATTTACTGTATAACAATATGTGGTTATTATAATCACAGGGCCATTTGGGCCAAGGACCCTAGACTACAATAACCACATATTATTACATTAAATACTATTTTGCATTCCCCAATTATCTACAACCAACTATATTTCATTTCCTACAATACTTATTATTTGCTACGGTTTTTTAGTATTTTACATTCATTGTGTCTTTTAACTCTTTGCTACCGTATTTAATATTTTATTCTCAAACTAAAATATATATTTTACATCTCAAACATGTAGTATTGTAACGCATACAATAATAATCTACATTTCAAACACAAACCATTATAACTCAACTATAATAACATATAACTATAATAACCAACCCATTGTCCCAAATGTCCCGTTAGATAGTTCTCGCCGCAAATGACCCCTAAGTGCTTAGCCAAAACGAGTTTTAGCAGTTAGTTCAATGGTAATTGTCATGATGAGTGAGAGGTTGGAATCCGCCAAATTGTAAGTATTTATAAATACTTAGCTTTACTCGTAAATATTTATTTAAACACTTAAAAAGTCAATTCAAACATATTTTTGTTAGTTGTTAGATGATATATTATTAAATTTGCTTTCACCACTGACTTTTAAGCTTTTTGGTCAATTAATGATTTATGACAGTTTCAACATAAATTGATTCATGAAGTTGTTCAAACTCCGATTATGGGAAGTGTTATTGTTATATGCTATTTAACTAGAATCTTCTTTACCTGATAGCTTCAACTTTTAAATTAGTTGGTAATTTAAGAAGCTCGAATTGGGCTGTCGCTTGTTCCCGACAGCCAGACATTGGGTTCGAATTTGGTTGAGAGTTGAAACAATTTTTTTAACTGTATTATTTTAGCTTACTTTCTTCACTTTAACATGATTGTGTTTATATAGTTTTTAACATTTTCATGTTGCAGTACTTTTATATTATCTACCACGATATTTAAAAAGGTACACAATTGAGTTGGATATAAGATGTCAACATTTTAGATTAAGGACTTGAGTGAAAGAAAACATTACTGCCTGATTTTCGACAGTGTTTGAATTGATGTCACTGCGATTGAGTTGTATTAGACAATGTAAGCTTTTGATAGTTTATTTTAATATGTTTGAATGGATATGATAACTGATTTGAATTATTCAAATTGTTTTAAGGGAGTATCTTATTATTATGGTTAACCTAAAGTATTTGTGTAATTTAATATATTATTAAATATAGTTAATAATAGATAAGATTTTTAATCCATATTGTATTATGAGAGAATATATATTTGAATGAGATTCGAATATTTAATCCATACAAAACTATACTATTTGAGATATATACTTGAATGAAATTTGAATATTAATGTGAATTATTGGATTCATACAATGTATACATTATGATAAAAATATATTTGAATGAGATTTAAATACTAATTTTATATGAATTAAATTCATATAGAACTATATTGTGAGAGAGATATATACATATACATGTATATATGCACATACATATACATATATGTATATATGCACATACACGTACATATACATATACATCTACATCTACATATACATATATATATGTGTGTTAATTAATTAACTACATCCCTTAACACACCGATAATATACACAAACCATATAAGTGGTACACTTCTTTCAGCCATATAGTACATCGCTAACATATAAAATCCAATAGTTAGACTTGAAATTTAATATATATATATATATGTGTGTGTGTGTGTGTGTGTTATATTTGTGTAAATATTTGTAACGGATCGAAATAATTACTACACGTTGTTCTTGAAATTTTAATAGATTGATTTAAATTTTTTGTGATATAAAATTTATGAAACTATTTTTTAAAAAAAATTGAACTAAACGATTTAAAATGGATGTATTTTAAATTTCGTGTTCGGACAGAAATGAAAAGAGGAAATAGTTTAAAAACTTATTAATATAAACTTTGGAATTATAAGTAGTTTACATTCTAAAATAGGTTGAAGCGGAATTTTACAATTAAAATTGGAAATCATTTTAGATTTTAATTTAAATAATTATATTTGATGTGCGGTATACCATAAACAAATAACCTAATTAATTTAAAATCAGGGTAGAATTATCTCATTAGTTTCTTAAATTTGATGAACGTATGCGTTTAGTCCATGAATTTAAAAAATGTATATATTTTGTCATCAAGTTAAAAGAAGATACTCATTCAGTTCTTGAGTTTTCAAAATGTAAAATTTTAGCCACGAACTTCTAAAAATACGTTTAAAGGATTTTAGAACTATCAGTGATTTGAATTTTAAAAATTAACTATGTGATATTTAAAATTAGAAAAAATAGTTTTAGACATATTATTATAATTTAAAATATCATATAATTGTTTAAAATAAGCACGAAGTTCTTTGAGAAATTTTTTAAACCTATTTTTAAAATCTTATGAACTAATAAGATACATCTTGATTACTCAGGAACTAAATAAGTTTATTTTTGAATATATGAAGATTAAAAATATACATTTTAAAAACTTAAAAGACAAAAACACATATTTTTCAAAATTTGAGAACTAGAAAAGTAAATCATTTGAATTCTATTAGAATTTTAAGATTCTAAATAATGCTTAAATATTTGCAACTATTTAATATTTATATATTTCAAAATTTATAACAATTTATTTATTGTACTTTCGAGTTCCCGACAATTTTAACCTATTTGTTGATAAATATCATATTTGTATTACTACAAAAATTAATGATTGTATTTTATTAACAAACTTGATTTCTAATTAATTTACCAATCTATGTGTAATAAATTTTATTAAATGTTTAATAACATTTTATTATCTATAGATTTAATTTTACGTTATTTTTAAATATAATAAAATAAACTAAAATATTTATAAATATAATCGAATGTCACTGTTTACTAGTAACGACAGTTAATTTCATCTATCATTAATAAATAAAATGTTGTCAATCACTAATAAGCACAAATAGTCTGCTATATTTAAAAATATTTTCAACAACTTTACTTTTTAAAACATTTACCCTTAAATCGTTACAAGTGGTAAAATTGTTTGTACAAATAAAAGAGTAGAGGTTCAAATATAAATTTCTAATATTTTTGTTTTAGAATTGTCATGATAATTTTTTTTGTTTCAAGTCTGTATTAAATATCAAATATCATATATATTTGATATTTTTTACGTTTGAATTCAATAATATTTTAGTTATTAATCCAATCATGTGTTCGATAAACTTACATATTTAAAATTAAAAAAAAATGTTGTAACCCGACGAACTAGGTTGAGTTATAAACTTTATTTTAATAATTTGAATTGTCAATCCAAATTGATAGAAGAAAAACACTGAACCTAACGTATGTAAACTACTATAAAAGAGAATAAAATATGGTTTTGAAAATTGGAATTTACCGTTAAAGTTGGCGGAAAGCCGTTTGAAATCAAAAGCGACGTGGTTGGCCGTCGAGCGGTGACATCCAGTAACGGCTGGCAATACTACGACCCCGGGCGCAACCTGAATCGTGAGTACTTCTCTGGGTCCGGTGGGCTTAATAAAACAGCTTGGTCCAACTTTCTATTTGGGCTCATAAATGGGCCCATACATTCATAGTTTTTTACGTAATTACCCCTTTTCAACATTGTTCTTTTACGCAAATAGCCTCTCTCAATATGAGAAATTGCCTCATGACATCAACTACCGTAATCACACTAAAATGTATGGCCATAATGAAAATAAAATTGTTTATGCTATTGTAGCTTCTGTATTAACAATATCTCATGCTTATTCTTTATTTTTGAAATATGTCTTTTTTGCTTGTATTATTATTTTGATTCGTGATAAGGAGTTGGAGGAGTAGTTTTTGGTTGATTGTTCATTGGTTTATTTCGTCCAAAAAAATGAAAAATAAAAAAAATGAGTAAAACAAAACGGTTAATTTAGTACAACAAATGAGGAGGGATATTTCCAACTAAAAAGTATATGTTACTCCTAAAGTTGTGTTTACTTCGTGAACAACTAGGCCATGTTTGGATCCTAGCTTGTTTGTTGAACATTAAGTACATTTCATCTCGATTTATCGTAATAATTTGCATTTTTTTTAGGTAAATCATTAGAATTATTAGTCAAATTCTAAAAACAAAAACAAGTTTTTAAAACTATTTTATTTAGTTTCAAATACTGGTTCGAATTTTTTTAAAAAATGTGAGATAAAAAGTAATAAACAAATTTAAAAAAAAAAAAGAAAAAGAAGAGGCTGAAGAAATATTTGTAAATTTAATTTTTAAAAAATAAAAAATAAAATGGTCACCAATCAATGGAAATAAACATTATTATTGAAATATTAAGTTGGAAAAGGTATATATTATAAGAAAGTTTATAGAATTGATTAAGTTTAAAAAGAACTGAATACATGTGTGGATTTGTTTTGGGTTTTTGGTTTATTTATTTATTTATTTAATTTTTTTTTAGATCATTGAAAGAGAGGTTAGATTATAAATTAATTGGGGAGCACTGTTCATATTTTATTAATTTGACATTTATATATGGACCATTCATCTAATCAAATATTTTATTTGTTGATGAATTAGATACCAATTCAAAATTTCATATTCCAATGTAATTTCAAATGTAAAAAAAATACACATTCATACACCTAACAATTGTAAGAAATTGTTAGGTGTGTGGATATATATTTGGTTATATTAGTACGTAAATTGGTTCAATTTGATTTAGATGAATAGTCAAAAGCTCGATTGGATTACAATTAATTTACCTACTAAATTTAACCAGACAAAATGTAAAAATCAATCATTTTAAATCTCAACTATAAAAAATTCAACAAAAACATCAATTAAAAGAAAAAGAAAAATGTAAAAGCACCCTGTGAGTGATTAGTACATACACTTCAAATTGTTTTCTTCGTCGCCTTTTATTGATGTTTAAAATTAAACTGATGATTATTTTTTAAAATATGTAATAATTACTAAAATCTCACTTTGAGATATATTCTTCGAATCACTTATTTGCAATTCGACAAGAAATTGAGCTAATAATACAGTGTGATTGTCTAATTTTTAGTACAATAAAAGAACCAAATCATCAATCAAAATATTGTAACAAAGGAAATATCTATACCGATGGTCTCAAAGACCCAAAAATGATCTTCAAGCCAAATTTTATTCCACAAACATTTCGGACATGAGTGGGAAAAGTGTGCACATCATTATTTAAAACTCTTGGATGTGATAAAAGTCTTTAAATAATCTCTTGCATTTGTCTGTCAATCACACAAAAAGAAGAACTTGTCACGGAAAAGAGTGGAGGACGATTTTTTTTTACTTATCTATTATTCTTTAAATAAAAAAATAAACTTCGAGAGAAATTGAATTAGTGAGGAAAAACCCAGATCAAACGAAGTCAAAAAAGTTAATAAAAAAAAAGTAGGAAATATGACTCGTTGTATATTTTCAATCTAAGAGTCAAATAATATTGCAAAACTATTAAAATTTCATCAATTTTGAACTCTAAAATTAATTATAATTAAAGGTAAAGTCATCAATGACAAAGGCAAGAGTGGGTTTTTTCAAGAAATAAATGAATAAAGACTTTTCATATTTTACTCTTCACATCTTATTATATTTAATAATTAGAAATCATTTTTATTAATAAAACACAAGTAAAAGGTAAATGAGAAGATTTAAAAAACAAAAGATAAAAAATTTGCAACCAACGTTTTAACTTTAATAATTAGAAACCATTTTTGTATTTTAGCTTTAGAGACTTGATTTGACTGATTCAATTAGTAATTAATAACATTATATTCGTATTCAAATTACAAAAGTACCCATTGAATAATAATGACAATGGTTTAAGAGTTTAGGGACATGACGTAATTACCATAAAAAGTTTCTCCACACCCCTCATTTTATACATGCTATAGATGAAATATGATTATTTAAACCTTCGATCTTAAAGAAACGAGTATATGTTAATTATTATTGAACGATGCTCATATTTAGTACAAGATGAATAAAGTTGAGGTAGAATCTTATACAAATATTGGAGACAATATATAACACACACATACATATGAAGTAGTAATACATATAAGGAAATTAAGAGACGTTTGGCACAAGGACTATCTAGAACTACAATAACCTCGTATTGTTACAATAAATACTATTTTATACTACCCAACTAGTTACGGTAAATAATATTTTTAGGGGTGTACATAAGTTGGGTTGGATTGGATTATAGGTAAATTATAAACCAACCTGAAGTTCTCGGTTGACAAAAATTGAACGTTGTTACTATTTTACATTCAGCCCCACCCCTAAATGTTTCAAAACCGTGCTACAATTTTTACTATTTTACATTCATCATTTTTTTTCTAAAGTTTTTACTATTTCACTCTCAAACTAAAATTGTTTGTATCTCAAACACATACTATTATAACCAGACTAAAATAATCTACACCCTAAACACAAAATATTATAATCTAATTATAATAATTAACTCCCTGTCCCAAACCGTTCACTTATAATCTATAATAAATGTCAATTGTGAACGCAAGAACTAAAAGATACAATATATATATATATTAAAGGTAAATGTATTTTCATAGATAAATCCCTATTTTGGATGATCTATATTTTGCATACTTGTAAATATACAACGCTTTCTTAAACCCTCCCTATCTACAAATGGCAACATTTTAAATGGTTCATAAACAAGGCGTATAATAGCAAAATACAAAAGGGTTATATTACTACTATTTATATCCAATTTACTATTTCAAACGTTTATATATGTCTATTGCAAATTCGGTTAAATTTACCATTTTTTTAATTCGACGACAAAAAATACATAGGAGTAGTTGCAAATATAGCATTTAGATTCAAAATATCAGTACATATAACAATATTTTAAAAAAAAACTGCAAATATAACAAAATCTGTCAAAGTCCAACAATGATAAAAGTCTATCAGTGATAGACCATGTTGTAAATATTGGTCTATCCAATGATAGACCATAAGAGTTTATCAAAAATAGAAGTCTCTCGTTGATAGAATTTGTTATATTTACATTTTTTTAAGAATGTTGCTATATACTTAATTATTATTTATAAAATTGTTATCCATTATAATTATCCAAATACATATGATAAATATTCAAACATCTAACATTTTGATCCAATAACAATATCTTGATAAGTCAAGATCATGGACTATGCTTTTACTTTAAGACTATATATGAAATTGCAGTAAATGTGATTTCTGTCTTTGCAAAATGGTAAATAATTTACTGTAAATTTATACATTGTAATTAATCGTTATCTTTTAGTTTCCTCGATATGAAGCAATAAAATTAGAAACAATAATGAGAGAGATATCGAAGAAAAATATGAAAAAATGAGCATTTCATATGGAGAGCCTCTGTGATATTATCCCTAGAAATTTGAAGATTATCAAGAGTATAATATTTTTTAATTACTTTAAAATTTGATGTCAAATACATACCATTTCAATGTAGTTAAAGACATATTTATTTAAAATGGTAAGAATTTTGAATGTTCTTTAACTTCAATACTTCACCAATTTTGAAAAAACGAAAACCCACCAAAATATTAAAATACAAATTTCGCTTTACCTTCTGTCAAAATAATATATCAAGGGCTAAATACAAAGAATATCATATTCTATCACGATTCACAATTAATCTTTTTAACTAATCCTAATACATTGAATTGTGAAAAATATCAAATCAACAAAATCTTCTGATGTGTCCTCTTATTCCTCTTTTTATGTATTAAACTCAAACAACGTATTTACTCATACTCAATTACTAACATACGACCTTGAGAAAACATTAAAATTCTAATGTTTTTTAGTGGTTCCATCATGATCTTTCTTCTAACTGTAATATATACATCTTGAAAATGGACGTTTTTTTAAAAGACGAACAAAAGTCATACAGTTAACAATGAAGCAACATTCTTATAAACAAGAAGATAGTAAAAAAGAGAGACGGATAAGGAGAATATGAGGGACAGTGAAGCAGATAAAAGAAAAAAAAGAACAAGAAAAAGCCATATATCTAAGGATGATCAAATCAATTAAAGAGAATGTTATAGGATGTAGACCAACGTTAAAAAGGTTTTTTTAAAGGTTGAAAATACTATTTCAACTATTGTAGTTTTAAATGCATTTCGTAACGAGGTACTAACAAAATTTATTCATACATTAACAATAAAAGTATTCAACAAGAACTTAGCTCAACTAATACCATATGTAAAAAGAACTAAGAAATTCCATGTTCAAATTTTCAACGTCTAACTTGTACTAAAAAATAATAAATGTATTAATAAGAACATTATTAAGGTAGTTACTTTTTTTTTATAATGATTTAGTCAAATAGATTATGATATTTTGTTATATTTGTAAATATTATAGAAATTTTAAACTTTAAAATAATTTTCTAAAATAAATTTATTGTATCGTATATTTAAGTGACCAACCACTCTTACAAATTTCATGCAAAAATTATTGTTTTAATTTTTAAATACGCACACAATAAATTATCGTTACAGTTTGAAATACATATTCAAAATTGTAATAAATTAATATTTATTTACGGTCCATTTATTTATTTTAGTACAAATAACTTATATTTATTATTGATCACAACAAACCTGGATCGTTCTAATTTGCTTTTGAACTTTCGAAACTAATAAATATTTGATAGACTATGTATATAAAAAAATCGTAAAAAATAGTAAATGAACAAAATATTTATCTTTATATCAAAATGTTGTGCGGTGAGTTTTTTTTTTTAATAATGGGTTTTTGGTGTAATTCTTTTAATTATTAAAAAGGCCAAGGAAAATATTAGTTTGAGAAGTACAAATAATTAAAATATACCACATCTAAAATCAATTTTGATAAGAGAATTTTATTTAAGAGTGTCTTGAATATTAAATTAGTTTTAAATGTTCAATGATATGTTTCATAGTAGTTTTAAATTGTAATTAACTATCATAAACTACCGGTTAAAAAATATATTTTTAAAAAAGTATAAATATAATTAAGAAAATTGGGAAATTATTTCAAAAAAACAAGATTGTTAAAAATATTGTAAGATTCCATTGTGTTGCTATTGGTTCATTTCTTTATTTGAATATAATCTTTTAAAAAGATTACAAAAATATTTATGCATCTAAGTGTACATAAGGTGTAAATAGGTCGGTTTGGGCCAGGTTGAAGGTAGGTTATGCACCAACCCGAAGTTCTTGGTTTGTAGAAAATTAAACCGGTTCAATGTGTAGATTGAACCCAACCCAACACATATTTTTGAGTTGGGTCACTAGATTGTTTTTTTCTTTTATAATTTAAACTATTTTTTCATTTTTCAATAGTTAACTTTTTACCGTTAAAAAAATGCATATCAGTTTTTCTACATTCACATTCATTTAAAATAGGAATAAAAACATTTAAAACGCAAAGTTTAACTTTACATTCAAATTCATTCAATAATAATAATAATACTGGGTTGACCCAACTAGTAAATCTCATAAACCCAACCAAAACAAAATTATATATTTTTTAAAAAAATTTTGCCATCCAACCCAAACCAAAATAAAATGTAAGGAAGCCTGATTGTTTGTTTAGAATACAATTACCAAATTTTTTGATCATCCTAGTCTGCTGGTTTGTTTGGACTACATTTAAAAACAAGTCATTTTGGACAAAATTTGAATGTTTGACAACTATTTAAAACATTACTATTTTTAAATATAATAAAATGAATAAAAAAATTTACAAAATACAACAAAGTACCACACTCTATCTACCGTGAAAAACTATAATAATATATTTTGATATATTAAAGATAGATAGTAATATTTTGTTATATTTATAAATATTTTAAAAAAATTTATCAATTAAAATAATTTTCTATTATATCAAATTTTTAAGTTTATTTCATATAAATTTTAAAACAATGTTTAAATAAAAATAATTTTTTCTTGAACCTAATCATCGGATGCATTTTAGTTCAAATTTGAAAAAACAGATTACGTGTAATGTCTAAAAGGAAAAAAAGGACAAAAAAAAATTGCTGAATGGCCGGAAAAAGTAAAGCCAGCCGCGGTGCCGGTGGATGAGAGGCATTTTTGTAATTAAGGGAAGATTGGGGGGTATTATTAGAAAATAAATAATATTAATTTGACAGCGACGCAGAGTGAAGACAGCGGCCAAAAAGCCATCCAAACCCAAGAGGCTTCTCTCTCCTTAAAGGGTCCTCTTATTGTTCTTCTCTCTTTGTTCGCGTCTTCGTTATCGTGCGCTTTTCGGACAATCTCAACCTCACAGATTCATTGCCTTGCCTATTGTCGATCTCTCTCAACTGTATGACTGCCATCTCTAATCTGAAGCCATAATTCTGCAATCCGATCTTTCTCTTCTGTTTAATCTCTACTTTTCTGTTTCAATCTTCGAGATCCCTAATTTTATTCATCCTTTCATTCTCAAAATTGCGACACCTTTTTTTTTTTTTTTGGTTTTCATCTGATTTTCCGCGATTTTTATTTTTTGATTCTTTTCAATATGTATATACGCTTTGATTCTCGATTTGTTGCATGTTAATGAATTTTATTAGGTCTTCGATTTGTTTATTTCTTTGTGCTCTTCGCGATTACCTGCTGAGTTCTGGATATTTTTTGTTTATGTTTTTTATTTTGATAATATTTCGATCTAGAATTCTGGTGTGTATGGTTTGTATGTATTCTTCGTTGAAAATGGTGTTTTAGCTGCAGGATAGTCGATTTCCATCAGGTTTCATCCATGTATTGTTCTGGTGCGGTCAATGGACGGGTTTGAGGGTTTATTTTATCTGTTTATAGTTATTCATCGCGTTTATTGATGGAAGTATTGGCATTAGATTTGCACTGCGGCCATGAGTACTGTGTAGGAACATGATTGCATGTCTAATTTAATGAACCAGCGAGCTCTGATATTGGTTTTGTCTTGTTATTTTTTGGTTACTTGTTCTGATGGTTTAGGAGAAGGGGATATAGAAGAGAAGGGGGAGTTGGATGTCTGTGTTATGATTTTCTTGTTCCTGTTACATGGTAATTGTTGTAAACTGAACCTACTCTTACAAATAAAAAAATGAGGAATAAAGAGCACCTTTTCATTTTAATAATTTACTACTAGATTGGAAAATAGTTGGAAGCTATGTATTGTGGCATTGAGCACAATTCGAAATCAGAAATAGTTAGATAACTGCTTTCTCCCTAGTTTCTATATGCCCTGAATAGGCTTTTGTTCCATTCGCTGGTAGCCTTTCTGCCTTTTCTTTCTATAATTATATTTGCTTTGTTTTCGTTACTAGACAACCATGAGTGACGGAGGAGAAAAAACTTGCCCACTCTGCGCGGAAGAGATGGATCCAACTGATCAGCAATTGAAGCCATGCAAATGTGGATATGAGGTCTAATAAATACTAATAGTATAAACCAATAATTTGTTCTTATATTT
>JBBPDJ010000003.1:12427169-12443156 GCA_037974625.1 Cucumis cinereus
GTAGAAATCTTATAAAAACATTAAACCATCATAACTTATGATTTCAAGAAATCTCGTAAAACGTGCAAAACGTGCGTCGACCCTATAGCAGTCGAAACATGCTCAAACAGTTATGGAAATCATGAAAATCATCTCAGTAAACATAAACAGGGCCTAACATATTATAAAACATGCTTATTTCGTAAACAGGCACTGCCTCGTAAAACGTGTCAATATAATATTTTTAATAATACTAATATTATTACCATGTGAAAGTACATCAAAAAATATGAACAACATGATTTTTCTTAAATTTTCAGAAAAATTTTGCAAATTCTCGAAAAACGTGCATTTCGGTAATTATTTTAATATTAAAAAATAAAATAATACTATCACTCACAAACTTGACGGGTTATCCCTGGCTCGTAAATTTTCCCGATCTCCGAATCTCCTGAAAATAAATTCAGAATCGACTCTTTAATCACTTGGCACGAAAATCGAGGAAAATCGAATTTTTCTTTTTAAACTAATTCTTTCTCCTAAAATATTATTTATAAATATAATTACATACATATATATAATATAATTAATAATAATAATAAAAATAATAATAATAATAATAATAATAATAATAATAATAATAATAATAATAAAATAAAAAAAAGTTCTTCTTCTTCACAGAACATACATTTTTTTTCCTCTTTAAACCCAGTTTTCCGGCAGCTTTGTGACCCAAATTCGGCGAAGCAATTCTCTCAATCTACTAACAATTAGAAGCTCTAACCTATGCCAAACGATTTCTACACGAGTCTATTTTCTTACCTCAAAATATTAGCTTCAAACTCTTCGCGGATAGCTCGAATTTTCCTCTAGAAGTCACGTTGCTCAGTTTTTCGGCGAGCTTAAAACCGAAATTTGCAGCTTCGATTTCTCCCTACACAGACCGAATTAACTCAATTCCTTTTACGAAACTCTAAATGAACTAATAATCTAGCTTACCTCCAAAAATTAGATCTTAATTCGGCCTGTAGATGAAGAATTTAATTTTCAAAGTTTCGGGTCCGTTTTTCGCAATTTCCAGCAGCTCGAGCTCTTTTTCTTCAAAATCAGTGGTCTCAACGGCCAAATATTTCCAAATTGATCTGTGCTTCACCTTTCTCTCTCTTTTCTAAGAAATTTAGACAAACATTTCACTCAATTCGATTAAGAATTGAACACAAAATCGTTACTTTCTTCCATGTGTGCAAAAACAAAAGTTGCCCAGATTTTCTGTTTAAATCTCTCTCTCTCTCGGCCTTTTCCTTCAATTTCCCTTCTTCTTCTCTTCCTTCACTTGGTTACAGCCTAACTCTATAAAACTTTCACCTATTCTTCATCCAAATGGAAGAGATTTGATGAAACTCAATCTCTTCCTTATCCTTCTTGGCACACAAATTAAAAAAAAACACTTTTCTTTTTTTTTTAAATACAATTATAAAATAAATAAATAAATAAATAAATTTCTTTTTCCTTTTTTTTCTATTCTTTTTCTTTTTCCATTTTCTTTTTTCTTTTCTCTTTTTTTTCTTTTATCAACAATATTTTATTTATTTTTAAACAACACTACAAAATCAAATTTTTACCAATTCTTAACAAAATTACTAAAATATCCTTTCTAAAAAATTACCAAAATACCCTCCGATATTTTATTAATAAATTTACAACAAACAATGAATATACAAAAAGTCGGGTATTACACAGTACATATTTATCTTATTATTAACATTTGATCATTATATTATTAAGTCATTTCCTATGACTTTCAAGGTAACAACATTACATATCCCATTAACTCCATAGTCAATCTCTCATCAAATGTAAATATAAATATAACATGTATGTATGTATATATAAATATAGCATTGAGAGACAGACATAAGAACAAACAGAGGGCAACATGTAAAATATCTGTCGAAGTCCAAAAGTCATCATCGTCTTTTCTTAATTCAATTGAATCATTCTCATTTCTCAATTCACAATCCATAATAAAGAAAAACATTCCCAATCAGAAAAATTCAAAAACAATATTTACCTAAAAAATTCGCTGCTGAATTAGAGGTTCGGTAAAATCGTTTCGTGGAGAATGGGTCGTTAAAGTCGCAACATCTTCGTCGAAGTCCAAAAATCGTCGTCGTCCGATGCTGCGTGTTCGCCATCGTTCGTCGCCGCGTGTCCGTCGTTCGTTGCTGCTTGTCCGTCGTTCGTTGTCCGTCCCTGCATGTTTGTCGTCCGTCGAAGTCTTCCGCCGTCGCAACACTTTAATCAAGTCATCCACCGTCGGAAGACTTTATTAATTGAACATTCCGTCATCGTCACTAAATGAACATTTTATTCAAACAAAAAACGTTCATTCCGTCGCCGTCAAATTGTATTCTACCGTCGCAAGCTGTAACTCCACCGTCGGAAGTTGTAGTTCTACCATAGTCCGCTGTCCGTGGCTCTGGAGATGGGTGAGTGTGTGGGGTTCGTGAGGTTTAGGAAGGGTTAGGGATAAATTTTTGTTTTTCTTTTTGGTTTAATGAAAATAAAAGTAAGAAATAAAAAACTAGGGAAAAATTATTTTTGGAAAACGTTTAGAACCACTCATGTTTGTTGCTAAAAGTAATTAATCTTTAGTGACATTTTTCAAATCCTTTTACTGACACAGACTAAAATTGTGTCGCTAAAAATAATCTTTTGTGACAATTTTTTTTTTGCATTGCTAAAACTAACTTTTTAGCGACAAAAATTACTTGCTCCACTAAAACTTTGTTATTGAATATTGAATTTCTTGCAGTGGGAGTAGACTATGAAGAAACCTTTTCTCATGTTGCTATTCTTAAATCTACCAGGATACTTTTATCCATCGCCACGTATTATGACTACGAAATATGAGAAATGGATGTTAAGACTGCTTTTCTGAGTGACTATCTTGATGAAAGTATCTACATGTCTCAACCAGAGGGCTTCATAGAACAAGATCAAGAGCATAAGGTTTGTATATTTAAACGATCCATCTATGGATTAAAACAAACATTTCGTTCCCAGAATATTATATTTGATACGATGATATAATCTTATGGCTTTATACAAAACGTTGATGAACCCTGTGTAAATAAAAGGATTATCAACTCTTTTATAGCTTTCTTAAAGTTGTATGTTGATGACATCTTGTTCATTAGGAATGATGTAAGATACTTGCCTGACATTAAAAAATGGATAGCTACTTTGTAATACCTAACTCTTACATTCCAAGTTGTTGTTATATAAAATAATAAAAAAAAATGGAACGGCATTTTGGTAATTTTATGGAAGGGTAATTTGATAATTTAAAAAAAAAGTAAAGTAAATAAAAAGAAAAAGTAAAGGAAAAGAAAAGAAAAGAAATTTTAATATTTTAATAATAATAATACTAATAATAATAATAATAATAATAATAATAATAATAATAATAATTATTATTATTATTATTATTATTATTATTATTATTATTAATCAAAAAGTGGGAAGGTAAATAATTAAATAAATGAAGAAGAGATACGAAAGGGAATTGAAGAATTATCCAAAATTCTTCTTCAAATTTTTCAATTGGAAGAAGAAATTGTGAGGAGGTATATTAATTAAGCTTTTAGATAACTAAATGAAAGAGAAGAAAAAGAAGAAAATTGATAAGAACCCGAGAGAGAAGAAAAAATCTGGAAAAAATGGTAGCTTGAACACAGTGAGGAAATTGAAGAAATTGAGCTTCAATTCTTAACCAAATTAGACGAAATTTGTGTCTAAATTGCTTAAAAAAGAGAGAAGAAGCTGATGAAAAACTAAATGTGAAGAGATTTGGCCAAGAAAACAAAGAATTTGAAGAAGAAACTCGTTCTGACAAAACAAATTCACAGTTTTGAGTAATTGAATTTTTTGAAGAAATTGAACGAGTTAGAGGTGAAATTTGAACTTCAAAATTTGTGGTAAGCTCACTAAGAAGCTCCTTTATTGTTTTGTAACAATTAATTTGATCAATTTTGACAAGAATTGACGAATTTAACATTTGAAAATTGAAGAACAGTTTCACCTGAGGAGGAGAGGGAAAATTTTCAAAGCAAATTCCCGTTGATTAAGAGCAAATTGGACGAACAATTTGGATGTTCTAACTATTACCAATCAATTTTGGCGAGACTCCCATTGAGCTAATGTTGTTTAAGTTACGGGTGATTGATTGCTAATAGTTAGAACATTCAATTTTAGCTAGAAAAACTTAATTTCATCGTCGGAGTCTCGTGGATAAGTCGCCAGAAACTGGGTTTAAAATTTTGAAAAAAATGGAAGGTTGAAGATGAAGTTCTAATTTTGACCGTCATTAAATGTTCGTCATGAAAATTTCACCACTATTTGTCTGTCATTAAAGCATAAAAACAGAATGGTTAAGCATTTTTTCGACCGATTATTTTACAATTATTAGATGACCATTTTGCCTTTGGTATAAAAATAATTTGAATAAAAATTTGAGAGACTAAAAGAATTTTGTCGTAATTAAGGAAAAATTAGGATTTTTTACCTAAAAACGGGTTTATTTTTATTGACTTTGTTTAACTCGTCCGTTTTGGACAATTTTCATGAAATTTGCCGATTGAAGAAATTCGCGAATTGAGAACGTCCCATCAAGTTTGTGAGTACTATTAATTTTAAATTATGATTTTTAAAGCATGTATTGTATGAATTTTACTGAATAATTATCGAGTTTACACGTTTTACGAGAAAATTTTTTAAAGTTAAATATATTGAATATTTATGTTTTTTCGTGCCAAAAAGGTGTTATATTGTGATTAGATACATGATTTATGATTTTACATATGCTAGTAAGCATGATTTGATATGTTTAAAGATCGAAGATATTTTTACGTTTTACGAGATTTCAGTAAAGAATGATTTAAGCAAGCTTTAGAATTTCTAAATGAAATTCTTTATACGATACTTTAGTATGATTTGAATGATCCAAGTTTCATCACTATTTCTTAATGAATACTTCTGCCAAAAGTATTTATGTACTATTCCAGTGATTTTTGAGAATTTTAGTATAAGCATGTGTATTCACGATTGAGCCCGAGGCTAGTATACTAAGTGTGGACACTAGAGTATTTTGTTGTCATGAGTGTTGAGTTCGTCCCGCCATGGTAAAGGCATTGTGAGCGGTGGCACCCCTACAACGTAGATAGCGCTGTCATGAGTGTTGAGCTTGCTCCGCTACGGCAAAGACGTTCACATGTTGACCCCACTGCAACGTAGATTTCGCTATCGTTAGTGCTGGTATTGCCCCACTACAGCAAAGACGTTATAGGTGATAGCTCCACTATAACGTAGTATCGCTGTCGTGAGTGTTGAGCTAGTTCCACCACGACGTAGTAATCGCTGTCGTTCGTGTTGAGATGACTCCACTACCACAAAGACGTTGGGAGTGATGGATTTTTCCACTACAACGTAGTTAAAGGATTACACATGGCTTGTTAAAGTTTTCAGCTACAGATGGCCTTGTTAAAGTTTTTAGTTATAGATTTCATGCAAAAGTCTTCAGTTATGCATTGCTTTATCAAACATTTAGAAACACATTGCTTTGCAAGGTTTATGACATGTTTCAGCAGTATGGCATTTATGTATTTTCAAAGCATGTGATTTCTAAAATATGTTATTTAAAGTATTTCAAAGTTTATGAATGATTCTTAAATTATGTTATTTATAGTTTGTCACTCACTGGGCGTTAGCTCATTCTTTCAAATGTTTTATCACTTTTCAGGTAGAGATCGTGATTCTCGAGCCTGACTTATTTCTGTCTGTTTGCTGTCAAAGTTTGAGTTTTGTTTAGGTCATAATCAGGACTCTTTATATGCATGTTTTGGTTTGTAAAATTTTATAACAAGTGTGTTGGGTGGTATAGGACACTGGTGACGTCACGTATGTATGTGAATTTTATTTACATGTTATCAGTTATTTTCGCTGCATGTTTCTCAAAGTAAGTTACGTTAAGCCGTCAGTGGTGCCGTAAGTTAAGAATGTTACTTTGGTTTCACGATATCTCTTAGGCTAAGAGTAGAGAGTCAGGGAGAGGGTGTGACATACTTAGTTTTAAATGAAAGATTTGGGTTAAACTCATTATGTTCATGGGATTCAAATTGTTCAAAATAGCAAGGACAAAATGCTAGCTTGTCTCAAGCTACTTACAAAAACAAAATGTTGTCTAGACATAAGAGACAAAATTTCAAAAGAGATGTATTACCCTTTAGGCATGTAATTCATTTATCTTTGGAACAATGTCCTAAGACACCTTTAGAAGTTGAGGACCCGAGATGTATTCCTTATGCATCAACTATTGGGAGCTTGATGTATGCTATGTTATGTACGAGACACGACATTTGCTACGTTGTAGGAATAGTCAACAAGTATTAGTCAAATAATACTCAACAAGTATTCGTCAAATATTGGATATGATCATTGAATTGTCGTTAAGAATATCCTTAAACCATTAGTGGTAAATTCACCCAGCAGAAATTTTAAACAACTCGTGAAGGGTCGACTTACTAATTATGGTTATATCGGGTGGACTCAAATATATCTACAGTGAGGAGAGTACAACTACAGGCTATAGTGGATAGTTTCGATTAGTTAACAAATGTTTATTAAGTCTGTTAAAATAGTTTAGTCTAAGAGATGGTGTGAAGGAAACAAGTAATTTTCCAAACTTAACGGCACTCACTGACGACTTAACTTATTTTACTCGGAAAAACGTTCTGCGAAAATAACTAATAAACATGTAAATTAAAATTTTCATACATAACTTGTCACAGAGGTGTTCCATACCACCCAGTACACTCGTTATAATATTTTACAGACCACAACATGCATATAAAGAGTCATGATTATGACCTAAGCAAAACTCAAACTTGACAGCAGACATGCATCGATAGGTCAGGCTCCGGAATGACGATATCTATTTGTAAAGTGAGAAAATATTTGAAAGAATGAGCTAACGCCCAGTGAGTGACAAGTTGTTAACAACATAATTTAGAAATCATTCATAAACTTTGAAATACTTTAAATAACATACTTTAGAAATCACATGCTTTCGAAATACTTAAATATCATACTGTTGAAACATCTCATAAACTTGAATAAGCAGTGTGTTTCTAAATTTTTCATAAAGCAATGCATAATTGAAAGCTTTTGCAAGAAATCTATAACTGAAACTTTAACAAGCCATATATAATCATTTAACAATGTTGTAGTGAAGAAATCTAGCACTTCCAACGTCTTTGTCATAGTGCAGTCATCTCAACACTAATGATAACTATAACTACGTCATGGTGGGATCATTACCAACAACGTCTTTTTCATGGTGGAGCTAACTCAACACTCACAACAACGATACTCATTATAGTAGGGCTAGCATCTATAATGTCTTTGTTGTAGTGGGGCGATGCCAACACTAACGACAGCAAAATCTATATTGCAGTGGACCAACATAAGCAACCTCTTTGCCATAGTGGAGCAAGCTCGACACTCACGACAATGTTATCTATGTTGTAGCAAAGCAACCGCTCACAACGTCTTTGCCATGGTGGGGCGAACCCAACACTCATGACAGTGAAATTCTCTACTGTGCACAATTAGTATACTAGCCTCAGGCTCAATCATGAATACACATGCTTGTACTGAAATTCTCATAAATCACTAAAACAATTCTTAAATACCTTTGACTTAAGTATTCATATTGAAATACTTATAAAACTTAGATCGTTCAAATCATACTGGAATTTCATTTAGAAATACTAAGGCATGCTTAAATCATATATTAATGAAATCTCGTAAAACGTGAAAATATCTTAGACCTTTTAACACATCGAGTGATGCTTTCTAACACATCATAAATTATGAATCTAATCTTTACGTAACAAGTTGGCTTATGTGAATTATTGTTTTAATGAATTTTTGGAGGAAGATTGCGCAAAAATATGGACGAATAAGGTTGAAGAAACATTTTGTCGATTGTGTGATGATTATTATATAAGAATGTCAATGCTAAAAGAAAAATATTCATAAACACAATCATCCACACCAATCGAAGGATTTGGGTTTCAAAGTCAAAGTGAAATGCCTTCTATCTCATCTAATGAATCTTATAAGGCACATGCTGCTGTTCACGATAGATTTAAACAAAGTAATAAAACAGGCCTAGTTGATGCTAAAAGGGAGGTGACTCGTTATCTAGACGAGGCCCATATAGAAGAGGAACATTTAGATTTGTTAAATTGGTGGAAGGTGAATTCCTCTCGATTTAAGATTATTAGCCAAGTAGCCAGGGACATCTACAGTATTTCTAGATCAACTGTGCCATCTGAATCATCCTTTAGCACGGGAGGACGGGTGTTAGATTCTTTTCGAAGTTCATTAACTCCTCAAACTTGAAAGGCACTCATTTGTTCTTAGAATTGGATTCAGTCTAAATCTTTGGATGACATGATTGATGAAATTGACGGAGCTGAAGAAATTGATGAAGGTAGTATGTAATGTCACCTTTAAATTAGTACTTTATTTAATTCATTGTTTAACAATTTGTATTTAAATTATCTCATTTAAGCTAATCGTTTTTTCACATTTATTTTGATCTATAATTCATAAACATACGAAAGGAGATTAAAGCTACATTTGAGAATTTGAATTTATTTTAATTCTCTCAACATGCGAAGCCAACAGGAGGAAAACTACTATTGAATATGGTATGAGAATCTTCCCTATGGTCTATTTGTTAAACCTGCTGTTTTGAAGGTCTTTTTTTCATCTTTCTCTTGCCTTTTTTGTTTTGTATATGCTTTGCATTTAGTTGAACTTGTTGTGGGTTCTTTTTGAATTCTTGAATTTATGAGCATTTTTTGACTGAGTATCTTCTTTATGGTCTCTCTGTTAAACCTACTCTTTTGAAGGTCTTTTTTCACCTTCTTCTTGGGTTTTCTCACCCAATTCAAGCCATGTAAATGTGGATATGGGGTCTAATAAATACTAATAGTATAAACCAATAATTTGTTCTTATATTTATATGTTCTGAAGGAAATATGCTATATTTGGGATTTTATCAAGACTTAAAGTATTGTGGAGCCAAGTGTTGTGAATTAGTTTAAGAGCAATTAGTATTTGACATTAGCATCTGTAATTTCCTTTTTGTCTTCTCTTTTTATGTCTGAAGTCAGGCGTGAAATTTTGTTATCTTAACTTTAACTTCATGGGTTGGTGTTATTGGTAGTTTTCTCATTAAAATAAAAAGGAAAAAGAAAAAAAAACTATTACATAGTTTTAATGAGTTAATTTAGTTTTAATCTGACTTAGTTTAGTTTAGTTTAGTTTCGTTTGAATTGGGGCACAGACATAATTCTTATTATGTGCTCTACTTAGATACGTGTTTCACATGTGCATTAAAAATATTTATTTATGTGTTATGTCTTTATTGAAATGGAAATGAAATTTATTTGCTTGTAACTTTTTTGGGTTAGATATATTACATACACAAAAGAGGAGGAAGCTGTTCGATGTATCCAAGATGTACATCAGTTTGTCTTGGAGGGCAAACCATAAAGGTTAGTCCATATATGAGTTATAAATTCTAGAGTAAATTTTGAATCTTCTATGTAATGGATTGGTGAAAATTTTGTATTTTGTCAGCCAGCTTTCTTTGTGTGCGTCAATATCAGGGCATGCTTTGGAACGACGAAGTATTGTCATGCTTGGTTTAGGAATGTGGTATGCTTTTTTTAATCTGTTTCCCTTGTTTTTGACTTTTGTAGTTTTACCAATGGAAAATTTCATAACTTTTACATCTACTTCGGATCATAACGTTGTCAACTAATGTTTCAGCCTTACACCAACCCTGATTGTTTGGGTTGGTTCTCAAGAAGATAGTTTCACAAAAGATGAAATCATTTCTGCATACACAAGGTGTGATAATCATTTTGTATTTAGAATTGTTGTTGTGCTTTTGATGCTGGATTTCTCATAAGTTTGTGTTTGTGTTTGTTTCTTTTTTTATTTTGTTTCTTTTTTTGGTTTTTAATTTTGAGATTGAGATTTATTGCTTGATTATTTTTTATCTTGCTATTAAAAAGCTTGACCCTATGAGATATCCTGGAGGCTGTGGAAAGAGAAATGATATTTGACTACATGTTGTGTGGAATGACATAACAATAGTTTGCTCTAAATTTGTTTCATATCAAAGAAAAGAAAAACAAAGAAAAAGAAAAAGAGGTAGAATCTGCCTTGTGAAAAGCCTGTGATTATAGACTTAACTTGTGATAATCCATTGTTTTAGCAATAACTTGTACTACACTACCGTGTAATCATCACTTCCTGACTTTGTTAGCTAGAATTGTTTGATACACATATGACATACCCCTAGTTTTTCTGTCTTTGTATTGTTGTAACTTGGGAAGATTTTTAATATTGAACATGGTAATATAATTCTGCAATATCCTGGGGTAGTGACTTAAAACACCGATGTGATTGGAATCATAAGCTTTTATTTGTGTCTCATGTGTTTAGATCGTGTTAGGGAATGAATTATAAATTCTTAGATTCATGCAATCTAAAGTCTGATACATAAAGTATAATATAAGATGGTAAATTTCAAAAAGAACTTTTAGGATATAATGGAAATTAGTTACGTTAAAACTCCTGTTATTTTGTTATTGGTGGTTATTATGTTATCACCCACTTATGTGTACTTCCAATGGGTATTTATATTGCCCATTTTTAATATTAAAGATTGAGCAAGTTATTTAATCTCTGTGTTAGTATAATATAGTATCGGTTGATATTTATTGAGAAACTTCTGAGAGTTCATTTGATTCGATGCCAACAAAGAAGAAGGAACGCTTTCGCCCAATCCGCCACCACCCCCACCGACAAACTCATCGTCAAACACATCGAATCTTCTTCTCAATCTGCCATTGAACACTATGCAAATTCCCATTTCCTTCATCATTTTGATAGCACCAGCCTTGTCCTTGTAGGATCCTCTCACTGAGACGAAGGATACTTCCTAGTGTCAAGCCATGATTATTGACCTCACAGTGAAGAACAAGCTCGGATTTGTTGATGGAACGATCAGTCAGCCTTTTGGAGAAGTGCAACAGTCTTGGGCTGATAATATCAAAAAAATTATGGACTTCACTTCTAATCGACCCGACCTGACCCGAATCAGGCTGACCTAATTTGGGTCGGATAACATGTAGAACCGACAGTTTTTGGGTCGGGTCGGTTTGGAATTAAACCGGCCCGACCCAGCCCAATTACACCCTTAATTTCAACTATAACCTCTTCAATTTCTTCAAAAACTTCAATCGCTCAAAATAGTGAATTTCCAGCGCTGAGAAGTTTCTTCCACAATTTTCTTGGTTTTCTTGGCTGAACTGTTTCAAATTGAATTGTCCTTCCTCTCACTTTTCTACACAATTTATACACAAATTTTACTTAATTTGTTCAAGAATTGAACTCAATTTCATCATTCTTTCCACTATGTTCATGTAAAATTTGTCCAATTTTTTTCGGCCTTACTCTCATGTTCCTTTCTTTTCTTTCTTCAAATTTCTTTCTTCTCTTCTTCTTGATCTCTTCGATTCAGCCCAAATTACATAATTTATAATGATTTCCCACCGTTAATTTCATCCAATTGAGAAGAATGTTTTGAAAAAGTTAAGTTCCTTCTTATCTCTCGGCCCACTTTTTAAAAAACCCAAAATTTCTCTTTTTTTTTTTTAACTAATTGATAATTATCAACCCACTTTGTCATAATAATAATAAGAATAATAATTTCAAAATTATTTTCTTTTCCTCTTTCCTTTTTCTTTTCTTTTTCTTTTTCATTCTTTTTTTAAACAAAATTACCAAATTACCCTTCAATTCTTTTTTTAAAAAATTACTAAAATGCCATTCTGTTATTTTATTATTATTTTTACAACAAACAACTTGAAATACAGAAATAGGGTATTACAACTATCACCTCCTTTTAGAAATTTTTTTCACGAAATTCAAAAATCTTCACTCAAGCAAAAACAAGTACTTGCTTCTTATTTGAAATTTTGTTTTCCATGTCACTTCTTCTACTTCATGATGTCTCCAAAAGTTTCACGAGGGAAATTGTCTTATTCCTCGGTTCTTATTCTTTCCTGTCTAAAATCTTTATCGGTTCTTCCTCGTAACATAAATTTTCCCTTAGCCCAACTGATTGCTCTGGCAACACATGCGAAGGAACCTGAACATACTTCCTTAACATAGACACATGGAAAACATCATGTATTCTTGTAGTTTCTGCTAGTAACTCAAGTCAATAAGCTACTAGTCGTACTATTCCGATAATCCGGTAAGGTTAAATGTATATAGGACTTAGCTTACATTTTTGTCCAAATCGAAAAACACCTTTCCATGGGGATAACTTCAAGAAAACTCTATCTTTGACCCCAAATACTAAATTTTTCTTACTTCAGCATAACTTTCCTAACGATCTTGAGCTGTCTTTAGATTTTCTTTGATTAACTTCACATTTTCTGTTGTAACTTAAACTAACTCAGGACCAACAAATTTCCGTTCACCTACCGCATTCCAACATATTATATCGGGTGGACTTAAATATATCTACAGTGAGGAGAGTACAACTACGAACTATAGTGGACAGTTATGATTAGTTCACAAATGTTGATTAACTTGGTTACAATAGTTTATTCTAAGAGATGGCATGAAGCTAGCAAGTAACGTTTCTAACTTAACGACACTCATTGACGGCTTAACTTATTTTGCTTTGAAAAACGTGCAGTCCAATAACTAATAAACATGTAGATTAAAACTTACGTACATAACTTCACACAGATGTCCCATACCACCCAATACAATCGTTATAATATTTTACAGGCCAAAACATGGATATAAAAAATCATGATTATGACCTAAACAAAACTCAAACTTGACAGTAGACATGCAGCGATAGGTCTGGCTCGAGAATCACGATCTCTACTTGAAAAGTGAGAAACATTTGAAAGAATGAACTAACGCTCAGTGAGTGACAATTTGTTAACAACATACTTTAGAAATAATTCATAAACTTTGAAATACTTTAAATAACATACTTTAGAAATCCCATGCTTTAAAAATACATAAATACCATACAGCTAAAACATCTCATAAACTTGAATAAGCAGTATGTTTCTAAATCTTTCATAAAGCAATGCATATTGAAAGCTTTTGCAAAAAATTTGTAACTTAAAACTTTAACAAGCCATGTGTAATCCTTTAACTACGTTGTAGTGGGGAAAATCCAGCACTCCCAACGTCTTTGTCGTAGTGGAGTCATCTTAACACTAACGATAACGACAGCTACATCGTGGTGGGATCAGTACCAACACTGTCATTTCAGTGGTGGAGCTAGCTCAACACTCACGACATCGATACAACGTTATAGTAGGGCTTGCACCTATAACGTCTTTGTCGTAGTGGGGCGAATCCAACACAAACGACCGTGTAATACTCTAGTATGCACACTTAGTATCTAGCCTCATGCTCAGTCATGAATGCACATGTTGTACTGAAATTCTCATAAATCACTAAAACAGTTCTTAAATACCTTTGGGTTAAGTATTTATTATAAAATACTTATAAAACTTAAATCTTTCAAATCATACTGGAATTTCATTTAGAAATACTAAGGCATGCTTAAATCATACTTTACTTAAATCTCATAAAACGTGAAAATATCTTCAGCCTTTTAACACATCGAGTTATGCTTTTTAGCATATCATAAATCACGCATTAAACTTTACGTAGCATATTTTTTGCATAAAGAACAATAAATATTCAATATATTTGGCTTAAGAAACTTATCTCGTAAAATGTGTTTAATTCGAGAATACTTTAAAGAAATTCATACTATGCATGCTTTAAAATCATAATTTAAAATTATAAGTCACTCATAAACTTGATGAGACGTTCTCGATTCATAAACTTCTACGATCGTCAAATTCTCTAAAAATTGTTAAAAACCGACGGATTAAACTGAGCCGATAACTAAACCGTTGCTACGTTAAATTCCTTAAATACCCCTTAATTTTCTCCTTAATCAATGGTAAAATGAGAATTTAACATAAATATACTAATTGGGTTAAGGTAAATAAGCAATTTGTCCACTGATGTTTACAGACAAACAATGACAGTATCCTTTTTAATGACGGATAGTTCAAAACATCTTCTTCAACCTTTGAATTTTCTCCAATTTTGAACCGAGTTTTCAGCAACAACTTCGACAACACTCCGGAAAAATTCTCATTTTCTAGTCAAAATTGGACGTTCTAACCATTACCAAACAATTACCCATAACTTAAACTACATTACCTCAAGTTTGGCCATCCAATTTGCTCTCAATCCACGGAAATTCAAGCTTAAAATTTTGTTGCTCTTTTTTTCGACGAGATTTTCTACAATTTTCAAACTTTAAATTCACCATTTTCAGCTGAAATTAATCAAACTAATTTGTACGAAATCAAAGAAGAACTTCTTATTGAGCTTACCACCAAATTTGAAGCTCTAATTTCCACTCTAACCTCTTCAATTTCTTCAAAAACGTCAATTGCTTAAAACTGAATTTTTAGCGCTGACGAGTTTGTTCTTTGATTTTCTTTGTTTACTTGGCCAAATTTCTTCAAATGGAGTTGTCCTTCAGCTTCCTTTCTCTTTTGTACACAATTTAGACACAAATTTCACTCAATTTGGTCAAGAATTGAGCTCAATTACATCATTCTTTCCACTATGTTCCTGAAATATTTGTCCAGTTTTTTTCCAGCCTTACTCTCGGGTTCCTTTCTTTCTTTTTTTCTTCAAATTTCTTTGTTCTCTTCTTCTTCCTCTCTTCAATTTAGCCCAAACTACATAATTCTCCACCGTTAATTTCATCCCATTAAGAAAATTGAGAAGTCTTTTTAAAAAAATTCACTTCCTTCTTTATCATTCTGCCCAATATTTTTTTTTAAAAAAAAAACAAATTTTCTCCCTTTTTTTATAAAAAAAAACTAATTGATAATTATCGACTCACTTTGTCAGAATGATGATGATAATAATAATAATTTCTTCAAAATTATTTTCTTTTTTCTTTTTTTCTTTTTCTTTTCTTTTTCTTTTTATTTCGTATTTCTAAACAAAACTACCAAATTACCCTTCCATTTTTTTAACAAAATTTCTAAAATATCCTTTATTATATTATTATTATTTTTACAACAAAAAACTTCAAATATAAAGATTGAGTATTACAGTGGGTTCTTATTCATGAAATGAAAGTAGCTAGATTCATGAAATGAATGTTTTGTTTGCTAAATTGGATATATTATAGTTTAGGCGTTAGATCCAAGCTTTATTTTGTAATATTGTTGTAATAATTATTGTAATTTCCCATTTGTTTTATGGGCTCTACTAATGTGTTAAGAAGGGTATGTAAAATTTTGGGAATCAATAGAGTGAAATTAGGTTGTAATCAAAGAAACAATGGAGGTTGCTCACTATTGGAAAAAGGGGAATTGGAGAAAATGGCAAAAATGGAGGAGTCACTTTGATTTTTCGCAAAATAGTTAGAGGATAAGATTTATGGCAAATCACTAAATTTGCACGTTGTAGGGTGGTGTAACTATTCCAAAAATGCCCCTTAGATGTAATCTACTATTTCCAATTTGTAGGAAAAATAGTTATATATTTGTTTTTTAAAAGAATAAATCTTGCTATATCTAAATATATTCTTTCTTCCTTCCTTTCCTCTAACTTTAACCTCTTTCTATTATATTTTCTTTACGCAGACGAAAAACAAAAATATGTGAAAACACACAATCCATTCTTTCTTCCTTCCTCAACCTTCCTCATTTTCTCAATTCACCAACCTCTTTATATAATCCTTCCTCCACCTTCTTTTGAAAGGCCCTAACCCTCAGATAG
>JBBPDJ010000003.1:12450626-12464778 GCA_037974625.1 Cucumis cinereus
ATTAGCTCTTCTGCTGCTACTGATATGTCCCATGGAAATTCATTTTTACTTCACAACGAAGGAAGAGGAAGGCACGTGGGCAGGTCATCTGGTGACATACTGAATGCCAATAGCAATGGTTTTGTAGATAATGGTGAAAGTAGCATAATCTCAAATATATTGTCAATGGACTTCAATATGTGGGACAACACATTAACATCCCAGAATTTGGCTATGCTTTTGGGTGAAACTGACAAACAATCACCAAGTTCCAGGAAGGTGCAAAGCAACAATCAGTCCAGATTCTCCTTTGCAAGGCAGGAAGATTCTAAAGGTCAAGATTTTAGGATACAACCTTCTCTTGATATCATAGGACAAATGCAGAGAAATCAGTCTTTAAGGCGTGATTTCCCAGAAAATGGAAATGTGCATTTGGACAAGTTTCACAATAGTGGTGGCTTCTATTCTAATAGTTATGATGGATCAGTAAGTCATTCAAGCAATCAATCCCTTAATTCCTCAAATAAGCTCTCTGGTGAGTAGTATTTATTTATTATTATTATTATAAGTTATTCTTGCATCTGTTTTGAGTTTGAGATTTTCATATTTAATTGTTGTATATTTTTTAGATTGTTTTCAAATGGTTTTAATTTCCTATCACCTTTATATATTTTTCCTTCATGTATTTTTTCTTGCACGTTACGGGTAGTGTTGGTGAAAATATCCTTTTAGTGCCTTTTCTCAACAGCAGAATCCCAATTTCTCCTGTTTTTGATATTTTTTCTTCGAGCAAATTCTACAGTAAATTAGAGTCTATCTTGTTTCTTTCAATTCATTCATTTATCTATGGGAGTTGAAGTAGTGTTCCTGAACTTATTCTTGATGTTTACTCTGAAGTTCCCTTTTGAATCAGTTGTTTTACTTGTTTTGAATAGAAACCTTCTCACAGACTCTTTTACAGCAGTTTCAAGAGCTCAAATCTCGGCTCCACCTGGTTTCTCTGTTCCAAGCCGGGTGCCACCCCCTGGTTTCTCTTCTCATGACAGAGTCGATCATGTTTCTGATTCCCTCTCTGGTTTGTGTTTTCTTTGCTTAGTAAAGTAATCTTAAGAAATTTTGTACCTTTGTTCTCTGTGTTAAACACTTACCTCTTTATTCAGGAAATCATCTGCTAGAAGCTTCTTCCTTATTGAGAAATTCATATCAGGCAAATCAAAATGGAAATAATATTAGCACTGGTGATATTGAGTTTATGGATCCTGCAATTTTGGCAGTTGGTAAAGGGAGGCGTCAGATAGGTCTTAATAATACTGGTCTAGACATTAGGACACCATTTTCTCCTTCATTAGGTTCTTTTGATAATGAAGCAAGCCTTCAGTTACTGATGCAAAGATCTCTGAACCCCCAGCAGAGATACACCGATGTCGGTGACGGGTTCTCCCATCTTGGGGATTCCTATGGCATTTCTTCAAGGCTTGTAGAGCAATCGCAGGTTAACAATCTATCTAATTTTGCACAGATGTCTCTCCAACATTCTAGAAATGGGCTTATGTCACATGGCCACTGGGATGGTTGGAATGAGGTTCAAGGTGGAAACAATATTGGTGTGGCAGATATATTGAGAAATGATAGGCTTGGATATAACAAATATTATGCTGGGTATGAAGACTCGAAGTTTCGCATGCCCAGCTCAAGTGATCTATATAACAGAACCTTTGGAATGTGATATTTGGTGAATGAAATGATGTGAGCACCTAGATTGGTGGCAGCGTTTGAGCAAAGAAATAGGATTTACCTTGTGAGGTCTATGAACGTGTAGCCATGATGTCAGTGAGTGATTCATAATCCGGCCTTGATGGCAGCCTGATGAAGATTTGTGCCCCTGATGGAATCGGATCATGTTACCACCAGGTAAGAGTTGCAAGTATATTTTCCATTTGATTGCCATCACTCTAACGAACTCCGCACAATGCATATCTATATCTAACAATTTATTCTTAACACCCCCCCACCCCCCCCCACCCCCCCAAAAAAAAAAAAAGAAAAGAAAAGAAAAAGAAATAAAAAATAAAATAAAGGGAGAGCTCTACGATGGTAGAGGACTGCTTCTTTTCTTTTCTTTTCTTTTCTTTTCTTTTGGGCTTGAAGAAATTGGGTTCTCGAACCATTTTTTCTTTTTTTACTGTTTTTTTATGCCTTCATTGCCTCAATAGTGTTAAAAATGTATTGATTGGAGCTAACCTTGGAATCATTCCTCCATGTCTTGTGATTGGCTACCTGCTGACTTTTGTTGTTCTACTTGCCCCATTTGTGTCTGTGTAGGTGTGATATAAGCTCACGTGATTGTGTCGCGGCAAGTTGTATATTGGCAACGATTATTTGACAGGAAGTTGTACATGTCTGTCAATCTCGTAGGGCGACCCTCCCTCCAACTGTTGAATATTTTGTTCCTTGCTAACAGCGAAGAGTAAAAGAATCTGCTTTTTTGGCTCTCAAAACCTTAAAAGTTGAGATTGAAGTTCCGACTTCACAAAGGCTATATGTGAATCAACAATTTGATATGTACTCTGATTTTTTTTTCTTACAACTGTTTTACTTAGTCTCTTAGAATTATAGATAAATAGTTCAAAGATCCAGCTGTTTGAGAACAGAGATTTGATGGAGTTCCTGCCCTCACGAGGTAATAACCCATTCTTCCTTCGATTTATTACTATTTCGATTTCAAGGAGGTTGAGATTTGGTTCATTGCAGTTAAGTAATTCTCGAGCGTAAACTGTGGAAAAAGCACATATCGATTCTTGCCTCCATTAAGAATTGCCCATTTAATTGGATGGATCAAATCCATTCTCTTCCTAGCTCCCTCCCCCAAGTAATTCAAACACTCGAGACAAGAGTATCAAAATTGCCGGTACAGTTCTACTGGCTGTGAAAGCATCACATCAAATGAATTTACCGGTTTCACAGTATGCTGGTCGATACTATGAACTTGTATTGTTTCAGGATCTCTATCTTGCCTATTTCTTGCAGAAACTGAACAAGTTTCCCACTAGAGTTGGAATTTTGATTCAGTGGGAGCTTGAATTGCACAGTTCCTTTAATCAAATCAAATGAAGTTTGGGCCTTTTCGTGTTGGTTGGAAGAAATGTTCTTTTGATCCTTAGTTTTAATCAAACAAGGTTGGATCAGGTAATGCGATTGCGCAAGATATTAGAATTATGCATTTACAGTCCTTTTAAAACAGCAGAGGTTTCAAATATCAAGCATAATTATCTCCAAAAAAAAAAAAAAAAAAAATATCAAGCATAATTTTAGAAATTTCTACGTGGGCCATTCACTTCAATAATTCATTTTAAGCCATTAAGAAGACAAATGTATAGCGAATGCAAATAGTACAGTAATTTAAATTGGAAATATTGCATTTAATTTATTTAAGTTAATTTCAATTTTTCTTTTAAATTTTCAGGTTTCGTTTTATTTATTTATTAATTAAGCCCACACACCGCTAAATAGATTAAGTATTTAAGAAAGATTTAAGCCGCGAAATAAAGATGTAAATAATCATGAGAAATGGGGATGAAACAGAAAAAAGAAGGAAAAAAAAAAGGAATGGTTACCCATTTTCAGATTTATTTTCATTCCAATGGATGTCCAATTAAAAAATTTTGTTTTAAACTAATCATTCAATTACATTTAACTGAGTTATGTTTTTTCTTGTTTTAATGAAACTACCGATGGATTAATATCATACTATCATCATTAGAAATTTGGTTTGTGGGCTTTGGAAAGGGGTAACCATACTAGGTCATTTATAACATTTGGGAAACTAGAGGAGCAACCTCCTTGTGCTTGGAAAGGAAATAATGTCTCAAATGTTATCTGAGTTTTACAACAGTATACTCTAGCTTTTCTTGACTTACAAAAATCTAAAGTTTGGTACATCGTCTTTTAACTTTTCGATATTCATAATTATAGAAAAATCTTTTAAGTTTTGTTAAATTCGCGTTTAGGGCTTTGGAGTTTTCAAACTTAACAAACTATTTCTTCTGAATTTTGCATTTTTGTGGTATATTTGGTCCCTACACTAGTTTTTGCAATTATTTCATGGTTAAAATATCGAAAATCAAGGGAACCAAAAAGTTTTATGAAAGGATGGTGACAATAGTATCTCCATAGGCCATAATATTATTATTAGAAGCTAATGATAACTTGGCCCACAAAGACAATGTTGGTCTCCTTAAATGAGGTCATTGCCACTTGCCATACACAAATCTAACCATATCCTCTTAAAACACTAATCCAATCAAGAGGGTTGGATTTGGGGATTTCTGTGGCTACCAATTGTAATTGCAATTTGCCCCCTCCCCCTTTTCTTTATTTTATTCTACAATTTAAAACTCTTCTTAATTACAACTCTCACCCTCTTATCTTCATTTATTACAACAATGACAATGATCGTTGGCCCCACCACCATATATTTTACAACTTCTCCTCTTGCCCATTGGGTTGTCTTCTTCTACTCCACAAGTTATATATATTTAATATTAAGAAACCAACCAAAACTTTAAACACATTTCAATTTTTATATATTTCTATTGAAAAAGTTCAAATTACAGAAAAAAAACCATATAATAATTGTGGAAAAGGATTTCCAAACGACAAAAATTGAATTCTCAAAACAAATTTTTTTACAATTTCTACTGTTACGTAAATTTGAGCGTTAAAATTTAACATTTTTATAAGTTTAATAATTTAATTTTTACAATCAAAAGTTTAAATATATAATTGTAACTATCTTTACAATTTGTCCTTAAAAAATATTTCTAATGTAGACCCCACATAGTGCTAAAAACCTAACCAGTCCAATAGCAAAACAAGACAAACGAAGTTCCAGTGGGACCCATTGATGGGCTAAAGGGAACAAAGGGCCAAACAAATCCAAATGGGCTTGGGCCCACCATGTGCTCCAAGGCCCACTTATAGTATCTATTGTGATATAGCTGGCCTTCAAAAATCATTATGTGAGAGAGAGAGAGAAAAAAAGGTGAGATTTTCAATTCAACTTATTGTTAAAAGGAGTAAAGTTTGAGGATTCAAAACCTTAATGCCTTAATACAGAAATAAAATAAAATAAAATAAAATAAAATAGAAATAAAAAATAAAAACAAAAAGCACTGAAACCTTAATAGTAGAAAAAGATATCATTAAAAAATGATGGATGCGTCTTCCACAATACCACATATGGTTTTTGCTCAATTTGAAATTACATTTATGGGGAAAATGGGTAATCATAATAAAGAGACGGTCCTATTGTGGACCCTACATTTTTCTTTTTCTGTTTTTCCACTTCCTCCTCTCCATTTTTTTAATTTGTATAAACACCCCATATTTTCGTATAAATTCCTTTATAGATTATCTTATTGGATTAAAATACTATTTTAATCTTTGTATTTTAAGGTTTGTTCCATTTGTTGGGCTACGACAAAGTGTGAGAAGAACAATTGTCATAAGTCGAAGGCACACCACATAAAATTTTATGCTCATTGGTATCTATATAAATGAAAAACATGTATCAAGTTTTGGTACTATGTCTTTCTCCTTTTATCTTAAAAGATTCTAATACAGTCCATATATGTTTAATGACACCTATTGAATATATTTTATCTATCGAATCCTACTCGAACATCAGTTTAGGTTCACACTTCACAACATAATAAATGTCAATTAGATTACTAATTGAACCTTCCCTACCTTGGACATTCTTGCTTCCAAAAGAGTACTAAAGAATAATAATAAGTTAACGTAACGTTCTTAGTTTGAAATATACTATTTGGAAAATTTGAGACTTGAGAGAGCTCTTAGAAGTCTCTACATGTTTATATATATACTAATTAGCAAGCATATAGTTTGAGATAAATAATCTCTCTTATACGTAAATTTGTACATTGATGGACAATTTTAATAACAATAATGATAAATTCGTAATGGTTCAAAAAAAAAAAAAATCAAATAATCACTCTTCAAACAACAAAATCTAGAATTTGTGTGGTGCTTAGCCGCCAACGCTCCAACGCTCCAACATGTCTGATCAATAATAATTTAGAGAGCTAAAAGAATGGAGTACTCAAAGTGTGTTCATCATATTTCAAAATATCTTAAGCCTTTTGATTATATAGAAACATGATTCTATGACAATTAGTTGGTTAATTATTAGTCTCCTGAATAATTAATTTGACCGTGACTAAATTGATTTAACTATTATGAATGAATTAGCAAACTTAAGCTACAAAGTCAGGTCTAAACATGCAAGCATATTTTACCTATCATGTGCATGCAAGCATATTTTACTTATCATGTGCATGCCTTCAAGGGTTTTTCTCTTACAAGCCATTGCCGACTAGGGTCAACCTTCTCGTATTCTTTAGTCATGACCAATCTTATAGGTCGACTTTCAAGGTCCATGTTGATTTTTTGATTTATTTTGAGAGGCTCGATCCCTTATAGTTGATCATATTGGTCGACCTCCACACTTAATCAATTAACTTACTTATCTTAAACTGATAAATTAGGTTTTTCTCGTAAGACTAGTTACTAAACCCTACTTTTTAATTCCGTATAAACGTCTGTTTCTCCTAGTTAAAAAGAAATTGGTCAAAATTTTCTAATGTCTTAATACCTAAGTAGTGAATATTATTGTGCCTAACATTTGGAAAAAGTAAAAAGAAAAATGCATGTTCCAATATCATCTATGATTTTCAATCTAAATATTCATAAATGGAGAGATACCTTAAGCTTTCATTGGATTCTAATTCTATCTAAAGCAAAAATGGGATTGGAAAGGGATATCCTCATTCCTTCTTAAAGATTGACAAAATCTCTCAATATGCCTCATTTTGTTTTGATATATAGAATGAAAATAAATAAAGTTTTACCATTTTATTTTTGCAATAATTTGTATCATTATTATTGAACATCAAAATTAGATAAAATTGATTGAAAAAGATGTCACATCTAGATTTGAAATACTATCCTTTTCCTATGGTAGATATTTTTGTCACACCTTTTCCTTATCTTCAAAATCATATTTCTATCTTTTTTATTAAGATGGAAAATATGTACTATAACTCCTTTTCTTTTTGTTTGTTTGTTTCTTTTTTTTTAATTTTTATTTTCATCCCTCTTTTAAACTCTAAAGCTAACTTTCTCCAAAGTTAGGTTTGTCGATTAATTGAGAATATCAAAACTTTCACCATCGATATCGATATGGATTCTAAGTGCATGATATAAACCAACAACATATGGACTAACGTCAAGATTTTAAAATGATAAACATAGTGATAGTTAGCATAATTCAACTGTAATTAGCATATAATACCTTCTTTAAGGTTAGATATTCAAATTTCCGATCACTTGTTGTACTTGGAAAAAATGGGAATGATATTATATTTAGGGTAATTATATTGGGTATAACTTTTACAGATAATAGTTAAATGGGTGTTTGAGGTAAGGAGTGGATTGTTATAATTATATGTTATTATAATTGGGCAATTTTAATAGTTTTTGTTTGAGGTGTAGATTATTTTAGTTTAAGTTATAATAGTATGTGTTTGATGTGTAAACTATTTTAGCTTGATAAGGAAATAACAAACACGGTAGCAAATACTAAGAAAATGATGAATGTAAAATAATAAAAACCGTAGCAAAAAGTAGCAGATTGAGGATTTTGAAATAGTATTTACTGTAGCTATAGGTGATTATTATAGTTTTGTACAGTCCTTGCCCCAAACGGCCCTTTAATTGTATAACAACATTTTTAAAGAATTGAGAATATAAAAAAATCTATCAATGAGACTTCATTAGTGCCAGTGGTAGACTATAAAGCTAATTCATATTTTAAGTTGTATGTTAAGAATATTCAAGTGGGATTGATCATCATATCTTGTGGAGCGGTCAAATCTTGAGTCGAAGAACTTGTTCTTTTTCTCAAGATCTTTGATCTTAAGGCAATTCGTGTATCAAACCCAATTCTTAAAGTTGAAATTGAGTTGATTTGAAGGTTTTAGTGATTGAGGATTAAAGGTTCTCATTCCAAGTAAGTTTCTAATTTCAATTTCCTATAGTTTTCTTATCAAATACACATTTAAATTTAAATATTATGCATATGTAATTACAACAATAAATAAGGTGATAAAGAAGGCAGGAGGGTAAAAAAGTTGCTCCCTATCTCCATCTCCTTATTTAGCTTACAATTTTTTTTTTTACTATGATCTCTCTCTTATATATTACCTAAATTAGAAATTTTCTACCAGTTAGAGGTAAATTTCTACCACGTTTTTTTTTCTTTTGTAAAAGATAAAATTTGTTAATCATCTTCATGGATGTTTGTAGGGTGCTATCACCTTCTCTACACACAATTAACTCCCAAACCTAAACCTGAATTCTCACACCTTAAAATAGTTGGTGGCGACTCCAAACCTATTTATTTTAAGATTAAGTAATTAGAACTTCGACCACTCTGCGTCGCAATCACGTTGCGTCAGGGTGGACATCTCTTAGGTAAAGTCTTAAGAGGGTCATTGTGAAACTACCATTAATGTCGAACCAAATACTTAGACAAACCATGAATTGTCAAATCAAGAACTTGACAAAAAGTTGCTCATGCAAAAACTTTCTCTATTTCCTTCGGGATGCATTCTTGGCTTCGGCGTCCAAGACAGTTCAATGAAAGTCCCATCATGCATTTATCGAGAATAAAATATAATTTTTTTAGTACAACAATCATAGAGTTGGTAGATTAAAATACGATTTTACTTTAATACTTGAAAATTTGTAATTTTTGAATTTTGATTGACAATCTTCTTTTAACTATTTTCATGGATTAGAGCTATCTGCTATTTTGCTCATTTTTCAAGTTCATCAGCAAACTTGATTCTTTCCATGGATTAGGATTGGGATCCAACTGTAACAATGTTTTCGAAGTTTTAAAGTACACAAGAGAACTCTCTAAATAGCGTGGTTTACAAATTGAGGTGACAATAATTATTCCTCACAACATAATGAAAAAAATCCCCTCAAGAACAAAACAAAAAGAATGAAAATTAGAAGTTTGTAGAGAGAACGATAATGATGGTAAAGTTGTGAAAAGTTAAAATAATTTTGAAGAAGATGAAGTATAAAAAGACCATTGAAGTAAAAATCAATTTTTAATCTATGCCATTGGATGGATGGAGAAGTAAAATTAAAGGTGGAGATTGAAAGTTTTATAATGATTATTTTAAAAAAAAATTAATAGAGATAAAGAAAAGAGAAAACCCACGAGTTGGTAAGGGAACAAAAGTCTAATGTATGTGGGAAATGAGGATGCATGCAAATATCTTATAGAATTTCCATGCAAAAATCCCTCCAACCAAACAACCCATTTCTACATTATTATTACTTTTTTACTTTTCTTTTTGAATTTAACCTCGGGTTAAATCTCAATAATTCCATTCTTTTTAAAACGAAAGCAAATTTACAAATTTATTTTATTTATTTTGTTAATTTCAAAATAAACCACACAATTCACCAATTGCAAGATTTTAGACCCTTTGTGTCACGCATTCATAGCTCCAAGTGACACTATTTAGTAAGATCAGATTTGGCCGCCACATCACATTTTAAGTATTTTTCTATTAAGCTTCTTACAACTATAACTTCTTCGCTTGAATTTCGATTTGGTTGATTCAAGAGACTTCGAAATCGTTGTCCCGAGCTCTACAACATGGGCTATTCAATAATAAAATTATTAGTAAATAAGGTCAGATATGTTACCATCAAAATATTAATTAATTAATTTAAGATTTAGAGCCAAAAAACCAACAAATTTATACTATATGTAAAAGATGTCCTTGAAGTTTCAAAAGTTTCAAAAATACCTTTAAACTTATAAAAAGAGTTCAAAAGTACCCATTAAGTTTGGATTGAAATTATTAAAATTTCGTTTAAAAAATACCTCTAAACTTTCAAAAGTTTCAAAAATATTGTTAATAAAAGTTCAAAAATCCAGTTTTTGTGAATATTTGAACAGAAATCGATAATAATTCCCTGCGACAAAAATAATAACTTTAAAAATAAAAAAAGTTAAAAAATACTCTTACCATTAATATGATGATCGATTTATTTGAAGTTTTATTAAGTTCGAAAAGAACCAACTTTAAACAAATTTTATAGACATCAACATTTTCCCCCCCATATAGAAACTCTTATATTCTCTTAATTTTCGAATTATTAACTTACATCTAATTTTCTTAACCATAACAAAAACAAAAAGATTAAGTTAAAACATAAAATTTCATAAATTTCACAAAATTCCAAAATCAAAATCTTCTTATAATCCATACCAAAATGATAGATAGTCAAATAAAAAAAATATTTGGATTTTAATACAGGCTGAACTACTAATATACAATTTCGTTAACATATTTAAATCTTAAACTCATTTGGTGTTTTATTTATTGTCTTTTAACTACTATAGTTCTTATACCTCAATTAAAGTACGAAATTTTATTTATTTATTTTAATAAAAAAAATATCAAATAGTTAACAAAAAGGAGAGTAAAAGGGTATTGGAGAAGGGAGGTAAGATAGAAAAGGGAGGTAAGATAGAAAATAGATGGATGAGAAGATATTAGTGGTTTATGTCCATATATTTTTTAACTTTTTTTTTTTTTAGTTTAAGATTAATTTTTAAACTTTTGAAATTCCATGGATACTTTTGACATAAATTTTAATGGTTTCTATCCAAAACTAACAATGAAATATTTTTTTAACTCATTTTAAAAGTTTAAGGACAGTTTTTAAAATTTTGAAACTTCATGGACATTTTTGTTTAATTTAATCATTTAAACACATATCACAAGTATAAAAACTAAAATTAAAAAAATCTAAGATTTAAAATGAAAGTAGATGAAAAGTACAAAAATCAAAATGATTTACGTTATATATATATATATATACACACACACGAAAACTTACATTTTCGTCCTATACCTTTTACAAACATTTTAAATTTCTATTGGAGTAGAAATTCTACGAACTTTAAATGAAAATGAGATTTGAAATGATGTGTTAGTCATGTATAAGAGAAGCTTAGACGATGTTATAATTTTAGATCATTATTGAACCATTCAAAATTTTAAATGATTTCAATTAATTCGAACAAAATATTTGAACTTTTAAAAGTATAATTACATTTGAAATCAAATGATCGAAAGTGAAAAAAGATATATATATATATATATATTTTAATAATGTAGTTAGTAGGAGGGAAAATGAAAGAAAGATGAATGGTTAATTGAAGTAAAATTGGAAAGGATTAGAGTTTGGTCATAATCAAGATGATGGGAGATTGGGAAATGGCACCAAAACTATGATTGATTTGACAGTACAATGAGATTAAGAAAAAGGATGAAAGAGACATAAACACCCCATCACTATATTTAATACTAACGTGTGTGTGTGTATATATATATATATATATATATATATTATTTTATTTCTGGACAGAGCGTTTTGAATTTGAATTGTAATATTAAATTCATTTCATATTTTACAATTTTTAGTTTAATTTTATTTTTATCGTTCTCACACTTTACGATTTCATTTTTATTTTGCTCTTAATTCACAGTTTAATTTTATTTTTATCGTTATCACACTTTACAATTTTATTTTTGTTTTACTCTTAATTCATCATGCATTAAAACACTCTTAAGAATTCCAGTAATCTTAATTATATTCTAGTTCTTGAAACACTCTTAATTTAAAATATAATCTCTATTTTATTATAATAATAATAATAATAATAATAATATCATTTTATTTTAACCTTTTAGGAGTCACTCTCACACTTTTGGCTCCACTTTCTTCTTTTAATTTCCACAATGTACTAATTTCATTAAACTCATGGCTTTTTATTCTCTAATCATTTCACTTCATTTATTACCCTCTTCTCGTTTCTCTACCATTCCTAATTTTGGGAAATTGTCCCATAACAATGGCTAATTTAAAAGCAAAAATTAATTTTTCTAAAATTAAATCTCCGTTTTTCGTTTGAAATAAACGGAGAAAAATTTATTCGAACGAATTTTACAAAATGATGCTAATTTTGTATGATGAAAATTTTACAGTGCTATTTTTGACAATTTATTTTAAAAATTCTCTATTAAAATTATAAAATTCCTCCACTTTTTCTTTTTTTTTTATAGCTTAAATGACATTTCAAAATGTTATTGTTATACATTGAATTTAAGATTTATTAATAACACATTGGCTGAATTTAAGGTAGAGGGAACGATTTTGTCCTGGAATAGAAGAGAGATTTCTAATTGATTGTAATATTTTTTTTCGCACAGTAAAATTTTTATGGTATGCGATTTTTTTCTTAATTTGAAGTGTTCATCTTATGTTTTCGATTTTATTAATTATTATTTTTTATTTCTTTGTTATTTTTCTAGTAAGGATTTCCAAATATATTTATTAAATATAGAGTATGCATAGTTATTATTATTATTTTATTGATTTAGTCTAATAAATAAATAGGAGACAGTGTGACATAAACAGCTATATAAGGAAAAATAATGCATCAAATATTATTAAAGAGAGCAAGTGCTCCGAAAGGATACGATAAAAAAAAAATAATTGGTTTTTATATTTATGTCTATAAGAGGAGATGATGCCACGAACTAGTGTTGCTGTCCATTCACTACTTTGGTTACCATTTTTCAATTTTATAATTTTAATTTTCAATTATTATCATATTTACAATTTTATATTAATTAAGCTAAAAAGTGCTTTTAAGATGTGGAGAAAAAACTAGTCTAGAAAATATGACAATGCTTGCTTTTAAAAGGGAAAAATAGAGACAAATTAAGTGCATGAACAGATTTTTTTTTTTTTTTAATTATACAACTTTAACAAACATGAAAAAAAAAATTAAATAAATCCAACTTTTAAAATAGATTTTATAAGTCCTTAAGAATTAGCCAAACTCGCTGTTTTAAGTATTATATAAACATCTTTCTTCCTAGAAACATAATATAAATTCTAGAGATATAAACTATTTTGATCTTAAATTTTAAAATGTTATACATTTGGTTTTTATGTTTTGAGTATGGTTTCGATATAATCTCTAGATTTTACAATGTTACAATTTTAATCTTGAAATCTGAGTTTTGTTTCAATTTGATATCTAAGTTTCACAATTTATAGTTTTAACCTTAAATACTTACTTTCCATAACAATAATGTCTATTAATCAATTCAAAAATAACTATTTCAAATTTCAAATTTACTTTTCATAGTGATGAAAAGTAGCAAACTTTTTTACTTGATTATAATTCTTTTAGTTTTTAAAATCAGTTAATATACATCAACACTAAAGAGTAGAAGTAAGTATATGTACCAAATTGAAAAGAAACTCAAATTTCAAAAGTAAAATTGTAATATTTTAAAACCTAAGAATTAAATTTAAACCAAACTCAAACTACTTAAGAACAAAGAGGGACATTTGAAGATCTAAATTTGTTATTATAGTTGGCGAATTATAATAGTCCATATTTGAAATGCATACTATTGTAGACTATATTTAGAGTGCAAACTATCTTAATATGGGCAACATATAATGAACACCACAACGAAGAGATAGAGATAAAGATAAAGATGAGTGAAAATTAATAAATACAATAGCAAAAAAAATTGAAATAATACTTACTATTGAGTAGGTTATAAATAATGGTAAATACATCTATTATATTTTGACCCTAAATATCAAGTGGGTTATAATAACTCATATTACCGTTCAAACATCCAATAATGTAACATTTCAAAACTTACGAACTAAATAAAAACTACGTTAAAAGAGTAGAAAAGAAAAAAATATATATATATATAACTTTAGTCCTTATAAATTGAAATAATTCTGTAATATAAGGATAAGAGAGTAAAGAGCAAATGAACATCAACCATAAGAAATAAAAAACATTATCCATTAAAACAATATATATATATATATATATATATATATATATATATTATATTGATTTGTAGTGAAAATCTCCACCTGTATTCATTAAAGTTATATAAATTACAAGGGGGGGGGGGGGGGGGGGGAAATCTGAAACCACCACTTTTCTCCCTTTTTG
>JBBPDJ010000003.1:12465276-12485060 GCA_037974625.1 Cucumis cinereus
CCCCCCCCCCCCCCCCCCCAACATGAAAGCACCACGTTTCCTCATTTTTGGCCGCATTTCACTGTTTGTAAACACAAGCAGTCAGTCAGACAAGAAAAAGCAAATAAATGAAACTGCAGCTGTAACAATGAGCCAACCATGAATCACAGTCTTAGTTCAACTGACAATCTATAAGTTCAATTCTGAAAGGTAAAAAAAGAGGGCAAAAAGCTAACTAAATAAATTAAAAAATGTGCCCAAATGGAAGGGCTTTGTGGGGGCTTTGGTAAACTCAAGAATCTTGCTTTCAAGTTCTTGTAGATAAAACCAAAAACTTCCTATCCATACAAACAGGTATTATATTAGCGGACACACACACACAAGCACACACACATATCTATATTTATATATATACATATATATTTTCAGGTACAGAAATATGAAACATAGTATTTTTTTGTAATTAGGTATTAGTCAGGAATCAAGCCAGAGTTGAATGCAAATCAATTATCATTACTTATAAAAGCATACAAATGAAAAAGAAGATAACCAAATGAAGCATTCTTTTTTTTTTTTTTAACTATTTGTTACCCTCTAATATTTAGAAGAATGAGGATTTACGGTGGTGCCTGTTGTGGGTTCAACTGGTGGTGATGATGGTACTGAGGGGAGTTGAGGGAAGAAGCTTTGGGTGAAGTGAAATGGAGGTTATGGGCGGTCGAGCCCGGACGGCACAGCGGATGGATGGCAGCCGGGAAATGGGTAGCTGAAAATGAGAATCCTGATGATGCTGCAGCAGAGAACAGTGGCACTTGGGTGGCATTAACCTGGCTATGAATTTGCCATCCCCAGTTGGGTGGAATTCCTTGGGATGAACCTAATGCAAGTCTCTTCTCTGTCACGATTTCCTGTGACCAAAAATTTAGATTAATCAATCTTTAAATTCTATTAACACCATGTAATTCAGCTCCTGTTTGCTCTAACATGTGATGAAGTGTTAATAGTTTCTAACATAAGGTCAAATATTAGCCTCCATTAGTACTATAGTGTATGACTATTCATTCCTCTAGTGGGTGTAAAAGAATAAAGTGTGTCTATATTGTACTATGTTATCCACTAAGCTGTTCAATGATTGCTATGGTCAAATTCTTCATCCTCTGAGCTCGACACTATGAGTGCAAAACATCAAGTGCTTTTCTATCACAATTCTATATGATGTACAGCAGAAACTTAAGAGGAGTCGACTATTCTTGCAATAAATTCAGTAACCGAAAATGAAATCCATTACAATTGATTGTACAATTGATCGAAATTGTAAATTAGTAGCAGACATCTCAAGCTAAGCTCTACAATAAAATCACATCAGTGAAACTCACCTCACTGGGAAAGAAGCTAGTTTGTAAACCATTCCATAAGGGAGCATGCTCTGATGTGATTACCGGTCCTTTCATAGGTGGATCGCCAACTGCTGTATTAGCATTGCTTTCCATCTTCAACACAGACAATTCAAAATGGAATTTAGAGTAGGGTAATTTAAACATCGTATCATTATGTTGAGTGAAAAGTACATAAAAGTACACAAGTTTTGGAACCCTCATTACTCTGAAAACTAGAACGTTTCAAGAAATTCTTAGTTCAATGGTTACCATTGTGCTCCTGTCATTAGCATAACAAGGACCAGATTGAAACCGCAGATGCCCCTCAGAATCCTTTGGAGAGTTGTCAAGTGAGGGAGGCGAAATCCCTAAATTCAAATCGAGCATGTTCTGCCCACCTATATTCGAATTTGAACACAATCAAATAACAGATCATCCATACATATGCTTTTATGGTTATATCAATATACCTTCACTGCTGCCCTCAGAAATTCTCTCTCCATATGTGCTAGGCTCAAAGTTGGTTACTGCCTCCCGCCCATTACATTTGATTGCTGCCTTGTCATAAGCCCTAATTTCCAGAAAAATACAAAAGGGAGACGGGTTGGTTGGATGCCTATTGAGGTTGAAAATTTCAGGATAATAATATCAGTTCAGGTAGAGTGAAATTTGTGCTTTAAGACCTTGCAGCTTCTACCTCGCTGTCGAATAGCCCAAGATATATATACCTGCAGCAAGGATTGTAATCTCCGTGATGAAAACACCATCCCATTTCTTCTTGAAATAGGAATCTTAGATTTTCTATTTTCCCAAGTGAGGAAATAACAAGTAATACCCATAGAGAAAAGACTTTGGTTTAACCAAGTCTCAGTTTGATACATAACCTTTATTCACAAGCCTATTAAACCAAAAGATAAAAATAAAACATGCATTTCAATTTCACAAAAATGATTGCTCACTTTTTCCCAAGGAGTTGCCCCATTCTAGCTTCCCATCGGCCACATTTGTGCAGTGTCACCCCTCTATATTTGGAGCTCCCTCTTGAGAAACCAGTACTTTGGCGACGAAGTATGTGAACAAACTCTTCCTTGCTTAAATTCTTCATCTGTTCAAGAATGTTATCAAAGATAGATACAGAAAATTATTAGGAAAAAGTTATTCTAAAACCATGCTATTCGATTGATTGATGACGATGATACGAATTTGCTGAAAGAAAGAAAAAAGAGATGGGGTTCAGTTAACCTGTTTCAGATCATCCTCATAATCACTAAGATTGAAATTAATGTCAGCATCAACCCCTCTGAACTTGATAGCAGCTCGATCATATGCTCTAATTTAACAAAACTTCAAAAAGTCAAACACGAATTCTTTGAGCATAATAGGAGTAAGTGTGGGATTTCTCCTCCACTCATATCAAAATTACCTTGCTGCAGAATGTGCAGTGTCGAATCCACCTACAGGAACCGAAGAATTATAACTTCTTTAGAATTTTACCCCAACAGAACATGTTCAAGAAGGTTTCCTTAAATAACAAAAATCTGATATTGCTGTAGATAACAAATATTTCCATAAATAACATAAATCGAAGACAATGAAATATTATCGAGTCAAAGTCATACCGAGATAGACTTGCTTCCCACAGTCCCTGCACATGAACAGTTGAAAAACAAGAAGTTAAGATAATTTGATATACTAATGAAGCATACATCGGAGTGAATTAGAAATCCGATTAAACCAGGCAAATAAATTCGTATTAATTCAACAGAAGTATAAGTTAATTGAGTGAACGAAGAACTAATGGAATTTGACGAAAGAGGCAAAAACAAACAAATACACACGATTCAACAATTATTATTTAGAAAGTACACAATTAAATCACTCACCAGATATGAGATTCCCACCGCCCAGTCCTCCGGTAGAATGTGACGCCACGGTACTGTGAGCTCCGAGACCTCGGTCCCCTCCTGCTCTTCTTCACCGGCTGAGGCTGAACCGGCTGAACCATTCTCTCCTCCCCTGCCGACCCACTTCGATCAAACGCAAGGTTGATCCAGTTCTTCCTCGATGAAGTTGACGAAGAAGAGGCGGAGTTATGCCCTTGAAGAATCCCGGTGTCAGCATTCACCGTTCCACCTATTGGAAAAAGCTCCTTCGTGACAACGTCGTTCGCGCTTCCAGCCTTCAATATCTCGAAGTTGAACGTGAAGAGCTCACCACCGGCGCGTGTGGAGCACGAGTCATCATCGCCGCCATTGCTGGAGGTATCCGCATTGACAATCGAAGAATTGGAAGTTCCTGATTCATCCATTTGGTTCCCCGAGCCTTGAGGAAGCTTCTCAAAGAACACAACGGAGTCCTCATTCTGAGCCGCATCAGGCGAGTCAACATTGAGATTAAGATCAAACATCTTCTCTTAATCTCTCCCCGAAGCTTCCAATCCTAAATTCTATTCAGATTTTCCTACCACGCACCTTCGCAGTCGATCCAATTCAACATTAAAGCATCGATCACCGTGTTTGATCGAACAGTACAAATCAATAGTTATCAGAAACCACCAAAAGACCAAAACAACCGATCCCACTAACAATTTGAATGGATAAAGTAAAAAAACAAAATCCTAAAACACAATCAAACGAAAACTACTAAAAGATCTTCGTCTGAAGAAACTTAAGGAATGAAGATTAAGCCAAAGAAAAAAATACAAAGTTAAAGTGAACTTCGAGCTTCTTCTATTCAGATTACCGTCGGAAACACCGCCGTTCGCCGGTCACCGGAGTAACAGAATAGTAAAACAGAAAAGAAGCTCAGTCAAAGTGAGAATCGAGCGGCAAAAGCTCGAGAGATGGTAGCATTTGGCATTACGCCGGCGAAGGTAATCGGCACCGGAAAAATGTGAAATTATTGGGAACTATGTGATTCCACGGCGGAGAAAGATGAAAGAAGAGGATGGGACGTGTGAAGGAACATTTCAGACCCATTCTAAGAACAAGGGAATAATAATATATATAAACATTTTTTTTAATCTCTTTTTGTGAAGACAAATTACCGGTTCATTCGGTCACCGGTGAACACTTGATATTGCCAAGGTAATAATCCTCTATTTTGCAATGCACTTCTCCGTGGTGTTTCATAGACGGGAACAGCCGTCTGTATAACTAACCAACCAATCAACACGTAGCCGTCGTGTGTTTGCGTACGGCCGCTCGATCGTTAATATTTAACATCATCTTACACCGTCCATTTTTTCCCCTGATTATTACCAAAACACATTTTTTCATGACTTATTTACTCAAAAAAAAAAAAAAAATCAAAATATGAATTAATATAATGAAATTCTATGAATTCAAACAAAACTTAAAAAAATAAATTGGACAAATGAGAATGGATTCAACGTATATTAATTCAAATTAGTTTTATGTCAAAATGAGTTTAGCTCAATGATACCTTACATTATCTTTGCGTCTAAAGTTTGATCTTCATCCTCACAATTGTTATACCAAAAAAATTGAATTAATTGCCAAGTACAATTAGATTATCATCCGAGAGATTTTAAGTTGGAAAGAAATAAATTTATGAACTATAAAAGTATAATACAAATTTCAAAATTAGTTTTATGAAAGGTAATTGTTTTAAACCACAAAAATATTGAAAATATTTACAAATATACTAAATTGTTATTGTTTATCAATATTAGTGTCTATTAATAATAAATGATAGTAGTATGATAATGCCTATCAATTCTTATCGACATTTTGATATATTTGTAAATATTTTATATCATTTTACTATATTTAAAAATAATTAATTTTCATATTAAAATTTAATAGAGATATATTAACCAAGCCAAGCTATAATAATATTGCATCATACAAATATGAAAGTCAAAGTCATAGCCCTTGATCATGTTTGGGTGACAGTTTCGGTTCAAGGTTTACGTTTTATTTTCTATTTTTAAATTTTAATAAATATTTATATTTTTATGATTTAATTTTTGGTTTAGTTTTCTTTTTCATATTTTTTTCTTTCTTAAAAATTCTTCTAGATTATTAACATTAAAATATGTATATATATATATATATATATATATATATATATATATATTAAAACAAACTACTTATAAGTATTTAATAAATAATTAATCAGAATTTGATTAAGACACTTTTATACCCTTATTACTAAAATAGGGTATAAAAGTTACATTATACCCAAAAGTTTTTTAATAATAAAAATAATAAAAAATTAGTTACCCAATTTTTAAAGTTGGCTAAAATGTATTATCATGTAATAAAATAAACCATTAATAAACAAAAACTTGTTTTTTTTTTTTTAAAAAAAAAACAATAAGTCATATTAATTAAATAGCTCATTTAATTTAAAGGATTAGAACACATCTCAATATGTTGACATATTACACATGAATTAGAAGTTAGGTATTTATTTATTTATTTTTGAAGAGCAGGTATTTAAATTTTTAGTTCACATAATTGGACTGAGATAGGACTATTAATTATGAAAGTTGTACTTTAATTTTTTTTTAAATATAAAACCAGCATTAAATGTTTTTTTTATATAAAAAAAAAAAAGACATTAATTGTAGGAAATTGACAATTATGGTTTCTAATTATTAAAGAAATTTGTATTTTAAAAAATGGTAAAATGAACAAATTTTTTTATACAATATAACAAAATTTTAGATTCTAACAATGATAGATATTGATAGACATTGCTAAACTTCAATGTATATGTTTATCAATGATAGAAGTCTATCAATGTTTATTAGTTATATAATCTAAAATTTTGTTATATTTTATAATTTTTTTTAGTATTTTACCGAAATGTGAGCCACACTATTTTCTTGTAAAAATTAATTCGAATGGAAAATTAAGATGAAACATTTTTTTTCCACTTAAATCCTTAAGCGCCCAAATTTGAACACAAAAAATTTTATATCTCGTGTACTTACTCGACGGTAATTTATAATTAAAAAAGATGTATTCTATAAAAAAGAAAAAATCTAAACATCGATGCAATATTTGATGTAACGACAATAATGCTTGAGTTAGTAAAAAACATTTTGGCTATAGCAAGCGTTTTAGGAATGATAATAAACTTACTTTATAGAGAGTCATTGTAATAACATGTTAGCTGGCTTACTCGAAATTTGAGCTTTCAAATATTCGATCTTTCCTCAATTTTCGGTATCGAGTTGCGAGCCTGCAATATGTACATTCCTGAATCAAATTGACCACCCTCCACCTCATATTGGGGCGAGGTTGAGAGTGATCCTCATGGTGCCTCAACTTATGCCTCACTTTTACCAAGCACCATTTGAGCCTAGAATCAGGTATTTTAGTATTAGATTTTGCCTTTTATCAGATTCATGTCTAAATAATTACGAAATTAGCATATGCTTTCTTAAGTCCAAATACACCCAATCACCCATAACATAAATAATCTATAATGGAAAATTTAGAAATGTATACCCCTCTTGATAACATTTATGTTAATGGTTTACTTTTTTTCTCACAAATGTGTTTGATAACTATTTATTGCTTCTCGTTTATTGTAATTTTGTTCCTTACATTTTTTTCTTGCTTTATAGTTTCAATGTAACTTAGTTGTATAAAATAAAAAATATATAACATGAATTAATATATATATATATATATATATATATATATAACCCTTATAGATATATATAAGGCAATCATCCAATATTTACATTATCAAATAAAAATAAATTGTACTAAAAATTGCAAATAAATCCTGATGCAAAATTATCAATAATAATAATCATTTTAATTTTTAATATATTGCTCAAACTTGATAGGTAATATTATTTCTCATTGGGTCAATTTTCTTAAACAATATCAACTCAAATTCAACTCAATTACCTTATCAATTAGTAGTTGTAAAATAATAAAATGAAACTGAATCAATTTTTTAATGAAAAGTTCAGTAAAATTTAATGTAAATAGAAATAAAAATTCAAAATTCAGAACTAAAATATTATGTAGATATGCACATTGCAAAATTTGAATTAAAAAATTTAAATATATATTGAAATTTTGAAACTTGAAATTTAAAATTAAATATCGAAAATTTAAAATTTAACATTATAAATTTACATCAAAATTAGGAAATGAAAGTGAAAAAGTCAAATTTTACCATTAAGCTATCTTTTGATATTTATATTATTTCATTTTTTTTGTATATATATTATATAAAGAGCATAAAATTGAGAGGACTCAAATCTTCCTAGGCCTATACTAAATCCTCCGGTATAAACGAGTATCATATTACTTTAATATATTCAGGTTCATCTTTAGGATTTGTATATAACATCTAGGCATATTATTTTTTTTAGAAAGGAGTACTTAAAAATAGTTAACTCAATATATTAAATAACTTTAAATCACAACATAAGTATAGGAACATTTTTATAATATAGTAAAATGAACCAAAATATTTATAAAATATTGAAAAATTTTAGATTCTATCAATACGATAGACACTGATATTTTGTTACATTTTGTCGATATTTTTAGCAGTGTATATCGTATTCCATTTTATTCTATCATTGTCTATCATCGATAGAAACTGAAATTTTGTTATGTTTTTGTCAATATTTTGATTTATTTTATCATTTATAATAATTTTTTATAAATCCATTTACAAAAGAAAATAAACAATACTTTTTGAAAGTAATTAATAAGTACTTTCTTTAAATAGATATATTTGAAGTTTGAATATTTCAAACAGATACATATAACACACTTCTTATCAATTTCTTTTTATTTATTCCTATTCCTTCTTTCTGCTTTTCTCTTTAGAATTTTTTTTTTAAATTTTAAAAAAAATCTAAATGTAGGGCCTTGTGTTTAGCTTTTACATGCACATTTTTACTTATTTTTAATTTTTTTATGGTTAATTTAAAAGTTAAACATCCAATTTTTAAGTGTGGGTCTTTTAATTTTATGTTTAATAAAATTCTGACAAATTTTAAAAGTTTTTAAAATAAAATATAAAATATAAAATATAAAATTTATGTCTATCTAAGATTTTAACTTTTTATATAATAGGTTTGTTAATTAGAAAAATAAAATTGGAAGTTTAAAGTGTTATTAGATAATTTTTAAAATCGATAGACTGAGGATCTATTTGGAGTAATTTAGAAAAAAAAAATTGTTTTTAAAAACTTTATTTTCATTTCAACACTTTAATAAAAACGCAAATGTGTTTTTGACGATTTTTTTAAAGTGTTTTATATTAGGCTTGTAACCTTGTTATATATGCCAAAAGTTCTTTTTTATTATTATTAATGTCAAATTACTATAAAGAAATTGTTAGAAGGCAATGATGGTCATTAGAAATGGTGGCCAGAGATTGGTGACAATGATCGCTAAAAGTTTCCAAATATGGTGACCTAGAGATCATAGGAGGTGGTGCACAGAGTTCCATTATCGACAGTCGCCGAAGGTGTGTGCCAGGAGGTTGTGGCCAAAGTTTCTCAAATTAAAGAGAGATTAATCATAAGTTGATTTTTAGGTGGTTATTCAACATCAACGTATTTTATAAACTCGTTTTTCCAAAAATTATTTTGATTGGCACTTGAACTTTTGTCATAATAATTTAATTTTTAAATTAATCATTTGAAAATGTATTAAAACGCGACATGAATTAAATACGAATTTAAAATTTAAAGGCTAATTAGAGTGTGTTTGAGAGTGATGTTAAAATAGTTTAAGGTCTGGATGTGTTTGAAATACCTTTTTAAATATTTAAATTAAAACATAAGTTATTTTGAAAAAAAAATTATGCGTTTGGCAACCACAAAAAAGATTTTGAAAACTTTAAAATTATAAAATAAGTGGGTTTTAGGATAACCATTGAAAACCAACTTTTAGTAAAATTGATGTTGGGTGTTTTTTTAGTACTAACAATTGTGGAGATGATGGATCAAACCTTCCAATTCTAAGATGGAAGGTCATAATAATTACTGCAAAGGTGAGCTCACTTTGACATGGATTTTCTGTATTTAATGTATAATCTCTTTGTACTTTGTGTGAGAAACTTGAGCCACCACCTCTAGTAATAGTCATTAGTCAACATCCAACCACCACTTCTGATAACAAAATTTCGGTGACCGCCGCCACCACCTCCTACCACCGTGACAAATTCTTCCGATAACAAATTTCTCGTGAAAAATTCTTCCGATAACAAATTTCTAGTGACAAAATCTTTTATAGAAATTTGAAAGTAATAAAAACACTCTTAGTATATAACAAATCTAACAAACTATTACATAAAAATATTTTTGAAAAAGAGTTGCCAAAACACGTATATTTTTGTCGAGCTTTTAAAATATCGAGGTCTTAATTTTATAAAAGTTTCGATGGAAATATTGATAAAATGTTAGTTTTGATATATCTTTTTAGAAAAATTATAAAAACAAAAGAAAATAAAATCGCTAATAAACATTTGGAGTCTTTTCATAGATAACAAAATGATCAGCTTATTTTTAAATATAGTAAAATCACAAAAAAAAAAAAAAACATTTTGTTATTTTGTCATTTTACTATATTTAAAAAAAACAAAGTTTTATTATTTATAATAATTTCTCTAAACGACAAGTTAACTATTTTCAAATAAGTAAGTATATCTACTATTTATATATTAGTGATATTCTGATGGTTATTTTTTTTAATTATTTTTTTGTATTTTATGGACTTTTCTACAATATAATCAGAATATCAACTTACCTCTAATGTCGACATCAAAACTATGAAAACATGAAAAAATTAATGAAAATATCAACATGTCGATGAAGATTTAATACTATGCTTTTAAATTTTAATCACATTCAAAACTAATTTTGATGATATAAAAACTACATTTACAAATATAAAATGAAAAATTAAATTAAATTTGAGTGATTAAATACACGATTCATCCCCAAAGGGATTAAAATCCATGCAAACAGTTAAACAATTTTGAAAATGTAAAATCCAAACCCACACAAATTTGAAAACTCAACGACTAAATTGTAAATTTATTCATTATATATATATATATATATATATATATATATATATTTCTTTATTTTGTGAAGAGTGGGATCAAGTTTGTGCAAGACTTGTTTCAAATGTGTAAGAACCTTCAAGATTTAAATGTGATTTTTGGTATAAAGTTGCTCTTAGATTATAAACTTTATATTCAATCTAACTCATTCCAATAGTTCTAATTGGGGAAAGTTAAAACCAATCTAATCAAATTCAATTCTTTTTTTATGTGTTAGTTATAGCTTACTTTTACGATGTTTGATATAGGAGAATCGAATTTTTGATCTCGAGATTGATAATATAAACTTTATATTTATTTTAATAATTTTTTTTTATATTCTCATCGATTAAATTAAATTTAGAAAAATCTGGGGGAATCAATTTAGTTATTTTTTGAGTTGAATAATAAAAAGAATCTAATAGAATAATAACCGTGTGAGTTGACCTAGTGGTAAAAAAAAGACAATGAAGTACTTTGATAAATGACGTGTGGAGTAAATGAATTCAATTAATTGTAGCCACACTTTCACCTACCTAGAGTTCAATAGTCTTACGAGTTTTTGATATTTAACTGTTGTAAGATCAAACAAGGTGTTACGTAAAATTACTTGAGGTGCATGTGTAACCTCACTCAGACAATCGTAAATATAGAAAAGAATAGAAAATTATGTTTATTATTTAATTATTATTATAGGATTTGGACAAATTGATGGGTGATTTTGATAAAGTTGGTTAAGTATTGAGTTGAAAAGAGTGAAAAGTTTGTACTTTAAAAGTCTTAAACCAAATATTCGGGTTGTTCTAATTTGGGAAAGTTTCAACCAATCTAATCCTTTGTCCAACAAAAAAAAGTCTACTAATCAATATTAATATAATATATATATATATATATACACACACGTTTGTTTGGCTTCAAAAACGACATTTTAAGGAATGATTATTATTATATTATTTTATTTACACAAATTAAATTAGATACAGATTTTAATAATTTTTATTTATAATAGTTCTTGGATACTAATAAAAAGTATTACAAAAATATTATTTAGATGAAATAACAAATTTGGTGGTATGTTTAGGCAAAAGCTAGAATTTAGTTTTATAATTCTGTAAAATTTTTCTTGTTTTTCTTTTCTTAAGAAAAGGAATTTCGTTAAAAGAAACAACCCAACACTAAACGCATCTTCAATAAGGACAGAGGATAGAAAGTTCGAAATAATACAATGAGACTAGAGACTTCTTCGAAGTCAAAATAAGATTTAGAAACAAAAAACCCGTCAATCACCAACCTACATCGTGACCTAGCGAGACAATGAGGCATACCATAAAAGTCTCATAGTTAATTTTGATAGTTTGATAAATGCCTCGTGAATAGTAGCTACAATAGAGTTTTTTTTAAGCAGTTCTTACCTTGGAAACTATTTGTGAGGATTTTATCAAACTATAAAAACTAAATTTTATTTAAATTGTGTGGATCAAATTTGTAAATTAATTGTTAATTATTATTATGTGATTCGAGCAAATGCGTGAAAAGTAAAGGTTTGACGTTCAATTTCTAATCACGTCTTCGCTAGTTAAAGTGAGGTTTAGGATTATTTTAAAAATAATTTATTCTTAAACTTTAACATAGTTTGTCAATTTTGTTAGAAACTTTTAATTTAATTGAAATCTATAATAATTAAGAACAAGTAAAAAAACCTTTTAAGACTTGCAAAAAAAATTCAACAAAAATTAAACTTGAGTAATAATACTCAACCATTTTTTTTTAGCAACTTCATACACAAGATTTAACTTTTATAAAACTTTTTTTTTTAAAAAAAAAAATCATTTTTTTAAAAAAAAAAATCATTTTTTTAATAATTTTCTTAATCAATATTTAAGGTAGAAGATTGAACCAAACAAATATTAAGGTAAATAATATACGTTGTTCATGTCAGTTGAGGTGTGTTTATGTTAGAAAAAAATATGTAACATGTTTTGAAGTTTAAGTTAAATACCAATTACACGTCAATATGAACATAACTTAGTAGATAAATTAATCAACTATCATTCTAAAGGTTAATGATTTGATATTCCATCCTGACGATAATCTAATGGAAAAAAATGGTAAGAATAATATAATGAATATGAAACTAGAATTTAAAATTTTTTTTTTTTACTTTTCTAGTATAAAATAAAATTAGATTATACAAACAAAACCATACAATCAAAAAAATCAAAATTCCATCTTTATAATCGAAGCCATCAAATATGGTATTAAAAATCCAGTCGAGTTGGTAAATGTACATACCAACTATAAATAACTAAGTTACATTCAGTCCAACACCTTATTGCCTTATATCCCATAAACACTTTTAACATCGTTAGAGTTACACATAACCACACGTTATAAATGACGACTCTAAAGAGGAGGAAGTAATCTATAAAAAAGAACTTAATCAAACCATACTAACTTAGGTATTAGAATGTGATAGACTCGATATCACGTCAAGTCTTTTCCATGTAATTAAACTTAGAAAGTGAGGCCAAATCAACAAAAAAAAACTCGATCGAAAATCAAGGGAAGGAGAAGCAAACGACAGCAAGGGACAAGTGTTATGATATGAGTTTCCAATTAAGCACGAGCAAAAGGGCACTTGGCAGTGGGAGGAAGAAGGAGAAGCACATGATGGTGCTAGCCTCACCACCTAGTTTCCTAGGACGACAAGTAAATCACGTTTTTTTGCCTTCAAAATTTTGTAGTTGCCGCAATTCTTGACCAACTCAATGAGCTGTTACCACATCTTTTAGGTTATTTATTTATATTATTTCAATATTAAATTACCATATATTCGAGTTTATTAAAATAAGTTATCATAGTAAACATCAAAATCTTTAGGAAATATCAAATTTGTCTAAAATATTCACACTTTCCTCTCTACTTACTTCCCTCATTGTCCTTGTTTTTCCTTTTGCTATGTTCGATGTGATTCCTCAAATCTCTTGTTTTTTTGTTTTTTTTTTTTTTTATCTGCACATGTCAATTTAAGAAATGATATTATACGTTAGATTTATGGATAGTGTGTGTGTTAATTTTTCTTTCTAACTCAAAAAAATAGAGATTTTTTTGTAGGATTTTGAATGGAGGGATGAAAATTTAGCATACATGTGTTTAACGGGTCAAAAGAAATAAACATATTCAATCAAAATGTTAAATGTTCGAATTCCTACTATGTATATGTTGTAATCGAATTAAAAGAAGAGATCGAAGATTTGAAAATACCATAAATTGAAAAGTGTTCACTATATGGTCGGTGGGTTTGCAACTTGTGAGGATAATTTAACTATATGAATTGTTTAAATGAGGTTAAAGTGTCAGTATTAGTGGGTAGATCTTGTTGGGGTATAGGGTTTAGTAGATGAGACTCCTTTTGGATTTGGGTATGTCTATGGATTGACCTACAAGAGAATTTGTATCAGTGTGGTGCTAAATATGGCGCACTTTAATGTCTAAGTTAGTACAAGAAATGTTTAGTTCAGTTAAACACTCAAAGTATTTATTATCTTTTGAGATGGTGAAAAGAGACTATTTATAGAATCTGTCATCTGACATGTGCATGGGATGTGTGTCATACTGGCGACATTGGTATATATAGGTACAATCCTTTCCAGGATTTCAATCATTAACACTTGTGACTTTGACTGTTCATTAGGGATCAATAAATGTCAACTAATCATTGGTTGAATCAATTCTAATCCTAACTTATTATGTTACGAAAATAATCATCTCACCCTTACTCTAAGGCCCGTTTGTTTCACAGATATTGTCGTATAATTTCAAACCACCATTAAATATTCTTGTTTGTTTCACAAACTTTCAGTAACTTATTTGACTTGAAATTATAAGTAAATTAACATGTTAAAATACACACTCTTTCGACACCGCCCGTTTCATTAATTTGTTTAAAGTAAAATAAAAGTAATGACTTAAGTAGTTGTTTTCTAAAAGTTCAATAACTAAAATAGAAATCTTAAAAATATTATGGACTAAATAGGATAAACTTGAAAGAGCATAAAATCAAAATACCATTTAAACCTAAATCACAATAATGATATCCATAATGTGGTTAGAGAGTGAAAATAACTCAAGGTTTAATTTAATGATACCTATATTCTAATTAGAAAATTAAAATATAATTAAAGTTTTAATTTAAATATATTTTTAAATTTTTCTATATATAAAATAATATCAGTTAAAAATCGATATTAATATTTCATCAATGTAATATGAAAATCTATTTTAAATGATCAAAATTTTGAAAATATTTATAAAGATAATAAAATATCACAATCTATTTGTGATAGACCACGATAGACTACTATCTACGTCTATCATGATACAGATAAATGCTTATAGTAGTCTATCAAGTCTATCTATGTCATCATGATACAAATAAATGCAGATAGTAGTCTATCTTGATTTGTCGTAATCCATCGTAGATAAACGGTGATATTTTGTTATATTTTATAAATATTTTGATTTATTTTGTTTTATTTAAAAATAGTCCATACAATATCGATAAAATTTAAAATTTGAAAAATCGCCATTTTCATCTTTTATCACAAAATAAAAAACAAGATCCAAAATGTCGACAACATCAATGAAAACATCAAAACTAAATTTTACAAAAATGCTAATAGACACGTCAAGAAAATATTGGTGTCAATAAATATTTTTAAAAATATTTATATGTTTTTATAACTAATCATTTTATGTATTTTTTAAATAGGGAAGGAAATTTTGTTACTTATTTTTCAAATTTTATATATTTTGTAATTATATTATGAAAATGACGATTGACCCCTTACATAATCAACTTAACCAAAATTTAATATCAGGGCTAAAAGCAATAAAAGCAAAGAATTAATTTTGGTGATTTATAAACCAGAGATTATAAATAAATGTAACAATTATTAACTAACTACACATTTAATGAAAATTATAGACCGGCTTAAAAAAATAAAATAAAATATTTGGCACTCACGTTCATAAAGGAAATGTAAAGTTTAATTAGACTCCGGGCCCCACCAATTAATCTGCAAAATTTTCCTCTTAAGCAATAATCTTTAAAATCAAATAATTAAAAAAAAGGGGTAACCTACACGTGTCAGTAAAGTAAAGGGAGAAAAAGGGGAAATATAATTGGGAGATGGATAAATTAAAGGGGACATAATTGGGAGTGTACCTTCCCCATTGGGTAATCTTTTATGCCTTGAAACCTTTTAACAAAACCTAATATTCTAATTATAGACACCCCACACTACCAAAAGGTTCTCAACCATTTCTGATTGTGACCTTTCAATCTGCTCTAGCCGGTTCCCGGTAATATTAATATCCCACTTCCAGCTATTTCTCTCGAGTCTTTTCAACTCCCAATCACCACTTGCCACATCAACAACTGTTAAGATTTCAATAATTTTCTTCTTTTGGTTGTCAATTATATAGATTAGGTTAAATTATCTGATCAACCTTCCTATCAAATTAAATCATAAACTAAAAAAAAGAAGAAGTAAATATCATTTTATATTAGTTGTATCAATTTAAACTATAAAATTTTGTAAGTATATTAAATCATAAATGTATCTCTTTATACTCTTAATTTTTATGAGTGTATTCATATGAAACATAATGAAGAATTTAAATTAATACAATTGTATAAATTCATGGTTTAAATTGATGTAACTTCAAAGTTCAGGGTTTCAATTGATACAAACTTCAAATTTGGAGTTAAATTGGTATTTTTCATAAAAAAAATAAATCATAAACTACTAATTGTATCAATTTAAACCCTTAATTTGAAGTTGTATTTTAAACCCCAAATTAATAATTGTTTTAATTTAAACCTTAACATTTCGTGAATGTTTCAATTTAGACTTTGTACTTTCAAGAATTTACCAATTTAAACCCTAAACTTTCATTAACGATTCAAATAAAACATAATTGAAGATTTAAATCGATACAATTCTAAAATTCTAAAGTTTGAATCAATAAATTATAAAAGTACAAAGTTTAAATAGATATAAATATTAGTTTATTGTTTACATTGATACAATATTTAAAGTTTAGAAATATAAATTGGTATTCGTTGAATTTATTATCCAGAAATAATTTGAGTATTAATTTTATTTTGGACCACATAGTTTTAAAAGCTTAATTAATCTCTATTATAGTGTCAAATCTCATAATCTACTTCTAAACTATTTTTTAAAAAACCAAAACTCATTTCTCATTTATTACCACAATGACCTGTAGCAAAAGTAATTGATGAGATTTGATTATACTATAAATATCAAATTAAAACCAGGCCTTTATAGGTACAAATCTGATAATTTAACCTCCAAAGTAATGTTATTATACATAATTAAACCCTATTAAGTATTAAATAACCTCTGACAATATATTACAACTCATAATTTTTATATTTTATCATATAAAAAAACTAGTAATTATGAAAAATAAAACAATAGATATATAATTACATATCATATATTGGCAGCATAAATATCTTAAATCAGTATATTGTTATTTTGTTTTTTTAGTTTAAACTGAAATATAAAAGTATTAATGATTTTTGGTTAGAATAATTTTTCTTTTTTGGTTTTCAATTATAAAATTAGGCTTTTTTTTTGGGTACAATTGCATAAATTATTTTAAATTATCCATCTAGTGTCTTTAATTTTAGTTAATTAATTTAAATTTTGGACCACATAGCTTTTAAAAAAAGTTCTAATTAATCACTATAATTGTGCTAAATCTCACCAATTGCCTTTAAAGTCTAAACTCTTTTCTTCTAACCAAAACTATATATTACAAATAATCACTTGAAATTATATTACAATTACCTATAATACAAAATATATAATTAACCAATTGAAAAAATATATATCATTTTCACAAAAAAAAAAAAAAAAAGGTTTCCACTTTTTAAATTTTTTGTAATTATTTTTTTTAATTCAACAATTTTGGATTATAAGTATATAAAATCATTGCCCTTTCAGATAGTATTTTCGCACTTAATTATGTTCAATAGGCAAAATGTGCTATGTATTAATTATAGTAATGGCTTGTAATAGTATTGACTAAATTATTAAAATAAAATCAGAATTTAACCTAAACTATATATAGAGACGAGTTTGATAAAATTAGCCCAAAAAATTAATGTCGTTATGGATAATAATTAATAACACCCTATGAAAAGCAGGTTGTGATGCTATTAAATTCATAAACTCATAATTATGAAATTTCAATTTTTCTTTTATAAAAAAACTCATAGTTTTGAAAGAGAAACTAAAGGATACAATTATAATATTAGCCTTGAACTAAACTAAAAATAATATTAATGTCTTTTTTAGAAGCTTAAAGGTTTGAATAAAACGATTTTTAATTATAAAAATTAGGGGGGTTTTAGTACAATTATATAAATTATGATAAATTTGTCAATGTACCATCGATAATTTGAGTTTAATTTAAATTTGGACCACATAACTTTAAAAATCTTACCATTAATCTCTATAATTGAACTAAATCTTACCATTAATCTCTATAATTGAACTAAATCTTACCATTTGTACCCAAAACTCAAATCCCCTACCACTCCACTATTTACTTAACATAAAAAATTATTGAATAATCAACCAAATCAAGAACAATTCATTTTCACGAAAAATAAAAATGATATTTAATAGGATAACAACTTAAAAATTTATCAATATTTCAATTTAAATAACAAATTTAAATTTGGGTCGACATTTTCATGTCAAATTAATGTTATTATAGATAATAAAGTATGTCATTGGATACTATATTATAACATAGCTATATATATACATAAAATTTTTCCGTGATAATTAAAATATTATATATAGAGTTAAAGAGGTAGTAAAAAAATTTGGTAAAATTATAAATTTGATTAGTCTAACTTTAATTTAGAGGCCAAATTTAAAATTTTAACTTTAAAACTTCTAGTCCACTTCCGCCCCTGTGTCTTACCATCATTATATACTTGTATAATATATAATCATGAATTAGTTTAATTTCCCATTTTCTAAAATAGAATATTAAAATTTTGCGACATGTCATACATTTCCATAGAGATTTCTATATGTTTAGATTAGAAATAATGAATCAGTGTCATTATAGCAATATTATTTTCTAAGATATTTTTTTACACTAATTGTGAAGAAGGAACTAGAAATCTTGCTGATTACATCAAATACTATTAATTAATAAATAAATAAAATCGATAAACCAAACACACCATTGGTAGTTTGCCAAAATCAAATAGATCTGCCTAAAAGGACATAAAATATTTAGTAATAATAATAATTAAATAAAAAACATAAACAATAAAATAATAATTAATTAATTAATTAATTAAATTGAGGTTCCAAAAGCCTAACTAGACATCAACGAATCAAACTTTGATTCAAACCGTAATATTATGAAGCATTTAAACTAAACACAACTAACCCACACGCATTCACTCCCTTCAAATCTACGTGAACTCCACGCGACCCATTGTCAAATTAATTAATTGTTTTATAATTATTAACAAAAAAAATGTCCATGACATAAAATATGCTAAATTGTCAATTCAATATTTTTTTTATTAAATTAAAATTTAATAACAATATTTGTAATTTAATTAAAAAAAAAACATGACCCAACGCAGTTCTCGTCATTGTTCCAAATATAGGAAGGAATTGCATATTTGGAATAAAGTTTATTTGTTTGTTTTTTCTGTCGGAAAAAAAAGAAGAAGAATAACAATGGACTAAGGAGAGACGATGGGAAGGAAAATTGAGATAATTTTTTTTATTAAATTCTATCTTAATTACTATTACTATCATTTTCATTTTAGAAATGTCACGTGTCAGCCAACTGTTAACTATTTAGGGAGTGTTTGGGGTAAAAAATGAGTTATTATAATCGTAGGTTATTATAGTTTAGTTTGTATTTGAAGTAGATTATTTTAGTTTTGGGTCATATAATAATACGTGTTTAGGGTGTAAATTATTTTAGTTTGAGAAGTAAATAGTAAACCCTGTAGCAAGAAATAAAGAAATAAAGAAATGTTGAATGTCAAATAGTAAAAACTATAGCAAATAGTAAACACTATAACAAATTTAGGGTTTTGAAATATTGTTTACTGTAGCTAATTAGAGATTTTTAAATAGTATTTACCGTAGCTAGAGGTGGTTATTATAACCTTTCATACTTCTCGTATGAAACGGCCCCTTAATTAGATACTATTGATAGAAACACTATAGTCAATTGTCTAATCTTGAAATCTCGACACTAATTTGACGTTATAACTCATGTCTCATT
>JBBPDJ010000003.1:12485160-12505837 GCA_037974625.1 Cucumis cinereus
ATTGATAGAAACACTATAGTCAATTGTCTAATCTTGAAATCTCGACACTAATTTGACGTTATAACTCATGTCTCATTAACCAAAAGTATCATTTTTCATAAACTATAAATTTAATATTTGAACTTTTAGGTTTCTATCTAATTAGTCCTTAAATTTAAAAATTACAATTTTTATTCTTTGAGTGTTCAAATTTATTAAGATGCATAAATTTTCCCTTTTCCTCTCAAAATAACTAGAGGTCAAGTGCTTATTTGCGAAAACTTTAACTAGAAAATTATGATTAAACAAATGTATATTTAAAAAAGAAAAACATTAAACTAAATAAATACAAATTTCAAACTTTAAATACCAAAGTTGTAATTCAATAAATAATAACAAAAAGATATATTAATTTAAAGAAAAAAAATAGGAACATTGATAATTTAAAATATTGGGATGTAACGAAATTTGGGAAAGGAAAAGAAAGTAAGAATAGAATAGAATAAATATAATATTATAAAAATATAAAAATAGAAATAAAAATGGACCAAAAATTAAAATAGATTAATTTAAATGGGGAGCATGTTGTCGGCAAGGTGATTGGAAACTTGTCGACGTGGACGTCCTATATCCATTCATAGAAAGTAAATTTTATAATATTTTAAACGTTCGGTTTTGTCAAACTATCTAATTTTTTTTTATAATAATATTTAATTTAAAAGATTTTTAATAATAATAATATTATTATTATTATTTTATTATTTGTTCTATCTCTCTCCTCTCTCTAAAACTCAATTATTGGTAATAGGTTTTGAAATGATCAATGGTTTGTACTACATACAAAAGTCGTTCTTGTACTACCTTTTATATCCTTTCTTTTACTATGGAAATTACGCTTTTGACCTTTCTTATTATTATTATTGTTTTTTTTTCCTTCAAATTTTATTTATTTTAGGGAAATTTTGAATTATTGGTTAGGATGGATTATCGTATACCAACGAAACGAGGAATCGTCCGATATATCTATCCTACTCTTTGAAAACACGTTATAATATTTATTATAATAATAATAATAAATTATTATTATAAAGGACAAAATATTGAAAATATTTACAAAATATAACAAAATCTCAGATACTCAAGATGTCTATCACTGATAGAACTTAAAATTTTGCTCTCTTTTGTATATTTCGATTCATTTTTCTATTTTTGAAAATACATGTAAAAAACGTATTATTGTACTTTAATAACATATTTGGACGTATAAATAGAATGTTGATGGAAAAATTGGGATAGGAAAACTCATATGACTTTCTCCTTTACGTGCTTTCAATAGACAATTTGTAATCTTGAGAAGAAAGATGACTTGTTATATGACCATCGATGCCTAAGTTTCAATAAAGGGTCATAACAAGCTGATAGGAGAAAGAGAAACTTACTTTTAATGGTTTTATGGACTCTTATTGATAGATAGGGAAACCCTAGTTCTTATTTCAAAAGGGACGCTGAGAATCGAAGATGTTAATTTGGGCCAATCATAAGGGCTAAAATCGTGGTCCACATGAAGTGGCCCCGATAAAGGAAGTGAGTGGCCTCGACCTCGGTCTTTCAGGGTCGAGGCTACTCAACTGAATAGCTTCCTTGCTCCTAGTATTTTCCTTCCTTTCTTTGATTCTCATGTGAGTTTTATATTCCAATTTTATCCTTAATATTCTACTCTTTCGAACTTGTGACTTTTGATCCAAAATGACTCATAAAACACGTCATTCAAATGCTACTTTAAGCTTGTACCTTAGTAAAATTTGATCTCAATTTCTTGTAAGTGATACACCCATGTCCTAATCACGATACTAATTTCTATAACATGCCAATATTTTCGTCCATATTTTTTCATTTTCGTAGGTTTAACATCAACACGAATGGTAAATTGACATTTAATTTCTATTTTATCATAAAAGAATTCACGAAATAGTGTTTGTACTATCATTTCTAGTCATGTCATTTGGTCTTTAGAGCTTAATAAGTGTTTAATGGATCTTGATTTTCCAATGTTATGTTTAAAAGTCATTGAACTTTATAAGGTGCCTAATAAATTCTTAAAATTTTCAATTTTATATCAAATAAATCTTTGACCTATTTAACAATCTTTTAAAATTCACAATCATACTAAGCACAAAATTAAAAGTCTAAGATTCTTAATAAAACCAAATCGAATCCTAAATATTTTTTTAACATATTTAAAAAAGAACACAATTGCACTAAAAAGAGGTACATTTTGAAATCTACGGACCAAAAAATTTTATTTTGAAAATGAAGAAATATTTTAAAAACTCAAGAACCGATAGCACAGTATTCAAAATTAAGACTTTTATTTATTTATTTTTATTTTACATATAGATCTGCAGATCCCATAAACCTTTAATTTTCATATGTTGAGAAACTAATACAAAACTTTCAAACTGAAGAATAATGTTGCCTTTAAACCATGAGAGAAGCAATTGAATTAAAAAATACTACAAAAGAAAAAGAAAAAAAAACAAGAAATATTAAATTAAATTTGAAACGAATCAGCATTATGATATGCCATTATCTAGATATTTTCTAATTAAATAACAAAAAAAATTATGAATCATATGACCCTCTCTTTTTAGGAATTTTTTATTTTATTTTATTTTATTTTATTTTCTAAATAAAGCATATATATATTATAGAGATAACCTTCACATGAACCACAACTGTATTTTTAATTAATAAGAAATCAAGAAATCTAATTCCTATGGATAGAGCTCAGAGTTAACAACAAATATCATGCGAATAATTCAAATTTTTTAAAAGCACTTTGAATTAAATATTGATGGATCTTATGCAATTATTCAAATTTTGAAAGAGAGATTATTGTAAATATATATATAGTTTCAAATGAAAATTTCACTTAGTTAAGCATACCAATATAAAATTTATTTATTGTAAAAGAACATAAAAATATTTAAAAATTGTGAAAATTGTTAGTCTATGCTTATTTTCATCAAAATGAATGATGAACATATATTTGCATATTACATTTCTAATATCAATATTGGTTTTCTTTATATATTCGTTGGATGAAGATCTTGAAACTTAGTCATCAAGAACTTAACTCAATTAAAACATGTATATTACCTAAGAACCAAGAAATCTTGAGTTTAAATCTTTGTACTAAAAACCCTTGTAAAAGAAAAAAAAAAAGAAGAAGAGCAAATTGCAAAAAACCACCCCCTAAGTATTATATTAGTTGGAGTTAGATTCTCAAACTTTCTATCGTTAGAATTGGACCCATAAACTTCTACAAAGGTTAAAATTGAACCCTCAAGCTTACAATAATCTAAGAAATTAGATGCAATAATGATAAAAATTGAATATTACAATTTATACAATCATATAAGTTTGAAAGTTCAATTTGACCTAGTAACTTGGATGGTTTAATTTTTAAAATTAAAATTTTAAGTATCTAATTACAACTAGCATCAGGGATGATTTTAATTAGTTATATTTGAATGTTGAGGATAAAAAGTGGACCCATGTTGACAAGTTACTGTAAAAATTAATATGTTCCCTAACAAGATAAGAATAAAAAAAGTTAGTCATTTTCGACGGTAAAATTTTAACAAATGACACTTTAGTCTCCAAGTCGATGTGTTTAACAAATAGATATATTTGAAAATATTAGTTATTCCAAGGAAGTTATCAATTTCGAACAGAATTGTATGGTTTTGGTTTTAAATTGTCCTAATTAAGAATATTTTAAGCTTAAATGCACCACCTCTAGTTAAACTTTATTTTGTATTCTCTAATTGGAAAGTGAGATTAAAGATTAAAGATGTGAGTGGTACAAATGTTTAAGATTGTGTTCTTGTAATCGAGATCAAGAAAAAATTATTCTATATGATTGTAAACATTTTTCGCATAGTAAAATTTCTCTAATTTGAAGTTTTTCCACAGTAATTCTCGTGTTCTAGTTTAGTGCTTTATTTTAATTTTTTTAGAAATTATTTTTCTCCTTATTCCTGTAGTGCAAAGCTTTTCCCAACAAATGACACCCCTTCAACACTCCACTTTGTCGATCATCTAGACCAAACCTGAAATTCAATCCACGAAAAACATAACATACCGAACCTTTTAAACATATTTCTCAAAATTCAAAGACAGAAACACAAAATACTTTAAAAACTCAAATTAAATGACCTATTTTGTTAATCATAAAAATAACCATCAATGTGATATGCGAGGCTACATCGAACATGATGCCAATAGTAAATAAAATAAATAAATAAATAATAAAAAAGAGGATCGTATATGATTTTACAATATAATATAAAGACACAATACATTCGAGGAGATTAAGATGTCGAAAGTTAATAATAAAGAAAAAAGCCTAAGTCCAATGTATTAGTGAGTAACGAGAGCATAATGTTTCATTAATTTATTACAAACAGCATCGGATCATTCTGTACTTAAAAGCTAAACATGTTCAGACATTCATTAAAATAATCGAAGTGCTAACCAAGTTTCAAAGACCAATTTGCAATTCTAATTTTTTTTAATTATTATAAGCATTTAAATAAAAAGAAAATACCTCAATTGCTGGCGAGGCCAATGACTCACATGTCAAATAAAACACACAATCGGCTGGAGAGAGAAAAAAAAAGGATAATCAGTCCAAATAGGCCTATAAAATGGCAAAAAAAACAAAAAAAAAACAAAAAAACAAAAAACAAAAAAGGAGAAAAAGAGAATGAAACCTTAAAAAAGTTTAAGAAAAGAAAATGTCAATGTTTGTTGGAACTCCCCCTACCTCCAAACAACCTTTTTTTTTTCCTTGTTAAATTAACCAATGGAGGAAGATTTCAAGTACTTTTATGTCTACTTGGGCTAAAACAAAAGCAACCCAGTTTCTACTTTCCACCCCTTTTTTCTACGTGTTACTTTTTCTTATCGGGTTGTGCTCGAAGATAACAAAATGAATCAAAATATTTACAAATATAGTAAAATTTTGATGCCTATCAGTGTTTAACAGTAATAGATGAAAGTAGTTTATCGATATCTATCAATTATAAATAATGATATTTTACTATATTTATAAATATTTTTAATAATTCTGTCATTTAAAATAATTATTTTTTTTTCTAAACCTGCTATTGGTTATTACCTAAAAATAATCATGACTAATAAAAAGAAAAGGTTATAAACTCAAATTCTTTAGTAGGTAGGTTTGTGGGACAGGAAAGTAATTGGCTGAAAATTTAACCCCACTCTTAGTCCTTTTGTAGGATTTTCAAAATTCAGTCTTGTTGAAGCAGATCCTAAAAGATTTTATTCTGAGTGATTTCTTCATCTTTTTTTTTTTTTTGGGTGGGTGTTTTATTTTTGGCCTCCAAGTGAATAGTGTTTTAAAAGCAATGATATAGGGAAACAGCAGGTAGGGCTTTGATTAATATATGTGTTTCAGTCTTCCATTTGAAGGTTTAGAGTTGAACTAAAAGGCTTGTGCTTTGATGGCATTGTCACTCCACCCAACATGAATCTTATCATATAAAGCACATTTTCTTTATCTTTTTCTTTTCTTTTCAATATTATGTTCAAAGCAAACTAGAGCCAATAAATTTCAGAGAGAGAGAGAGAGTGAAAGACAGCCTATAACTTAATCTACTATAACAAGCTAATAACTCGTTTGGATTGTTAAGTGATTAAAAATACTTATTTGAAGGACAATTTTCAAGCCGGATTTAGGACAATACATCTGTTTCTAATTGGCTGGCTTCATCCGAAGTTCTATGTTTCTACTGCTTTGTTGTTTTGTTTTGGTTTTTTTTTTTTTTTCCCTTTCTGTTCCTTTTAGTTAGCTCTTCGTTTATGTCAATTGGAGGCCAATATTCCATTACCCTGTCGAAGGATTCGATAGGTTTCACAATTCTTTATTCCTTATTTTTCAAAGTTGAAGATAATTGGTGGATCTCGATCAGGTTTTTAAATATAATATACAAAGTGGCTAGGATTAGTTAAATCAACTAAACCCAAATAAATAATGAGAATGGAGAATCTACTAGAAAGAGCATAATTTATGTGCAAACATATCAGCAATTTTAAAATGAAAAGTGTTTCAGCAAAACCACCTTCCTTAATTTGGCAGTATTGAGATTACTTTCTTTGAGCCCACCACTTGCAAAAATGACCACAAGCAGGTCAGCAAGCCATCTTCCTTGATTGAAAACCCTGCAATATAAAACATATATTAACTCCAAGTTTCATTTTTCAATCAAATAGACCAAGTCTTACATCAGGATACAACATTGCATACAAACCTTCAGGTCAACTTATTTTTTTTTCCTTCCCAAGCTTGCTGTACTTGAGAATTTGGAATGAAGGAACACTCATGTGACCATAAAATGTATTAGTCCATAGAAATCTGTATTCTCTATGTTTAGAACATAACACAAATTCCATGGTTTTGATAGCGATTGTGTTCCAGGAGATCCAAAATTGGCGTTTGGAATCTTTGCAACTTTAGTCCATTACATGGATTTGATGCATTTAACATATTTTTTGCTAAATAATGCAAGATTCATTCTCTATATGTGTAGTCACCACCTTCAGGGGCCTAAGAATATCGAACATGTTGGGACCTCCACCACCAAGACAATATTCAGAAGGTGGGGTATTTGAAATTTTCAAGGCAACAATTTCAGGGGCATAATTTAAAAATTTCAGAACATATTCCATAATCTATAGAGCTTCAATGGATATAGGTAAATGTCACGATGTGCCATTACAAGGTTCAAAGAAAGGGTGGGCCAAACCACAATGGTAGCAGATGGCAGGCATCCGCTTTTCCTTTCAATAAGGAGCTCGATGAAGTACGATCAACTTCCAGGCAGCCCTGTCCTAGTATATTAATGAACCAATATGACGTCCTACCTGTACTTTGTAAGCATTTTTATCACTAAGAAACTCTAGTCCTGGATGTACTTTTCAGTTCCCACTAATTGTTATCACTAAAGAAACTAAGGTAGCCAATTCCTCTTGACAAAAATCATCCGCAGCTTGGATATCGCTTCCATCTTCCAGGTTCTGCTGGTTAGTTCTAAGCTATCCTGTAAACATGTCGTAAAAAGAAAATGATAGAATAAATCGTGGATTCTCATGAACTAGGAAAAAAAATTCATTGTAATTTCAAACGTTAAAATTAAACAATAAATTAGAGTGAAAAAAATAATTAGGAATCAATTCACTATTGCTTGTTAACCGACCATTAACAATAGGAAGCCACCAATTCAGCATAAGCCTCGTTATGCATGAGAAGCCTGGGATTTAAGCAGTCCCAATCGCATTTGAGTGGCAATGGTCACTGATGCTTTCCTAAGTGATTGCTGATAATATCACTGTGTCCTGCATTAATGTTGAAAATCAAATGACAAAAAGATAACAAAGCTAGAAAGAAACCCAGTGCAGTGTCTATGTTAGACTGAACTTCAGTAGAAAATAATACAACAAAAAGCATCAAGTTCTCGTGGCATCCTTGGTGGATAATTTTCAGACAATCAGGCTGGGTGGTAATTGCATTAACATCAGATCTCCGTAGCATGTTTTCATAATTTGAGAGAGGTTTAGAAACAAAAGCAAACATGTCGTAGATGTTTTAAATTTAATCGAGCTTCTAACTTAAGTCAACTAGACTTTTGACCAACAGAAGAGGAAAATGAAGAGAAGGCCTTGTTTATGTTGGTACTGTTAACCTTGACAATGAATCTCGTTGATTGCTACTCCACTCAGTTCTTCTCCATTGTTGCTCAGCAATGAAATACCAGATGGGGTTATCGTGAACGGGAAGGCTAGAGGTGGAGACATGGGAGACTTCGCAAGCTTTATAAACCTCTGACCTACAGGAGGAGGATGGAAATGACAAGTTAGAAAACATTTAAACAAGTTGAGTAGATATTTGTAAGATGATGGTCCATCAACTCCATCGACACCACAAGCGTTATTCCGTGCATTATGTGAGCTATAAGGTGTTATCAGTAAAACGTTTACTAACCAGATTTCGCTTCAAGTACCAAACGAATTGTCACAGAATGAGCCCAATGAACACCCAAGGCAGCAACAAGATGAGAATCATATCCTGAAGAATATTCTTGAGTTTCACTCCTGCTCCATCCTGCCACAGAGAAGCTATTGTGAGCAAACAAATTTGATCAATTTTCAGATTAATAACACCAACCTACCTTGAAAAGAATAATGGGAGACCTCGTTCCTGTTTCGGGATCTTACTTGATTTGTCACGACAACTGGAATTCGTGCAAACTCAGCAATTGACCTGAGATGGTGGGAAATCGAATGACAGCACCCAAAAGACAAATGGAACAGTTACAGAACACAAGAAAATCCAACCAGAGTAAGGTGGAACCAAATCTCACTTGATAAAAGAAATATGCCAACCCAATGAATGCTGTTTGGGTGCCCCTAGCTCATACTCCCTGGAAAAAGAACCTTTTATTGAAGCATCAGAAAGAAGCTGACAGAAATGTACTATGGACAACGTTTGATTCTTAGACCAATGTGGTTTCGTTCCAAATAACAAGAGGACTCTCCTAAATATACATCTTAGGCCTATTTGAAACTAATTTTGTTTCTAAAATTTACCTCCCCTTATACTTCCACCTATTGATTTGTTTTTCATCTGAAAATTAAGCTTATAAACAGTACTTTCACCCATTGATTTTTATTTTTTATCTACTTTTTATGAGTGTTTTCACCAAGTTAGGTTTTGAAAACTTAAAAAAGAAAAGTGGTTAAATTGTATATTTAGCTCCTAAGATTTGTAGAAAGTTAGAATTTAGTCCCTATAGTTTGATAAAGTCATCATAAATTACCATACGAACAATTTAGGATGATTATATCAAATCTAGGGACCGTCTATGAAGTTTTATGGGACTAAATTCCAACTTCTAAAACTATAGGGACTAAATTTGAACTTTCTTTAAACCATAGGGACCAAATTTACAATTTGATAAAAAAAGTAGTTTTCAAAAAATAGTTTTTGTGTTTGAAATTTGATTAAGATTTCTAGTGTTTAGTTAACAAACTGAAAACCTTGATAAAGAAGTAAATGGTTATTCATGGTGAAAACACTCACAAAAATTTACTGAAGAAACTTAGTTTTCACAAAACCAAAAATTAAAAACAAATGGTTACCAAACGGGACCAAAATTATTAGGACTCTTGATTGCACTCTGGAAAATTGAATGAACAGAAAAATTTACTGAAGAAACCTTACTATTGTAAAACTGAAGCTACTTTAAGACATATCAATGAGAGTTGAGACCCCAACTGAAGCTAGGTAAAGAAGCCTCATTTGAACAGAAGAAAGAGTAAAAGTCAGGAGAGAGAGAAAAAGTGAGTTACCCAGTAATAAGAGCAGCCATGCTATCAATGATTACTAGCTTTACTTCTTGCTCAAGAAGTGAAACCTTGATTTTGTGCAAACTGGAAAAACAGACAGCATCAACGCAGGTGTAAACGTGACAAAAAATGAACTGAGTAAATTCATGGACATTTCATGAAAATATATCTCAAAATCCATAACCATAGAGCTACATCAATGCAAATATTGAAAATCTTTAGTGTGTTCGTACGTTAGAGGAAAAAGAGAATATGCTCAATAATTTGCAGCAATTCTATTAGATAGCTGAATTGAGTTTGAGCATTGCACGTCAAACTGCACAAAATAAATCTCTTGCAGAGTAGTAGAGACAGACTTATTCAGATTTCATTGCTATAACTCAAGCAAGTGTATATATTGGCACTGCATTGTGCTCCCATCATATTTGCGCCACAAACTTATGCCCGTCCAGACACGAGGTGATCAATTAAACTCAAACCCTCTGGTACTAAGATCTCAGACATACGAACTCACACCAAAAAAAGAAAAGACCTAAATACTCACAATCACATCAGTCGTATTCCATTTGAATATTCACTGTTATTGCAGGTGAATCATTGCAGTTGAACCAATCTAAAACTAGAGCATGTGTACAGCAAATACCCCAATTCCTTTTTGTAAGAGACATATTCTGCTAAAATTTGCAGACTAATTTATGTTATCATCAGCACTTTTTCTCACAAATCATTGACATGGTTAGGCTAAATAAAATTCTGTCATTGATCAAACCTCTCAGTGAATTCAGAAAGTGATGCTGGCCGCAAAACAAGGATCCTACCAGCCATCTGGAATGCAAATTGACAACGATCCATCTTAAAGCGCTGTAAATTAAAATTTTAAATGAAGAGAAAAATTATTATTGTAATACCTCTTGTGCCATGTCTTTCTTGTTAAATACATCAGGAAAGCTTCTCATACCAATTTCAATCATCCTGGAGAGAGAGAGACAGGATATGAAAAGGCAAAAAGTGAAGCGCCCATTACGCAAATATAGAATCATCCAATACGATGGTGTACTTAAAATACCTTCTGGAACTAAACTTAGATTCTACATCAATATATATAACACGGCCATCCAAACCTCCGTAGCTCGGTGGTAAAGCAGCTAAAAAAGAGAGTTTCAAGCAAAACTGAAATCCAACAACCAGCAGAGTGAGTCAGCAGAAATTAGTTAAAAACGATACACCGTCAAGAAATTTTTCCGTTATAAAACAAAGATTATTAACAAACCAGAAAACTAGGAAAGAATCACACTTGCGTTTTGCCAATTCCAGCTGGACCAACAAGTTCTGTCAATACACCAAATGGGATTCCACCAAATAAGGCCTCATCTAAACCTTTTAAACATGTGGAAAGGTGGCCAGCTAAATGCTCGTTTTGAAGTCTTTGCTTCATCAGAGAAAGCGCCTACAGACGCCACAAGAACATCACTTCTAAAAGCAACAGAAGTCAGAGATGTGGGAAACCCAAAAGATATTCCCCATCTTAGAGAAGTTTAATAAGCTCTAACCAATTAAACAGAATCAATTAATTACTTACGGTCTGATAAGGAGGAGAAGCAATTTCACTAATGTGTGCAACAGCAGATGCAACGTCCGACAATCCCACGTCCAATAACTCCATCAACTCAAATTCAGTTAAGGATAAAGCTTCCTGAAACAAATCAAATAAACCAATACTGAAATTTTTGCTAAAACAGACTAAAGAACAGAAAAATAATGCAACCAGGAACTACTGACCAAGCCAAGGAAAAGAACCCAAAAGAGAAAATCTCATTCAACAGGTGACATTATGAATTCACTCTAAATTAAGAACCATTGCAAAGTTTAATTTCCACATGAAGGATTTCCAATAAGTGGTCAAATCGAGAAACTTAAAAGGCAGTAGCGTGTTAAGTTGTTCATATGAACTATATAATGTAAAGGATTCACCTCGGTTTCTAATTATGGCGTAGTAAACACGAACTGGATAAATAAATCGACAAATTAATAGTGAGGAACCACGAAGTTTCATCACTACCTTGGCTGTGTTAATATTTCGAGCAGCAAAAATGTTAGCAATCGACCTGGGTAATCCCATCTGATTAATAAATCTGTTCGCCATTCAATCAACTTCTTCAATCTACGGCCAAATCATGCTATCTTGATGCGTTCTTTGGTTTCCCGCCAAATCAGAACCCTAGAATCGTTGATCTGGGACAGGGTAAGCAATTGAAATGGCGGCAAAACTGAAGAAACATGAACATTGTTTTGTGATTAAGCTCAGCACCACATGATTTGTAGTACTAATGAAATTCTAATAATGAGAAATACACTTCCTTTAGAAAATGAAAATTTAGACCACCTTAACCCCAATTTAAAGTCTTGATAAATTTTATTAAAAAAATCGCAAGCTGATTGGCGGATGCTCAATTCAATTGTATCTGAAAATTATGTCATATCGTACCGTCCATTTATACATAATGATAAAGGGGTCCCTTTATGATAATAGAAATTAATAGAAACAGATATTTGAATTCTTACCAACGAATGAAAAGTTCTCAATCCAATTGTGTTTGAAAATTACATCATATCGTTATAGTTGTCGGTATGATTACCATAACGACTACTACTGTTATTACCGTTTCAAAGGAAAAATTATCAATTCGGACATCTTTATTGTTATCGTTATTGCCTGACTCTCACGTGTAAAGATAAAGATAACAATAATAGTATATTTGGAGAGATTTATAATTTCAAGTAGATGCAGTAAAAAACAATCAAAATTACATATGTGATTCAAGTTCATTACAATTGATCTATCAATAAAATGCTATTACAATTACAACAATTTTCATTACGATTTGGTAAACATGTGACATTAGTCCATGGCGTGCAATTAAAATTTAGTTTTTATGATTTGAATTTGATAATTTTAAAAGTAGATGGTATTATATATTAAGAGGTTTCGGTGATGAAATTTGTAACTTTTTTTAAATAACTAAATTTATAATTTAACCATATCGAATAATACTTAAAGCAACGTGCAAACATTAATTATGAAATTATTTTAATTTTTAATGGCATCTTTCAGATGAAATAAATAGTAAACAACAATCTTTCTCTATGTAATCGACCTTCCAATTTTTACACACTAACTCTCATGTTAAATATGTCAACTAAGCTAAAATAAACGAGTAATAACAAATTCATCAATAACTCGATCGATAGTTTTAGGTTATTTTATATATTGGGTAAACTGGTATATCGTCAAATATGAAGTATGTCAAATGATTGATATATCACACATGAAAATATATAAAATATATTGCTAGTATGTCTACGAGATTACTTTATACTAAAAAACACTACTTAGAAAACTTAAATAATGAATAAAGAAAAAATAATAATCTATTTTTTCCGCTATATTTGCAACATAATTGCAATTCGAATTAAAAATTTGAAATTCTCTACATTTGACTTGTTTACGTAACAAATTTATCATTTGGTCATACGTTTAAAATATATAATATTCATATCATAAGGCATAGATAAGCTAAGTACGAAGTTTCAATTATCTTATTGATTACAAGTATTAATTACTCATACAAAATAGAACATGAGCATAAATGTAAACTAAACTAAAACACAAACATCCCTGCCATATGAAATAAGAAGCAAATTCACTACACCGCAAACACAAACTTGAACACACAAACTTGAACGGCCAATTTGAGTATAGATAAACTGGTTTAGACATATACTCTTAGTCAAAAAGTCAAATGTTGAATCTTCCAACTCATCGGTCATTTGATTTGAAAAAAAATCAACTCTAAATATTTAAAAAAGATAAACATATGGTACAAACTTGAATCTTGTTTTGAAAATAGTTTTTTCACGATAATTAACTCATACTCATTTCCGTGAGGACCGAGCTAGGTCAAAAAATCCTTATGCTCTACTCCTTGATGCTAAAAAAATATTTCTACAATAACAAATATACAAAACTTTTTAAGTCCTTTTTTTTTGGGTTAAAAGAAAAGTTTTAAAAGACACATCTTAATTTTTGAAATATCATACCTATTAAAAACCATAAAATTCCCTAAGAATCATTGTAACCATTTTGTTTCTATCTAGGTCATTGAATTGAAATGATAATATAGATGACCAAAAAAAAAAGGTCTAATTATTGGATTTCAAAACAAATTACGAACTTTTGTCAATGATTAACAAAAAGAAAAAAAAAATTAATGAGGCTAAAATGAATAAACATGGATTTTTTTTTTAAAAAAAACAAAACCAAAAACCAACTTTGTCGATGGAAGGTGTGAGATTCAAACTTTTGACTTTTTGATCGAGAAAACGGTTTTCTCTACGAAATAAACTATAATGATTTCGTAAAAAGAAATATTCATGAACCGAGAAAATAGCAGCCATGGCAGTTTCTTCATTGAGCAACTGCAAATTCCACCATGGACTTAGTTAAAGACACCATGAAAATGTAAAAGCTCTTAAAAATTTGAGCTTTAACATTGCCTCTTTTGGGTTGGTGATTTGAGTTTGACCTAATTTTTGAAGAAGATGAAGGAAAGGACATGGCTAAGTTTAGCTTTGAATGAAGAAATATAAAAGAAATTACAAAAAATAAGAGCAAAATTTGGTAATATTGAATGTGTGGTTTAAGAAATTGTATTTATAGAGCCAAATTTAATGGAATGTGATATGAACACAAAAGTTGTTGAGTAATGATATTCATGTAAGATAAGATTCCATGGTAGCTTCACTGCCCTACCTTTTTTGGCATACATTTTCTTTTTCTTCATAAAGTTTGGTTTAAATTATTAAAAACAACAATAAAAATATGCTAAAATACTATATTGGTTAGGGAAATTATTTTAAATAAAATATTTTTATAAAAAAAATATTTACAAATATAATAAAATATCACAATCGATAGACCACGATTGACCAAAATAAACTATCATGATACGAATAGACAAGTCTAGTTTGGTCTATGCGGTCTATCTGACTGTGATGTTTCGTCATATTTTGTAAGTATTTTTATTCACTTTGTTTTTTTGCCTTTTTTATTTAAGTAATTTTCTTAAATTTAGTCTTGATAGTTTAGAGAAATTAGAATTTAATTCATAAAATTTTAAAAGTTAGAATTCAATTTCTATAATTTGACAAAACTTTATAAATAATTTCTATAGTAAATAGTACATATTATAGAGATTATATATGAAAGTTTTATTAGGTTATAATAAACTAAATTCTAATCATAAACCAAACTCATCGGTAAGACCAAATTTGCAATTTAAGTAGAGATAGAATAGTAATGTTGGTGCAATGTGAACGCGATATTGGGTTTCAATGTCGGCCCTAGGCCAGCAGGGACGGCTCCTTTTAGGTCAAGCCGACCCCAAAAGAGCAATTCAAATATTAAAGGAAGACTTACCCAAAGACTCACAGGTCACAAATACATCACTAAAGGTTGTTCCATATGCTTGTATTTCCATTGTATTTAGATTTTGAATATGAAATTTAGAAATGTAGATTTATATTAAAAGGGCTAAAACTTCAATAAATATGGCACTACATATTAGAAAATCAATTAAAATTTATTACTTACTTCCTATAAATATTATTAAATAGATGTCCATTATACTTGATGTCAAAATGTCATATGTCACTTTCTATGCGTCTTGAAAAGTAGACTTAGCGTCCATGTTATCCACTTCATGTTTGCCAAACTGCTTATAAATAGTGTCATTTTGGTAGATTTTGTAAGACACATGTTGGTTGAAATTCCAAAAAATGGAAGATTGTGGAGATTTTTGGAAATTTTTTTTTCCTATTTCCTATTTCCTATTTATTTTATTTTATTTATATATTATTTATTTTTTCCATATCCATGTTTTTGTTTGACTCATTTTCACAACTGTACTAAATATATAGTGGACTCTAAGTATAGGCTCAAGCCTCCTCTTTAACTTTATGCTATTATATATATCTAAACTAAAATAATGACAATATCAATAATTAGCCCAGTGCTAAAACTTCCTCACATTTTTTTTCTAGATTATTTTTATTGAACTATTAAAGCTTCCATCAACAAAATTTCTAAATCTTACATGATATTATAAAATAATTATTGGATAATTTTTTTTAATACAAGTTCATAAATTAATTATTAATGGTCTATATTCAACCTACTATTTAGTAAGAAGTTACATTTAATTTTATGGTTTCGAAAAATATTAATATCATACACATTGAACAATCGTGCTATCAAACAAATAATGTGACAACATGAAATACAACTATGTTTTCAGATTTCCTACCACCAAACATGCCCTAAAAAAGGTAGATGTATACACCTTATTGACTAAGCTTACAAAAAAAGACTAGACATGAGTTGAGTTCAATAACATATAGGATGGGTATACTGGAACTACTAATGATGTGGTAGGATTAGAGTAAATTAGGATATCTAGCTTAAATTCTTAATTGATTAAGATTAAGATTAGTTTTCTTAATTGATGTAGCCTAAAAGCTAAAAGGGGAGTTCTCTCCAAGAATCCAATCAACGTCTTTGTTATGAATCAAAAGTTGTAGATACAAGAAGACAATTCCTCTATTTACAGAGAAGAGTAAAACAAACTAATCTTAATCCTAATAAATCAAAGAAACTAGTCCTAATCGCAATAATTCAAGGAAACTAATCATAATTCTAATCGAAAACTAAACCTAATCCTAATCAATTAAGGATTTAACCTAGCTACCCTAATTGACTCTAATCCTACCACATCAACTAACCTCTTGGTCGAAGGCATACATCCTAATCAATCGAGTAACAACTATATTCTTGGTCTAAGATATACGTCCTAATCAATTGCGCTATAATTAACCGGTTAAATCAGGCCTACTCTACACCATTTATCATGGAGAAAATTCGTATAAAATTTTAAATAATGATCGTAGTTAACTTGACTATATATAAAGCTGAATTTAGTGTCAACGAATCAAAATTAACCTATCAGAGTGGTTCCAAGCAGTCAAAACAGTGAAACTTACTCGAAGATTGAAGAACGAAACAGGCTTGGCGGTGAAATTCATTCTCCCAAAATACGCCTCTTGAGATGCGAGATTGTTTCTTCACTCTATGTGACTCTGTCTTTTGTCACGTCACATTCAAACTATAGTGTTGTTAATTCCCCTGAAGAAAAGGAAAGAAAAGAAGGAGAAGTAACTCGATTTTTGGGTTTAGTTTCTAATTGGTCTATCGATTTAAAAATGTTACACGTTAGTCGTTAAGTTTGGGTTTTGTTTCAATTATCTAGCCCATAAGTTTCAAAATGTTGCAATTTTATCTTGAGATTGGAGTTTATTTTGATTTGGTCCTCAAGAAAAAATCGAGGTGTGAAAGTTGAAACCTAAGAACCAAATTGAACCAAACTCAAATCTCAAAAGTAAAATTGTACCTTTTGAAAATTAAAGACTAAATTGAAACCAAACTCAACATTTGGGAACTAAATGCGTAGCATTTGGAAACTTAGGATCCAAATAGAAACTACGCCTAAAACTTAATATAAAGAAAAGTACAACATAACGAGTAAGCAAAATCACTCTAAACGAGTCTGATGAGCAGTAATGCAAACTTTGCAATGAAAAGCTGATCTAAAGAGGCCAGGAACTTACACTTAATGCGGAATTCTAGCTGATGTTACACTCAGAAGCATGTTCTGTGGAATCTTCAAAAGAAACATTGCCATCTAGGACTTCTAGATTATAAGCTTCCCATTCATTTTCTTCATCGCTGTTGATATCGGCTGGGTTGTATCGTCTTTCCGTATATGCAGATGCTTGTCTTCTTTGCAGGTTCAGGAGATGCACGATAACATCAGGAGTAAGGATCACTCGTGAGTGGTCTTCTCTTCCTTGCTTATTGGACTCCATTATCTGGTCAATGATACATGTATAATAAGATATCTAAGAAAACCGAAGTTCTAAATTCCATGTCTCACTTTTTAAAATTCGTGGTTTGTCCTGATATTTGCAACTGATCAAGAACGAGCAAGCTTTGTTAGTATATATTATTCTCGATGTGAAACAGCTAGGCAGCAAACCAATTATTGAAGAAGAGAAGCAGATTACGAAAAGTAGTAGAAAAACTAATTGGAGAGAGCATTAAGAATATGCTACAAACTACCACCTTAGTTTTTGAGTTAATGTAAAGTCCTAATTTACTAGAAGTAAAAGAGAGAAAAGAATGAACCGTAGGGACAATGCCCATAGAGAGGTGATATTACTTGTTCCATATCATCAGGCAATGGAGGAACATCACTAGCCATGGGAGTCCAAATCTTTACATTATTTTCAATGCCACACGTAGCAAGAATAGGCAGGTGTGGATGGGGCTCGATATGATTTACGACATTATGATCACCCACCATTAACTTCACAAGTACAGCTCCCTTCTTCTTCCAAATATATATATGACCACAATCGGAGCCACTCACAACATATTCTGCATTAAGGCCAAAGAAATTCACCCCTTTAACTGTTGCTGAGTTTCTGTGTCCTGAGTAAACCTGTGGCCGTTTAAGTTTCCGCAACAAATTCTCAGATGAGACAGTCAGTGGTGAGGGGCCTAGCCCCATATTCTTCTGAAACAAATAAATAAGCTCGTCACTGTAAGTTATTAGCAGCTCACTCGAATTTGAGAAAGTCAATCCCGTGATGTGGAAATGGTTAGTTTGGATCAAATGGTGTGGGCAGAAAGTATCAACAACTCTATTTGAACTTGTAAATGCATCACCTCGGCAGTTCCTCAAATCATACAAGCGTGCATATTCATCTGAACCACCCAATGCAAAGAAATTTGGATTTCTTGGGTCAATTGCAATGGCATTCAGTTTAACACTCTTAGGAGAATGCTTGCTTCTTTCGGCAAAGGTGGTGCAATAGAAAAGTTTTCTTGCAGAAGTATCGCGTATATCGAACTGAAAATTAGAATAAAAAGGTAATCCACGTACAATGGAATTAAAAGGCTTCAACAGAGGATCATACAGCAGATTCACTTACATGCTGCACAAGACCGTCTTCGCCGCAGCTGTAAAATATGTGAGGGCTTCCAGGCTCCACAGCAAGTTCATGAACAGAGCCTTGATGCTCCCCCAACATTTTGGTAATAACTCTGCCATCACCCGAGACTTGCCCAAGTCTTACCTGCATGAAAAAGGGAAAGGAAAAAAAAAAACAAGCGTTCAAGTTGATAGCATTCCCAACTTTTAGAAGATTAGAGAATACAAGTTGCGCCAAAACCAGATACCTAACTTCAAATTGATTAACAATATGGAAACTACAGACATAATATGAACAAAAAAATGGCTCTAGTACAACCAAATCATTGTCCTACAATCTATAAACATCAACACATTAATTTTTCAATACACACCTTCCGTTCTGTCTTCTATCAGCCAGTACCATCAGCAAAACCTGATCTTTTTCTCCATACATAATAATTATGTTATTTTTTTACCCAACATGGAGCAGGAATAAAGGCAAAATATAGACCAAAAAACGATGCTGGAGACATGAGAAAGAACATAATTCCTGATATAACAATGACTTTTGCATGGAAGCTAGTGGTAAAGACAGTTTGCACATCGACGAGGACTGATCAGCCAAGATTACAAGTTAGAAATATTTCTTTCTCAAAGGGCAATCCTCATTGTTTAACTATCTTTTAAGCGAACATCAACCGAAGTCCATTAAGTTGAAAGTGAATGGAAGACACTCAAGACAACAAAGCCAAAGCCACAAAGATAAATGACCTAAAATGAACAAAAGCCTAAGCAAAAGAACCCCTTTTCCTGTAAAATTTATTCAATGTGCTCGCCACATTGTAGCGACTCCCCTCTAAATCCTTGGATGCACCATTAAACCCCAGTTTTTCAAAATCCCTCCAACATCTATCAGTATAAAATCGCTAGCCACATGAACAAAGCTACAAAAGCAACAAAAAAAAGGTATGAAAGACAGAAAATGTCATTTTATATAATACAAAATCACCTTTCCATCGGCAGCTGAAGTTACTATTTTCTGATCATCAGTGAATGGCATAATTTTGGTTTGGAGTATGTTGTCGAGGTGGCCAGAAGGATACGAAAACCTCTTAGAATTTCTTGCCCAATCCCACAGTATGACTTTGCAGTCATCAGAACCGGACACAAGAAGATCGCCAGTGGAGTTAAACTCGACGGCGTTTACACAGCCATCGTGACCATTTAACTTGTGTTCCAGATTCAGCTGCTTCACAATAATCTGCATTTTCATTAACAGGCGAAGCAAAAATAAGAGGAGAATTGAAGGAAGAAGTGACCTAATTAGCTTCAAAATCAAAATTTAAGCGATCGTTGAGAATGAAATGGGAGAATCAGATTAGAATTAAAGGAAGAAATTTGAAGAACCTCTGAAGCAATGAATCTACGAGAGAAGTTTCTTGATGGAACAATACCAATTTCTCTGTTGCTAATTTGAGCAAAGTCAGAGTTCATTCCTTCGTAACAAGAATTCATCGGAGATGATAATTTTTCAGTCTTTTCCCGAACAAAAACAAATTTCTAATGGAAGGATGCAATGAAATAACTCTATCTCTGTTGTTTTGTTTAAACTAAAAAAACATGTACCGCCATCCGATGCCGCCACGTGGTCATTTTTAAGATTTTTTTTTTATAAAATGTAATAACTAACCGACCAACCTAGATTGGCCGAGAAACAAAGACGCTATGGTCTTAATAACTAACTAAGACTTAGAGAACAAGATACACGTAAGCTGGCTCCTATGAATGTAAAAAATATTTAATAACTAACTAAAATGTAATCATTAAGGATATGTTTGGGGCATGGAGTGAGGTGGAGTGAAGTGGGCTATAATAGTTCATTCCATGTTTGTGGCAAGGATTATTTTAGTTGAGAATTAAGATTAGGATTAAAATAACCCACATGCTTTTACTATTCTTCAACCCTAAGGGTATTTGTTTCAAGGGTTGGAAAGTTCATCGACCAATTTTCCGACACCACCTCCAGTGATCGTCGCCGGCCAATCTCCGACCACCACCTCCGGTGATCGTCGGCGGCCAATCTCCGACCACCACCTTCGGTGATCGTTGTCGACCAATCACCACCACCACCTCTAGTGACTCCACCGGCTAACTTCTAACAACCAACTTCGGCGACCACC
>JBBPDJ010000003.1:12505937-12526674 GCA_037974625.1 Cucumis cinereus
AAATAGACATGATCTAAGATAACCAATATTTATTTTACAGATTATAATTTGGACTATAATAATCTGCACCTCAAACATGTACTATAAAAACCCAGACTATAATACTTTGCACCCCAAACACAGATTATTATAACTCAGGCTATAATACTCTGCACTCCAAATACAGACTATAATAACACACAAACTATTATAACCACAGACTATTATAACTCACTCTGCGCCCCAAACGGCCCCTAAGTATCAAATGTTACAATTTTACCTTTAATATTTGAAATTTGTTTCAATTAAGTCAGTTTGGTTTGATTTAAGAAAAAATTGTTTTTTAAGAAACTCATTTTTATTTAAACTATTTTGGTGAAAATGGTGTAAAATACTATTCAAAAGTTATATTTGGTGGTTATCAAATACCCTACTTTTCCCCAAAATTACTTATTTTTTACATTAAACAATTGAAAATGTAATCAGTAACTAACCTCAAATTTTCATTAAATACTCACCTACGAACATTGATGTCAATGCTTATTAATTAACTTAAAAGTAATTATGAGGTAAAAAATTTAAAGTAAATTTTAAAAGTTATGAAAACTAGTGAAATTTAATTAATTATAATTTGTTTAATTATTTTAAATACATTAACATTTAAGACAAAAAATAAGTATTTATGAAAATTGAAGTTAAAAATATAAATATTGAAATCTAGGGACCACACTAAACAAAATTCAAATTCAATAGTATTTGACTATCGAAATCAAACTCAACAATTAGACTAGAATCGTTGTGACATCGATCTTCTAAATTGTGCATAAAGTTTTTACCTATAAAGAATATTCTTTTTCGTAATAACTTGTTATAACCTTTGTAGCAATGATATGGTTGAGAGTCACTTTAGAATTTTCGCTATATTATGTAAAACTCATGTTGCAAATTTACTAGAATTGTTGAAAGTCAATTGAGAAAATAAATGTGCCATGACTATCATCAATGGCCTGTTAAAATATTTGAACATAAGCTTTCTCCAAGAAAAAGTGAGATGGATATCGATATAGGACGTAGTCAACAAATTTTGCAAAGCAATAGATTGAAATGTTTTCGCATTATAATGGTCAGATAGAGGGAATAATGGATCCCATGGGTAGAGGGAGATTGACGGCTAAGACGAGGGGGTGTTTGGTGACCCTTAATAGGATGAATTTGTAATGTAATCCAAATTCACGTTTGGATTGAATGTTTTGAACTCAACAGTTTTTAATTCAACAATCTTTCTTATTGTTTTCACATTTCACGATTTCATTTTCGTTCCGTCTTTAATTACTCACGCTTTACAACACTCCTCTAATTCATAGTACTCATATTACATTCCAACAAAGTTATGCTAAAATATCATAATACGAAAAAAAAAATCGAAAAATTAGAATGATGAGATAAGTTATGTTGGGTTTTATGTTCTAAAACTCGTGATTTGTAAATGTTAAACTATTATATTATTCAATAAATTAGTTATTGAAGTATTGTTCGATAAGTTGTTATAAACTCAGAATCTAATAAACAAGGTTCCTTGACTATAGTATGAGTACTTGAACTTTATGTAGTGACATAAATATAAATCAAGTTCAAGTAATAGGCTAAATTGTCTATAATATAGAAATAAGGTTGGGCGCCTTATTCTGAAGACATTATGGATGCGACCCACTTTGCATTTAGTACAAGTGAAGTGATCCCAAGATACTCATGTGGAGACATGTGAGTAGAGTGGAAGTGTCCTATGCAATAAAATTATATAAGATCGAACCATGAAATAGTCACTTCTACTTTATAACACCGTTAACTGATTAAAACTGACTATTTCGACTTTGATGACCTAAGTAACTCGACCTTAATCCTGAGCTAACTATGAACTTCTGTTTACTGGAGATTACCCTTAGATCTGCATAGGTGAAAACAGCTCAACATCGCTGGCCCAATAGACCTCTCATTTCAGGGGTAAGACCGGGTGGATAGCTAGAGAAGTAGGGTGCAAGACAGAGTTCACTTCGCCCGCTCTTAAGGTTAGTAGATAGGTTGTTCTCTTAAGTGCTGACTTTAGGTCTTAAATAAAGGGGTGTCGCCCTCTCATTAGCCCGAAAGGGATTTGGTGTATAGGTTGGACCATAAAGCAATCGTTCATTAAATGATCAACTGGGCTTAAGAAACAAGATATAATCTCGGGGGTAAAACGGTAAATTGACTCACTCGAGATTACGAACAACCTATAAAATGTTGACTTACTAATCATGGTTATAACAAATGAACACAAATATATCTACAGTGAGGAGAGTGCAGCTACGAGCTATAGTGGACAGTCCCGCTTAGTTAATGAATGTTGATTAGCTCGGTTAAAAGAGTTTAGTTAGTTAATCTCGGATCGTTGGAGCTCATGATTTGTAGGTCCATTAGGGTCTCTCTACTAACTCATTATGGAATTAAACTTAGAACATAGTGATTGAGAAATGTGAATAGTTTGAATTGTTTAAAAATAGAATCGTTAAAAATATTCGATATAATTAACGATTACAAATTGAGAGAGAAATGATATTTAATAGAATTCAAATAACAAAAATTCGAATAGAGATTCAAATTAGGTCAATTGGATTGATCGGACTTAAGTGAAATTTAATTAATTAAATTGTTTAATTTAAAATTGATTATTTATATTAATTTTAAATTAATACATCAAGGGTAAAAAAGAAATTCTAATTTTTAGTCAAAAGTAAAAAAATCGACTTTTGACCTTGAAAGTCAAATGTTGACATTGATTGACCTTGAAAGTCAAAATAGAAATAAAGGCACAAGTATCTGGAAGAAGAAAGAATTCACACATGCTTTTGTGTGTTCATTTTTATGTAAATTCCTATTCAAGAACCCAAAAATACAAGAAAAAACTACAAGATGTATGATAGAAGAAGATATCCCCAGCTCCTCTTTACATCAACTGAACTAAATCTCAAATTTTCATATAAGAATATCAAAGAAAAGAAAAAAAATATCTATTATCTCCAAGAAAGATTGCCATGGTTGTAAGCTGAACCCTTTTTCACGTGAGCAGATCCAAAGAATGAGCCAGGATTTCATATTTCTAAGTCAAAATCGGGGATCGCGACTGTCAGATCAAAGTATCACTAATACTCTGCCAAACAAAATGGTTTTTTTTTTTTTTTTTTTTATGTTTCTATAAATGTTAGTTCTTTAGGTCCTCGCTCGGCCTCCTTCTAGCTCGCTCTTGCCCTTTCAAAGAACTGCGTTGAGTTGCTCAATCTTCGTCCTCGTCGATGGAGGCAAAGGAAAAAGGTTTGAACTTGTGGCCATCACCATGGTAGAACTTATTTTGAAACTCAACCCAATGAAGACGCAAGGCATGAAGGAAGGCACTAAGGGTCTCCATCATAAGAAGTATGAAAGCAGTTGCAAACGAAAAAACAGCTAAACCAATCAGCCGAACGACAAAGCTGTCATACCTATTGCCACAACAATATCAGTACTTGTACAATAATTTGGTTTTGTCTCGAGCAACGCGATAAACTAAAAAATTAGTAGAAAACATTTCATATTTTTGTTTAGCTGTGCCCATCCTTAGAGAATTTAATGCAGAGGGAAAGATATCAAGCCAAATTCACAATCAAACAAGGGAAATCCGTCCCTTAAGGTTGAGGAACTCTCTCTAAAAGAACAATGTTCTAATTCCACTGATATTCAAAAGTCTCCTATTGTAACCTAAAAGAGGCTATTCATAGCCTTATAAGGAAATATGAAGATAACTAATTAACAACTAATTAATCTAAATTAACAATTAAACTGAATATTAACTAAATTATACTTACCTATAATTCTCCTCATCAGAATTTTAACCAACCAACCAGTGCGTACATGTGGCTTAAGAGGAGATAAATATATGGCATGTATTTTACAGTTTAAAGATCCTTTGTATTTGCTTCATTATGCATATTGGAAGAGGTGAGTATTAAGAATGGTAATGGTAAAGAGAAGGAAATCTAAACTTACCCCCAAGCTAAGAGGAGTACTTTCTCATAGAAAACTGTTGACAGTTCTGAGTGCGCCAAGCTGTACAGAGCAACAATTACAAGGCTCAGCTATGTTACAATTATGAGATGGATGGAGGTTCCAAAGAAATAGCGACTCCATTAGAGTACCTTAAAGCCCAAAGTCGGAGATACGATGCTGTATTTGAAACTGCACCCAAGACGAATTCTATGGAGTGAATCATTTGGTGAACAAAAATCTCACTAAAATTGAAGTCCTCTTGGTGTTGCCTTGCTGAATCAGGTTCCACCTCAAGATCAATCTCAGAGGTTCCAAGCATTCCATATGTACGACCTTGAAATCTCTGGAAGTATTGAATAATCCAAGAGAATATTTCAAGTTACATAACTTGCAAAAATATCTAACTCGAAAGGAACCATATACCAGCTTGACTAATCAGAAAACTTTTCAAAACATTAAAAAAGGTTATACGTGATGCCACAGGAGAGTATGGAAAGTTGTAAGATCTAGCATACCTCCGTGTGCATCTTTTTCAAAATAAAGGGTTTAGGAAAAAGCATCCAAGGCACTGCAACTACAGCCAACATCAACAATATAATCTGCAATATTGAGCATTACATGTGGATCAGGGCAGAACATTCAATTTAGATTGTCAGCAACAATAGAGACCAAAGTTCGTGATCATACTTGAAGAGGTCTTTGGCCCCAAAACAATTCGTTCTCACCAAGATCCTCAAATGGGCTTAAAAACATGTAAATCATCACATGATAGAGGTCCGCTTGAGATCCAGTGCACCACTTGATGACAATGAGAAGAGAAAGATATCCAAAAAGGCTGTTAAGGAAGATCACTTGTGGTATAAACTGGTACCTGATAATATAGCATAGAGTGAGTTTCTCTTTGGTCTGCCTCCCCTATTTAAAGTGTGACAGCAACTCATTTTAAAGGAAGGACGAATATGAAAAACTAAAGGTGAAAGTATAGACCTGATATCAAGTGAGCTTCCAGTAAAACGGGCATTAAAATAACTCAATATGATCCCTAAGTTCATTTGAGCTATACCCAACAAGATAGACATCTTCATTTTGAGAGAGTTCAGAAAAGGAAGTTCTGAACGACTTCCACGCCAGCTTGGGTCAACACCAAATGGATAGGGATCGCGGTATTTAACTAAGCCAACAGTGTGGGCATCACTGTCAGTGATCAACAATAATTAAAATCATCAGATTACAAACAGGAACCAATCATCAGTATAAACTGACACTAAATTATTTAATCTTAAAAATTACAAAGGGCAACAAAGAATCACCTGCATGAACTATCTCGACACTTGTAAGCAGATGCACCAAATATATGATATGGAACAGAGAAGAACTCATTGTAGATCAACCCACAATAGATTGAAAATAGGGACATCAAAAGAAGAACATAACGGCCACCGAATAGCATTTCCATAAAGCTTCCTAATTTCTGGTTACAATTAGATACGCATATAAGAAAATGTGACCAAATATAGGATGCCTAATTATGAAATAGGTAGTCCAGAGACTCCAGAGACAATTTGTTATTCATTTAGAACCAGGTAGATTTCAGATAATTATTAAGGAATCATCGAATTCAAACCATTGTCATCCCAAAAGGTTAGTTTCTCTAGATATTCTTCTGAAAGATGAGTTCACCAAGGGTGAAAAGATACATTTAAGGGCTGTGGATAGGATATGGTAGTAAGGACCTTTTTTGACCTGTTTCATCAACATGTTTATAAGATTGGAATTAGAAGCAATGAATTGGTTAAAGATCCATTTATCCTTTCACCCCATGGCTGGATTTCATCAATTCTCTCCTTTTTCTATCTCCAAAGCAATTGGTGTCTCAATGAAGATTTTCTTTAGATGCAGCTCTCTAACTGATATGTAAAAAGCAACCCATCATCCCGGGTGATGATAATAGTGAAGGAAGGTTGACATGGTCACCTGCTTTAAGAACTCCCTGGGTGAGTGAGTGTTATAGCTTCAGCTGGAGTTCTTTTTTAAATGAAAGCAAGTGACAATCTGCAGGTTGTGATAATTGATTTTACAAATTTCTTTCATCCAGACTGCAGTAACTAAAAATGAGGATTCTCCTCAATTTTTAACGATTTGAAAAAATATGAAGGAGAAATATAATATCCTTTCAGAATTTTGAGTTTGTAAGGCAAGGATTTTCATTCCACAAGAATTGGAAAATGAAATTTAAACAGTCACGTTTAAAAATAACACAATTGTCTACCAACATTTTCTGCAGAAAGGTTTTAAAAGAGAAAAGAAAAGTAAAACAAAATAAACTTTTTTCTAATGAAAAAACTTGACTTGTATTGTGTCTTTTTTTTTTTTTTTTAATTTATCGCTCTTTGTATATACCTCTTGTACATTGAGCTCTGTCTCTTTTTTTAATGAATTATAGATTGTGTTTCTTGTTCAAAAAAAAATGAAAAAACTTGCCTTTCAAGAAAAAAATGAAAAATTATACATGGGCATACAAAAGCCCACAAAAAGATTTAAACTACAAGAAACGAATCCCGTCAAGATATATAAGATGAAGCGAATGGTTACAAAGGTGCTTAGAAACGGAGGCCTAGAAAGTAACAAAAGTTTGATTGTTCTCTCACTCCAGCCCACCACAAAAACAAGCCTTCAGCCAATGGGAGGATAAGCTCCTCAATAGACTCCCTTGGTAGGACAAAAAATGTCTCGTTTCTTAGGCTTATATTTCGTTAGTTCAGTCATCTGTGCTTGCCTTTTTGAGTTCCACAAGAATGTTTGACTATTTTTTTAGAAATTAAGCACTCTCACCAAACAGGAGAAATTAGAAAAATTATGAGAAAATTAAGCATTAAATCGAATTTTTCAAAGCTTGTGTGATAAAGTGGAAGAAATAAAGCCAAAATCCTGAGGGGGGGCATCTCAATGCTTGAAGAAGAAGAAGAAGAAGGAGAGAGAGAGAGAAAGAAGGTAGAGCGCCTCCAGCCCATCGCTAGGGCTTTTTCTTTTCCTGAAGTTCTTTGTAAATTCCACTTCTGGCTTTGGCATTTTTCTTTTTTAGGCCTCGTTTGCATTCAAACAAAAGTTGCTTTGTCGTAAAATAAATAAATAAAGATTCTTAAAATCATTAAAATTCTTAACATATGCTTTTCTAGTCCTCGTTGACAAAGGTAGAGGGTTGGAAACCTGGAACACCACAACTCATGGTGTATTAGCATTGAAGTTTTGTATTTTTAAACAACGAGCAGCAAACTGACATTATTCTTCTGACCATTAGTGAAAATTTTAAAGCATAATTATAATATTGCAGAAAAATATTTCATACCTGATTATTGAGCTTACTTTCACGAGCTATAAGAACTAAAGCTCCAAGCAACAAGCATATTCCATGACCCCAATCCCCAAACATCACTGCGAATAGGAATGGAAATGTAATAACAGTGTAAACTGCAGGGTTTGCTTCTTGATATCTAGCAACACTGCAATTTCAAATTAGAGTGTTACACTCAAAACTATAATTAGTAGAACTAGAAGTAAAAAATATATGTGACAAAAAAAAAATCTGCTAGACCATACACAAACTGAACTTCCAATTCGTATGATGAGCATTGAAGACTAAAAGCATATAATTTATCCAAAACAATATGTTCACAAATTTTACCAGTTACAAGCCACGTACATGCTGCAAGGACCATAAAGGAGGATGCTACAACAGCCTAATACTTGCACCGATGCAACTTTGGCACATCAACCATGGGCAAACTGCCCAAAAATGGCCAGTCGCCGTTTCCCTCATACTCCTGACCTCTTCAACTGTTCCATCTAGATGTCATCCTAATTCCTAGACAGTATGGTAATTTGGATTTCGAGGTATGATATAGAACCCTTATCAGTTTCGTTTTTTATTCCAGTTCACAATCTTTTATGATTTTTCCCAAGATTTCCAAAGATTTAGATATTTTTGTTGCCACTTTTATAGATTGAAAGCTCAATACTTGTCAATACTTTCAGAAATTTGTTTCCATTTTTAAAATTTGGATTCTAGTATGATGTACTTTTAAGAAAGGTGAAAAATACATTAAAAAACATGGTGAGAAACAAGTATAATTTTTTTAAAATAAAACCATTATCAAATACAGCTTTAATATTTCAAGAGACAAGACTCACCCATAAGCGTCAACAATTTCTTGAAAAGCATTTGTCAAACAGTTTGTCCTAAAATATGTAGGAGGGGATTCCACCGTATCCATCACATGAAATATTATCCCCACTTGTGAACTACTATCAAATGTTGCTCGCTGCAGTGCCTCCTGAATCTGCAAATTATTATGTAAAAAAAATCCTAGAATGTTAACAACAGAGAGGTTCCATGAAATAGGATAACAAACAATATATTCAACTGCAATGCAAAGCTAGGTTAGCCAATATCAAAAGACACATAAGAATGTTATAATGAACTGGTGTCACAAGCTACCTGAGTTTTTGCAAAGATTGGGCACCATCCTTCTCCAACAAGACATTTTTTAGTGACATCAAAATTCAACATGTTCAAAGTATCATATACAGCCTTTTCCCTTCTGACCTGAGAAAGAATAGGAGGCACAATATCACAATGATGAACAATTTAGAAACATGCACATCTGACGTCAAAAAATCAACATAATTTCCCTAAGGATTAGAAGCTTGCCAATGACTCAATGTGCACACTTCAAATTTGAAAGAAGGTTCAGATCAAAAGAGAAAACTAACTCTACGTCTATTACATCTTACCATATTCATCCATTTAATCAAGTGAAACCCTATTGATGCAAGAGCCTCATTTCGGTGACGGATCCCAGCATCTAAAGTGGCCTCAAGTTCAGTGAGGCGAGATGACACCTGCAGCCCCATACAAATTGTGGTCAAATAAATGTGTATAGAGTTGCAGAATTGAGTTATATTAATTAATGTATTTTAAATATTTCTAGCTAGCCTAATACTATTGATAGTAGGCCAAGATTTAATTACTTCAAGTAAAGATTAAAAGTTTGTCATTGACGCATTGCCTATTCAAATAAGGGGACTACAGAATGAAATTCTTCAGAATTTTATTAGAACCAGAAACATATTTTTTCTCGGAAGTAAGAAAGACAAAATGTAGACCAACTATGCAATTTTTTTTTTCAACAACCTTTCGAAAAAGCAACTCACTTCTCTAGTTATCTGCCTTTGTTTGGTTATATCTTCAGGAACAGGATAGCAATTTGCACCAAAAGCCTCACAGATCTTCAAAACTTTGTTTCTGGCCTGCTCCCCAGAGAAAAACACTACAAATACTGTTTTGTCAACCTGCAATGATAATCACATAGGTATAACTAGTGTTTTAAAATATCCAAGGCGCACTAAGGAGCAATGGCCCTCTGGAGCCTAGGCGCAAGACGCAAAAAAAGGCACGGACCTTTTTTTTTTAGGTGCACTACATAAAAAATATTTCGTTAAAAAGAGAAAGCATAGTTGAAGTGAAAATATGGAAAAAAAGACCTCAAACACAAGATTTTTGCATTTAGGCTTAGTAAATTTGATTCTTTGGTTAATAAAGAAGGAAAACCCTTAATTATTACTATTTAAAAAAAAAATGAAAAAACCCCAAAGCCCAAGGCTTTGAGCCTTGGGGCTTCACAAAAGGCGTGCGCCTGAGGCGAGCCTTATTTTGTGAACCTCGCCCTTCCAAGGCGAGGCACTAGACCTGCGACTCGCGACTCGCGCCTCGCCCCAGAGGGCTTTTTAAAACACTGGTATAAATAACAATGGCTGACTGAAAATATATATTTCAAAAAGTATTTGATAAAAGGAGCTGGGAATTAGAAATTTTTATTTTCAAATATTCCACTTTCTCCATATGAGGACGAGGGAAACAAATTTCAAAAGGGTTTCCCCTTGGTGTGAACCTATTTTTCTTTGTAAAGGATGTCAATGAATCTTATTACATTCAATTTTCTTCCTCAGTTCCTTGGGAGAATTCTCAAAACAGAGGAATCTTGGAATAAATAATGCAAGAGGCCCCTGGTTAGTGAATAAATCTTAAGGAAACCAAAAGTTCATCAAAATACATCATTTCATGACAACTAACCGCAACATAGCGGATTGGAAAACACATATAAAAAGAGGTCGCACCGTTGGCGTCAATCCTAAAACCAAAAAACAAAGTCAAAGGTAAGGAAAAGACCATTTCCGTAGATATGGGATCCATGATCTGTACATCTGCTGGTGCCTGATTGAAAAGCATATTTCCCCTTGTTGCACGAAATAACATCCTTTCAAATCTAAGAACTTTAGATTTACAAATAATTCCACAAATAAATCTCAAACCGGATTGGTTGGATGGTCCAGGTCTCATTTCCTACAAATAGTCCAGGTATCAGATAGCCATGCACAGGACCTACGATGATTAAAGTAATAAAAACCTACCTGTTCAAGTAATGATCCATCCTCGACATAGTTATCATTCAAGAAAACATTTTCATTCAACTCCCTTTCCTCTGAAACTGAATGGCTGTTACTGGACACCAGAAAGACGCTTGCCTGAAATTGCCAGACAAAATATTAAAGAAGTTACCCAATAGTTGGTCCCTGCTAATTTAGATACTAGGATCTAAAAGTATTGTATGATTGTCACGCAGTAGAATATTATCAAAACCAAATTCATAATTCATGAAAGAAATTAGGGGGAGGATCGAGAGGCCAATTAATTTACCTTCTGCAATACCATCTTGAATTCTAATAGTTCATTATATGACTGTCGAAGTTTCTCACTGTTAGAGTTCATTTCAATCAGCTCGTGCTCATGATCAGCCAATCGTATCTGACAATAAAGAAACCCAGAAAATGCAATTAAATGCTGAAAGAAAGCAATTCTGACGTACTATAGAGACTGTTTTGTCCTGCCTTCAGGCAATATTGCAATTTGGCATTGTTGTCTGCAGTTGCACGAAATCGTTGAAGGCATGTTTATCATATTGAAATTCTTCTGGATATGTATGGAATGAAATAGAGATTCCTAGCTTGTGCAACCATGTACCGAGTCTAAGACATCAATACACTAATGAAATCGATTAAATAAATCAAATCAAATTGATGAACACAGATTGAATTTCTATTGATGAATTAAATTAGTTTGGATTAAATATCTCATTCCAGTATCATTCTGATTTAATTGATTTATTTATTATAACTAATATTTCACAACAAATAAATAAATCAGAACCTAATCATTACACATTGATAATACTTAGTAGATATATAAACCTCTAAAAGTTCTATTCCATGAATAGCTATTCAGTAGATAAATGTTAGACGATTAAGTAAATATCTCTATTTCCTTCATATTCTGAGAGAGATATTTGATATAACATTCTTTGAAACTTGTAATTTTATGGCGTTCCGCAAAATAAAATAATATGTACTGAGCATGTAAAATGATATTTTGTTGTATATAAAAATCTTGACGTAGCGAAGGTTGGGAAGTACAGTGTATTTCCATTGTATTATTGGCAACAGCACAAAATTGGATTTTTTTTATTAAAAGGAAACAGACCTTTCCTTTACGAAGAAACAAAAGATAAAAGGGGATGGTTTCGCCCAATTAGGAGGCGAGGAAAGGACATTTTAATAAACAAAGCTTACAAAAGGACCACATAACATAGAATTTTGAGTCCTCTAACAAAATTTTCATGCAAAACCAGCATTGCAGTCATGAAACTCTCTAGCAATAGACGCCTATGGGTACTTTACATGACCTCCAACTAATCAAGCATTGGAATGCAGATGCAGAAAAGGGGAATGCTTGAAATCTACCTCTAAATCCTCTAGCTCAATATGTTCTTGAAGAATTGGGCGTGTAGATGCCAGTACACCAGCTTTACTGATTTGATCTTTGAAAAATCTTAACTTTCTTGACATCTCTGCACATCGCTTTACCTGTGAAAATCTCTCAAACAATAAAACGATTAATATTTATGAATATTTGAGATGCTGCCGTGCATAGATATGTTGATAAGTAAAAAGTACTTTCGAAATCCATAAGTTAAAATAACTGAAGCACAACTAAATTACAATATGTTATAAACCACTGGTAGGTGGTTTCCATTATAGAGATCAATCGCCAACAGTTGATCAGAGGAAACTAAATTCAAGAAGGAAAATCATGAACTAGAAAGTTTTTAAAAAAGCAGTCCAATGCGGCAATGCCACCTACAAGAATCAATTAAATCTGGAAAGAAACCACGTATAGAAAACAATATTCAATGAAGTTTGGAAGTGGATGTCCCAAAAAACCTATCAAATCTGCCGACAGAAAGAGCATACATGTCACCGAAGTTGCTCATTACAAAGTATAGTAGTTACCTGGTTCACAAAGGTTCTCTGGAAAGGACTTTTGTCCACGTTTAACTGCCAAGGAAGAAAAGAAAAATGTGATTTGAAAATTTTACCCCACCAACAAAACAACAAAAAGAACAATTTATGTTCCCCAGCATACTTATGTCCATTAAGAGACAAGCAAATCGAGTTACTTCTAAAACATTTTATCAAACAGTGATTATCCAGCACTACAACTTGAATAGTACACAAACAGTGGTTTTAACAAGTAAAAGTTATCCCCCGACGCTTGATCCATTAGATTCTCAAATAGTCAAATGCATAGAGCCTCCCAATTACTCATAAATCCAACTGGTGACTTGTGGTGCAATTCCGAGATCGTGAAACTTTTACATAAATTGCATTGAACATACAGTCTCACACAATTACTAGATTTGCACCGACACTTGCAACCAAGTAAACCTATAAACTAACATTAGAGTTCAATATCCATCCAAATTTCCAGTAACCGCTAGTAAATCAAAATCCAAAGTATTAAATTCTAGAATTCAACGGCAAAACCGGCAATTGTACCACGAAAACACCGATAAAACATAGTAAAAAAACGCCTTAACCTTGACATCCACGCTAAATTTCTAAAAATTACAGTAAAGATAGCATAAAAACACAACAAAAAATCTCCTCCTGCATCAATTAAGCATAAAACAAAATGACAAAATTAGTAGGATATAAAGAATGGGAAACATACATCTCTAAATTGAAGGATGCCAAGCTCGCCAAGATATGAAATGGCTCGATGAGCGGACTCAACAGGGATAATAAGCTGAACAAAAGTCATCTTCTCGGAACGCATCAGATCCATGGGAGGTATATTGTCTAGGAACTCTTCCATGATTGATTGGTTACCGGAAACGAAATAGAAACCGGCGGCCGGAGAAATGAGATCTGATGAGTTTTCAGATCTGAAGCTTGGATTGTTCACAGTGGTGCTTTGGTCCGGGTGGGGTAGGAGGAGAGTGAGATGTCCGGTGCGTCAATTCTTCGGTTTTCTCCTTGCAACTGCCATTACTAAAAGATGAAAAAAGAAAAGGGGATGAAGGAATTTTTGTATTAAATGAAATAAACGAAGAAAGTTTTTATTTTTATTTTTATTTTTATTTTTATTTTTCCTTAACGTCGAATCAAAAGAATATGATCGGAAGTGCTTCCATTTGTTTAGGCACATGCGATGTAAGTTGATTCATTGATACGTCTTAAATGTGGCGTATACTATACATAACTATGCTTTTCCATTTTCATATGTATATATGATAATTATTTTAAATTAAATAATTTTTAAAAATATTTATAAATATACCAAAATATTATCATTTATTTGTGATAGACCAAAAATATAAACACGAATAATAGTCCATCGTATATAGATTGAGATATTTTTTTTGCTATATTTTGTAAATATTTTGATTTATTTTACTATATCTGAAAATAGTCGTATGAGAATTATTTTAAATGATAAAATTTTTGAAAATATTTACAAATATAACAAAATATTATCATCTATCTGTGATAGACCAAGATAGATTATTATACGTATCTATCATGATATAGATAGACACAAATAGTAAACTATATTGATCTATCGCGATCTGATTGTGATATTATGTATATGTTTGTAAATATCTTGGTTTCTTTTGTTGTTTTTTACCATGTTATTAAAGGGGATGCATGAAGATAGATGCAGCTAGTATTACCCTCGTATATGTAACTGAGAATGTCACTTGTTTAGCCTCACTTCTTTCTTTCTTTCTTTCTTTTTTGGATTGAGGTTTGATCATTGTAGTGAAAAATATTAAAATGTGTTCGTCAATTCAAACATAGCTCCAATAAATATAGATGTCTCACAACTGTTGAACTAAAAAACTTCTAATCATTTGATAAATAAATATATTTATATTACGTTTCGGTTTAGTTAGAGTAAACATGTTGAATGATTGCATATATATATATATATATGAAAAAGAGGGAATAGATGGATTCGAACATAAACATCTGAATCATTAAGACATGTCATATGAAAGTTGAGTAATGTTTGATTTTGTCATTAAATCTAGGGGTGATCATTAGTGGGCCAGAGTCGGTTTTTTTACCAAACCACCACTAAACCGTCTATGGTCAGTTTGTAAATATTCAAACCGATCTGGACTCTTGATGAGTAAACGATGGTCAGTCGGTCAGTCAGTTTAACTCTCATAAATATTTTCTGAAATTTCTCGATTTGAAACTTTTCCAAACCGACACCGACCGACTTCGATTTGATCGGTCAGCTCGATGTTTCAGTCTATCACATTTACCCTTTATGGAATCATTGACTTTTAAAAACCACAGTAAATGACATCTTTTTTTATTCAGTTATTGTGCTTGAATTAACAAATCTACTTCACATTTATTTAAATTTTGTTCCAAGAATAACTAATAAATGTTGAAATCCTATGATACTCTTAGTCTATGAATATTTGGTTAAAGTATAATTAATAAAAAAAAAACCATATTGTTCTCATTTATTTATGATTGACATAAACTTGAGAAATATAATCATATTAGCGACCTCAAAAATGACAATAAATCCATTTTATTACGTATAATTAATTAGATATACTCTAACGTGATATTGTGTGAAAGTTAGAACCTACCACCCTAGTTTTGAAGGTATCACAATGGTCGTACCTATTGACGTGTACACATTTCATAATCACAAATTGATGTGTACACACAATTCTTCTTGTGGTCAAATGGTCGTACCCACATTTCTTAATAACCCCGTTTGTTGTTCTAAATATAATATTTTCAAATTGATCAGCGCATTAACTCAATTGATTAATACGTATACTCAATTAATAGGTCATATGTTTAACATAACCTTAACCTGTGGGTTATATGTTTAAATTCTTTTATCTTCACAATGATTGAAACTGAAAAGAAGAAGAAAAAAACAACGATAACGCTATTAACGGAAAACGAACATAACAAATTAAGACAATTTTTTTTTTTAAAATGTCAACTTACATATAGTCATACCATTCAATATACCATGTATGTAGAAGTCGAATCAAGTGCATGCGTATAACTCAACAACATTTTTCATGTATTTAATCTCTTGAGATCGAAATGTTCCAATGCTCAAAACTTCCCCTTGTTGCAGTAAAATAATAAGTATTTTGAAGCTTGATACTAAATTTTCATACATACTTATAATAACAAGTTCAACGAAAACTAGATAAAAAATTAATTTTGGTCCTATTTTTTTTAAAGTGACAATTTGAGCGGTAAAATTTAATTTGCATCAATTTAACCCATATACTTTAAAACGCATAAAAGTATAGGGTTTGTTTGGATTGATCATAAACTTTTTATAAAAAATATATATATAAAAATTTTTGTTCAAAATATTTCCATGATTAAAAAAAAAGTTTAAAATAAACTTTGGAAACGAAAAACTGTTTTAAATGATTATCAAACATTTCAACTTTTTTCATAATCACTCAAGTAAATACTTAAAAAAATAAAATAATACACACTATTGGAATCAATTGGCCTATTAGCTCAGTTGGTTAGAGCGTCGTGCTAATAACGCGAAGGTCGCAGGTTCGAGACCTGCATGGGCCATTTATTTCATTTTTTTCTACAAAAAGATAAATAAAATATGTGATGGTGGAATATATTAGAGACCAACCAAAAATGTCAAAAAAGCCGACCGGGGCATAGTAATTGCATCCATTTATTTAAGTTAGATTAGATAGATTGATTAACGTAGTTTTCATAGCGCACTTAATTAACTTAATTAAGATTAAAAAGAAAATTAGATATTGATTTCTATAACCACCTAAATACATGTTAAATTCGAAATCCACAATTAGCATGTAATTAAATCTATAGTTTATATCTCTCAGCCAGCACTTAACTTTGTTTGTTGTAGAATGTCACGTCACTAAAACTTTATTTTATATCTTTGAGATTTAAGTTTTGTATTAATCTAATTAAGTTTGGAGGTTTAGAGTATGTTTTGATTTACTAGAGAGAAAAATATTTTTTAAAAAATAAAACTCGTTTTTATTTAAATTTGTTTGATAAATTTTGAGAATGTTCGTTGGAAATATACTTTAAAGGTGCGTCAAAAACTATTTTGAATGTTTGTTATTGTTAAAACACTTTCATTTTTTTTTACAAAATGACTTGTTTTCAAAATTAAACACTTAAAAATTAAACCAAGCGAACTCTTACATTCTTTGTGTCGATTTTTCATTTTAACGCTTTTTTCGATCATTAGTGTTGATGTTTGTTAATTAATTTAAAATATTTTTGAAGTAAAATTTAAAATTTAAAATTTAGAATTTAAATGGTGATAATTTATTTTGATTTTTTTTAACATTTTAAAATTCATGGTTTTTATTTCACTTTTATAGTAGTACTAATGAACATGTTCAGTAATTATTTAAAAAAAAAAACTCGATTATAAAAGATATTCTAAAATAACAAAAAATAAAAAAACTCGATTATAAAAGATATTCTAAAATAACAAAAAATTTGATTATATCATTGATAAAATAACAAACACACTTCATGAAATTGAAGTCATAACTTGTATATTTGAAATTTTTATAATTTTAAAATTAATTAGTTTGAACTACATACGTTACACGTGTTTTACAATGTTAAAATGAAATACGCTTGTATAAATAGAATGTCTTTGTAGGGACAAAATATATAATAAAATTATTTTATAATTAGACTAAGCATGTTTTTCTAAACCGATTTTGTTCTACAATTATAGTTAATTCTCTCATAAATTAATTTTGAATCAAATCCAAATTTAAATTTATGTAATATTTTATAAATTTAATGGGGCGAGTTTTGAATGCTATTTTTCTTCCAATTTTATTCATTATAAATTAGGCGAGTTTTGAACAGTCGCCCCTCTAATTCAAATGACAAATGATCCATTTTTGATGATGTCATCCTAGCGTGAAATTACAACATTGACCTCAATATTAATTTACGATTTTTTTTACACTTTCCTCCCAACCGCTGTCGTTTTTTTCCATCTCCCACGATATTCTTTCTTCTTCTCCATCATCTTCTTCTTCTTATTCGTGTAGTCTTATTCTTCTCCAGCTTCTTCGCCAACACCGAGAGACATCAATTGATGAGCAAGAGCGACAACAACCAAAATGGGCGATACTGAACGACTCCAATGAGATTGAACGAGAAGGGCGAGAGTTACACCAACGAGAATGATGAGATATGCGAGAGCAACACCAAACGTGCAAGATTGAGTGAGACAAGCAAGACGGAAGATAGGAAAACAAGATTGTTTTTCCGCGTGCACGCGAATGCATTTTGGTCATTCCACTCGAATTTGACGTCAACAAAGAGTTATTCGTCATTTTTTTTAAAAAAAAAAAAACCAACATGTCATTCCACATTTTTTTCTCCAATTTTTGGATCATCCATCTGCTAGACTCGTAACTCGTCTTCTTAAAAAGATAATTTAACAATGGAAAATAAGCTATTGCTGAGAATCCATTTCTTTGCAGTTCACTCAATAATTCAAAACAGTTTGTCACGTGATAATTTTTTTTCTTTTTTTTTAATAAATATTTAAAAATATTTATGACATGTCGTTAAAGTTAGAACTATAAATATAATCTAAGCTGATGCAGTTGAAGTATTTATTTTTCTACTATGGTTTTCAAACATTTTATTTTTAGATATACTATTCTTTTATTCAACCTGTTACCTACACAAAAGTAATGTATATTTTATTTACAAACACACGCATCCTTGACCCATAGTTGGACGGGGAGAGAAACAATTATTCAGAGTCTCTCTTGGTAACCTATTTGTTTTATCCTTTTTGTTTTTAAAAATAGGTATGTTTGATAATTAATTCATCTTTTTGACTTTTTTAAATAAAAAACTTGTTTTTAAAATTAGGAAGAAAAATTGAAAATGCAAAAAATAAATTTTCAAAAAATGCATTTTGTTTTTCAAAAACATAAAACAAAATTAGCTACAAAAGATATACGATTTTTATTTTGAATAAACAAAAATTTAAAAACATAATTTATATAAACAAAAAATACAAAAACAAAAAGTTGAAATAGTTATCAAACAAAACCTTATAAATTAAAATTAAATAACAAGGTGATAGACATAGCAAGGATACAAATAATTACTCTTAAACACCAGCAAAGAATATCTTTTAAAAGTTATGAAATTGAAATAAGTTATTTTTTTAGGCAGGTAATTGAAAAATTATTGTAAATGAAAAAAATTTAAATTTTTATTTATCAGTATCAAGATAGATCTAAAATTTTGTTATAGTTTATAAATAATTTTAGTTAATTTTGCTATATTGAAATATATTTGAAAATGTTCCTAATTAATTTATTATTATTTATTAAATGAGTGTTTAAAAGTTTTAAAATAAGAATAATTTTTTAATAATTTAAATACTAAAAATAGACACTTTTGAGGTAGACATATAAATCGGATAAATGATATTTGAAATTGGGTTATTTTTTCTTTTTTTCTTTTTTGGAAAATACGAGAATGAGGTTTAATTGAACCACGTGTATACAAGAAAAGAGAAGAAAAGGTCAACTCTTATGGTTTGTCGAGATATGATTAATTAATTGCGACAATTAATTATTTGTTAACATTGAAAACTGGGTCATTCATTTACTCAAATTTATTATTATTATTATTATTGGAAAAAGAAATATCTAAGTTTAATTTCTATTTATTCTCTAGTATTGTTGGTGGATTCAAGAATCGAGGTTAAAGTGGTAAAAAGAGAATAAAAGATGACGACCCAAAGGCGAGCCCGGAGAAAAAGGTTTTAGAAACGTTGGAAAGGGATTGAATCCTACAAACAACTAATAAGAATATTGGATTAGTCAGCCTCGGTTCGAAAGAGCTACACCACAACCAATCCAATTATGAATCCTAAAAGGAATTGGAACGAGGAAAAACCTATAAATAAGACCAACGGGAGCATAGAGGGTAAGTTCTGAAGCAATATTAAATTCTCTCTTCATCCTCCAATCTTATGACTTAAACATCGGAGTCGTTGTGACTTATATCATACCATCGTTCAGGTTTCTCTAGCTCTTTTTGCAGGCAAATTCTCTTCCTCTAAAATACAAATTTACTATTGTTGCCCCTTGGAGATCAAGTACATTTAACTTGGTCAAAATTTGGTATCAAAACCTAGATTTCAAAATTTTACATATTTATTTAGTCTTTTAAGTTTTGATTTCGACTTCAATTTTGTTCCTAGAAATGAAGATTTTAGATTTTAACCTCAATTTTTTAAAAAATATTAACTTACAAACATTGAAGTCAAACTTCATTAATTAATTTAAAGTGATTATGAAGTAAATTTTAAATATGATGAAAATAGTGAAGTTCAATTAATTATAATATCTTTAATTATTTTAAATTTATTAACTTACGTTAAAAATAAAAAAATAAGTATTTAGTAAAAAATTGAGATTAAAAATGTAATATTAAAATTTAGAGACCAAATTGAAACAAACTCAAATGTCGATGATAAAATTGTAGCACTTTGAAATCTAGAGACTAAATTGAAATTAAACTCAAAACTTAATGATCAAATATGTAACATTTTCAAACCTAAAAATAAATAATAAAATATATTCAAAATTCAGGTCCAAAAATTTATCTTCCCCTTATTCTTATTCTTATTATTATTAAATAATAATTGGTGCTAGTTTAATGACACTCAATTTTATAAATTGCAAGTTTGCAACATTCTTTGAAAAAAATGGGCCAATCTATATTACATTTTGGTAGAAACCTTAAATTTTCAAGTATATCAATTAAAATTGTTTTTATCTAAAACAAATTGAATTATAATATAATGTATTTTTATATCACTTGTAATGCTAAACTAAATTCTAATTGATATATTCTAAATTAGAAGTGTAAAATTTAATTTTTCTTTCAAATTTTAAATCGTTTGAAAAGGTCTGAACAATCAAATTTATGGCAAATTTAAAGTTAGTATGTGTCATATATTTGAAGAGAAATAAAGGACAAATTAAGAAATATCTCATGTCATGAGCTAGCCACCCAACAAGCCCTAAAATTATATATTGAATTAAAGTCATCCGAGTTCGATGTTCAATCCAATTCAAGCTCATGGTAGAAGGTTGTGCCAAAAAAATAAGGGGAATTGGACTAAATGGCAAAATTTGGAGGGTCATTTTAATTTATAGCATAAAACGAAAATCATAAGATTTAT
>JBBPDJ010000003.1:12549740-12576802 GCA_037974625.1 Cucumis cinereus
TATACCTGGTATTGACCATAATTTACAAGAACATTCTGTAGTCTTAGTAAGAGGGGGAAGGGTTAAGGATTTACCCGGTGTTGCTTTTTTAAAATAGAAAAAAAACTTTAAAATCTCATTATTTCTTCTTCCTCCCCCTCTCTTTTCTCCTTCTCGACGGGTGGATGGATGATGATGGTTTTTGTATTTAGACTTCTTATTTTATGATATACACACTACTTATATATATGTTATATGTTGAACATTAAATTCGTCCAGGATTTATATACAATGGTAGATGTTTTTGTTATTTTTTACTACTTCGAATATATGATATATATTGTGGTATAAATAAAATTTATAGTATATACTGCAATTTATATTGTATTGTCATATGGATACGATTTTATCGAAACTTTCGAATGGTACAACAATCTCTTTGAGTACATTTATATTTCATATATTGGTTAGAATATTTGCAAGCATCTAATATAATGTTTTAAGGTATATTTTAAAAGAACCATGAATCCGCCATAATAAATGAAAAATAAAATCATTCTAAATATCATTTTCTTTCTCCAAATGAAAATAAAAAAAAATTAATATTCTATGTATTTTCTTCCTCCAATTGAAAATAAGAAAAAAAAAACTTTGAATGTGTTTTATCTCTCCATAATAAAGGTATATTTCTCTTTCTATCCTTAAGAAAACTTTGAAAAATAGAAAAATATATATCAATAAATGTAGTCTCTCCATTAACGTGAAAAGGGTAAAATTATCCATAACTATCTTTAAAATCCTTCATTGAAAATTTTCAAATTGAAGAACATTTTTGAAATATAGAACCAAGGAAGATTTTTCATGTAAAAATCTCTTAAAAACTAAAAGATTGGTTAAATTGCAAGTGTGATTCATTTGAATATAATTTTGATTCTCTATAGTTTCCAATTTGGTATGGTTTTAAGAGTTTTAATTCAATCATTATAACTTAGTTTCAATTTGGAACGGGACATTTGTAATTTTTCTTTTTTAAAAAGTTACGTTGTACGAACTGGCTAGTATTTGGCTCTATGAGCTAGCTATGTAAATTGAATACAAATACTTATTATTTAGTAATAAACCAAATTAGAGGAATCAAATTATAAGTTTCACCCAATTATAGTTTAAGATTGTTCTTTTGATCCTCGCAAGAGATTTCTTTACAATTTGATCTTAGACTTCTTTTAAATTATTGTATTAAGTGAAGAACAAGACTTATCATTTATAAAAACGTTACTAATAAGACAAATCAAACCTAACTTATATTATATTAATAGTAGTCTAACCAAACAGGGCACTTCCATCTATTCAAATGATCATTATCATATTCATATGTACTGATGATTTCTTTTTCTTTTTTTTTTAATTTCTAGCATTGTATTCAACACCAAAAATAATAAACAAAGTTGTCAAGTAAACACGTCCAAATGGGTGGTTTTGGCTGTTGAAACAATTGGGTACTACACATCAGTCATCAACAGAGAGGGTTACAATCCTAACATGTCGCTTTCGCTAAAGAAATATAAGCTTCCAATACTCTCTTAAATTACTCTCCTTCCATCACCCTCCTCCTCCTAACCCAAGCCAATAATAAGTGTTTTTTAAAAGCTCAAGAGCAATAAATAACACTAGCCTTTTGGAGACTAAGCACAAGGTGGAAAAAAAAAAAAAAAAACAGAAATTATTTCTTTGGAGGCATAGTATATATGAAAATACTATCTAAAAGACGAGAAAACATAGTTGAAGTGAAAATATGAACTCTATATTAATAATTATAATTATAATAATAAAATGACCAATTAACTCAAAATTTGTATTTATGTTTAGTCAAGAGTTGTTTTCAAATATAGCAAAATGAACCAAAATATCAAAGTCTATCAACTATCTATAGACAACGATAGATTGTGGTATTTTGTTACATTTGTAAATATTTCAAATGTTTTGTCATTTAAAATTATTTCCATTTAGTCAATTTGATTTTTTAAGTTTTTTTTAAGTTTATAAAGAAGGAAAAGCCCCTAATTATTAATATAAAAAAAAAAAAAAAAAAAACAATGAGAAGCTCCAAAATTAGGACTTTGAGCCTTGAGGCTTCACAAGAGACGTGCACTAATTTTGTGAACCTAGCCTTTTCTAAGGCGTGAAACTAGACTAGCACCTCGTGCTTGAGCGTGAGAGGACTTTTAGAAACACTAAGCATAATGCAATTGGTATAACTTGTATTACTGACATCGAGATTGGAGGTTCGATTCTCCAACCTCTCTTGCTCTATTAAAAATAAAATAATAATTTAAAAAAAAAGACACTCAAGCTAGCTTGTAATTTATGACTACACAACTCTAACAAACAGATCAAATAATTAGGACTATGACAAGAATACATATAATTCCTAACATATCCCTATGCAATCTGATCCATCAAGTCAAGCATTAGCTTCCCAATCACAGTTAGTTGGGCAAACAAAGAACCAATCCCCACCCAACCCGGAGATCTAATCCGATCTCATTCTACTAAAACAAAGAAATTACATGGTCCAATAGAAAATGAACAAAAATAATTTTGCAACAACATATTTGAGTTAAACAAATTAACAAAAGATATGCAAACCAAAATTGACTACAATACTGACTTAACCTCTCCGGTAGCCAAACTCTAGACACAAAATAGTATTAAGGTAAATGAATAATTAATTTGCAAAAGTAAAGTAAACTAAACCTGTGAATGAACAAAGTAATATCTACTGGTTTTATGGGGATATCGAGCTGAATCTTCATATGAAAAGAGACACATCCGTACAGCCACAAGCTTAACCTTAAAGCCAACCCACGATCCCTCTTCGAAGACGATCTACACTAGGTTAATTCTGCATTGCCCTAAAAGAATCAGCTCAAAGCGGTCAAGAAAAAATAGCTACATAATATAAAAGTACTGTCACAACATTATTCACAATACTTTACTCGTACTTGTAACTTCATAATATAGAAGGACTAGTTTTACGAGATAGAAGCACAATCCGTAAAATAGAAACAAAGAAATAGGAGATACCAAGTATTCCGGATGCTGTAACTTCTCATGGCATACTAGTGTCCATTGGATAGCTTCCTAGCACTCTCAAAAACGTAGCGAACTCCTGATAAGCCAATTTATCATTTCCTATCACGCATCAGTAAGAAAATTTATTTGCTGAATATTGTTTAGAAGATCCGAGAGAACTACCTTTAAATGCCTAAGGGCGTTTTGCGCGTTTTGATCAGCCATTGATGCTTCAAAATCCACATAGAAAAGGTAGTCGAAGTATCTAGTATAGAAAAAGGAAACAACAGGAGAGGGAAAGGGAAAGGGAAAAGAAAAGGAGAAAACTTTCAAACCATTGGCAAGAGAAAAACTGTAAAAGTAATATAAAGCAGAGGCTTCAGCGGATGTACTTTGAAGATCCATATCCATTATCATCAGATGATCGTAAGGGCTGGTTCCGCAAAGGTCGACTTTCAATCTGTTTGAGAAAACAAGCGGTGCTTAGCTACGACCTTTATGACAGGTGCCTTGAGAAGGGCCCCCATTGTCATTGCGCAAAAATAAATACCTTTGTTAGGTTGATTTGGCGAAGAGCAAAAACTGCAAGTGCTTTGAAGAGAATTCCCGGACCCTCCTCTAGTGAGAAAACTATACTTGTCTGAAAAGGAAGCGAGCATATTACATATAACAATTTACTTATTCTAATCACCATGTCCAAGAATGCAAAGAATTAGAAGGGAAAAGACTCTTTTCCTCCGGAAAAAACAAAAAACTAACCTTGAATGGCCTATCAATGCCTGGAATTATGGGTTCCCTCGCTAGCATTAGAAATCGAGTTACATTGTCAGAGTCATCCTAATAGAAGAAAAGAAAATTGGTAATCGGTGCAGCATTAGATTATATGGGCTAGTAAATGATAATTAAATGCTTAAGTAAACACCTGAATATCTTCAGCAAGTATATTCAAGCCATATATTGATGCAGCCACCGAGCTAGCAACAGCTCCTGCATCTTTCAATTTGTGAAAAGCAACATGCTGCACGTTATCCAAAGTCTCATCAACTATCATTCTGAACAAGCAATCAAAATGATGACAATTTGGATGATACGAATATATAATCATCAGATCAACAAAACTTCATATGAGTATTGCTGATAAATAAGCATCCACAAAAATCTGATTTGACTTCTCAAAATCATGTTGAGCCATTATGATAACAAAAATTGACAAGTTTTCCAGCAGTGTAGACCAAAAAATGACAAAATATCAAAACAGTAACCGAGCAGCAATTGAAAAGCCAAAGATAAGGTACCTTTGCAGCACCAGCAGTATCGTCCACTGCTTCTCTCACCAATCCTAGCCCTGTCAATGTGTTTTCACACTGAGCAAGAGCCTGAACAAGAATCATGTTAAGCCGAAAGGGAGAGGGGGGAGGGGGATTTATATGAGTAAATTTAATAAGCCTGTTCTGGTTACCTGTGGATGACTGAGCACCCTTTTCAGTTCCTCGATTTTAACACCATGATTGGCTAGTAAACAATGACGAACTGCAAATTTTACCTCACCAACTATATGCAACCTATGTCGAAGCAGAAGATCATAGTTTCTGTGGATGCTTCCACCTAAAGAGTTCTCTATTGGCAAGACGGCTCTGTCTACAATCCATCGCTCAACAGCCTACAGTGGGAAGAAGGATAGGCGAATCTTTTAAAATATCATATACCTTCAATCTACACGATTAACCATTATCTGAACATGAGTTACATGTTATTCCTACTTTCTAAAATATAAAGCACAGATCAAGTAAGACAAATGAAAGATGAATGTCTAGTTCGCTCCTATGATATCACAATTTAAACACTGTCTCTAATTTCTATTATCCTGAAAATAATGGATCAAAAAACTATGAGATTAATATTCCGATTTATCCTCAAATTCTCGGAAATCTGGGAGGTGGAGAAAGCTTTGATGATGCATTAAGCTGTTCGACAAGTACATAAAATATATATGTACCGTGATAAATAGATCAATGTAAGAAATGAAGAACACACAATTCAAAGTCAAGCACACACGATGCGAGTTATACGACCAATTCAAAGTCAAGGAAAACCAAAGGGCCATGTTAATGTTTCAGACGCCCAAATTCCCTCCGAATAACAGTAATTGAAGCAACTCAAGATGCATTCGTCTCACAGTTCGATCACTTACTTCAAAAGCGGCATCAAATTGTTCGCAAGGAACAGCCTCGCAGTTCGGATATGCCTTCCCGGCGGCCGCCTCACTGTATGCACCAGGAACCCCCTAAAATTGCACAAAAATTATATCATTCAAATGCAAACACAGCATTCATATCTACACCACGAACTAACAACAACAAGGTTGCTACAGACATAGTCACCTGGTAGGCAACACGAAGACGGGATCCAGTGGAGACAGAGGATTTAGTCGATGATAGAGGCCCTGTAATACGAACAAATAAAAAACGATTCGCCGAATCGATTAAACTACGCGCTACAGTAACATCAGACATTAAAAAACGAGAGCTAGCCACCACAGAAACGTACTCGGTAACGTGTTTGGATCTTTGATTACAACTTCGAAATGAGAATCCTCCATGGCACTCTGCGTATCAACGAACCGGGAATTCTTGCCACTGCCTCCATGAAGAACAGAAAAACATAGAGAAGAACGGCAAAGGCGCTTCCAGCAACATTGAGAATCAAGGATTAAGTAAGTCCGGCGATAAGACGGCGATGATCTGCTGCGAATATACTGTGGAGAAGGAGAAATGGAAGATCGCGATATGGAAGTCGCCATTGCCGACGAGGAAGCCCTGAAAAGGAAGAGAGAGAAACGCGGGAGAGAGGAAAATCTGTTATCAGCTTTTACCCAGCAGATATTTTAAGTACTTACTGGTGATAACATAAGAACAAAAAATGGAAATTTGACAAAAATAAGACAAAAAAAATAATAAATAAAAAGGAATTTAGAGAGAATTGGAATGCATTTTCAATTTAAATAGATTTAGTTGTAACAATTTAACACAAGTTGGAGTAATAATTTAGTTTAAAAGCTTGAATACAAATGACTATTAAGTTTGATGTGATTTGAAGGATCGAGTTTTGTAAACACTAAAAGGAAGCATGTTTGGAGACGTCTGAAAAAGGGTCAATATGTTACTAAATCATTGGTGTATGTTTACGTTGCTAAGTCATTTGACTCATTTGTATTTGAGATAAATATGGTTAACTGATAATGCACAATTCATGGTCTTTGGTAATGTTGTTGGATTGGATTGAATTCAGATAAATGAAAAAATATATGAATTCCGTTGTTTCGTTCACCTAAAATTAGTTTGAGTTGAACTGATCAAATCAAACCATACACATTATTAAGTAGTATATTAATTCCTTTACTTATGATATACATATATTTTATCATTCTTTTTGGGTTATTTGTGCTCTAACAATTTAATAGAAATAAATACATAGGCATTTCTTAAAATAATAATAATAATAATAAATTACGCGAATAACTCAAGTATATTCGCTCTAAATGTTTTCTGGTTGGGTTGGATTGTATTATTATTGTATAAGGCTTGTATAAGTTGAAGAAATTTACAATCTAGACAATTGATTGTAGTCTAAAGGTACTTCAACCCAATTCGAACCACGGACATTCCTACTGCATAGCCCTGGCACGCGCAAGCCTTGCCGCCTGGCTATGCGTTGGGCTTATTGTGCTGCTCAACACCTCAATGCCTACCCTCGCGCGCCCTTCACGCACAGCCTCCTGACGCTCGGTCAAAGCCCCTTATAGCTGTCCAGATGTCCAAACCTCTTGTGCAGTTTCAGAATTCATCTTTATCTTCTTCATCAAATCAAGAAATTTCCTTCTTCAAACTTGCTTTAAATCCTCTTAACTACTCTACCTCAAGATTTCAGATCAAATCTCCAAGTATTGACTCGGCTAGACTCGAATCTTTGAAGGTTGCTCCAATATCCTTCAGAATCACACCTTTCGTGTTTCTCTTCAATAGATGGAACTTGCCTCGATTCCTTTCTCTCCAACAGCCCTCACCGAAAAAATAGACTCTCTCAGGATTCTTTTAAGACTAAAATCACTGAATTTGCACGAACCAAATGATAGCACTCGTAGTTTGAATTTAGCCTTATACAAAGAGTTGTGCATAGCCTAACTTGCCAGCTCATGATTGCCATAATTTAGGTTAATGCATGCTTAGTCATTTGTAAATTCACTTAATCGACACTCCCTCAACGCCTCAAGCCTAACAAATCCCTCTTTAAGGCATGGTTCTTACACTTAAGCTCACTTAGTCCTTGCTTGACCTTGCTAGATTACCTACAACACATGGCTTTCTGGCCGCAAGCTTTAACTCAATGCCTAGACTTGCCTTCCTAATGTCACATAGAGGTTAGTTAGCTTGGTCGCATAGGCACTCGACACTCACACAACTCACTCTTAACACGTCACCTAGGACACACATTTGAGCATCTCTTGCACCTCACTTGCCTGCATGGAGGTTCTTTTGACAAGGTTGGCCACATGGCCTTCTCTTGCTCGCCTAGCCAACACTTCGTCATATTTCAACCTTTTTTCCTCTTTTGGCCCAAGGCACAACACCCTTGTTTGGCCACCACATCTCCTCAAGACATATAACAATTAGGCAAATTCTTTATGTCTTTCAACAATCTCACTTCACATTTCCTTTCTTTAAAACTCAACATACTTGTCTAGTAATTAAACAACAACACAACTAAGCAAGCTTCACTATTCTAAAAACAAGGAGATAGGACATCTAGAGTTTACAATTTTAATGTTTCATTTTGTTGAATGTGAAATTTTGTACCAAACACAAATGTCATGACATTTCTCAAATTAATGACAAAATTACAAATTATCGAATTTGAGACTAATTAAAAGTTGACATGTTTCCAAATTGAAATTGAAGACGTAAGTTGGCAAAGCACGCTGATGTCACATGTTTTCGTCAAAATCATTGGATCAAGTAAATTATTGTGGTCCAATTTGGTATTAATATTTAGGTTAAAGTTTATTTGAGTAAAAAGAATATATATAAAAAAAAAAGAGCTTAATTTGGCTTAAATGTCAACTAAGGCTAAAACTCGTCTAGTTGGGCTCAAGGAGTGAGTCCATGGACCAATCAAGCCTTCAAGGATAAATAGAGAAACTCTGCTCCATTTGAAGGGTTGAGAATTTAGAGAGAATTCTGTCCACAATTAAAAAACTCTATAACTCCTCCAACTAAATTGTTCATGAAGACTAAAGCTCTTTTGAGATACAAAAAATCTTCAAAAATTTAACTTCAAGAACATCCACTCATTACACTCCCTCAAATCAATCATATGCATTCAACAAAGAAAACCAGATAATCAAGTACTAAACATTTGCATGAATCAAAGCAAACACAAATTTGATTCCTCAAAACATGTTTCTCCAAAATTCTCGTGCAAACACATCTCTTCAAATATAGAGTTCTAACACAATAATGGACACTTATGAGATAATTAACAATCACTTTCTCAACCATGAGTTTGTTAAAATTTAAAAAACAAAACAAAACAAAAATGTAAAGTAATTTTTGGTCAATCGCTTTAGAAAAGCATTTCATAATAAAAGAAATTCAAAACCCACGTAAGAAACCTAAGAGTGTTGGATTTTAAAATTGTTTTCAAATTTAAATCCTCTATCTTCTACTCTACTCTTTCAAATAGTTTGACATTTGTGGAAAGTTTTAAAGAGAAAAAAAAAAGTACTTTCACCAATTTATTAAGTAATTTTTACTCCATTTTCTGAATTGAAAATTTGTCATTTTTAAATATTTTCTTTCTGCTTTAAATTTTCGTCGATTTACTAAACATTGTGTCGTCTAAATTTATCGTTAATCAATTATTAATATTTATTAAAAATGCGAGATGAAATTGAAATGTTTGAATTTAAAATTAGAATTGAGTTGAAAAGAAAAAGAAAAAAAAAAGTAATCTTCAACATTAAATATTAAAGCATATATTTGCAATCAACTTGTAATACTATCCATTTGTATAAAAAGGCACTGCAAAATGGATTGATTTTTCAATATTCCTTCAACTTTCAACCACATCTTCATTGATTTGAAGGTAAAATTATTCCTTATAGCTACCTCATTTCCTCGTAAGGTTTTCTTAGTTCATTTTATTTAGATCAAAATAATTTAAACAACACTAATCCGATTATATGCATCTCAATACATTTTAAAAAAATTACACATATAGCAAAATATTGATATATCACTGGTATACCATATAAAAGTCTATCGCTGATAAGTTTTGTTATATTTGCGATATTTTTAAAATGTTGTTAGACAACTCGATTATTATCCCAAAAATTACTAACATTATAATTATTATTATTTTTTTAAAAATATCTAATAAAGCATCCCAAATTAGAACACATTTTGGGCCGCACATACCCGGCCCAATTTAATATAGAATCATGCATCGTTTGGAAGGCCCACTTTTCAATTTTCATGAACTTCGGTTCTACATTTTTATTTGCTCATTTATCATCGCTAATTTACATATTTAACCTAATCTATATTTTTTAAGGTTAAAATATCATTTTAACATGTAGAAATTGTACTTTATTTCTTCGGCTATTTTCGATTATAATAAAATGAATCAAAATATTTATAAAATATAGTAAGATAGTAATCTATCGAGGTCCGCTGATAATTTATTGTATTTATAAATATTTTAAAATGTTTTGTCATTTAAAATAATTTTTCTTACTTCTTTCCATCCTTCTTATCTCTATTTTTTTTTAGAAAAATAATTTATTTCAATTTTAAATTGGTATGATTTTGAAAGTTCTTGAGTATAATTCAACTTACATATAAAATATATATACGGGGAATTCATAATGTTTTACCCAAATTATCACGCACGTGGTAAAAAAAAAACTAATATCTTAAAAAATGTCTTTAAAATTTAGTTTGGATTGAAAGTTTCTCTCTTAATAAAGTTAGAATTCTAATTTTTATCACATGTCAACAATTTCATTTATTATTTTCATAATATGAGCTCATTTTTCTATTTTAGTAATTTATAGAAAAAATGTGCCAAAAATTGAAAATATGCCATTAAAAACCCTAACCCCAACCACAAATCCCTAGTCTACAAATTTTATATATATTTGTTTTGGTCCTTAACTTTTTAAATTATTTTTTATTTTGGTTTTCAAGTCCCTACATAAAATAACCATTTTCATCACTACCTTTGTTTAGCTAATCTTAACAAATTGATATCCTAACTTATAAATTAAAGCATGTGTATTAACTTAATAATTTAGGTTAAGTTGTCTCATATGCTAGAGGTAGATATTAGGGAAAATAATTATATGGTAAGAAAAGTATTCACTAAAAAAATTGAAGTATAAATGGATTAAATTGAAAAAAAAATCAAAAATCAAAATTAAAACTTAGATATCAAATTGAAATGAATTCAAGAAATAGGAATTAAATAAATAAAAAACTACAACTTAAAATTCAGGACAAAAAGATATTTTTGCTATTTTCTTGGTGTCTGTTTGAATTGATTTATAGAAAAAAAAAGTTTTTTAAAAAACTCATTTTTATTTAATTTTTTTCAATAATAAAAAAACTCATTAAAATACATTTTAAAAACTATTTTGAATATTATCAAATACTCTAATTTTTCTTTTAAATAATTTAGGCCGATTTGGTTTCTTATCCAAATTTGATTTTACATTTTCAAATACAAAAAATATAATAAAAAGTAATGAATATTTGTTTGATAATTGAAAACGAAAATATGTTCTGAAAATAAAATCTAAATTTGAGATAAATTTAGAAAACCATAAAATAAAGATTTTCTATTATTTCAAATCTAAATTCATAAAACAAGAGATATAATTTTAAGATTTATTTACTGTTTCCCATCTCCTTCACAAATTCAAAGTTCTAACCTCAATATCTCAAATATATATATATATATATATATATATATATATATCAAACTACAAATTTGGTCTAAAAGATTCTGTTTTGAAAATATATCTTAGGCACGCCGATTACTTTTCATACCGTAACCGGCCATTTATTATAGTCCTTTAAATAAATATATATTTTTCAAATATTTTTCAATTTTAGTTTAATTATGGACTTAATTTTAAATTCTCTAAAATATTATTTCTGTTTCTATATTTTGAAGTTATACACTATCAAATATTTGATTTTAGTCTACATACTTTTTAGTAAAAATTTTAAATTAGTTTGTATTATTAGTTTATTGTTGATTTATGTTCTATTAGCATTTTTATTCTAAAATTTGGAAATATATTAATATATTATTATTATTATTATTATTATTATTCATTGAATTTGGATAAAAATTAACATTTGAAAGTTGGAAACTAAATTGGACAAAAATATTTTACCATTTAAAATTTGTAGCAACTCTACTTTCCATTTTCTTAGGCATTTTAATGAGTCTTTTAAATAGTGTCTAGTTTAATGTTTATTTAAACATTTTTAATACCTTAATAATAAAAAAAAAGTTTAATATACCATTATGAAAATATTATAATAAATGTAGTGAGTCTATTATTTTCTTGAATTTCAATATAAGATTAAACCAAATAATTAAATTACTAGAGTAGCTACTTTTTGGAAGTACACATATAAAATGAATGATTTGAAAAATATAAATATTTTTAAGTATATACATCAAGGTGATGTTTTTTTTTTTTAATTTGGTTGAAAAGGATAAAATTTTAGTTTTAGAAGTTAAATTTAAGGATGGATGCAAATAAAATAATTAGATTCAAAATATAAACATGTATAGTTACCATTTTTAAAAGTTTACAAATATAGCAAATAAACTTTTATCGTTAATATACCCTCATAGTCTATTTGCAATTATTTTAAAATATTGCTATTACATTTTACTATTATTCCTAACTATTTATACAATTACTCTTAAATTTATCTCATTCATAGGTACCAATTCTATGGTTACTTTTTGGATAATAAAAAAAACTATTTATTTCTTTTTTTTTCTTTTTATTTCAACAAAATTATTGAAATTAAGAGATAAAAACGGTTCAAGAAAAAGAAAATCTCTTTCAAGATTAGGCAGTTTTTTATTTATAAATGCATTTAAGAATAAGATTAGGCAGTTGGTGTACTAAATAAAAATGAGAGTTGGTTGCTATTGCTATACAACTTTAATTATAATTTTAGATCACTTTTAAATATTTTTTTATGTTTTTATAAATTGAAACTAAGTATAAATTAATTCACATAATGAACTAGATTAATTTTTTTTATTAGTAGCTTAACTATAATTCGTATGGATTCACCCAAAATTAGGAATTCTTCTTATCAACTTATTATGGCAGAAAAAAAAACAAATAAAAAAGAGGCATATTAACGTATATAGCAACATTTTAAAAAATTGAAAATATAACAAAATATTGTCATAGTATGTCGATGAATTGATAGACTATATCGCAAATATGGGTCTATCATCGTTAGACCATAAGCGTCGTTTGGATCGCAGATATTGTTTCATGCGTGTAAATGTTAAAAATATGGGATTAAAATTAAATAATTACTTAAGTAAATGTCAGTTATTGACTAAATTTAACGTAAATTAATTTATTGTTAAAGTTCATTAGTTATTTGGTTAATAAACTAAAAAATAAAAGAGTATCTTTTAATTAAACACAATTAAATAAATTACCAAAAATAATTGAATTGATACAAATTAATTAGAATATTGATATTTAACAATAATAATTTAAATAAATAGTTAAGATAACATAAAATATTAATGAAAAAAAATAGTATTTGAAATTTATTAAGCCTAAACCATATATTTATATTTAATAATTAATTTAATTAATTAAATTTAATAGTAACAAATAATTGACATTATTTTATGAATTAATTAACCTATATTTCTCTTGTTCATCTTCCAGACATAAAAATCTGATATTTTTGCAACATATTAAAAAACTCATATCAGGTGGATTTAAAAGTTTCATGGATAATAATATACTGCATTTGGAAAGTGATATTTTGTGAAAGAAACGTGGATATTAAATGTTTGTCTTAAATCCCATGAAAAAAATATGTGGAACAAACGAGGCCTAAGAGTCTATCCGCGATAGAAGTCTATCGTTGATAACACCGATAGATTTAGTATAATATATGTACAAAAAAACAAAAATAATACTAAAATCAGAAGATAGTCTAATAGTAAAAAGCCCCCTTTGGACCCAGGTTCAAGTTCTATAGACTTTGTTATATTTACAACTTTTTAAAAATGTTGTTATACACTTGATTATCATCGCTAAAATTGATACTTGTTATAATTACTCTACGAAAAAAATAGACACAGTAAATAAATTTAATTGATAAAAGTCTCTATCATATTTGGTCCAACTCAATTTTATTCTTTTAGATACATACATACATTCAAATGGAACAAAAAACTTCTGTATATGAATTGAACTAATAAATGGATCAACACTACAATCATTTTACAACTTGATAGTAAAATGAGGACCATTTTAATATGACACCTAAAAAAGGCCCACTTCAATTTAACATATGATTTTTCACATTAATACTCAAATATAGATTTTATTCTTATTTGTTCAAATTTGTAAATTTTGGTAGACCTATTTAATTGTGAATTATTTTTAAATTGTAAAATGAAAGGACACTTCAAATCTTACGTAAAACAGCTTTAAAACACTACAAGCTTCAACCCGTCTTAGTTTATTAAAGTGTTATGTTACCTAAACATCAAAGGTTTAGATTCATATTCCCTAATAAGTTAAAAATGTAAATTTTAATATAAACGATCAATTTCGAGATACATTACTAATATTTTTAACGGTTAAATTACTTTTTCATAAATGCTAAGAAAATTAAATTACTTCAAAATTGATGTTTATTAAATCTCTGAACTTAAAACGAGTATGAAGACATATATTAATTCCCTCACTAAAATGAAGACTCCATTGTGATTTAATCTACATAAAACTACAAGCTAAATTGCAAGTCTGATCTCCCGTAGTATGGAGACATATAGAAATTAATCCTCTCAATTGATAAACTAGAATGCAGTTTTGACGGCTTGACAAAATTATCCTTATATTGTCAAAATTTTATCAGATCATACAATTATTTATGAAGTTTTTTTATCAATTCGTCGAAACTAAATTATAGCAATTTAAAATTATATGAGCCAAATCCTAACTTTGGTTGAAAATTTGTAATTTAACAAAATTATAGGAAAGAAATAAACAAAAATGAGATAGATAAGATTATAGTTAAATTAGATAGGAGGGTAGAGGTGTAATTTTACTATAGATGTGTGAGAATGGAAAAGGGGAAAGTATTATTCTTTGCTTGAAGAGGGAGGAGAAGGGGTGGGGGCCACATAAAGGGCCCAATGGGCCCATTTTGGAATAATTTTTGACGAACACTTGCATTATACGGCCACCACCACCCACAGCCTAATGCCATTTTGGATTTATTCCAATTTCCCACTCAACTAAAAAAAACAAACAAACCTTGTGGGTCTACTTAAAAAAAAATCTCATCGTTGTCGAGATAGTGTAAAAGTCAAAGGTTCGAATCTTCATTATCACACTACGTAAATTAAAAAAACATTAACTTTTCAAGCTCAAACATGTTTTTTTTTCTTTCGTCACTCTTTTTCTTCGTCGCACTAAAAGAAAATGAAAAAAAAAAGTTTTATTCGTTATCTTAAAGTTCAAATTTATAGGATCAATCAATGTCTTTGTATTTACACATCGATGTTATTTCTATATGTTGTTTAGTGACATAATCTCGAAACTATACATTTTGCCATATTAACGTTATGAAAATTCATAGTCATTTAATAATATTCTTGTTTTTTTACTATTGTTTTCTGTTTCTTGAAACAAAAATATAAACCGTAAAACATTATCAAAACGAGTCCTCAATATCATAAGTATTCAAGGAATAAACTATACAAAATAACTCCAAACTCATATGGTATATATAATTATTCAAACCTTAACTAAAATTAATAAAATAAAAGTAAAGTAAAGGATAGGGAGTGGTCACATAAATACTATCGTTGTTGAACTCATCCATTGCTTTATAAATATTAATATTTAGGAGTAATTTAAAATATAGTAAAATAAACTAAAATATTTATAAATTATAGTAAAATGTTATATTCTATTGATGATAGTCTATTAGTGGCTATCGATATTTATTATTAATATAATATATTTTATTTATTTATTTATTTAAAGAGGAAAAATGAAAATGAGATCCGACATGATGTTTGGAAGAAGGAAGAGTGAAAACAGTGTAAAATGAGAATGCGAAGATTCGTTTCTTTAACATCAGAAGAACCCAATTCCCCCCCCCCCCATGTTTTTTCAATGCACACTTTCCCATTTTTCTTTACTGCTTTTTCTTTTTTAAAAATAAAATAAAATAAAATAAAATGTTTTTTCCTTTTTTTTTTTTTTAATTTGTGTGTGAGTGTATATATTTTTCTTTGACTGATGGAATTTGACCAACCAACTACCACAATGACTAATCATCCAGGCCCATGGGCCCACTTCTATCTCTTTGGCCCACCACCCCTATTTATGTCCTCTCTCTCTCTCTCATCATATTTTATTGTTTAAAAATAATAATAAATAAATAAACAATAATAAGAAGAAGAAGATAAAGTTTGTTTGGGATCCAAAGAATAAGAGACTGTCACAAACTGACTAAGTGGAAAAATTCAGTGATTCTATTGCCGCTTTTATCCTGCTGTAAAGTCATGAATATTTTATTTCAGATCTCGAGATTAATAATACAAGTTTGTTTTCGTTCAGTTATATTCGTATCAATTTGTTTACTAATATTAAGCTTAATTGCTATTTAATTTTTTTGTACGTTCAATAATTATTTAATTTTTTAACAAATCTATATATATATATATATTAAAATGTCATTGTCTATTAGTGATGGATATTAATAGACATCTATATATATTTGTGACGAGCATTTACAGATGTTTATCAGTAATATAAGATGAAAGTAAAACTATATTTGAAAATAGAAATTTAAATGGAATGAGTGGGAAAAAAACTAGCATGAACTTATATTTTATCCTAAAATTTATAAATGAAAGTACATAAATAGAATTAGATGTTCCCACATTTTCTATATATATATATAGTATACCCTTTCTTTCTTTTTTATTTTTTTTAAGAATTAAGCCATGATCATAGGAGCTAAAAAATAATAGATGATTTAATAGTTTAGTTTATTTTTTAAAACATGTTAAATAAGGTTTAAATAAATAGCAATAACCATAGGTCATCTAATAAAGGACTATGGTCAATAAATTAGTCTTTAATAAAGTTATGAATAGGTTAGATATTATTTATATATTTATTTATTGTAGTTAATGAATAATCATACCCAAAATAAAAGATTAAACATTGGTTAATTAAGTTAATTAATTAATATCCAAGGTGTCTCCCACTTCATTATCTCATGATTAAGCCTATGAAAGGCAAAGATTCTATATTTGTAATTTTTGAACCATCAATTATTATCTTTTGTTTTGAGGCATGAAAATAAAAACTACTAATACACACACACATGTTTTTGCAATAGTGTGTTTGATATTTTTTCCACACCTACCATTACCAATCTTGTCCCAATCATACACATTAATTTCTTCAATTATTTTTTTGAAATTTTGTAAAAATATCAATAAATTTGTTACATGTGTTTGAAATTTTTATTGTATACTTAAAAGATTAAAATACAACCATAAATTCATGTATAGGTGTTGGAATGCCTTGAATTCATTATGTGACGCTACGAACGACCTAGTACGGAGTCCCTATCCTAGTGGTGCATATGTAGTTTTTATAATTGAGCATATGTAGTGTTATTTACGTTTTTCCAATTAGGGTTTAAAGAAGTGCAATATATACTTCCTAACCTAGTGGTGTTATATTGTATTATGGAACATTCTTTCTAATAATATTTGTTCTCTCTACTCGTGGACGTAGTTAACACATTGTTAGTGAACCACGTATATCTTTGTGTCGATCTTTACATTCTTCTCATTGTTTAATTGTTGACTTCGTAACAATATAACATAGGAAGGAAAATTAGAAGAGTGAACGAATTTTAAGAGTTTTTTTTAAAAAAAAAATATTTACACTTCACGGAAAATATTCGCTAAAGAACAAAAATCCACCACACACAATTTTATCATCAAGTATAAATATTTTGTCAATTATGTCACTTTCGACGGTTCCCCCGAATTTTTATCCATACAACTTTGATTTGTTGTTTAATGTAGGATAATGTTAATTAGGTTGATATGGTTTCTTATATACCTAGAAAGGGAATGATCTTATATAAAGTAAAGGTACCTTGTGGCTACCTTAATTTGTTGTTTCATTTATTTATTTATTTATTTATTTTTATTCTTAAAAAGAAATAAAGAAAATAGGTAGCTAGGCTTGGTTGATCACTGACCAAAAATGTTTGGCCAAACATAGGAAAAAAATGTTCTGTTGTATTTTTTATATATATTTATAAAAATAGGAAGATATTATATTATTAAAATAGCAATATTCCCTATTTATTTATTTTTATTTGTAATATGATGTATCTACAACTATATGCTATTGCTAACTAGAATGTATAGGTCAACAATCATCTCTTCTTTTTCTTAATTTAAAACTTAGACCTCTTGTTTGTGGTAGAAATTTAAAAGAAAAAACATATAATTTTAATTTTTTGTTTTGTAATTTTACAAAATTTACGAGGGTCTTTTTAAAATATAACAAAATGACTTGAGTTTTCCTTATCATTTAAAATAATTATTTATGAATAATAAAACAAAAATTCGAATGTCTTAGACCAAAATGAACATAGCTCAATTTAACATTAAACAAGCACGGTCAACTTTGAGTTTAAAGACTCGATCTTCTCATCCCACATATTGTAATGAAACAAAATATAGTTTAAACAAAAATACTCTTCTAGAAACAAATTTTTCTTAAAATATAATAAAACGTTTGATCAGTTTTTTTGGAATTTATGCATCGAGGCTAATACTACAAACATAACATTATTTTAGATGGGGGACGTTGAATTCATGGTTATGATTGGGAAATCAAAATAATTAAAATGAGACAATTAGGTGATAGGATTCATATGAAATGGAAAAATGCATTATTCTTTTTCTTGTTTGGGAATATTTGAAACTTTCATTTATTTCTTTATGTCTTTATTTATTTTAAAATTGTTTTTATTATATATATATATATATATATATATATATATTAAAAAAAATTGATGAAATTGTCAAGTAGCATTATGTGTACGATATTCAAATGACAATCTCACAAAAGACAGGACAGAAAGCAAAACCAAAGACTTTATTTTGTTTTTGGGAAAAAAAAAATAAAATAATAAAATCTATTTATGAATAATTATATTTTGAACAGAAAAACAGAAGACAGTTCCGTAAACGGTGGACCATTTTCCATCTTCTTTATAAATAATTTGAAAGTGATTGTCACTTTTGTTTGCTAATCCTTAGATTTATGATTATAAAGTATATTCAATAATTAAAAAATTAATTATTACATTTACTGTATTCAATTTATAACATACTTTATTTATATATATACACATATATTGGTGAGTCATATATTTTGACTAAAGGCCAAAACACTAGATTAAGCCAATTGTTTTTTAAAAAAATAATAATGAAATTCAAGAAGATATCTATGTAAACAATTTTACCAATAAAACAAAATAAAAATATTATTGTTGCCCTCTACATTTTGTGGTTGTATTTAATATGTTTTTTTTTTTGAGTTAGTGAGTATTTGCTTTTTGATTGGTGAATGGTGTTAATGACTATTAATTATTTTTAAAAATTAAATTGAGTATAACTCAATTAACTTTCGGGTAAATTTCACGATTATTAAGATAAGTTAAAAGAGTTTTACATTAGAAATATCTTAAATTTATTAACAAAGAGATAACACTGAATATTAAAAGTGAGCATTATTGAGAACTCAACAAGCAAAAATGTATGAACTTAGGAACCAAATGTAAGAACTTTTGAAAACCAAATAAAAATTACAGTTAAAATCCAAAAACAAAAATGTAAAATTTTGAAAATAATAAATCAAATGAAAATTAGGTTTAACTATCATGGGTTGACCTAGTGAAAAATGAGTCATGATTTTTAAATTAACTAAGAGATCATGAGTCCAATTAATGGTTGTCCCCTATATAGAAATTAATTTTCTACGACTTTCCAATTCCTACAAGTTTTATGACACACAAATGTTATGTAGGGTTGAAGCGAGTTGTCCCATGAGATTAGTTTAGGTAAAAGAATCCAAGATAACAACTAAAATGACATTTTGCCAAAAATAAAGTAACAAATCTAGAATTGATAACTAAAGCAATGAATCACTAAAAACTAACAAAACCTAACCGTAATAAATTACAATCCAATTATCAATTAAAACATGTTTAATCAATTAAAACATGTAACCAATCAAGAAATTAAATGTTCAAACCCCTCGTATTAGGTTCAAACTTAAATGTACATAAAAAAAAAGGCAAAGTATGAGATTATTTAATGTTGAATTGGATACAATTATGGTCAAGAAAAATGATTATGAAGCTAAAAGAGATTAGTTGTAATGTAATGATGGGGATGGTAAGGTAGAAAAAAGAAAAAAAAAAAGAAAATTAATTAAAAAATGAGAAAAAAGAAATGAATATGATGAGATGAGATGAGATGAGATGAGATGAGTGAAGGGACCATAGGGATTAGGATAATAAGATCATCTGTCACTGTCAAAATGAATGAATGGCCCAAAAAAGAAAAAAAAATCATCATTATTTCCTCAACTCTACTCATCAACACTCCAAACCAAAACCACCAATCATAAATTCCCTTTCATTCTACATTTCCCCTAAATTGTAACTAATTTCATTTTCTTTTTCACTCTATTTAAATCATAATTTCATTTATTATTATTAATAAACATGACTACCCATAAATTCCATCTCATTTTGGATTTTTCACCTTATGGTATGTCTCTATCTTCTTGAAGAAAATAAAAGAACGACCGAAACCGTTTCGTAACCATTTTAGTTTTTGGGATTTTTTAGAAAAAATAAACATTAATTCTATAAACTTCTCTTCCATATCTAAATCTCTTGTTTTTATAAATACGTTTTGTTCGTATTTTGAAAATACGAAGTTAGAATTTGAAAATTAAAAAAAAAATTGTTTTTAATTATTATATATATTTAAATTTGGCTAAGAACATGACTCTTGTACTTAATATTGATACAAACCATGGTAAGAAAAAGAAAGAAATAGTCTTGGTTTTTCAAAAATCAAAAGGAAAAAAAGACAAAATGATTACAAAACGAGACTAAAATTAATTTAGTTTGATAATAATTGTCTAAGATGCCTGAACTTAATTGTTGCATTTTTAGACTTTAAATTCAAATTCAAACACTTTTGTCGAAGAATATAATAACCCACGTAAGATGTGAAGATTTCGAGCCTATAATATTTTAAAGGAAGTAGATATGACTTAACTATTACATGACATTCACGTTAGCGATTTGGATACGTTCTAAACTTTTAGGTCGGACCTATGAAATACACACACACACATATATATATATATATATATGAAAGAAATCTAGAGATCAAAAAGAGATCATCAAATTTGTAGTAAAATTTTTGAACTTTGTCAGTTAAATCATCACTAACAGGACCAAAGTTGTTGAAATCAATATCATTATTTATTCAGACCATTAGATAACCCTTGCTGACATTTAGAAAATTACACACAAATTATCTAATAATCTGACACTTTCATGTATTAACTAACCAAACCAATTTCACCAATCAAAACTTAGGGAATTGCATGAAGAAATTGTTAAAAATGCTTCTTGAAAAGGATTGTATAGCATCCACACATATTCTTAAAATCGTCATTGATATATAAAATATAAGGTTCGGCTAACTCAACTAATTAATACATTATAACGTGACAAATAATAGAGGATCAAATATTAAACCGACATATAGTTTAAAGATTTTTTTAAAAAATCACCATATAAAATAGTTGAAATTATGTCATTAAACTTTCAATGTTAGGATTTGGTTTTCTAAACTTCTATATACAAGTATGGAAAAGTTAACCCTCAAACTTAGAATAATCATTAAAATTAAACCCATAAATAATAAAAATTGAATACTCAAACTTAAATAAATGTTATAAATTACACAATCGTGTAAGTTTGAAAGTTTAATTTGATAGAATTTCAACACTTAAATAAGTTTAAAAACTCAATTTTGAAAATAAAAAATTTAAGTATATAATTGTAAATACCATCCTCATTTAGGGTGATTTTTGTAACTTGCCATGGTATAAAATAAAATATAATGTTAGGGGAATATCAAAATCTTATTTTCAGAGAGAAAGAGAGAGAGAGAGAGAGTTCTTCCTAGGAATGGATATATTTATATTTATATTATATGTAATCTTTGTGGGTTGATTTTTATAAATATTTTAATATGAATGGGAAAAGGACAAAGATAAGAACAGGCCACTGGGGTTTGGTTTGGTGGCTAATGGACCAGTTAAGGGTCACAGAGGTTTTTGGCTATGAATTGCCGGTGATTAATGGAGCCATATAGGGTCCACTAAATAGTTGCCTTCCACGCCAGAACGGGTCCCACTAAAAGGCAATTCTGGGTTACTGTGCCTTTCACCTTCTCCTCATTTCAAACCGTTTGCAGACCAGAAACTGATATCTAGACAGCAATGATGAGATCAGGTTCCCTTTGCCTTTTATTTTTAGTACAATAAAAATATAAAGATTCGAACCACTAACCTTAACGTCGACACATATTGATATCAGTTGAACGTCGACACATATTGATATCAGTTGAGCTATATCATCGCTTTTGTCTTACAATTTCTTAACTTACAAATCTCTCTCTCTTCCCTGACTTGGGCATTTCCTATTGCTTTCATCCCTCTATATATTTCCCTCCTTTACCCCATCATTAACAAACCCCTCTCTCTCCATTTTTCTCTCCATTTCTCAATCTATCTCTCTCTAGCTAAGAGTAAGACACGTCTCTGTCTTCAACTTCATCATCCATTCTGCTGGTTTTTATGAATGGATCATTCAAGTGGACAACACCAAGTAAGGATATTACATTCATTTTTTTCAGTACATGGGTTTGGGTTAAATTCTCAAGATGTCCCTTATCTTAACACTTAATTTGTTTAATCTTACTTTCAGGAAACTCAAGCACAACCATTGGAGAACATGTTGGCTATTTCATGTCCTAAAGTACAGCAAGAAAACAGGAAGCCAATGAGACCACAACCAGAGCAAGCTCTGAGATGCCCAAGATGTGATTCCACTAATACCAAGTTCTGTTACTACAATAACTACAGTCTTTCCCAGCCAAGGTACTTTTGTAAGTCTTGTAGAAGGTATTGGACCAAAGGGGGTACTCTAAGAAATGTTCCTGTGGGTGGTGGATGTAGGAAGAACAAAAGACCATCACCTTCTACTTCTTCTTCTTCATCTCCTTCTTCAAAGAGATCGCATGATCAAGCTGCTAATTCTGGCCGCTTAATGCTCACTGATACCCATCTTCCATCTTTAGCCTTCGAGGCTACTGATTTAAGTTTGGCATTTGCTAAGCTCCAACATCAATCAAATGGGCACATGGGTCTTTTTGATACAACCCATAACAACTTTCAAAATTTGTATTCTGGGTTTGGTACTGGGAGTTCTGGGGAGGTTGAAAATGGTGGATTCCCTCATTTCGAACATTATAACAGCAGCGGTGTTGCATCAACAGCCACTGCTACAGCAATGAAGCAAGAGATGGTTTGCAATGGAGATCAAAATAATATGGTTTTGTTGGGATTTCCTTGGCAGTTCAACAACAATGGAGATGGAAATTACATGGGTGATCTTGATGCTGGAAGAGAGAGCTGGAATTTTAATGGAAATGGAATAGGTCCATCTTGGCATGGACTTCTCAACAGCCCTCTAGTCTAATGTAAGGTTCTTGGAGTGAATTTATGGTTTTTGACAGAGAACTAAACAAAGTACTTGAATTCCCTGTAATATTTTGATCATACCAAACATATGATCTAGTTATCAGTGTTCTGGTTAGAGAAAGCAAAGTCAAAGTTGGATAAGCTCTTTTTTCACTTGTTTATCTGTTCATTCTATTGTGAAATTTTTCGAGATCTTGATTACCTGATAATTCAAGAAAATTTCAAACTTTTCTAATGTGTTTCCAACTAATACAGTTTCACACCGCCCATGGGTTAGTTACGTACATTGTTTAAAAGAAAAGCATTTAAAAAAAAAAACCATTATACTAGAATTTAGAAACGACCCTAATATAACTACTTTAAACAAAACAAAATAAAATAAGAAAAAACCTTCTTCGAAATGGGTATCAGATTGGTTTCAAAATCTCACTTTTATCAATTCTAATATATAAAAAGAGTCATTTCAAGGCATTTTAAGTTTTTCAAATTATACAATTTGCTCTAATACCATTCGTTTCAACATATCAACATAAACTAACTAGTAACTAGAAAGTTCCATTTATAGCAATCTCATTTCTAAGTTCTCATGTAGCACATAACAACACCTCTCAACAATATTCATCTACAGAGAATCAACAGAACTCCTTGAGCATAAAGCTCAATCCCAAAAGAAATTTAAGTTAAACAGAAAAAAGGGTAAAAAGGAAAAGAGATAAAGAAAAGACCAATAATTAAAATGCTTGAAACTATATCCAAACTGCAGATGACATTTCATAGTCTGGGTAATAGTCTGAACACTGGGTAAGTACTAAAAGGGTGCTGCTACAGAACTTTGCATTTTTAATAAGTGATGTTTTCAAGATATTCCGCCATGATTGCTTCTAGTCTATTTCTATATTCCCTAAAATCCAGCCCTAATATTAAAACCCACCTAGGAGCACAATTATTTAATAATAATTCATAAGGAGATCATGGGGGGCATCAATTGGGATCTATTTACAATCCAAATGGGTTAGAATTTCAGTAAGAATAAGCACCGATTTCGGGATAGATATTTTCTCTAAGTTTACAGACAAATCCAAAGGAGAAGATTTGGGCGTGAGAGAATAGTCAACAGTTGGGATTTGAAAATTTTAAAAAAATTAATTAGGCGTGCATGTATGTATTTTGGATGGGGCGTTTTGTCAAACACCTTGTATGCAATATTAAAAACAATGACTTACAAAGATCTTCGGCGGACAGTGACATAGCCATTGGAGAAGGGCTGCTGCTTTTGCTGTACATAGACAAATTACGGAATCTTCCAAGTTCCAAGTGAAGATGAGGATGAAGCTTTATTGCCTGTTTAGATTGAGCTGAGAAAGGATCTGCAGAGTCTATACAGCCCTATAATAACGCTAATAAGATGACAGTTTTGAGAATTGTATTCCCATAATAATAATAATAAAAAAATAATAATAATTTTATATATATAAAAAAAACCGTCAACTGATTTAATTCCCCGCTTGAGAATGTGAGATAATCTTGGGTTTCGTATTTTTTAAATTTTGTTTCTTTTTACCATTTAATCCTTCAACTTTAGCTTATAACCGTTTAAACCTTATAATTTCAACTTTGTAACGATATATTTAAAATTAATTTTAAAATTGATATCAATTATCTCATTTTAAATGGTATTTTTTTTAGTTATTTTGAAGTTGTTAAAAGTTTAAAATCACTTCCATCATTTTTTAAATCATTATTAATATTTTTAATCATTCAAAACTAATTTTGATTATATAAAACTTACATTTAAATTGAAAATTCAGTATTTAATTAGTTATGTTGGAGTAATTAAATAAGTGTTTTGCATTGCTTTTGAACAAGTACAAGATAAATTTATTTTAATAGTTTTAAAATCACTCTAAAAAATGCACGAAATCATTTGAGAAACGTTTTTTTTTATTGACTTTGACAATCTTCTATATCTTAATAGTAATTTTCACGTGGTAGACTAAATCATTACAAATTGTAAAATAAACAAATAATTTTTTTACAAAATTTAAAATTTAGAGCTAAAATTGTTACATAGTAAAACTCAATGGACTCAATTATTGCTTCCACAGAACATTAAACCTACAAAAATATTTATATTGTTTTTTAATATGATTTTATGTTTAAATCTGATTTTAATATCGATATTTTATAATTGACATATGTAATATTCTTAATTAACGTCTGAATCCAAGTTAATATTTGAATTACCATAAGTGAACTTAATTGCTTAATACATTAAATTATCCTTAATTAAAAGATTAATTGTTCAAACTCTCATTCAAACATGTTACTAATTCAAAAAAGAAAAAAAAAGAAATTAAAAGGAATAACAGAAAAGTAAAACAATTATTTTCTAACTCAATAATATGCCCCAAAAATAAATGTTAGAAGTAAAACTTTTAGAACAATACTTGATAATTATTAAAGAAAACATCTTTATATTTTCATCCATAAGCCTACTTTTTAGAGCTCTTTTGTGAGACAACATAAAATAGTTGCCTTTCAAAGGGAAGAACTTTACGGAGATTGAACGATGGATGCCTACCGGGAGTCGTTTGTTTTAGAATATAGATAACCAAAAACTTAACATGTATGGAATCGATGATGTTCGACATCGTAGATATGCAATAAACCTGGATGACTATGTTTGTTTGTATAGTATTTTTACTTAGAAACGGCTAGAGTTTAGATAATGTTCCGAAATTGTTCGTACTCCTCTTAATTAATTTATAATTAATATAATATATTTTGAACTTATAAAAAAAAAACGTATGTTTTTATTAATTAATAAGAGTTTATATTCTTTTTTTATGTTTTTTATTCAACAGAACAATGTAGGTTAATTTAGGTTTTTAGAAAATAAATATTAATTAAAATTGTAAAATGTAATATAAATCTTAGTATAATAATATTAGGATAACATATATGCGTAAATTTTCTATCAATTAATATAAATAATTACGATGTGAATTTTTAGTTTTAAAATAGCGATTAAAAATAAAACATTTATTTTTCAGAATATTATCAACACGTTTAATAAAACATTTATTCTAGAAGAGGGAAATTATAATTCAAAATAGGTCTGAATGGACTATTTTAGTTGTCTACATCCTAATTTCTAAATGAGTAGGGTTGGCAACCAAACCTCTTGTCCACTGAAAAGAAATAGAAAGAGAGAGGCTAAAAAACAAATTAAATGGTTGAATCATTATCAGTAGAGAAAAGGATGGTCAAATGAAAAGAAATAAAAGAATGTTGGGATTGGAATATATACACTGATAACAAAATAATGGATAATTTAGTTAAATATTGTACTTTTAGAAAGTATTTAGAAAAATACGGTAGTTTTAAAATATTTTAGAAAAATAAGGTTGTTTTGGAGGTGAGAGAAGGACGAGGGTTTTAAGAGAGAAGAAATTAAAAAGAAAAGTGAAAGAAAAAGGGCGAGGGTTCAACCCTCACCCTTAAGAGAGAGAAAAAGGAAAAAGAAGAGGGTGTCTTTAGAAGAATGAGAGAAAGAGAAAAAAGAGGAAGAGAGAGAGAGAGAAAAGAGGAGGGGGTGAGATCATAATATTTTAGTCAATTTTAATTTTAAAATTTAGTTAATTTTAAATTTTTTGTATTTTTAAATTTTAGTTAATTTTAAATTTTAGGATTAGAGATTTTTTTTTTGTTTATGTATTTTTAAATTTTTGTTAGTATGTTTTCAAAAACAAAAAATACAAAAAAAATAATTAGCCATAAATTTTACGATGGACTAATATTTAAATAATAT
>JBBPDJ010000003.1:12584561-12600491 GCA_037974625.1 Cucumis cinereus
TGAATTATGCGTTGAGAGTATGCAAAGACAATATTAGGGGTGTTCAAAAAAGAACCTTGCAACCTCGGGTTACATTTTATTTTAGTTGCTAATTTTTTTAAAAAGTATATTTTAGATTGAGTTATGAAATTTAGCCATTACGATATTTTATTATTATTATATTGAATTTAAATGTAAATTTAAACTTTTTCTATAATATTTTTGAATGTTTTTTATCACTATTTGAATGAATTTTAACCTAGAGCTGGATTTTACATTAACTTAGTTTTATGTATTTGAAGTTAAGCATTTTACTTTGTTGTTTGTTTAATTATAAATTTTTTTAAAAATTGATCTACATATTTAGTTTATTTCTAAATTACGAAGAAAAATAAACAATCTGGTGATCCAACCCAACCCAAAAAATTATGGATTGGGTTGAGTTGGATTGACCCTTTCACATGGAACCGACATGGTTCGATTTTTACCAACTCAAAGATCTCAAGTTGGTTCATAATTGATCTCCAATCCGACCTTTGCAGACCTTATTAAATATCAAAGTAAAAAAAATATCTCACCGACCTCATAAAAGTGTTTTTTTAATGAAAAATTATCGTAGAAAAAAATTGCAGTCTGTTTCAAAGTTTAAGGCTAAGATTGCAATACTTATCGACATTTAAATTACTATAAGATGAGGTTGAAAGTTTATAATAAAATACAAATAGGATTTTCCCCTATAATTATTTGAATTACACTTCTCTAAACAATTGAAGACATCAATAACTTACCAATTATGATGAATCTAAATCCTGATTTTAGCACTTTTTTTCTCTCTCATTGTCTCTTGAACGCCATTGCTTTGGAATCATTTGCTAGAGATGCCCTGAAAATTTCTCTTTAACTGTTCATGTCAGTTCAATTGTAAGAATAGCTAAAAGAAAGGAAAAGCTTGGAAATTGTTTAATTACATATTCAGATGAATGCAAAGAGAAAAGAGAGTGCATCAACTGTCACCATTATAAGTTATTAATAGCATTCTGAATTCTCAAATTTGGAAGAGAGCTCTCTACAAAATGAAGAAAATTACATCAATGGCCGTGGTGAAATGAAAAACATAACTACTACTACAAGCCTACAGTCCCATTTCTATTTCTGCGGTTTCTTCCAAAGCACCCCTAACTTTCTTAGTACATTCACGTTTTTCTTTTTCAGTAAATCATCATCTGAATCTTCTGAATACAGCGGACCGATCTTACCGGTAATGGCGTTGTAGTTGCTGTCCATTGATCCCGTTCTGCCTACGAATTCCCCGTTGCTTCCAGCTGAAATCATGGCTGCAGCTGCCTCTGCCGCCTTCCTCCATTGCTCCGACTGCACCTTCAGCGTTCTCAGTTCCATCTCCATTTCTGCATTTGCTGCTTGTGCTGCTTCGAGTTCGGCTATGCCTACGGATTTCCTGCTGGTACTTCGATCTATTTCTTCTGCTATGATCCCGAGTTTAACTTGGGTGTCTCTGTCTATTGTTGTGGATGTAACTAGTTCGGTTGTCGTATCGTCCTTCACTTTGGTCTTGATTGTGTCCCTTTTACTGATTTCAGATATCAGCATTTCATTCTCCTCTGATACACTTTGGAATTCTGTTTCTTTGTCTAAGAGATTGGCCTTTAGATCTGCAATGCAGTTCTTCAAGTCATCCAACTCTTTCTCTAGTTCGTATACTCGGTGGCTTGATAGGCTCTTCTCGAGCTTACAACTTAACTCCAAGTTCTCTTCTGTGATGCTCCTTAATTCAGTTTCCCTGTTGAGTAATTTCACCTTAAACTCGTCAATTTCAAGTCTTGATTTCTCTAATTCCTTCTTGAGTTCAGACTCTCTCGGGTTTGCATCAGATTTCATATGTTTAGCCTCTGTGGAAGGTTTTGGTTCAAGGGTACTCTGACCTTGTTTCCCCCCATATTCGGCCTCAACAGCGAGTGGAGCTGATTGTGGAGAGCTAAGATCTGCTTCTAACTGTTCTGATTCCCTTGTCTCACCTTCTTGTGTTTCCTGCTCTCGATTCTTGCCACCTGCTAACGTCTCAAAAGCTTTCCAACTAGCATTTGCAAGGGCAGGTTCCAATTTACGAACAAGTGTTTCCAGTGTGCTTACATGTTCCCGAGACTCATCCAACTCCAACGTAACTGAATTCCAATCTTCAAAAGCTTTTGTAGAATCAGATCCAAGCAACTCCACCATTTCTTTTGCAGTTTCCAATTGGGCTGTAGTTTCACTTATAAGTGCTTGGACCTGAGTTTCAGATACTTCACAATCTTGCAGTTGGTTTTTCATGCTTACCATAATGGAGAGAATTTCTGACAGTAATTTCTTCAATTTACTGTGCTTCTCATTCACGGATCCTGCATGCTTCGTCTGAAAAGCTTTGGATTCATCGACTACCTGAAGTTTGAGTTTAAGCTGTTGTGTTACATTCACCATAGCCAAGGCAACAGAATCGACTGATTCCGACTTATCAGTGACCTCAGATGCAGAGTGCAGAGATTGATCATCTTCTTGTGCTTGCTTCTGAAGCTCTTTAGGATGACCTTGCTCGGAAGAAGATAGCCGATGCTCCTTGGCATTTGATGGCGCACTGGACACCTCGGCATCAACTCGAGCTCGATCCTTCCGCAACTTGGACGAATGAAGTTGCTCCTTTGCCTTTTTAAGATCCTTCTGAAGGATAGAAATCTGAGATTCTAACTCGGATACTCTGTTCTGGCACTTCTTCTGAACAAGAAAGAAGACAGATCAGACATTGCCTTTAACTCCTCTCCCTTTTTTTATAACAAATCACAAGATCCGCGAAAACACAACTAATTATCCGCGAAAAGATAACCAAGTTGATAGGATTCATCTTTAATTATTCACTAGAGGGAACAGATCATACATTACAGTACTGCAACTAGTGAGATCATAGTGCAACCACAACAGAAAACTTCAAGCCCTTTTTTTTATCAATTCACATTTTTATAATAAATCACGAATCTTATGGAAAATCATCATATTTGAACTGATATTCGAAAGAGAAGGCAAATTCGACCACATATGAGTTCACATGAGAAATTTCACATGCTCTAGGCTTCTACATTTACAAATCTCAATTGAATGGGTGGACATATCGAAAAAGACAGTTGAAAAATATGAATATCTATGAAGAATAATATGTGTTAATTGTGCTCCCATGTTCTACCTGAAAACTACATGTCGGTTGTTCGAAGAAAGTCCAAAAATTAAACTTTTGAAATGGTACATCCAGAAATGCTTTATCTCACTCCCTTCATTGTATTCATTACTTTTATAATACAAAGCCACATCTTGTGATTCTTTTTCTTTTGATGAAAAACCCTAAACATAATAGTAATACAAAGCCAATTCTAGGTATAAAGAAATTACCTTGAAAAAATCTACTCCAAGTTCCAAAGCTTAATCCAAACAGAAGAGTTTAGGAAGCTTTTGTATGGGTTGTTATAATAGAGTTGGATTACTTCAATCCAACCTATATTTTCTTAATTGCTCCTTAAATTGTATCCGTACGAACTCAAGGACAACATCAAGGATTTATCAATGAAAACTTAAAAAATAATCATAAGCACAACAAGAGATACTGATATATTGCTCTTTTATTTTATGCTCAGAAACTCAACCATACCATTTAACTTTCATAAGATAGTTACCTCTGACAGTGGAGTCCTGGGCGACCTGCCAATAATTTTAGGGCTTCTCTCTTTAGATATCCTTCCTGTTTGATTGGAAGAAGATGACGAGTCACACTTCAATGCTGCAGGCTTAACTTGACGAGTAGCTTTTAAAGAAACCTTTGTGGCTGCCTCCAAAGAACTTCTGGAATAAAAAATATATCAAAACAGTTCAGTAGGAGTTAAAAGCCTTAGCAGTACGTTTGCCTATCACATGCTGATAAGACAACCAATTTTGTAATGGTCAACAAAGATGATACTATAAGAAGGCAGGGAACATTAGGAATACTTGCAGAGGTAAATCAGAAATTAGAAAATAGGTAGTTACAAAATGGTGGTTTCAAAATAATGTGGGTTGATAATTAAAGAATTAAGATTCTTGAATGTTACTTTCATTAATGTGGCAATACGTTCCAGTCCCATTTTCTGGATTTTTAATCTTGAATTCAGGTTCCCTTTACATATCCAGATAGTTCTCCCCATAAACAGCTAAGAACAGGTGTATTGTTGCTGTCACGAGTTAAAATTGAGAGATTCGGAATCATATCAACTAAGAAGAAAGTATCTTTTCCAAAACAAATTGAACTTCTAGTGCTGGTAGTAAAAAACGATATAATTGGGGTGAGGACCCATTTGGTAAAAGTCAACAATGATAAGTTGTCAAAAACTGAAGTGGAGAGGCAGCTCGGTGGAAATCAAAGGCACTCTTTCAAAACGAAGAAAAGGCTCCAGATCATCATGAAAAACCAGTTACCAGCAGAGCAATGGCAAATCTACCACTCATTGAATGTGAATTCAGTATACAGACACATCGTTGCAAAAACGAGTCATAGAAACCTTCTTTCAAGAAGCAAGAGAGGAGATGGTTCTCTCAACATATGACATGTTTACAAAATCATTTTTGCCTAGTTTAAAAACATTCCAAACCAAACCTCTGACCATTTAACGATTTCCATACAATCAAAATCGATTCTAGATGATTAAAAACAAGTTTGGAAGTGATTTTAACCATTTCAAAATCACTAACAAAACAAGACTTTAGCTCTCAAATGAAAATAAAATAAGTAACAAAACCAGGTCTCATCATGTGGATTCCTCTTCACTTGTTCGATAGTGGAAAGTCCTCGGCTTAACTAGTGTTAGGTACAACATTAAGCGTCTTCAAACATTCTCATGAAACTCAAACAGAAAGAATGAACTGCTTGAAATCATCAACATAAATTTAATGAAACAAGTTCAGAGAGACAAATGAAGAACAACTGAACCATTAACTGCACCACCTCAGTTCATTCCTACTAATCGAACGAACATTCAACTTCAAACAGTAATACCAATGTCCAGAAAATGACCAAGAAATATGAAAAGAAAGCTTTTGAGAAGGAAAGAAACAGTGAAAAATACTTTAAATACCTGGATTTTGAAGTCGGCATCACTTCCTTTCTCTGAAAACAAAGTATCAACACAATGGATTTGATTAAAGCTACTTGACAGTTCCCTCACCCACAAAAGACAAGCAGGGCTGCAATAGATAGGGTTCATAGAGGAACCAAGAGGATCAAAGCAAGTTCATAGTGACCAATGTGAAGCAAAAGGGTTCACAAAAATGGGGTAAACCCTTTTGATATTACAACCAAAAAAGAAAGAAAACTCTGATGAAGATGAAAGATTAGAGAAAAGAGAGGTGAACCAAACAGAAAAAAGCAAATAGTTCAGTCAGCTTTCAAGAACACTTCTTTAATACTCAGGCCCTCTATAATGGTCTTAAGGGCCTACAAGAGAGTGACAGATATAGAAAATATAAAGTTCCAGAAATAACCCTTTCCACAAATGAGAAAAATCTTGAAGCTCTTAGTACTTAGTAACTCCCCACCTGTAAATTCTTTGCTATAGAAGTGCATTTTAGTAAATTTTCATTGAAGTTCCCTCCCAGTTTGGCCGTGAAAGAAGGAGGAAGGCATGAATAATTAATTGTTAAGAGGGTTTGAAATTTGAAAACAACTGCATGAAAAGAAGAGTTTTTTAAAAATGGGGGGAAAAAAGAAAACAAACAAACAAAAGAAACTGCCCTAAACTTCTTGTTCTGTCCATTCTCCACTAAATACAGGACAACCCCAAAATTTCCCCACACAAAGTAACTGCAAATATTCCAAGAAAATGAAAAAAAAAACCCTAAAATGTAGGTTTAAAATCGAGAGGGATATCACATTAAGCAGCTCAAATTCAAACCATTTTGCAGTGACATTAAAAGGGTAAAAAGTTAGGGCAAACCTGGAAGAGATGGGAATTTAAGCAGCCATTTTTGCAGAGGAAAGAGAAGATGACGAAGAAATGGAAGGGATTTTGTATACTTTATTAAAAGTATTGAAAGGACCAAAAGCCTGCAACTTTCAAGCTCTCGAGGTTCAAGGCAAAGCAGAGATACGGTTTATTAGTATTTTATATGAATGAGTATGCATTTATAAGGATTGAAAAACACATTGGCATAAATTTAATTAAAGTATTAATGAAATCAAACCAGAGTCATTGAGCCATTTGAGCTTGGCTGTTTACGTTTATGGAACCTTCTTGGAATGTTCTTTGAAATTTCAATTGGGATTTTAGAGGTTTTTTAAAAAAAAAATTACTATTTTTTCTCATTTGTGATTTTTTTTTTAACTTTAAATTACAAAATTCAATTTTTAAGGCATAGTTTGGTAATGATATCATTCTCATGTCTACGGTTTTGAAATCGATTTTCTTTTCTAATTATAATTTTATTTTTCGTATAGAATATTTGAATTTTTATTAAATTCTAGAAACAAAAATAAATAACTTTATCAAAATTACTGTTTTTCTAAAAAAAACATAATTGATTTGGTTTTTTCAAAATATTAATATAAAATACCATAAACCCTAAACTTATGTAAGTGTTTGCCAGCAAATTTCAAAAGATAAAAACTAAATAGTTTATTAAATGGGGCTAAATTGTTATGGTTATCAAAGTTTATAACAACGTGCTACCGATTAATTAAACCAAAATAAAATTGAAATTTTAAAAACCAGCGTAAAATTACAAGTTTATGGAAAAGTAAAAAACAACAAAAAGAGACATTAAAACAATAAATGCTAAGAATGTTTACCTAAAACGTCCACCTACCTGTAAAAGATTGATCCCGGAGAGAACAACTCTAATGGATCCCCTCAATAATAAAACTCTAAACCTAAACCCTAAACAACAGGAAAAAAAACATCACAAAATCGTCACTTAGTAAATTATGACTACACAATACAACGAGATTCACAAAAATAAACACAAACAGTAATTTATCGTGATATATCGAAAAGTAACAAAAATATACCGAATAATTAAACATAATATAAGAACACATAATCTTTGATCCAACGTTGACACATTGTGAAATGGAGACTGCCATGAGCATGTCTATGTCTATCTGTGTGAACTCATAAACAGTACACATTTTAAATCGGAACAACTCCTTCCAAGTAGACAGCTGGAAAATCGTATCTTATTTAAAAAAAAAAATTGATTATTTAAATTATATATAACACTTGACAAAATAAAGGACAAAATTAATTTTGAAAATGCGACAGTAAAGTCAATGGTTGTTGTTAAGTCATTTTCTGTCACAACCATCCAAATATCGCTAATGTGTGATCTTATACAATACATTTTTGTCCAAATTGCACGTTGGCTCTAGTCTAAGTGTTATCGCCACTCAATCATTGCCACGCATTTCATAGCTATTTTATTTTTGTAATTTCAAAAAAAAAAATTGCACGTGTATAAGAAAAAGATGTCTCGTTTTAAATGAATCGAGATATTTACAAATTTAGGAATATAGCAAAATTTCGCTTTCTATCGGTGGTAGGTTGAGACATACCACTAAGTGGTCCATTGTTGATAGTTTGTGATGTTTTGCGATATTTATAAATATTTTAAGCAATTTGTCATTTAAGATAACTTCCTATATATATTATGTCATTGAGTGACTGATAATGTGTGTGTGACTGTGTACGCGTGCACGTGTGTGATTGTTTAAAAAAAAACAAGATGACTGAAATATTTACAAATATAGTAAAATTTTACTTTCCATTAATGACAGTATGTGATGGACTACTATATGGGACTCAGATAGTTGTCTAAGCGGTCTATCGTTGACAGTCTTTGATAGTTTGCTATATTTGTAAATATTTTCAGCAATTTTGTCATTTAAAACAATTTTTCACCTATATTTTTTTCTCATGCATATATGTATGTATATAATGTCCTCGAGCAACAGATAGTTTAGTTTGGTTGTGGTTGTGTTTAACCCTAACAACAACAATAATTGATGGATACACGTGCCGTTTATAAATTTCATTTTGAAAAGAAAATACTTAAGCATCAAATTGTTATCAAATGGTTCCCAAACTTATTAGAGTATTTAATTATATTCATAAGCTTTCAAATTTATGTCATGGTCCCTAACTTTTAAAATTGTATATAATAGGTCTTTAAACGTTTAATTTTGTGTCCAATAAATTTTTAAATTTTTAATTTTGTTTAACCAGTTGAACATATGTTTCAATTTTATATATAGTCAACGTGTTTTTTTTTAAAAAAAGGAATATATTAACGACGTATTATCCACAAAATTGAAAGTCAAAGACCTAAGCTTTGTTTAGAATTATTTTAGCTTTTAAAATAAACAATTGTGCTTTTAAAAAAATCAGATGTGAAAAGAAGTAAAATAGTGCTCGGTAAAATTTAATCATACAGTTAAGAAAAAAACCAGTTACAAATATTATTTTAGTTATACGAAGAAAGATTATCATTTCAATTACTTTTTATATTCATATACCATTGATTATCTATTATAATAATATTGTTATTTTAAGTCGTATATTAAACTAATTTTATTTTTAGTTTTTTAAAATCAAACTTATTTTCTCTCAATTTATTGTAATAATTTGCACATTTTTAAAATACGATGGTTGAATTCTTAGTCAAAATTCAAAACTAAAATAAAGTTTTACCTATTTTGTCGAGTTCTCAAAATTTAGCTTGTTTTCTAATCGATCGATAATCAATAGACTTTATTTAAAGGTATAAGTAACGTCCATAGGTTTTAATTTTGAAAAACAAAAACAAAAAGTCAAATAGGTACGAAACGAGACACAAATATTTTTCATTTTTTTATGTTAGTACAATTTCATATCGTAAACTATTTAGATAAATGTTCAAACTTCAAAGACGTGAAATGGCCTCTTGTAAATACTAAATTCAAACATCAAAAAACCTAAAAATACATTTTGCCTTTTTTTTTTTTCAAATTATATTTTCATTTAAAAAAACTAAATAAAAATAGAAAATGACTATATATTTATCCAAAAGATGATCTGTCTTTTCAATTAAAATAGCATTCTTTATGAAAGCAATTATGATGTTCTATAATGAGACCACTTTTTTTTAGACCATACTTGAAGTTCAAATTTGTAACTACCTTATCTTATAAAGTATTATTTATTAATAAAATTCTCTCATACAAAATGTGCGCATGGAGTTTCAAGTGTTACAGGCCCACGTGTGGGACAGTCGAGTGCGTTTCAACGCGTTGCATAAATGAAAGGAAAAAAATTAGACTATTTGTAATGAAATGTGCATGTAATGAGAAATTTAGACAATTAGGACGAGAAATGAAGTCTTGAAGTCTTTATAATTTACAACTATAAGGAATTTATCGTATAATTTCATGGGGATGAATAATTCAGTCGATGAGATTTTTGTGCTGGCAAGAAAGTTAAGAAAAGTTTAGTTTTCCTTATGTTCTCGTGTAAAATCAAGTTGTTAACTATGGTAGCTCGTCAAACTTCTCCATAGATAAAACGTATCCTAAATTTTAAGTTGAAGTTTGATATCTATTTAGATCATATTTATTTGGTTTTTAATTTTTGGCTAATGAAATTTTATTTTTGTTTTCTAACTATTTTTTTTGGGGTAAAGTTTTAATATTTATTAACTAAATGCTCAATTTTTAGAAAAAAAAAAAACGTCACAAAACAAGTTTCTAAAACTATCAAAGGCTAAAAGGATTTAAAAGTTTATCTTCGTAATTCTATTGAGATAGTATAAAATAGACCATATATATACACAAAAAAACTTCTGTAATTTAACTTACGACTATTTTCAAAATACAACAAAAATGAATCAAAATATTTATAAAATAAAGTAAAATATAGCATTCTATCGACGATGGACTGCGATAAACTAAAATATACTACTATATGTATCGTAATAGACACATATAACAGTATATCTTAATTCATCACAAATAGATTTTGATATTTTGTTTTATTTGTAAATATTTAAAAAAATATATCATTTCACATAATTCTCAATTTATGTTTATTAGAATAATGTGGATTTATTTTTGTTTAAAAAATCATACTAGCAACAACAACATTGGATAAATGGGTTAAAATATGAATTGATTTATTTTTTTTCGTACAACAATTAGGGAGTTAGAGATTCAACCTCTCACCTCTAAGTTAGAAGATCGTGTGATTGCCTCTAACCTTAGTTTACTTTTGCAAACCGTTGGCAATTGGAGTTTATATAAACGACAAAACAAATATGTACATATTTCACAAGGTGAAATTAAATTTGATGCAGGAGTTGAATACAGTGGTAATATAATAATACAGAAGTATGAGTTACGAACTCCACTTACTATTTGTCTTAAGAAGTTGGTGGATCCCACTCGTAAATAATATCAATTTTATATATTTTCACTCTATATTGTGAGTCCCATAAACTCACAACTATTTGCTCCTCAACCTTCTACTTTTATCCAAAATACACCATTTACATTTTTTAATTTTTTATTTTATATATAACAAGCCTTTGAATTAAAAAATTACTATATTCAATAGACTGATACACAATTAAATTTAAAGACTGATTTGACACATTATAAAGTTTGTGGACCTAATAAATATAAAATAATTTTTTAAAAAAAATACTTAAATGATTTTATTGAATATATATATATATATATATATATATATATATAAAATTAAAATTAGACTTGAATTTGTAATTTAATATCTAACAAACTTTGTAGTTTAATGAGACGTATAGTGATGATATCAGTTTACGACCAAGAACCGACAAGTGTCCAAAAAGCACATGCAAACACCCTGACATCATAATTAAACAATATCATATTAATCATGCAAGAGTTAATGCAATTAAAAATATATGTCATTCAATTACGGGTTTAAATTGTCCCATCCAGAAAATAAAATTTCCAAAGAATTTAGATACTTTTAATATTCATAAAATATAACAAATTTTTAGATATTTTGTAATAGATATATATAGTTTTTTATCTGTATCTATCAATTTATTGATATTTATTTTTTTTTATTGACATCAATAAAATCTAAAATTTTGCTATATTTTCAAATAATTTTAATAAATTTTGTCATTTACGATTTTTTTTTTAATTTATATTTTTTTACTAAAAAACCTATTTTATTAAACAAGGCGTTTGGGTTTGGGAGGACAAAAGCGTAAATGCGATGTCTAAAGAAAGGAAGGGGGGCCAAGGATTAAAGTTTCCGGCCTTCATTATAAATTTATTATGTTTTTATATAAAAAAAAATTAATTTATATTTATAAACTTTTTAGTCGGTATCAATCTAAACTCTAAACTAATAATTATATTAACTTTAAGAGTTATATCAATTTAAACTTCAAATTCATAATTGGATTAATTTAGATCATAAGCTTTTACAATTGTACAAGTGTATTAATTTAGACTCTAAACTTATATAAATATATCAACTTAAACCTCCTATTATGCTTTACTTAGATATACTTATGAAGGTTTAGGGTCTAAATTAATACATGTATGAAAGTTCAAGTTTTAAATTAATGTTTTTATGAAAGTTTAAGATTTACATTGATACAACTATTGGTTTGAGGTTTAAATTGATATAACTACAGAGTTGAAGGTTAAATTGATACAATTATTAGTTCTCGGGAATAAATTGTTACAACCCCAAAGTTCAGAAGTACAAATTGATATTTGTTTTTTTCCTATTTTGAAAAAGAAAGTTTGTCTTTTTTTTTTTTGTCACGTGAATAATTTTTAACTGAACTCAAATAGCTTTTCTTATTGTCAAAATGATAAAGTCAGATTAATGCTACTTTACATCGTTTACATCTCAAATTTGTATGATGGTACGTCTCAAAGTTCATTGCTACCATTTATTCACGTTCAAGGTGCACCACTAACATCATCCACGACATTATTTTGATGTAATTGTTATTTTGTTATAATCTATTACTCTAATTGATTCAAATTATGTCGTAAACAACGTTAAACATAATTTTTGAATTTGTACCCACCACATTTCGACTTACATTCGTCACTTCGAAAAGGGAAAAAATACGCACACATTGATTTTTCTATCGAGAATTATCAAAAGAGAAAAAAATGAGTTATATATTCATGTTATTTGGTACTCGAACTTACAAAATTACTAAATTGGTCTATAAAATTTCAAAAAGATCAAAACTCATAAATTTTCCTGACAATAAAATTCTTATTTGATACTAAATTTACAATTTACATCTTGTAAATCAATCAAAATTCTAGTTTTTTAAAAATAATTTTTGTTTTTTAATTTGATTAACAACATGGTGGAAAATATTATAAGATATAAAAAAGAAATATACTTAATTTAAAAAAAAAACAAAATAACTATATAAAAAAAGGAGCTGAAATGGTTCCAAATGGTGTCTACAAAAAATAAAAATCGTATTTTTCTATTTTTTTTTCCTAAAAAAAACCGTATAGTTTTTCTCTATATCCCGCGCTCCCATGAAAACTCAACTTTCTTTGAGGCGAAACTTTCGCTGACCGACATGTCGGCTCGGTCCATGCAAACCAACACAATCACACACTCTCCATAAAACTGCATTATACACTTTCTTTATAGCCCCACAACCAAACAACCTGCTCCTTACAATTTACATTCTCCTTCTCCTTCTCCTTCTTCTTCTTCTTCTTCATAAATCCATCATCTTTCTCCATTTCCAGAATCAAGATCAGTAGAACCCATTTTCAGTATGAGAACTAGCAACCATTTGATTGGCTTACTCAACTTCCTAACTTTCGTCCTCTCAATCCCCATCCTCGCCGGTGGGATATGGCTCAGTAGCAAAGCCAACAGTACTGAGTGTCTCAGATTCCTTCAGTGGCCCTTGATCATTATCGGAGTTGCGATCATGGTTGTTTCACTCGCTGGATTTGCCGGCGCGTGTTACCGGAACACTTTTCTCATGTGGCTTTACCTCTTTGTTATGTTCTTCGTCATCGTTGCTTTGATTGTGTTTATTGTCTTTGCTTATGCTGTCACTGATAAAGGCTCTGGTCGGACCGTTCCCAGTAGAGTGTATTTGGATTATTATCTTCAGGATTATTCCGGTTGGTTGAAGGATCGAGTAGCAGAGGAGAGCTACTGGGAGAAAATCAGCTCGTGTATTAGGGATTCTAAGGTTTGTAAGAAGATGGGAAGAATTGTTGGGGGTGTTCCTGAGTCTGTTGAAATGTTTAATCTCAGGAAGCTCAGCCCTATTGAGGTATTGTTTTGTAGTGATTTTGATTTTTTTCCCCTTTTGATTTTTTTTTTTCTGTTGTTGATATGATTTGTTTTCCCCTGTTTATTGATTTGTTTGATGATATTTGAAAGTGGATTTGTTGGGTTAGAGTTGGATTTCTGATCCACTCTCCCTTTTTGGGTTTGCAAAAAAGTTGGAATCAGAGGTAATAGAATAGGAAGGGAGAATGGAAAGGCACTTTTAGGTGGTTTTGACTTCTGATTGATTTAAGGTTTCTAATATTAAATGGGAAAGCTAAACTCAATGAAGTTTTTCTGGTTGCTTTTCATGGTGGATTGCAACTTGCAAGCTCTATTAATTTATAACTCTAGGGATGGCTTTTGGTGTAAATACAAACCAACTTTTTCCCTCTTTAAAAGTTGCCTGTTTCATTACTTTTTCCTCTTAAGGTTGGTCTAATTGAAAAAGAGTTCATTATTATTGCAAATCTTCTTCTGGGATGGAGGTTTTGAACTTCCATTATCCAATGTTCTCCTAACAGTTCCCAAAGAAGACTGAGTCATTTAGAACACATTAGAGTATGAGGGCATTCCAATATATGTTCAAAGAGTGAAATCAACTTGTTGCCTACAGATTATTTTCTGCTGTAGTGTTGTTGCAATCAATGTAATATGGCGGTGGACACCGCCCTTGCTTCGAGAAAAAGATGAATCAAAATCAGAAAAACCATTTGGTTTTTGGGAGTGAAAAGCTTTTCCTTAACTATTTTGTATGTTCTGTTCTGGCATCAATGTGACACTTTTCTCTTCTTTTGAAAGATCAATGTATATCGTTTTCCCCTTTCTTCTGTGATAGCAATGTCTGCTGGATTTGTAAGTTTGTTTTTATGTTGATTTTACTTTACCTTTAGAACATCTTCCTCTTTTGGTGGGAAATATTCTTTTGCTTTGTATGTTGGATTATAATAGAAGTCAAAGCCATCTGGTCAAGTTACTCTGAAGCTTTTTTTATAAGTAAGACAATTGAGGATGGAGGGAATCTTCCTCCAGTTTCTCTCAGCTTTTCTGCTATTTTTCTATGACATAAAATGGATTTGTTATTTTTTTAATAACTGGGTCATGTCCTTCGTCTTTATGCTCATGTTCATGACCCAACTCACTAATTTCTGGGAAGCTTCACTCATTTCCCTCTGTTCAGCTCTAAGGGACAATAAAGATTTTAAATTATTTAGACCCGTTTGATGACGGCTTGGTTTTGTAAATTTAGCTTATAAATTGTAAACACGACAACTACTTGGTTTTTGAAAATTAAGCTTATAAACATTAGTGTACTAAAAAAAAGCTTATAAACACTACTTACACTTATTGATTTCTTTGTTTTGTTATCTAATTTTTAGGAGTCCTTAAAAAAGGAAACCAAGTTTTGAAAGCTAAAAAAAAAAGTTACTTCTAAAAACTTATTTTTGTTTTTTGGGATTTGGCTATAATTCAAATCTGTAGTTAGGAAAGGAACCATGAATCCATGATAAACAAGTTGCACAATTTTCAAAACTAAATGGTCCAACAAGACTTTTAGTTTTGTACCTGGAACTTTAGCCAAAGTCTTTGACCAAGAAGACAAAACCTACTGTAAAAGCGAGTTGTAAGTTCCAAAGAAATATAAAATAGAGTTGTATAAAAAAAATTGCGCAGTTTAAAGACGAGGACCTTCGTGGTCTGGATTACTTTAAAATGGTCTATAATATTCAATAATTTAACATGTTCCTCGTGAATTGATTCTAAAAAAAAAAAAAAGAAAAAAAAAACTGGTATGTATACAAGCGGCAACTTTAAATTTTAACTTTTACACCTGATGCCTGTTTGTTGTAAAAACTAGCAAGAGTATAATGTGCTGACAGATGTAGGGAAACTGTTGTCTTAAGTTTAAATGTTCATTCTTTTGAGTCTGAATGTTTTCAATTTTGTTTGTTCAGTCTGGTTGCTGTAAGCCTCCTTCAGATTGTGGCTTTGCGTATCAAAATGAAACTGTGTGGACTGGTGTAGAAGGGATGATACTTGTCAATTCAGACTGCACGAAGTGGAACAACGATCAATCGGAGCTCTGTTACAACTGCGACTCTTGTAAAGCAGGCGTGCTGGCCAGTCTCAAGAGAAGCTGGAGGAAAGTCTCGGTTATTAACATCGTTGTCTTGATCATTCTAGTGATTGCTTATGTCATTGGCATTGCAGCATTCAGGAACAACCGACGCATCGATAACGATGAACCATCCGGGGAAGCGCGGATGGAAAAGGCACGACCAAGCTGGATTCATTCTTAGCTGAATCATTGTTTGGGATATATATGATGATTGTTCAAATGTATGCATTTTGAGGCTTTGGTTCTTTGCTTGTAGTGATGTTTGGTAGTGTGATCGGTTTGCGAGTCCTTTGTGTATATACACTGTTTGTGGCATTTGTAGTGATTGAAATTTATGATTAACTTATATCATCTTTGATAAGCCTTGTAAAGTCTCGGGATGGTTTGGTCAATTTTTTAAAATAACAATCCCACAGTTTTATTTATTTATTTTAACTTTCTAATAAATAAACATATATATATACATATATA
>JBBPDJ010000003.1:12601701-12618130 GCA_037974625.1 Cucumis cinereus
ATAATTTAGAGATTAGGGTTTATGGATTTTTAGAACTTATCAATATCGGATAAGTTAATAACTTATTTGATAATTTTACCGAAGGAAAACAAAGAATGTAATCTTAAGAACATGGAAGAATCGCTTTCTTCGGGATCCTACAGATATGGATCGCTGCGGGTTAGGTTTTCTCTATTGCCAAAAGAAGCGATTGATTGAAATGGACTCAGAGAATTTCAGAAACAACCGCTCGGCTATGGAGGCCATGGTTTTCCAAAGCATGATTGCTAATTTGTTTGTTGGTGATTCATCGGATCAGATTCCAAACAAAGAAGATGCCGGCTGCTTCCGAGGCAAGTTATTCTAACTTATCAATTTTGAAATAGTAGAACACAATGCATTTGTATAATGGTCGGAGGATTGAATGTTATATACGGGTCGTGAAATAAATATTGATGTCTTTGGCCCTTTACTTTTGTTCATCTTCATTATTCATGTTCTTGATATGTTTACTTATCATTCTTGAGGCGTACTCTAGGGTTGGTTCATCTTCATCCGTTACCATAACTGGGACTGTATGTATAGATATACTGTGCTTAAATTTGCTAGTCTCGACTCGTGAGCTATGGAACATCGTTATTTTTTAATGCCGCCGGGGATGTACTGTACAAATTTGGAGGTTAGACACTATGAAATTTGGTTCTACCTGTTCAGCAGGATCTAGATGATAACGAGTTTAAATGTGCTAGCGACAATGGGGAATTGGGAAGTTCACATATGAGATATATCTCCAGCTTCCGCTGATGTAGGTGGGGATAGGTGAAGATTCCACGAAATGCTTAGAAGTTTTATATAGAACGATCACCAATGGGATTTCAGGAAGAAGCTGGTGGTCTTTTCATTACTAAGGATATGAAAGGATGTGGTACATCCTTTTGTTGTTTGGACTTCATAAATCATATGGTTTAGATTACCTGTTTGGGCAGTGTAAATGCTAAATCAATTTGTGTTGACGTTAGCTGATTCAGATAGTCATATGATATGCAAGTGGATAATGGAACATATTGAATTCACTGAATTTCATGCTGGTAACTCTGGTTATACCTTCCAATGAGAACCATCCCTACCTCTTGCCTTGATACAATACAATTATCAGGAATGATATTAGGATAAGATTATGAATATTATTAGAATTTTTAAAGGTGTATTAGTAATTGGCTACAGAAGTGGTCGTGCTAATTTGTGACATATAGTAGGGGAGGGGAAGGAGAAAGGGATGAATGGATCTAATTGATTTAGGGCTTAAGTGATCTCAAGAAAGAGAGGACCCAAGTTCCTCAACTTGGTTTATCTTTGAAGACTGTCTTTCATGTTTCAATATAATATAGTTTGGCTTCAAGCTTGTATTCTACCAAATTGGGTTCTGGGCTTCATAATTTGCTAAATGGTTAAACGATTGTGGGTTTATGAAATGCTGGTATACAATCATTATATCAGGGAGGGTTTTATTAATTAAAAGACAAAGGCAAAGGCAATTCTTGGCCCCTTTTAGTGTCCTATTTGCAACCACAGAAATTGGACTAACGAATAGCTGAATAGGCTTCTCTTGTCATGTTAGGTAAGTCGGAGAAGAGAGTGGAGTTGTTTAGTGAAACGACCTACCTTATAAATCATGGACGTTTTTTAGTTGTGGTGCTCACAAATTCGTTAGTCCAAGCAGTGAGTATAGTCACATGCCCTAAATGAGTTGGGCCTGTGATGAGATGCACTGTTGTGATGAGATGCACTAGTTTCCCTTCTCTCCGGAAAAATATCCAAAATCTTCTACAGGAGACAGTCAGAAGTATGATTCAACTTTCTTTTTTCTTTTTAAAGTAAATAATTATTCATTCGGATTGTTTTCAAGTATAGCAAAATTAACCAAAATATTTACAAACGTAGCAAAATTTTGCTTTTACAATAGACTGCAATAGATTGCGATTTGCTATATTTGTGAATGTTTTCGGTTGTTTTGTCATTCAAAACCATTTTCCTATTCATTAATGTATTTTATTCACAAATTCATGCACACACATATGTATATTCCGTGAAAAAGAAAAAAAGAAAAAGAATTGATTTTCTCTTCTGTGCTCAACCCTCAAGTTAGCTTAAAGCTTAAAAGTTGTTGGACAGTGACAAATGTTTTCCTCCTTTAATGCTATATGGACAACCAAGAACAATTTGCATTTGCTGTCCCCATAGATGGATAAATAGTCAGCCTCTGCTGAATATTATAAAAGTTGAATGAAAGGTCAAGAACTGTATGGTCCTTCCCCCTCTCCTGGTTAATCTTCATCCCTTGTCACTGTATTAGCATGTAGTTTAGGTTTCATTTAATAACCAATCGAGTTTTGAAAATTAAGCATATTAACATTACTTTCATCTAGTCAAACATTTACTATAACGAGTAAAATCAAAATTCAAGCTAAGTTTTCAAAACGGAAAAATGTAGTTTTTATTTGAGAATTTGACTACAAATTTAAACATTTTCTCAAGAAAGGTTAAAATCAAAAGCAAAGGGGTTGGCAAACAAGGGTTAACTATTCCAAACTCTTGATATGGCTGAAAAATGAGCTTATCTCTTGAAGATAGGAAAAATTCAATGGATTGTCTTATTCTGGTCATTTTCAATCATTAGTGACTGATGGTACAAAACTTATTGTCTTTTAAACCAGCAGCCTTGGCACTGGAAGGAAAAGGAAAGACTGATTTTTGGAAGCTTGTGAGGACAAACTGCCCATAAAATAAAGTTTTGAGGATAAATTTTGCAGTCCGAGTTGGAAGCTGCATTCTTACAAAGTTCTTGTGCCTGAAAACGTGTGGGCCTTTATTTCAAACGAATGGGGAGGAACAGCTAATGAAGGCTAGTGACCAGGAACACTCTAGAAATTTGAAAACTTTACAGCCACTTCTAAATCTAATGAAATAAAAAGTTAAAAAGAAGAAAAACCACGATAGCTGCTAAACACTGGCTATTTCATACTTATTCTTTTTTCCTCCTTATCTATTTGGTAACTGTAGGTTTGAAATTTTGCGATGTTATTAAATAAATCCCCACCAATATTGGTCTTCCATTGCTGTGCTGGCTGTGTCAGTATGTTTTCCTTATTCACAAGTATGAAAATTCCAGTCAAGTGTCAAGAATTAGCACACGGGTCTTCGCCGCCTGCTTCAGGCGGCTACTTTTAGCATTAATAACCATGATTACATCTTGATGTAGTAATTGCAGCCCTCTACCATTTTGCTTTTTGAAGATGATCAAGAACCTGAAGCATTACAATGTCAATATCATGTTCACTTTGCATCATTAATGTTCCTATTTATTAAGTTTGCAACCTACCACTTTTCCTTGTTCCTTGTATTGAAGGGAATGTTTAACTTTGACCAGAATTGATCAAAACATCTTTTTGCCGTATACTTGAAGTACATTTGGAAGAATGAGAATGCCGCCACAGTTATTCAGCTTGATTATGATATTTCTTCACTTGCAGGCATGATATTAGCTTAATGGAGGAGAAGCAAAACAACTGATTTGGGTGTGTTTAGTTTGGTTCCTATGATTCTTAATATCGTCATAAGATTAGCAAAAACTGATATATTCCAATTAAGTTGTTAGTTAGTTCTGCCATGTTTCGTTTTTCTTCACTAATGGATATGTTGGTCTAACGAACCTTATAAAAGCTTATAAGTTGCATAAGTATATATGTGAGCATCAAGTTATGAACATTTTTGCTTTTCACACCATTGTATTCATCTTAAGATTCTTGGTTACCAAGAAGAAGTGAGTGATTGTCCTTTTCCAATGCTCAAGGAGAGCTAACAACTAATGTGCTTCACTTATTGAACAGGGTTCTATACAATTGTCTGCCACTCTTGTACACCGAGTGCGTCGTCGAAGTAATGTTGTAGTTCCTACAAAGAGCACACGACGTGGCGGTCCAGATCATATGAGCTTGAAGGAAAGAGTGGCCTTGTGTTGCTATAGGTCCACGCGGAAAAAACTGTTTCTTGAAGTGGCATAGACGAAGATGGAATGGGGAATATATCATAAGTCTAAAGAAGGTGCACAGATTTTTCTAAGTAGTGGAAAACGTTGTCACCTAAAGTTAGAATCCAATATCTCTATAACAGTTGGCAGAATCTCTATTATTAAGAATTTTTTTCTTTCCTAAAACACTCTAATGTGAAAGGTTTATATACAAAGAGAGACTCTACACAAAAATTTACGTGGTTCACTAATATTACGCCTACAGATAAAGAGAAGGATCAATTTCATGATTAGAGAGAAATGTTAAATTTAGATTACATACGCGTTTCTAGAGTTGGGAGAATTTAAATAAAGTGCACTTCTCTGAACTCTAGGACATAAATATGAATACAACTTACTTGTGTTCGTTTTTTCAAAGTGTTAGATTAAACATTCAAGGTATTCCAACTATACGAACATTTTAAACCGTTGATCTTTTCATCTTTAACATTTTAGAAATAGATGATTGAATCACAGATCTTGTGGCTACTAGTACACTTGTAAGTATGGATCGTCTAAATTATTAAATGATAGAATCATATTCAATATGATAAGTGGATCAGAGCATTTTTTTTCAAAGCAATGGGTATGGTAAAAGGTGGTGGTATTAGGAGTAGAAACATAGCATTGTCTCAGTGGTGGGAGCAGCCACCCACCAATGCATGTAATGCCACTTTTATTAACTGATAAAAGGTGAAGAAAGGGTCAGCTTCACTAAAGGTTTGGTAGTAATTAGTTTAGTGGGACTTTCTCTTTTTTTTTAATAAATAAAAAAAAAGTGTTAATAGAATTTATATTTTTGTTTCATGTTGGAATTCATTTTGAAATGGTCTTCCTTAAATCAAAGCTTTGTGAATTTATGTATGTCATATTTGATAATCGAATCCTAGCAAGTTATTAGTAATCGTGTGAACAAGTTATTCTATCCAAATGAGTTTAGTTCAACTGATATTTGTATGTGTTGAAGATTGAAAGGTTCGTGCTCAAATCCTCCGCTCCTACTTCTTGCCACATGAGTTTAGTTTGTCCTAGCAATTGAAATAAAACGAAGATCATATAAATCATTTGATTGCTCTAGGAACAAACTTTAATGAAAAATATTTGGGACATTGATAACATTTTTAAAAGTACAATTTAACATAAGTAATCTATCTTTTGAATTAATAGAGGAAGAAAATAATATATTCATAAAATAAGTTCTAACGACGTATCGTGGAGATCAGAACTAAAAAGAGAGTAAATGTCAATTACTGATACCGACGGAAGTTAACAAATTTTCTAATTTGCGATGAAACGGTTTGTAACATTAATTAGATAATTTGAAATGAAAGGTGGAAGTGTAGAATTGGTTGGTGTAGTTGAAAAATTAAAAGACTTTTGTGGTCTTAGTTTATGACTTAAGTCCAATAAAATTGGAAATATATATAGAGAAAAGAGATAAGGATGGTCTCTAATTCACAAAAAGTCATATAATTGGAAAATTAGGCATTTGATTACTGAATTAAATAAGGAAAATAAAATAAAAATAAAATTCTACATAATTTTCAACTATGACACCAAACCTTCATACCAATTGATCAACAATGATAATCATGAGGTATTAAATCATAATTTCAAAAGAGGCACCACAAATTCAAATATGGTTTTTATCTTTTAGTGATTTAAAACCTACATGAATGTATTGCAACTTTTCCATTTTGGGGTTCAAAATCACATCTACTTTCAAATTTAGTCTAGGTTTTGATAATTATATCTGTTTAATTTCTAAGTTATTAAAAGTGTCGGTTGTTGGAGAAAAATGGTCCAGAGTATATGTTTTATCTCAGTTGAGTTATGCTTGTTTTGACAGACTTACGAATTTAGTTTAAACAAAAATAAGTGTGTATATAAACCAATTGGCAAAATAAAGTAGTATACATGCAAACTACCTTCTTTCTTTCTACCAACTTGAGCACGTTTTAATTAGTTACGATACTCCTTTTATATCTAAAAGAAAAACAAATTATTTTGGTTTAAGGTTTGATTATAACTTATAACTTGTAGGTGACATCCCTCTACGGAAGGAATGTCAAAATAATAAAAAATGTATATTATTAACTTTGATATTAGAGATTTGATTTTCCATTCATGTATTACTTTTAAGAAAAAAAAAGATTTAATCAACCAAACAAAATATATAAGAAATAAATTAATTAAAAAATTTCAAAGGGACATTTTTCATATTTAGCAAATATGAACCAAAATATTTATAAAAACATAGTAAAATTTTAGATAGTGTGATAACTTCTATCGTTATCCATTAGTGATATTAATATAATTTAAAATTTTACTATATTTTAAAAAACTTTATCATTTACCATAATTCTCCAAAATCAAATTAGTCTTTTATTTTTCTATTTCGAAAAGAAATTTAAATAAGTCTCGAATAAATTAGAGTGATATATATATATATATATAAAAGAAGGGGAAGTCTCTAGAACATGGCCCCATCTGCAATATATATATATATATATATATATTATTAAAAATTGAATTATTTGCGTTTTAAACGGATAAATTACTTTTTTTAGACCAAAAAAATACCCTTTTCTAGACGAAGTGCTTTGTGTAAACTAAAATAAGTTTCACACACATAATTACATTTAAACCCCTTTTTCAATTTAGTTCGTAGATTTTAGAATGCTATAATTTAATATTTGAGATTTTAGTTTTGTTTCAATTTGGCTAATAAATTTTAAGATTGTACTTTTAACTTTAATTTTTATTTTTACTAAATACGTACTTTTAATTTTTTTACTTTAATTTTTGTTAATTAATTTAAGATAATTCTAAAGTTTATTTTAAATTGATTTTAATAGTGATAAAAAACAGTGAAAATTATTTGCAATCGTTTGAAATTTTAAAATTATTTAATAGCTATTAACACTAAAAAGACTAAGCATATATATTTTTTTAAACACAATAAAGTTACGATATCATTTGGTTTTTATACATTTGAAGTTTGTTTAATTTTAATCAATGTATTTTTAATGGTTCAATTTACTTTCAATAAATTTTAAATTTAATTTTCAATGACAATCTAGTGTTAGATTTTTTATTTCTTTTAAAAAAATTTGTTTTCTATAACTTTTACCATAAATTTTGATAACATATTTCCATAATTTATTTGTTTGCATTGACAATATTGTTATTATTTATTCAATTCCAATAAAAATTAATTTTGAGAGAATCAATTTAAGATTTATTAAAAAAATATAGAAACTAAAATTTAATATTTGAAAGTATGAAATAAAACTAAACCAACTTTTTTGCCAAGTAAAATTGAACTGACCTATGAGACTAAATTGATACTGTAACATAGAAAAAAATTACATTTTTAGTTCTCCAATTTTAATGAATATGTGCATTTGGTCTATGAGTTTTAAACTTATACATTTTTAGCCCCAGGTTTATAAAAATAAATTCATTTGGTTCCTAAATTTTCAAAATCCATCTTTTTAGTTCTCGATTTTTTAAAAATAGGTTTAAAATGTCCAAAAAGTATTTTTGTTTGATTTTTTAAAAATAATTATATGATATTTACAATTAGAATAAGATAGTTTAGTGAAAATATTATTTTTTATAAATTGTTATTATAATTTTAAATGTTATGTAATTATTTAAAATAAAAATATAAAGTTATTTGAAAGACCTTTTAACTCTATTTTAAAAAATTCAGTGACTATAAAGATATATTTTGAAAACTCCGACACCAAATGAGTTTATTCTTTGTAAATTTTAAAGCTAAGGGACGAAACACACGTATTCTTCAAAATTTGAAAACTAAAAATAATTTTTTAAAAAAAAATAAGAAGAAGAAAAAACATATTTACACTCTATAAAAAACAAAAATATCCATTGATTTTTTTAACAAAGTATAAATATTTTGTTAATTTTACAATTTTTTTTTACACTTTTCCAACTAATTTTTTTTTCTGCAAAAAGTGTATTTTTTAGAAAAATATTTATTTATTTTTAATATATTAATAATAACATAATAATAAAATAAAAATAAAATAAAACAAAAAGTGTAAAATCAGAAACCTAACTAATTAGAATTAATGAGGCAGCCTCCATTCAAAATTAAAATCATAATTTTCAAACTTTACCCTGTTTTCTCTATTTATATCTCTGTTTTTCCATTTCCAAATCCAAACGAAACCCTCCATTATTCTTCTTCTTCTTCTTCTCCGTTTCTTTGCTCCGATCATCGGAAATGGAAGGAAGTGACACAATCACAATCACCACCGTTTCTTCAACTCCACTATCTCAATCTCCTTCTTCTTCTTCTTCTCCACCACCACCCCCACCCGTTATTCTCAGTCCATGTGCCGCCTGCAAGATTTTGCGACGGCGATGTGCCGAGCGATGTGTATTGGCTCCCTATTTCCCTCCCACTGAACCGGCGAAGTTCGCCATCGCTCATCGAGTTTTTGGCGCCAGTAATATCATCAAATTCCTGCAGGTCTTTTTCATTCGCCTTTTAATTTCTCTCAATTATTCATCTCTGTTTTACTTTTAACTCTGAATTTCTAACTGTTCGGTTAGTTTCAAGATTGAGTCAATGAATTAGGGATGAAAATGTGCATTCATTTGTTACTAACTAACGACCTTGTTGCTCTTCCATTTTTGTTTTACACATTAAAAAACTATGCAATGAGATTTGGAGCACGATGAAATTAATTCTTAAGATTTTGTTTGATCCTAAACTTTCAGCCACTTAACCTACTAAATATCTCCATTTGGATTTCTATACTGAACTTTAAATTATGTTTATAGCAAAATTATTCACATTTTTTTGTAAAACAATATAACTTAGTTTGAAAAGTAGCCAAACCAATATGTAAGGTAATTATATCATTACTTTTACGCTCATATGCATTCATAATGACTATGAGTCTATGACATTACCATATCTTCATACTCTCATACATACCAACCCAAAAGCTTAGGTTGATGGAGTTCTTTCTAGCAAATTTAATTATATCAGTCGTATGCGTCCCATTATGACTATGTCATTACCATAACTTCATATTCTCTTACTAAAACTGATGGATTCTTTCAAGTATACTTAACGAATACCGATGCTTCATTTCCCACTTTCCCTTGTTTGAATAGTAAAATTCACAATACAAGATGCCTATGGGAACAACCCACTTGTCATGAACTGAAATTCTTTCTTTTGTTGGGGGATTGATTAAACAGGAACTGCCTGAATCTCAAAGGGCAGATGCAGTGAGCAGCTTGGTTTATGAAGCAAGTGCAAGAATTAGAGACCCTGTTTATGGGTCAGCAGGGGCCATTTGCCAACTCCAAAAGCAAGTCAATGAGCTTCAAGCCCAACTAGCCAAAGCTCAGGCAGAGGTTGTGAACATGCAATGCCAACAAGCCAATCTTGTGGCCTTTGTTTGCAGGGAATTGGCTCAATCTCATCAATTTTTTGATGAATTCAATGGCAGCTCACATAATGGATTATTACAGAGCATTAATCCAAGTTACTTTGATGATAGCAATGTAAACTCACTGTGGGAACCTCTTTGGACATGAATTTGATTTAGTTGTTTAGGCTTGTGGATGTAAGGTGTCTGATAAAATGCTCCAATTAAGTTTCTCCAAACTCTTTTTGAGAGCCAATTTTGTGGTTGTGGGTAGGAGAAACTTTGTGGAAAAAATACAACACAAATTTTACTTTTCTGTTTATGATTAAATGAGTGTGTACTGAAATGGACAAAACAAAAGATGGGAAACCAAAGCTTTATTAGGGATATGTCTTTATCCATAATCTCTATGTTTATGCCAAAAAAGATTTTTTTTTTTTTTTTTTTTTTAAAAAAGTAAAGCATAGATAGATGCCTTGGCATAATCAATGTGAAAGAGATGTATACCAATTGCTTAACCATCCCTACTTTGAAATAAAATATTCATCAACAAGTCAGATATTTTCGCAAAATGATAACTTTGATATTTTGATATTATCCTCGAATCAATACTTAAGTACAGTCTAAGTTGTAACTACTTTTTTTCATTTTTTTTTAATTATATATGAAAATAAATATTTAAAAGATTTTAAAAAACTAAGTTTCATGCATGATAAGATAACTAATGATTAAATATTTAGATAGGATATACAGAAGTGAGTGTAATTTTAGATGTAACAGAGTTTTTTTATTTTTATTCTTAATTTTTATTTGTTTGTTATTGTTATACCGTAAAAGTGTTGATGAAATATTAGAAAAAAAATTGGAAAAGGTAAATTTTTAGTTCCTATGTTTTGAAAAATATGTGTGTTTTGGTACGTGAGTTTTAAAAATGTACTTTTTTTTAGTTCCCAGATTTATAAGAACGGACTCATTTGGTTTCCAAGTTTTCAAAATATACTTTTTTTTAGTTCTTGAATTTTTAAAAATAGGTTTAAAAGGTCTTTTGAATAACTTTATATTTTTATTTTAAATATTTATATGACATTTTAAATTAAAAAATCATTTTTTCTCTAAAACTATTTTTTTCTAATTTTAAAGATCATATAATTATTTTAAATAAATCAAACAAAAAAAGAACTTGGAACGATCTATTCTTGTAAACCTGGAAACTAAAAATTTACACAATATAACTCATGGACCAAACACGCGTATTCATTAAAACTTGGAGACTAAAAAATATGGATTGTTAAAAAAAAATTGATCTCTCATAAACTATATGGATTCTCATTACTTACTGGTCATTTTTATAATTAACATTACAGTAATCAAATTTTATTTAATGAAAAATAAACGAAGATAAAATTGTCATTTTTCATTTCGATTGCAACAATCTCTATCGTTAATAAGTGATGGATGAAATTAGAAATTGGAGGATGTGATTAAAATGATTATATTCTATAATTCACAATTTTTTTTTTGCCATTTTTATTTAAAAAATTACCATCATGAATTTAAATAAATGGGATTTGAGATCCATAATTATTTGTTAAAACATATTTTTATCATAATGTTATTTATAAAGTTGTGATTTAATTGGAATTTCAATATTTGATTATGATCGCTACTATTAATTATTATTACAAAATTCAAAACCACGTTTTAGCTTTCTGGTAACCTACTGTTTTTTAATTAATTTATTTATTTCCTCTCAAGAATTAAATAGTATGACTTAGAAATTAAAAATAAATAAATAAATAAATTTGAAAATGGTGGAGAGTGTTTGTTTTGTTCAAGAAAGTCAAAAGATAAAAGTTGACCAACACACACACACAAATCCAACCATAACAATTTCATTTTGTCTTTAAGGATGTTGTTTGTTAAGATTCAATTAATTGGTTTTGTAAATTTTAATTATTACTGTCTGTTTGTCCCCCATTCTTTTGTTGAAAGTTAATTTCTTTTTAAATCATAATATAGTTAAAATATTTATATAATATAATTTAATTTTAGATTCTATTATCGATATCATTCGTAGAATCATAAATTTTGTTATATTTTGATTTAGTTTGCTATATTTAAAAATATCTCATTTCTTTATTATAATTATCTCAAATTTATAGTAATATTTAGAAAATTTTATTTTAAATGATAACATTACTAAAAATACTTATAAATATAGTCAAATATCACCGTCTATTGCAATTTATTATAAATAAATTATGTAATTTTGTTATATTTATAAATAGTTTGGTTCGTTATGTTTTATTTGAAAACAATATTTATTCATATTCGAAGCGGTTCCTTGATGGTTTAAGGTTAATTAATTTGACGAACTAAAAAGAAATTGCTAATGTTTTTTTTCTTTTAAATAATTACCAAACTAGAGGTGTTTTTTTCGGTAAATAGTATGTTAACTATTTGATTTTTTTTTAAAAAATTTAGCTTATAACCACTACATTCACTCGTAAGTTTCTATATTTTGTCATCCATTTTCTACTCACGATTTTAAAAATCAAACTAAATTTTAGAAAAAAATCAAAAAAATATTTTTTAATAAAGAAAAATGAGGAGAAAATACGTGTAAATTTTAAAAATAGAAAATAAAACTGTTACAAACCAAACATAATTTCCTTTCAAGGATGACAGATAAGACAGAAGGAGGAAAGAATTATCTTCAACAAAAAAAATAAAGGCCCAGAAAAAGAAGCTAAAGTTATTAGATCACGAGCAACTTTGTTGTCGTTTCTCTGAAGATCATACTAGCGAAAAAACAATAAATAATTTCTTTTTTTAAAAAATTAAGATTCTAGAAAATTTAAAAGCGCTTGATGACTTGGATTGAATCAAATTTCACTTCCGACAATCGAACTTTAGGTAAATGAAATTGGGAAAATGAATAGAAATTGCTAGTGAATTTTGAGTGTGTCATCTCAACACATTCTTAAAGTAAGCAAGCAATTAAGTCAATGTAAATGAAAAGGAACTAAAAAAAATATAAAAAGAGCCTTTATTCTAACTTTCAATATCAAATTGCCAATTCATTATTAATTTTATTATTATTATTTTTTTTTAAAGAAAAAGCTTACATCTTCTATGCTCTACTTATAACTATTCCACGCCAAAAAGAGGTTGAGCCTTCAAAGAAATTATTTTAGATGACAATTTTTTAAAAATATTTATAAATATAACAAAATATCACAATCTATTTATGATAGACAATTATCTATGGTTAGCATGATGCAAATAAACACATATAATAGTCTATTTTGATCTATCGTGATCTATCGTAAATAAACTATGATATTTTATAAATATTTTGGTTCATTTTGCTATATTTAAATACAGTATTTATTAAAAAAAACATTAAAAACAAAAGAGGGAAAAAAAACTATAAAAAAATCTTGAGAAATTATAAAAAAAAAAAATTACAAAAAAGATTTATACTTTTAGAAGAATTAAGTATAATTAAATTTTGTCTTTTAGTAGTTTTATCAATTAAATATAAATAGTTTGTTTTTTTTTTCTATATTTGATAAAAAAAAACCCCTAAATTTTTGCCATATGATAATTTATTAATTCAACTTTCTTTTTCTTTTTCTTTTCTAACAAACAAAGTTAGATAGAATGATTTTATTATGTAAATATACATATAATTAAACTCATAAAATCTTTATATTCCCTGAGGCGATTCTATCCTGTGAAAAACGCTAACGCTCTTTAATGGAACTTTAACTTTAGTTGGTCGTGACCAAAAAACCACCGATTTCATTTTATGATGACAGACAAGTATGCACCCATGGTTAAATACTTTAGGACATCTCTCTTTTAAGGAGGCAACAGAGATTCAACTTCCCTTTGGATATTCTTATTTTGGTACATATTTTAAAATATGTGCTTAGAAAAATATAGTATTTTATATAAAAGGAATACTTAAATAAGTGTATCTGGAACATCAACTATCCTTTTATCTTTGTGTATCTCGTCAAATTGTTCAATACTTATTTTTTGGTGTGACGAGAGTTAGATGCTTAAAGATAGTACATCTTAAGATGCACCCAAGTATTGTTTTTTCTATAATTTGATTAACTACATGTTACTTCTTTTTTGTCAATCGTTTTATATTTTTACTTCTTTTTTATTACATTTATATGTACCATTAACTAGTCGAGTGGTAAATTTGGTTTTCCTACCCCTACAAATCCATGTTTAAGCTTAATTCTTTACATTTGTTTTTTTAGATTATTTTTACTAAATTATAAAACACTCGTCAACAAAATCTCGACTATGTCACTACTCCAAACACCAACTATTATAATGCAAAAACGGTTTAAGGGCTAGAAATAGAATTTTACATAAAAATAATAAAATAAATGGGGGTGGGGGTTTAAAGATCCCACATGTGGGGAATTAATCCCACATGTAGAATGAAATGTAAAGTCAAAACTTTGAGTCAAACAAGGGCTTCTACTTTGTCCTAATCTCTCTTTTCCCCCCTTGGTGATGACATCTTTGAATTAATTTTTTTTTTTTGGTCCTTTTGTTTTATTATTATTTCCAAATATAAATATGACATGTTATTTCCTTCAAATGCATTTGCATAATTTTGAATTAAATTTTGGCTTGGGTGAAGATTTTTAAAACTTAATTTTGGTAAATTGGAAAAAATTCTATATATAGAAAAAATGTTAAGAGGGGGTTGGTGAAGACTCAAAACACGTGTAGGTCATGTGAGGAAGCTGTTGAGCTGCCTCGTCATGTTGGCCAACACTTTTCACATGGAACAATCCTTTCACACCAAACTTAAATTTTGGAACCATTTCATTTCTTCTCCTTTTTAACCCCTTTTTTTTATCGCTACTCAAACACAATAATCTACGTGTTTGATTCACGATTCGAATTTTGTCTTACGTTTACCTTTTTTTTTAGATTTATTGAATTCAATAAATACGTATTTGCTAGACAATTCGAATTCTATTTTTGAAAACTATTTTTGAATTCTATATTTGAAAAGTCGAGACAACCATTATTTTCGAATTTGTTATAAATCTTACTATTTTTGTTTTCTGCTATAAATTCAAATGACCTTTCAAATTTTGTTATTTACTCCAATTCTCCAAACCTTTTTTGCTCTTAAGCTCTTCCTAGTTCATACCATTTCGAATCTGAAGAATTTCTAGAGTTTTATGGTGCAATGGGCCTTATAATTAGACGAATATGGGCCATCGACCCGTAGAAATGTGGGCCAAGTTCCCAATTCTATTGATTTTGGGCCTGGGCCTTGGTGAGAATCAACTTCCGAGCAGCCTAGCCCATCCAAAGTAGCTCTTGTGTTAACTACATAAATGACTAAAAATACTTATATTCCATGGAAAAAAAAGTGATTGCATCATTGGGTAGCGCTTTTAAAATAATAATTAAATATATAGCAAAATTTATCGGTGAAATTTTGTGGCTGATAAATTGCGATAAGTGAATCTAAATTTTGTTATATTTACAAATTCCTGTGTATTGTGCTATATCTTAAAATACTTTGAACTTAATTGTTATATTTGTAACTGTCATTAAAAAAAACTCATATTATATAAATCCTTTCCATTTCGCTGTCGACTTTTTTTTTTATGTTTTGCATATACATGTTAAGTTTTTTACTTGTTTGACTCAATCGATATCAATATACGATGAGAATCAAGAGAACAATAATTTGAATCTCCATGCTTCCAATTTGTACTAAAAAAGAACAAGATTTTAAACAAATGGACGACTTCCTTCTCACAAAATACCATCCACGACCATTCTTTTTTTTTTTTTTTTATAATAGAAATCCACTAAATTTGCAATTTCAATGCTTATGAAAAATCATTTCTCCTATACTTTCAAAATGTAAAAGCACACGTGTTATTGTGGAATTTTAGGCGTTAATACATCAATATAATGAAAAATATTATATTCATAAAATGAGAATTTGCGACATACATTCTATTAAAAAATAATTTTAAATGACAGACTTTTAAAAATAAATCAAATATAACAAAATATCACAATCTATTTTTCATAAACCACTATAGACTACTATTTGTGTACATCATGATACATGATATATTATTGTCTTGTTATATTTTGTAAATATTTTGATTCATTTTGCTATATTTGATAATAATCCAATCTAATACAATGAACTATTCACTCGATATAAGTATTATTTATTAAGTATTAACTTTATATATATGATATATTATTGTGTTGTTTCTGATAATGCATTGTATATATTAAAGTCATCAAAGAGAATGGATATTGCTAAATTCTTGGGTCATAGTGAATCGTGGTGTTTTAGTGAAAATACATCGACTTCAACGAGTAGACCTACCTCTCTTTATCACACCTTCTGCTACAAAATTACAAACTCTGAACAAATTTTGTCATCGTACTTTCAAATTTGTAATAATTTAATCTCAAACGTAAAACAATTAATCAAAACTTAATGAGGATCTTTATCAATATCAGTTTGTGATGAAGACTTTGAGGTCATTTGGGGCGCAGAGTGAGTTATTATAGTCTGTGTTATTATAATCTGTGAGTTATAATAGTCTGTGTGTTATTATAGTTTGTGTTTGGGGTGCAAAGTATTATAGTCTGAGTTATAATAATATGTGTTTGGGGTGCAAAGTTTTATAATTTGTGTGTATGTGTTTGAGGTGCAGATTATTATAGTTCAAATTATAATATGTAAAATAAATATTGGTTATCTTAGATCATGCCTATTTTTTTTGCACTATTATTTTGGTCATACATATATTTAGGTACATTAAATATCATTTTCTGAAAACATATTTGAAATTATATCTTTTACAAATTTATACAAACTAGTTTACTACTACATGAGATGTCCATGTTATAAAATTTTATAATACAGTCTCTTTTATAGAAA
>JBBPDJ010000003.1:12619756-12685723 GCA_037974625.1 Cucumis cinereus
AAACTACTATTTTAATCTTAAATTCAATTATTAGAAAATTCAATTATCCACTAACTGAAGAAAACATTAGTTTAAAAAAAAAGGAGAAAATGATAGTTTTAAAAAAATAATCTAATAATAATAATAATTTAGAAAAACCTCCAAAAGAAAAACAAATGAAAAAATATATTTTAAAAAATATTAATATAATTAAACTAAATACTTGGAATGACTTAAAAAAAGGTTTTTCAAAAATTCATTTTTATTTAAACATTTTTTATAAAAATTTCTTAAAATAAAAAAAAAACACAAATGGGTTTCAATTTTTTTTTTAAAAAAGTATTTATACATATAAGTTTATTTGATTTATTATATCTTTAAAATATTTTTATTAAAATTTTTCAAGGCTGATCGGTGGCGAAGGTTGGTTGGCGGTGGTCGCTGAAGTTGGTTGTTAGAAGTTAGGCGGTGGAGTCACTAGAGGTGGTGGTGGTGATTGGTCGATAACGATCACCGAAGGTGGTGGTCGGAGATTGACCGATGACGATCACCGGAGGCGATGGTCGGAGATTGGCTGGCGACGAGCATCGGAGTTGGTGGTCGGAGTTGACCGGCGACGATCATCGGAGGTGGTGGTCGGAGATTGGCCAGCGACAATCACCGAAGGTGGTGGTCAAAGATTAGCTGACGACGATCACCGAAGGTGGTGGTCGGAGATTGGCCAACAACGATCACTGGAGGTGGTGTCGGAAAGTTGGTCGACGAACTTTCCAACCCTTGAAACAAATACTGGGTTGAAGAATAGTAAAAGCATGTGGGTTATTTTAATCCTCCGCCCACTCCACTCCATACCCCAAACATACCTTTGTATTTTATAAAATTATTGAGTCTTTAATTAGTATATTAGTTTATTTATGCACGAAATCTCATTAAAAATTTCCATTAGTTTTTAAAATAGGAACTGGTTACAAATTTGTATTAAATACAAAGACTAAATTATCGAAAAGTTTGTTAGAAATAGTGCTTCTATGATTTCATCCTACAAACCTAGTACACTTTTTTAAAAGTGGTTCCAGTAATTTTTTCTTGTCTATTTCGGACGAGATCGATACCAAGATTTAGTTTTAAAAAGTTTTTTTTATTTATAATTTATCAATTATTTTGGACATCTTGCCAAATTATCACACAAAATTTTGGGTTAAAAAATAGATTTAAAAATCACACTACCAAATATTATCGGAGAAACTTAAAAAGGTAATTGGTAAATTATTTAGATAATCAATAAATCAATTTAAAAATTCGTGTAAATACAAATTGTAAATAAGATTTGCAAGATTTTGTATAAGATTTGAGAAATGTTACAAGAAATTGGAGGAGAGGTAAAATTTGATATAGAATTTGGAAAGATTACATATAATTTGAAAACAGTTACATGGATTCCCGTGTAAACTTTCGGGTATAGTTAACACAAATCATGTATTTGAGCTTTTTAGGCTAAATATCAAACAAGATCACTACCGATTCTACATATATCTCAAATCTTACTTTTTTTTTTTTTTCTTTTTGCAAAATTTAATCAACACCAAAATTTTAAAATATAGAATCAATTCGGAAGTTTGAACTTCAGATAATTTTCTGAAAAACAAAAATTATGCAAACTAAATTTTGGTATGAATCTCGTCTTAATAGACTTTATCTAAGATGGACCGAAAAAAAGGTATTTGATTGACTTTTCAAGAAGCAGACTAGTTTTGTACCATGAAATCTTAAATGCCCTATTTGTACAATTTTCGAACCAAATTGTTACAAAATAAAAAATAAATTAAAAAATTAATTATTACAGACTAAAATTCATTACTAAATTATTAATTTAAGGATTAAAAGTGAAATTTTGACTTATTTCGATAAATACCGAAAACCCAGTGTAGACTCCGGCCGGCCCGACTATGGCAGCCAAACCCTCTCTAGTTTCCGACGGTGAAGACTTCAACGCCGTAGTTTCCCAGCAGTTTCGTGATTTCATCGACGCCTTATCACTCGAATCGGACCTCGACCTTGCCTACAATCTCCAACTCGAAGAAGCTCTCGCTGCATCACTCGCTTCCTCCTCTTCAATTCCTCGGCCAGAATTTCAAGATTTCGAACGCGTTGATATCCCTACAATCGGCACACTCCATTCCCGGGATATCGAGAAATGCGATCAGATATTCCAAGACTGGCTGCAAACGGAGTTTGATATACGCAGAACTGGCGGCGAACGTCACCGTCAGGTTCACAATCACGGTTTCGCTAGGGAGATTCTAAATATTCCCGATGATGATTGGAGAGATCAGAGTGATTCTTCTTGTAAACCCTTCGGTGAGGGATGCTCGAATAGCGTTGAGAATCAGGGAGTTTTTAAGCTTTACTGCAAGGGCTTGGTAAGCGAGGAAGAGATTGGTAATGAGAAACGTGTTGTGGCAGGAATCGGTGTTGCAATTTGCAATCCGGAGGATAAATTAATGGTTGAAGTGAAAAGACGCCTTGCAGGAAATGAAAGGAGTAAAATCGTGGCTGAGCTTAAGGCTTTGATCGCAGGTTTGAATTTAGCTATGGATATGAAATTGAAGCGCCTCTCTTTTTACTGCGATTACTATCCTCTCTTTCAATTTGTAAGGCTTCTCTCTGTTCTTGTTCATCGTTTAATCCTTAACAAATTTCTTGCAATTACTTGTTTATCAATGGCCTTATGATGTTTATCAATGAACTGCTCCCAATATAATTCTGTATTAAAATACTTTAGCTGTCTTCTACATCGATCTCGAGACATTTATATGATGGTATATTACTATATTTGTACCACGTGGCATGGGACCCTTGCATATTACTTTAATAATAGTCTGATTTCTTGAGCACATACCACAGGATGGAGGAGGACTTTAGTGGCGTAGATGACTGTAAAAATTGTGGTGAAAATGTTGGTTAAAACCCATTTTAAATCATTTCTCAGTCTACTTGAGGAACTCGATCTGTTTATATCTTTTACATGAGTGTATGGACCTGCTAAATGGTGTAATGTGAAGTTTATTGTTTAGTCTCAAACTTTGAAGACAACCCCATTATATTTAAGTAATTTCGATAAAGAAATAGTGATTAGTTTCTTTTTAAGTTTCTTATAAAAAAAAAAAATTTCTTTTTTTGTATCTGATAGAACCCGGATATATTGAATATAAAAGATAATGAAAATATATGATAAACCAAGTGATTCGAGGTACTTGGACCCTCCCAATCTTGAGAACTACTCTCAAGCCCTTATTCACTCACTACAATATTGCCTGTCTTCTCCATTCCCCACTCCCTCCGTTTATAATCAACAAGTATAACTAACTCTCCAACTAATTACTATTATGTACGGAATGCCCTAATAATCCCTAATGCAAATCCTATCAGTATCATGATAGAAGGGGGTTCTAAATTTATTCTCCATTAGCAGGAATATTATTTAGAAGTTAGAACCTTAGTGAAACTCTCATTTGCATTGAAAAAACCCAAGAAATTGCAGAAAAAACACTGAATTCACGGAAAATCAGGTGATTTCTTAGTGAAACTCGCATTTGCATTCAATTTGACCGAGAAACTGTCACTTTGAAGCTACTTACCACATGATTAATCTATCTTTCTTTAATAAAACATTTCTTCATCTTCCTATTAATTCAAGATTCAAACAAGGACAAGAACTATTTCTCGAGAGGACTCACCGGCCGAACGAACTCTTGTTCAACTGATGTTGAGCAGAATGTTGTAGATGGCTGTTGTTTGACTATATCAGGCCAGTTATATCATTAGGGTGTCATCTTTCCATGACTACAATTATTAGTAATGCCTTCTCAAGCCTTCCAAGTAATGTTTTATAGTCTGTTTTTAATAAAAGCAGTCTTCCAAAATAGGTAATTTCGATGTGCTCCTAAGGTTGAAATTGTTGATATCAGGTTAAGTTTTTCAACTTGGAACTTATTTCTAGAAATATATCAAACAATCCAATACCTTATTATTATCCCATGAACAGATCACTGGCAAATGGCCACCCAAGCAGCGCAAGGTTGCTGCTCTACTCAGTCAGTTAGCTCATCTTCGAGTACGTTTTGACTCTTGCTCTCCTGTTCATGTTGCTCGACATGATATCAAATATGCATTCAAATTAGCCAGAGATGCAATAGTTCCTGAGGTCACCCAAACTGAAGTTCCTGCTCCAAAGAAGAAGGTAAATGAAACTTGTGTTATTTGTTTGGAGGATTGTGATGTTAATAGGATGTTTGCAGTTGATGGCTGCTCGCATCGGTACTGCTTTTCTTGTATGAAACAACATGTGGAAGTGAAATTACTTCAAGGATTGGTGCCTAAGTGTCCACATGATGGCTGTAAGTTTGACCTGAATGTTGATAGCTGTGCAAAATTCTTAACACCTAAAGATATGGCTACCATGCGCCAACGTATTAAAGAAGCTTCCATACCTGTTTCCGAGAAAGTTTATTGTCCATATCCAAGATGTTCGGCTCTCATGACGAAAGTTGAGGTCTTGGCATACACTAAAGATATCTTTAGTGCTGCCAACCAATCTGGAGTGCGGAAATGCATGAAGTGTCATGGTCTTTTCTGTATCAACTGTAAGGTTCCATGGCATAATCGCATTACATGCAACGACTATAGAAGATCAAATAATCTTCCAACGGAAGATGTGAAATTGAAGTCCCTGGCATCAACGTGTCTGTGGCGCCAATGCGTGAAGTGTAATCACATGATTGAACTTGCTGAAGGTTGCTATCATATGACTTGCAGGTAGGTAACCTTATTCCTATTTGTATCATTTCCATGACACAGACTTTTTTTCCCAAAGTGAAATATATGGTAAGAAGATGGAAAGTTAATTCTGTTCTTAACTCACTTTAAATTATTATAATTGTGGATCTGTTTAATTACTCTTAGCTCTGACTAAACTCAGGTGTCTTCATCTGACTTGAAATTGAAATTCTGACAGATTCTTTACATTTTTTTTTTCTGCATACCAAGTTGAAGTTGATCGAAGGACGAGAATTAAAATAATAGTACACGTGAAAATAGAATGAAAGTGATTTTATTTGTTTGAATTTGTAAACGTTAGGTTTATGGATACGTACTGCTTATGTTGGAAAAGTGAATGAAGGTTATCTATCATGAAATTCCCATCATCATTCCTTTTATTTGTTTTCTGGATGTGCCCTATGAATGTCTAGAATAGCGTATTCACAAGTGTTTTTCAACTATACCTGAAATTTATCTGAACCGAATCTAGTTTGCACCTCGATCATTTTGACCTCGAATTAACTTCTTCTCGTCTTTTTGTTGTAGATGTGGTCATGAGTTTTGCTATAAATGTGGAGCAGAATGGAAAGATAAAAAGGCGACGTGTTCTTGCCCGCTTTGGGCAGAGAACCATATTTGGTACGATGATGACGATAGAGACTTTGATCATGATGATCAATACTACGATGAGGAAGACGAAGACGAGCTTTATGATTCAGAGGATGAGTTTTTTATTTCATTTGATTAGAAAAGAAAAAGAAAAATCATCCTCTCAAATGAACCAACTTGGAATTTGATTTTTTGCCTGTAAATTGGTTGACCATGGATGACACATTTGAAGTTTGAAATGATTCAAATGTTGAAGTATAACTTTTGTTGGGGCTTCTCTTTTTGTAACAGATTCTCATCAATCAAGTTTGCTCTTCCTCCCTTGGTGTGAAGCTCTACATTGTTATGATACACAGATCCAGGTTGGATATAATCTAAAGTTGCATTTCATGTTTTTAGAAATACTATATATTATTTTAAACAATTATTTTAGATGTGTTCGATACTTTATATTTTCAAATCATAAAACTAGTTATTCTACCTTCTAAATATTAGCTTAGCTGACAATAAATTATAATTAATTTATTTATAAACATGTTTTATGTTAATAGGGATAAAAGACCGTTTAAAAATATAGCATATCATGTTATAATTAAATCCAATTCATTTTTTAAAAATTAAAATATGCATAAGGTAATGTATTATAAATTCTATAATTTTCAACATAATAATTAGACAAATCTAATATAAAAAATGTTTAGTTTTCATAATTTGTAAAAAATGTAAAACATAAGTTGGATTGCTAATCAAACAGAGCTATATTTATATATATATATATATATATATATGTTTCATTTGGTTATCCACTGAAAATTGGGTTAAATTACTTTATATAAATGTTATAATGAACTTCTTTAATTAGACAATGGGTTAAATTAATTTTAAAAATAGTTTGTAGAGTAGGACAAATCTGGTCTTGTCATCTTCCTCCCATTTGTCGTTTTGGGTTCTCCCTTTCTTATTCTACAGCCGACAATCATCTCTTTGAAGAAGCCACATGCAATGCAATGCAAAGTTAAATATTGTCCTTTTCAAATCTGTTATTTTGAAGAGAGAGGAGAGCGAGGGTTGACCCTCGCCCATGTGGGAAGATAAATTGAAAAAGGGCGAGGGTTAAACCAAATCCTTGCCAATGTGAGTAATAGAAGGATTAGAGAAACACTCGCCCATTTGTTATATAAATAAATAAATAAAAAAAAAGGGAAATTGAGAGAAGAAAAGGAAAATTGAGTGGGGAAGAACACTCGTCTTTGCTTTTTTTTTTCTTCTTTTTTTCAATTTTAAATATTTATATATATACGCAATATTTAATAAACATTTAGTCAAATATTGTTATTTTAAAAAGTATTTAGAAAAATATGATGGGTTTAAAACAAAAATAATGTTGTTTTGGAGGTGAGAGAAGGACGAGGATTCTTAAGAAAGAGAAAAATGTAAAAAGAAAAGTGAAAAAAAGGTGAGGGTTTAACCGTCGCCTTTAGAGAGAGAGAGAATGAAAAAAAAAATTAAAAGGAAGAAGAGAAGAAGTGAGAGAGAGAAAAAAAAGGAAGGGGTGAGGAATATCAACAACTAATAATATCTTAGTTGATTTAAATTTTAAATTTTAGTTATTTTTTAATTTTATGTATTTTAAAATTTTAGAATTAGAGATTTTTTTTTGTTGGTATATTTTTAAATTTTCCTTGGTATATTTTCAAAAACAAAAAAATAATAATTAAAACGTGTTTGATATACGTGTTTTAGAAACGATTTCTAAAAACAACGTTTGATTGATCATTTATTTCTGAAGGTTTGACCCCAAATTTTTAATATGTTTGTTTGTTTATGGACAATCCACTTTAAATTTATTTCTTTATTTTTTCTATATGGTTAAAGAAAAAAAAATTGTCGTATTAAAAAAAATCTTTGTATTGAATTTTTATAAAATATAATAATTCAATGTTTAAGCTTTAGTTTACCATAATTTAGATTTTTTTTTATAATTATTTGGACAAATATCAATTTATTCTTCTCAATTTTGAAGATTGTATCAATTTATCATAAACTAATTATTGTATTAATTTAAATCTTGAATTTTGAGGATTGTATCAATTTATATCATAAACTAATAGTTGTATCAATTTAAACGTTAAACTTTCATAAATGCATCAATTTAAACTTTGATTATCAATTTAGTTCATAAAACTTTGGGCTTCTTTATCGTTATTTATCTATCCGTAATTGAATTTAGATTGAATTGGACGATTTGATTTGCGATAAAATTTGAAGTATGACCGAATTTTAATTTGAGATAAATTTAAAATTTTATTTGAAATTTGTATTGAAATAAAGATTTAAATTTTGACTATTTAAACTTGGGATGAAATTCAATTTTTGGTAAATTTGAGATTACTTCAAGATATAATTTGATAGAAACATAAAAATGAATTGATTCTTCCATTTGAAAATCTTTTTACATAAGATTTTTGTTATTTTTCTATCAAAATTGCCTTAATCCAATAAATTTTGGGCTCTAAAATATTTTGGACCATTTGAATCCAAATTTTGTTAAATCACATTGAATCCCAAATGTTTAACTGGTTCTTTTCCTATAAATTAAAACAAATTTCATTCCTATAACTTAGAAAAGCAAAATATATTTATAAAAATATAGCATCCAAAACTTGTTTAATAAATATTATTATACATCTTGATAGAATCTTGTTTAATGCTATATCTGAAAACAACTGTTATTTTTGTTAACAACAAAACATATAGATTCATATCAATTTACATCATTTTGTTTGGCTGAGAAAATTTTATATCAATTTATTAATAGTTCGGTTGACAAAAACTTCAAGATCCATAGTGAATGAAATAGTTGTAATAATCAAGGTTTGAAATTTGATTTGATTAATGTAAAACAACAATGTCATTTTGTAACAATAAATTTAATCTGATTAATGTAAAACAATGAGATACATCCTACAATAAACCCTTTTTCAATGTAAAATTATCCAGAAAAGAAATTTGAAATCGTTTTTAAAGATAAATTTAAAAAATGATCAAAATTAACTTTTTTTAACAAAAGAAAAATCAAATTCAAAATGACAAAAATTCAGATCATCACCGTGTTATCTAGTGGTTGTGAATTTAAAAATGCAATATTGTCTCTTATGTTCACAATTTCTGAAAATAAAATCTAAAAATAAAGAAAATGACAATTTATTGTTTTCGAAAATAGACTATTTCAATTGTTGTTTTTAGAAATCGTTTTTAAAAACATACAACGAAAATGAATCACGGACCTTAACCGACCATATAAATTCATAAATTGTAAAAAAAGAAAGAAAATAATTATATAAAATAAAGACAAAAAAAAATAAATAACTATGGCTCAAGTTACCCATTTTTTTCTTGTTCAACCCAATTCAAGTTGCCCATTTTTCTCTCTCCTATGAGTTAGGGTTGTTTTTTTTCTAAAGAAGGTGGGAAAGAGAGTGAGGGTTGCCCTTAGGACAGAAAAAAAAATAAAGAGGGCGAGGGTTCAACCCTTAGCCCTCACCCTTAGGAAAAAGAAAAATAGAAAGAAAGAGTACGACTGTTCAATTCTAGTTCTTTTCACCCAACCAAATACAACCATAAATAAATAAATAGTTTAAAAACTACAATATTTCTCTAATAAGTTTTCCAGACCAGTTTACGTGCACCTGACTAATCTCATGAGACAAACCGTCTGATCCTACAACATTTGAGTGTCAAGAAAACTAGTAAGAAATTAATTCGTAGGTGGCAATCGATTGAACTCATGACCTCTATTACTAATTCAAATAATAAAACCAAGGAACAAAACCAATTACTAATTTAAATAATTTTTATAAATCTCTTTATTTACAAAAAAAATATTAGTATATATCGATATTTTTACATATGCATCCATCAATCGTAAAATTAAAATCTGATATTGATATTTTAATCCTCAAATCATGGATGTTGCTAATTTTATATTGAATCTGGACCAATACAAAATTTGCTTCAATTATAACTCTTAAATAAATACTCTAATCTTACTAAATCAGGATTTTGTTAGTTCAAAATCAGTATTAATTAACTAATGATTTTTTAATTCTAGAACACTCTGAGGATAAAACCGATTTTTTTTTTTTAATTTTTAAATGCATTAGCGTTTGACTCATAAGTCAAAGTCTTCATTTGTTAGAGCATTTTTGTTTAGTAATTATTGAGTCATTCGAAAAGTTGAAAAGAGCCGCCAATTGGAATCGGTAACCAACGTTTCTCATCGGAAACCATGGCCTCCGGAGCAATGAACATCGATGAACTCGCTTACGACTTGCAAATGGAAGAAGTCATTGCCGCTTCACTCAATTTCCTTCCCTCTGCTTCTCACTCTCCTCCACCATCAACTTCATCTCGACCATCGCCATTCCCCGATGATGATTCCGCTAATCACGATGCGAATTTGTTATCGGATGATGACGCTTCGGCGGGCGACGATGGGTTGGATCATCGTCTTCATGACCTTGTTGACGGAGACTATATCAACGTCTCTGATGATGAGTGGGGAGGCTACGATTGGATGTCCTACCGTACAAGTGTATCTGCTCTCAAGTTATGTAATCCTTTGTTTGATCCCGACGGTTACAGATTGTATTTCAAGGGTTTGGTTAACGAAGAGAGTGTGGGAGATGTAACAGTGACTGTGGTGGCTATTTTCGATCCGAGAGATAATTTATTGATGGAAGTGGAGAAGCCATTGGAAACTGTTAGAGAACGCGTGGCTATCAGTCCAGTGGTTGCTGAGCTTATGGCTTTAATCGAAGGGCTTGAAGCGGCTCTTGTTTTTCCCTTGAAAAGAGTTTCCTTCTTCTGCGATGACCGTATGCTTTACCGATATGTAAGTTAGCATAATCATGCATTTCACTATCTTTAAACATTTCAAACAAAAAATTGTCAATTCTTATGAATTAGATTTATCAGTATTGGGATGGTTGCTAATATTGTTAGTACATGATTGCTTCATATGATATTTGATTCTGCCCCTTTCATTGTACATTGGCGACCCACCATTGGAACACTCAAGTAGTGATCTGAAAAGAAAAAGATACAGTTGAAAGTTCCCTGTTCATTTTTTCTTTTAATTTTAGAACTCTTTGCCACTGTTGTTGTCTGTTGATTTGATACTAATTCCTTCCTTATCCTTCAAGCCGCCCTATGATTCCTTTGTTGGACTGTTGCGAGTCATGACTCTGTTCAACTTTTAGATTCAACAGCAGAATAATATAGTGCTATATGTGATTACTGAATGCAGATTACAGGCAGATTAAGGCCAAAACTGATGGAGGTTGAAAGATTAGTCGACCAAGTGGGTCTTCTACGAGGGTACTTCAGTTATTGCGAACCCTTTTTGGTAGAACGAAATGATGTGAAATATGCCTTTAGATTAGCAAAAGAAGCCATAGCTTCTGAGATTAGCTTCCCTGCTATTGAAACTGAGGACACTAGGAAGTTCGTGGAGAATTGTAAGATTTGTTATGAAGATAGAGAATTGGATCAAATGTTTACAATCGATGGTTGCCTTCACGTATACTGTTTTTCTTGCATGAGAAAGCATGTAGAAGTGAAGTTTCTTGATGGTTCTGTGGCAAAATGTCCTCATGAAGGCTGTGAATCTACAGTGAGAGTTGAGTGTTGCGATAAGCTTCTCCCACCCAATGTAGTTGAAATCATACAACAACGCTTAAAGGAATCTTCCATCCCTTATTCAGAGAAAGTTTATTGCCCACAACCCAGATGCTCTGCTTTGATGTCAAAAACTGAAGTTTTGGAGTACACAAAAGAGATTCATGAGAATGCAGAGGAATCTGGCACCAGGAAATGCGTGAAATGCCACCAACTTTTTTGCATCAAATGCAAAACCTCCTGGCACGACAATATGACTTGTGAGGCCTACAAGAAGTCAAGCCACAACACTCAAACAGCAGATGCGAAGCTGAAGATTCTAGCCAGAGAGAAGTTATGGCGACCATGTGGAAGATGCAGTCATTTGGTTGAACTTTCAGAAGGATGCTACCACATCATTTGCAGGTCTGCTTCCATCATTATCCTCCCACTTTTCTGTTTAGTACATGCCTGATCTTTCACTCAAGTTTTTTAATGTAGTCTACTTTAATATAGTTTTGGCATGGGAAGTTTTGGATTTTATAGAGTGTTTGGTTCACTAACTTCAACTCAACTTCATTGATGAACTCTATTTTTTCCTTGTTTCTCTCTCTCTCTATCATTTCCAAAATACAGTTCAAACAACTCAACACCTCAAACATAGACTTCCTAACTCCAAAATATTAACTCTAGATTTTCAGAATATGGCACAAACAACTGGCCCTAAGGGCCTAAAGTAGTTTCTTTTGCGTTTCAATCAATATTGAAAACTACCAACTAAATCAATTGGTATTTCAAACCTACATCGTAGACAGAGGTGGGGCTTGTTTAGAAAGACTTAATGAGTCGCAAAAAAGTGATTTTTAAATACTTCGATAGTAATTTCAAGTAGGCTCTTTTGTATGCTTTGACCTTTTGAGCATAGTGATAATTTAACGGTTTTTGTACTCGTGGTTAATGTCGGGGGTTGATTTTCTTCAGATGTGGATATGAGTTTTGCTATACTTGTGGAGCTGAATGGAAGAACAAGCACCCAATGTGTTCTTGTCCCATTTGGGACGAAGAGAACATCATAAATGATGAACCGTAAAGGTTCAATAGGCAGTGAAAGTTTGTGAGATTTGTTTGAAGAATTCAGATTGATTCTGGTAAATATTTTTCACTTTTCTATAGAATTAGTTAAGATTATAGTATCTGCAGGCTGCAGAGTTGATATTAGTTTCAATATTAACTTCGTTCATTCCATTGAATCTTAATAGTTCCTATGCTTGTATAGGAGTTATGCTGACCTTGAGCATATTTATGAGCATATTTATCGGTTAGTGTTCTACTTCTCATAGGGTTCTTCTTTCTTTTTAGTTTATTTCCATCAATGCTTATTATTGGTGGATTAATGGTTTCAATTGAGCTTAATAGCTCTAGTTGGTGGGGATTTTGTCCATATCAAATGATGCTTATTTCAGACATTTAGCGATTAGAATAAAGTATTTATGAACCTATATCATCCACCTTTTCTTTTTCTTGTTCAACCCTAAAATACTTTTGATCCCATACTTATCGGTTGTAAATATGTTTTCAGTATGATTTGTATTTAGACTTTAGATTTTAAATGTTACATTTTTATTCTTGAGTTTTGATTTAGAGTTAGTATATACACTCGGTAAAAAGTGATATATGAAAATCGAGGATTACGCATACAAGTAGAGTTGTTTTAGAAATTATTTGCTAGTCTTGAACTATTTCAGTCTACATGTCTGCTTAGTTATCCTCGACCAGTTGATTTTGAACCATTTCAGTCTTTCCAAGAGACTGAATTCAATATAGACAAAAAAGATGTACACTACTTTTACAAATAATTTTAAGACCTCATATTTGTTTGCAAATAATTTCTAAAATCACTCTATTTTTACGAAAATCGATAATAAAATTGTAAATCTATTATAGTGTCATATATTTTTGTATGGCTAAATATATTTTGACTACTTCTAATTTAGAAGTCAAAGGTTCAAATTTTTAATATATTATGGAACTTACTTAAACTTCTTTTTCTAATAAATAATTTGTCTTTCAGTACCATTAATAATTTGGATTTGAATCATTGGAAAAGTAAGTTGGTTGTTTGTCACAACTGCTAATTATTTGGTTGGAATATAGTATCTCTATCTTGATAGATGATTATATATTTTTCACTATTATTTACTTGTACTTGCTGTCCATGTGGTGGTGATATATATATACACGTTCCTTCCAGCCTAGAAGATAATTGGGTGTGGTCACTAATCTCCAGTTTAATCATTTCATGACTCTTCTTAATCCACTCTAACCTTTTATTAAACACAATTAAATTACAAATTTAGTCATAATTTGAAAAAAATTAAATTCTAGTTTTTATGATTTTGAGAGTTACATTTTAGTCTTTACGGTTTGGTAAAGCCTTATAAACAATTCCTATAGTTTTCTCATAAATAGTTTAGTTTGATAAAATTGTCAATAGGTAGTACAAATTTGTTTGGTAGTTTTAGTTCACTAAAATTATTGTAAATGATAAAACTGTTAAAAATATTTACAATATGATAATTTTACTGTATTTTATAAATATTTTGGAATAAAAAAGCCTTTTTTTTTCAATTAAAATTTAGAATCCTTGTGGGATTTGATAACATTTTGATAAGTAGTCCTTAACCTAAGAATTAAGAATAATATATATGTGGGTATAAGGAAATTATTAGGGACTAAATTTTAATTATAAAGGAAAAAAAAAGGAAATTATATTAAAATGGGTGGCTGAAATTGAATTGGCACAACCACAACAGACACTGACACAGTGGCGTTTACTTTACGGTTCCTCAATTTTGCATCTAAAAATATTAAAAACAACAAACAAAACCGGTGGTGGTGGGGTGGAGGGGTGTTTCCGTCTTTTCATCACGTGTATTAAATATTAAATTCATTTATTTACCTTTGCCCGGTTCGGACCGGAGTAGTGGGCCCTAATTTGAGGTGCCAGTTGAAATTTAGAAAGAGAGGCGTCGATTTTGTCAGGCAGTGTCACCACGGTTACCGGTGTCGCCATCGCCGCCGTAACACACGGTGTTTCTTTCAACGGCTCTTCACCAAACTTTATCGTGGCCCTAGTGGAGGAAAGTCGTTTGTTAACGGTTTCGAAAAATCTTCTCGGGATTCTCCATTTTGTTTCCTTATCTTTATTTATTTTCTTTTTCTTTTTTCAGTTCCAAATTTATAGGTTAAAACTCACTACTTACTTTTTATTTTAGAAAATAACAATTTAATCCCTAATTTTGATTTGTAATAGTTTAGTATTTACAAGTAGCAATTTAGTCTTTGAACTTTATCACGTGCGTTAACGTTGAATTTTGATATTTAACATTTGAGTTTTATAAAATTTTAGTTATTAATATACGTTGGAGATAAATTTAAGTACTTCAATTTAACATTTTTGTTATAAATTTAACATAAATAAATCAAGTAACTATTTAGTAATATTATATTTGTTATCCTTTCTTAAAAAAATAAAAATAAAATAAAAAAAGATTAAATTTGATGAATATATTAAAGTTGGTTAGATTTATGATAATTTATTAGCTATTAATACTAAATAATAGAAGTGGTTAGAAGATGCATAATTAAAATTATTGTGTTCTGGTTAGGAGTGCATTGTGCAGTCACATTCTTATATTTTTTCTAAGTAGCAATCATACATTAATGGTTAAATAGTGAATAATGCATTGGGAATTTATTCCTCAATACCTCATATTCTAATTCTTTTCAACTTTATTATTCTAAAAAAAAAACACACATTTTTTAACTTTAAATTTTATACTTTTTGACATTTTTTTAATTATCACTTTATTTTGACATCATCTTTTTTTTTTTTTACAAAAATATAAAATATAATATAATATTACAAATTTTAAGTAGGATTTCAAACTTCAACCCTATATAATAAATTTGGTGTTATTCACCTTCTTAGCAACACATGGTTGAATTAGAGATTCATGTCTAATGTATTTATTAGATTTTAATTAATACAAAATTGTAATTTAATAATCACAAATTTCAAGATTAATAGTTAACTTTTAGCTCCCGTTTATATGTTTCTAAATTTACTTAGACTTTTTCGAATATTTGTTTTACAAAAGTTGATTATCAGAGGGTAAGTATGTGGATAGTCTAATTTGATTCTTGATTAAAGTTTAGTAATTCATTTAATACAATTATAAATTTTATATCATATTTTTCATACAAAATATAGTGAAACCGTGTGATTTAATAACTTACAAAAGTTCTAATTTAAATTTACCTAACCGTCAAAGTTTAGAGTTATAAATTGATTTTTTTTTAATTACTATCGACACGAATATTGTTTCCCAATCTTGAGAAATCTTTTCACAAGGTGTCAACAAACTGAGTATAGTTTTATAAAATTCTTTTACCTCTAAAAATATATTCTACAAATAAAAAATTCTCTCAATATTTTAATATTTATAAAATTATTTTTAATGATAAAATTTCTAAAAGTATTTACAAATATAACAAAATATATTATGATAAACTAAGATAGATTACGGTATGTATCCACTAAGATACTAATAGATAAATATAGTAATTTGTATTGATGTATCGCAATCTATTAATAGATAGTCTATAATATTTTGTTATAATCGGTAAATACTTCAAAATATTTAAAAATATAGAAAAGAGGAAATAACACGTAGGACGATGGTGGATAACTGAAAAAGTAAGAAATAAAAAGAAATAAATAAATAAAGAATAATGGGTACCGAAACGGTTGAGTGGTAGAGCCGTCCATACTTTGAAATTAGCAAACATCTTTTCGAGCAATCCCAATACTCATCTCTCTCCCCTAACTCTCTCTTTCCAATAAAATTAAATTTTTAATTATTATCTTTTTTTTTCCTTTAAAAAATAATTCTTGCCGTTATTTTATTATTATTATTATTATTATTTATTTATTTTTACCCCAAAAAATAGTCTTTGTTAACTTTTTTTACCCCTTAAGAAAACTTAAATTTAGTACCTACTTGTAGTAATTAACATTTGTCTTTTAAAATTTAAAAATATATTCTCTTTTTTTTTTAATGAAAATTATTGTGCTAAAAATTAATTTTCAGGGATTGAGGTTAATATTTATTAAAAATGCAAAAACGAAAATTAAACATAAAAACTAAAATTAAACAAACACACGATTGTTATATTATGAATGTGACGATTTTTATGATTTGAGATCCAACAATTTTTATGATTTGAGATCCAATTTCTACCATTATTTTAACAATTATGGTAAATTTGAGAGTTTAATTTTAGTACTTAGTAGAAATTGGATGACGGGTTTTTTTTTAAAAAAAATTGAAGGTATATTCATTTTTCATGACAATAATAAAATTTTCACAATTGAATGTTAACATAGAGTAGTTTCTTTTATAGGAAAAAATAACGAATAAACTAATTAATTAAAGAACTTATAGGATTTTAAAAATAGAATAAAACCAAAATAGTAAAATACAACATCAAAATGGTATTTTAATTAATAATAATGAATAATAAATAAAATAAATAAATAAATAAAATAATTGAATTCGTCTTCGTCTTCGTCCCCACCCACCACCACCACCATCACCACCTTCGCCATTGCCTTTTCACTTCGTCAACAAATTTCTCTTCTGCTAAACCCTAAAATTGAAGATTCTTCTCTCTCTCCTTTTCCCCTTTGCGTCTCATTCAAGCCTTTTCCAACATCCTTCTTTTCTCTTTCTATTCATTCCACACTGAATTTTATGCCACACTCTCTGATTCTCTTTCCACGTCCTCCGGCGACGCCATTCCACTGTTCCGTCGTTTGGATCTGCAGACACTATGACTTCGACAGTGCCGCCGTCTTACACTGCTAGTCATCCTGGAGTAGGAACTTCTGCCGGTGAACCGGAGAATTTTGGAGATCAAGCTATGGAGTTTCTTAAAGCGGCTGGAGAGATGGCTCTGGAGTTCGGGAAAGGGTGTAGGGATATTGTGGTGCAAAGTTTTGGTGATAATGAATCTTATCTTGTGAAGACGTTTGGGAAGGGATCGTACATTGAGAAAAGAGTGAGAGGACCTTGTGAGAAGGTTTTTGGTAAATTGCGATTCTTCAATGAGTATTTGCCTGAGGATAAGGATCCGTTTCATGTTTGGATGGTTATACTGTCCGTTTCGGTTTTGGTTTTAGCAGGTGAATTTCTGGACTTATGAAGAATAAATAGTAGGAATTAATTAATTAATTTGAACTTCCTTCGTGTTTTTTCGAATTTTGCTTCCTTTACTTACTTCGATTCTTGAATCGTTTTCACGCTTCCAACTGTTTGAAGAATCTGAACGGAAGAATTTCCTTTGAATTGCGTTTTCGATTGTTGTCTTCTTGTTGACTGAGGAATTTCCTCTGTACAATCTCTTTAATGATCTGGTTTGTTTATCTGCAGTTTTAAGTCTAAGTGCTGAACGTGATGATATTACCATCTCACCGATTAAGAAGATTTACATTCATCCTCCGAGCGCCAGGCGAGTTATGCTTCCAGACGGTAGATTCTTGGCTTACAAGGAGCAAGGTGTATCAGCAGAAAGAGCTAGATTTTCAATGATCGGTCCTCATACTTTCCTATCTTCTCGGCTTGCAGGTTGTATAGGAAGGGTTTAAGATTTTGGGAAATTTTATGTTAAATTTGAACAACCTTTTCTGAACTTATTTTCATATGATTCTTATCTTTAGGAATGCCTGGGCTAAAGTCTTCGTTGTTGGAAGAGTTTGGGATTCGCTTGTTGACGTATGATCTCCCGGGGTTTGGTGAGAGTGATCCTCATCCTCAAAGAAACCTTGAATCTTCAGCAATGGACATGTCATTTTTAGCGAATGCTTTAGGTGTCAACGACAGATTCTGGGTAATAGGGTATTCCACAGGGAGCATGCATGCTTGGGCAGCTCTTAGGTATATTCCTCATAAACTTGCAGGTATGAATAAGGAAATACCATTTATTTTCAGTTAAATGCTCAAAATTTAACGCTGAAATGTAGAATTAATAAAAACGAACGCGACTTGTATGATTCTAGCTCAAATTCTATAGAACATCTTTGAATTGAAATAGTGTTACTGGAGTGGGATTTTTTATACCAACTGAAAAAGAGAGGAGAGATGGAGACGGGGATAGTGAGTGGATGAGTATGCCCAGTTACATTTTCAGAGTTTCAATGACTATATGTTGGTAATAAAATTCTGATATTTATTGGCATCGTCCTGCAGGTGCAGCTATGTTTGCTCCAATGGTTAATCCCTATGATCCAAGTATGACGAAGGATGAAAGACGTTGGACGTGGGAGAAATGGAGCAGAAAGAGGAAATTTATGTACTTCTTAGCTCGAAGATTTCCTACCGTTCTTCCTCTGTTTTACCGTCGTAGCTTCCTGTCTGGGAAACATGATCAGATTGATAAGTGGTTGGCATTATCACTAGGAAAAAGGGTGAGACTTTATTATCTACAGTCACAGTTCATTTTTTATTGCGATCCTACTGTTGAAAGAAGAGTCTTGATGATCAAACATCTATGATCTTGATATGCTAAGAATGCTTTCATGTTTCTCAAGTCTTGGCTGAACTCCTATTATATGCCGATGTCCAATTTCTTGTTTTGGTAATGTTGTCATGCATTCATCTGTAATGTGTAGTTCTAGACATCTAATGTAAGGTCTTTGTACAAAACTTCGTAGTTTTTGGTCCAAGCCATTTAGGTTTTGTTAACTCGTTTTCTTTTCTTTGAGATTTCACTGAGCTTTTGAGATTGCATAGAAACTTCACCCATGTAAATCATCACTGAGGATATAATCAGAATATTTTTTTCACTTTTCAGGATAGAGCTTTAGTTGAGGATCCAATCTATGAAGAGTTCTGGCAAAGGGACGTAGAAGAATCAATAAGGCAAGGTATTACAAAACCTTTTGTGGAGGAAGCTACATTACTGGTATCGGATTGGGGTTTCAGGCTTCACGATCTCAGGTTACAGAAACGTCGAGTAAAATCGGTGATTCATTGGCTCAAGTCTTTGGTAGGTGATGTCCACGAGGAATTCACTGGCTTCCTTGGTCCAATACATATATGGCAGGTTAGATTTTGATTGATGATGTTCATCTTCCTCAAAATTTAACTTTTGGTACCTTTACAATTTTGATTATTATCTATTAATACCAGTAGTAACTTGCTGATTCCTTCTTGGATCTGTCAATTGTAGTTCGATTTGCCTCATCCTTTTGATCTCATATGTTCATTCAATCAGGGGATGGATGATATGGTGGTTCCACCGTCGATGACTGATTTCGTTCATCGGATATTACCAGGAGCTGCAGTCCATAAGCTCCCATATGAAGGCCATTATACATATATCTACTTCTGTGATGAATGCCATAGACAGATATTTACTACCCTCTTTGGAACCCCACAAGGTCAACTAAACATTTCCCGTTCCGTTGATCAATCTTCCTTCGATCGCGACACAGAAGATCTCGAAGTTCAAACCGTCAACGATTCTGCCACAGACTAAGAGATAGGTGTTGTAGCTCACTATAGATAATGTACATACCACACGATTGCTCTGTTGCTCCTCAACCAGGTACGAAGGAGAGAGAGAATTTTCTTTTTCATTTTTCCTCCTTTTTTGCCCCATTGCATTTTTTTTTCCGGAAAATTATGAGTTTAAGGGTAGTTAAGGGTCTAGTGAACATGGTATCAAAGGGGCAAGTTACTACAAGCAATAGAAATATTACCAAATCAGAATCTTCTGATTCTTAAAACTTTGATTACACTTTTATGCTGCTTGGATGTCTCATTGAGCACGACAATTGAATAAAAATTCAATTCATTATCCTTTGTAGTTTATGTGAATACATAAGCGAAATTTATGTTTGTGATAGAAAATCTGTTTCATTTTGTTAGTCTCTATTGATGATAATTGGTCAGTTTGGAGATGGAAAGAGGCTCATGGCAAATTTATTGAAAAAGAAACAGACCCAGAATGATGGCTTCATACAATTGACATTGTTCATATCCTATCAATAAGAGATGAAGCAACAGAAAGTGGAGGCTAGGAAATCATCTAAAAGCCCCTTCGACCCGAGTACAAGGGAGCGGTCGAGACTTAAATCTTTGAAGTTTGAACATCTTCTTTTACTCGTTTGTGGAATGAAAATCAGCCGGTAAGATGGCCCTTGCCTCGCCCTCGAGAACAAGCTCGTCACCATTCCTCAAGCACTTTGTTTTGAATTTCGCCCTGAAGCACATTCAGCAAGTACCCACCTCAATGAAATGATAACTTGAAATTTGAATTTGAAAAGGTAGAGATTTGCCCAAGAAAAGCTTACAGGTATCTCTTCTTATTTTCTCTCAACTCAATTGCTTCTACCTGACCAACAACCTTCTCTCCGACATACACCGGCAACTTAAAATTTAAGCTTTGCGACACGTAGATGGCTCCAGGCTACAATCATCCTCAACATTATAAATCAGTTGTAAGAACGTTTCAGGTGCCATTTCTCAGTCCCCCCAAAGTTCTACAAGTTTAAGAAATGCAAACGAGCTAGACTTACATAATGAGAGGAAATGATATGAGGGAACATCGAGGCAACAAGCAAACCATGAACGAGACGACCGTTGAATCCTGCTCGTCGAGCTAATTCGGAATCAAAATGCAGAGGATTTGAGTCATGACTCACTTTGGAGTATTCCAAAACATCTTCACTGGTGAATATTCTGGTATAGCTCAAGATATCTCCAACTTTGAGCACATTAGAAGTTGATGAAGAGAAGCATTTCATATATGTTGAGAATAAACCTCTACTTAGCATACTTGTAATAAAGGACTTTTAAGTATTACTCAAATGTCTGCTACAAAGCTGCATCAAGAAAACAAAGGGGCAACTATTAAAAGCCGTAGAGAGAAGATTAAGACACGGAAAAATATAAAGACACCTAAAAGGGTAATACTTAAGTGCATTCCGGATGCACCAATCTTTGTGCACCTCCTTTACATCACTCACATCAAACAAGTAATTAAAATATTTCATAAAAAAAAAAATCAAAAGGATTTGCCATATAAGTATTTTTCCACCTAAAATAGATGAAGATAGGTGATGCCTGTACTTAAAATAGATGAACAACAAAAATGATTTATATCTAAGATTACATTATCATAAGTTTTTGTTTCGTAGAGATTTTTGTACGAATGACTCAATCCCAGTGGTGTTAAAACATAGTGAAACATCACTATCATAGGGTACTTAACTATTTAGAACTCAATATTGCATTAGAGACGTCTCACCCTTTGTGAAATAGTTGTAGCCCTAACCTGATGTTTGTATCCATCACAATTTAAATATTGTGGCGAGACTTGGGAGGGCAGCTGTGAGCCCAATTAGTGAACCGGGGATTAAAAATGAAAATCGTAACTGACATGAATCGGTTATGACTACAATATTTCACAATGGGTGAGACATTCTTAAAGTGATAGTAAGTTCCAAACGGTTATGTGCTTTACAACTTAACCAAGAAGTTAGTTTTTCATTGGTTTCTAGGAGTGGGTCATGCAACATTAACACTGCTACGATTGGATAAACTATACAAAAATATCATATTTATGTGTAGGGTATAAATATACTACAAGAATGCTTCACTAAGTCATTGAAATTTGTATATGGCATTTCATCAAACACCTTCAGGGCAAATTTTAGATACTGCTTAAAAATGGAGAACTGAAAGGAACAATGAAGGGATTTGGGAAGTAAAAGGAAAGCAAATTACCTTTAATGACAGGTTTCTGAGAAAATATCGAGATTCTGTCCTCTTGAAGAATATAAATGGGTCTAAACTGATCGAAGAAGAGGGAGATAACAGAGAGATGAAGGGAAGCCAAGAAAATCACTACCTATATGCTATATCTTTTTTCTTTTTTTAATCTTATAGAAGAAAATAATTGCAAAAGTGAAAGATAAAAGGGTTGAAGTGGTAATTTCATACGTTAATAAATATCTAGTCCGTGCACAATGAATCGGGATAAATTTTAATGATGCTAACAGAACCTTGAAATATTTCATTTCTAACTTTTGATTCTAGTTTTAAAGAATGTTCTTGTACTTTGAAATTGTTAAATACCCGATGAAACTTGACCTACGAGCTAAAAGTAACTTTGAAATTGTTAAATACACAATGAAACTTGACCGACGATCTAAAAGTAACGATATCGTTTGATATAATTTACACGATACGTATTTTCATGTTAATTTATGGAGAAAAACTATACAAGGAATTAAGGGGTTTTTTGAAGGGTAAATATTTTATTTTATTTTTCTATTTTTGTCAATTTCCCTTTTATTTATTTATTTATTTTTCCTCTTTGGAACAAATTTCAGAATTTAAAAGTAAAAATTAAAACTTTATAAAGTTAAAATAATATTTTGAACCTAAAATAATTAATATTAAAATTCTTCAATAATAGGCATTGTGTTCAAAGGCCCAACTTTCTAATACTCCAACAATGGAGAATTGAGAAATATACAACTACAAAGATAAGGCTAAGAAACTAAATGCATCAAGCAGCAAAGCAAAGCCAACTTTCTTTTACTTTACAATAAAATTAGAATCAAGAAAAACATATGCAAATTCAAAAGTAATCTCTTCTTTGTGTTCTTAGCTTACAGGTTGCCAATTGTTGACCCAATTGGCCAAAGTTTCAACATTTGAAGCTACATCTTCTACAGTGTCACTCCTTAGAGCCACCACTATGTTCTCTTCATAATTTTCTTTGGCCTCTTCAAGTAATATCTGAAAGATTTCACATTCAATGTTGTTCGATAGCTTAGCTCCCTCGTATCCCCTGCTCGCCACAAACCAAATCCGGAAATTGTTAGAAATAACCCTTTTTTAAGTTTCATCTTTCACAACCAACACATAAAAACTTGCTCAAATAGTTTTTTCCATGATTCTTTTGGGCTTTGTCGGTGAATTTCAGACGTATGAGGATCGAGATTCATATAATTTTTTCCAAATTTTACTTGATCTTTCCGCATATTTTCAAAATTTAAAAATCACACTGCTAGAATGTTAGGAGAACCAAATATTACAAGAAATTTAGAAAGATGGCATAATATGTTGAAAAATTAGATCATCCCAGGCAAAATTTTATAGGAAAAGCCTGATTTTGATATTCATCACGACAAAATTGTACCGAAAAAGCCCAAAACAATTGTTAGTTTAGGGCTTTCTCAATGCAATCTTTTCAAATCTTATTACTCTTACCTTTCTCAAATTTTCTCCTTAAATCTTTTCCAAATCTTTTATAAAAGCTTGTATGCTCTCGCAAATGTTATGCCCAATGTTGCTTGAGATAAAAAAAGATTAAGATTTGAGAAAATTATGAGAATATTGGTCCTCATGACAGGATGAAAAATGTTTAACTTTTTATACAAATTTTTCTGACAAATTCACAACAGAATCCCATGAGCAAGAGAGTCATAATGGATGAACAAACTGCACAATCAGAATAATCACAAACAAACATGCTTTAATTTCTATACCTCTTCGTCAATCGGTCATACAAAATGGAGTTCTCAGTTTGGAGAACAACAACCCGATCAAACCACCGCTCAGGAAAAAAATCACAACCGTGATAATCCACAATGATTCCGCCTTCTTCCATCAAATCCTCCAACTCATCGCATACCTGAGAATTTCAATACAACGGAAAGACCATTAGAATTCACACTTAGCATACAGGAGGATGAAATTAGAAGTTGATGTAAGGATTAAAGAAGAAAAAACCTAACCAAATCTTCGTTGATGACATAGCATTGAAGTTCGTCGTCCCAGCCATCGTGCAAACTCTTCTCCTTCACAAGATCTCCGATGGAGACATGACGGAGTTGAGCGGAGTCTGCTAAAGCAGATGAAGTTGTTGTCTTGCCGGTTCCCGGAGTTCCGGTGATCAGTATGTTCGGCCTCTGCCTCTTCCGATCTTGAGCCATTGAAAATTTCAGGCCTCCTGATTGTGAGAATCGAAAACGGGAACGGTGAAAGATCAAAAAGGAGATTGGCTTGAGTGTGGCTGCCGCAGAGAGTGAGGGAGAGAGTAAAACTTTGGTTGTGGGAAATTGGCGAAAAATTCGAATTGAGAGTCGCTAGGGTTTATTACTTTATTTCAATTTATTTTTCTTAATATATATATAATAATTATACGAAATTGAGGATGAACCCATGGATTGTCTTTTTTTTTTTTTAAATAATAAAAATTAATTAATTAATTATTAATCCTTTTAGTGGGTTTTTACCACGACGATAAAACAACGAGTCAAGATCGTTAATATTCTATAACTTCTAAAGAATATAAAGTTCGAGAAAATATATGTACAAATATATCAGCATATTTTATCGATTTATATAACTATGTTCAAATCGACAATCGATGATTTTTATTATTACATATATAATAAAGTCAATTTTTTAAAATAAAATACTATATTCGTATTTGATATTTGTGCCTCGCTGCTCAAGCTACTCAATGAGATCGAATCCGGAATTTTTGTTTGAAGGTTTGGAAAAAGGAATTGAAAATAATCATATTAACTCTTAAAAATTACCAATACAACCAGGAAGAGTTCTCCAAATTAGAACTTCATTTCACTATAACGCTTACATAGCTTACATCTGCTTCTAAGAGGTGCAATTTTGCACCATAAAGGGTAAACTTACATACATGATGATGATGATGATGAATAACAAATTGATATATATTTTGTAAATAAATCACAAGAAGCTTACATAAAACTATAGCTTCTGAGGGGAAAAGGGTCAGAATCTGAACCATAAACTTGAAGGAGAAACTACACCCGGTAGTTTCAAGTTGAATTACTCGGGCTTTCGAGTAGCGTCAAGGTTAGCATTTGCAGGGCAGTCAGAAGCAAATTGACAATGTCGACATTTCCATCGTTCTTCCTGGGGAGTACATTCGGGTTCTCGCTGTCCATGCCAGACCTGTAATTGGATCTCAAGTTGACTCTTGAGCCAACCATGATCATATGCAAATTCATCTTCAACAATAATAGAGTGATCCTTTTGTGATTCATATCTGCACCATAACAATTGTCCATATCTTATAAGCACTGAAATATTTCTCAGGAACAAAATAAAACCCAGATCATAATGAAAAATTTAGCATAATGAAGTTTCAGTTTTCAAATGGCAAAAGGCACGAGCGTTGGTTTGAGCGAGAAGGAACAATGGTATACAAAACAGGGTTCAGTTCAAAATCCAATATAACATATAGAACTATTGCAAATCAAGCACAACCATTGAAAAAATAAGAACCTTTTTTTGTATAAATGTAATGTACCTTAGTAAGAGCTGATTGTGAGTAGGAGGCAGCATGCTACAACAATTTATGTAGTATCTTACTACATCATCAAGAGTCTGTATAAACAAGATAATGATAATAATTTTTAAAAAATACACATACAAATTTGCATAAGGTTAGCTTCTGGAAGAATCACCTAATATTGTGTTGACACTACTCTCTCAAACATCCCAAAGAAAATCTACTGGGTCGAGAGCTTTGAAGTAATTATGTAAAATATATGCATAATTTATGTGTAAGACACTCTGCGAGCAGCTGGACTATTCTCACAAACAACCACCTAACCCTTACTACATTTATGAACGAGGAATAGGCCAACCCATTGTGATTATTTTATATAAAATATTTAAAGAAACAAGTCAGATAGTCAACCCCCCCATTTTGAAATGTAAAGTCAGTATCATATTTTTCATCATCCTTATTATTATTGTGAAAAAAAACAAGCAGAATTTAAAAGTTCTACCTTTGCAGTGAAACCAAATGAAGTAGTGGTGTCCGCAATTTCCTCAGACAAGGTGGAATGAGGATTCAAAGAAAAGAAATCAAAAAATTGTCTGATAGCGAAGCCATCAGAAATTAGATTGTCCAATAAGAACTTATAAAACATTAATTGAAGCCTGCAAAAATAATGAAGTGCAGTGAAATCAGTATCCTTTGCAATCAAGAGAAGAACATTGGCTGATAATCCAAAAGGCTTAAAGAAACCAACCATAATAACATACTTTCCATTTCTTCGTTGTGGTTCAGCAGGAATCGTATCCCGCACACGCGTTTTTGTGTCTATCAACATTGGTATTTTGCTGGTGTTGATCTCCAACATCTGGATCTCATCAATCACACCAACCATCCATACATTTTCCACCAATCCCATTCTGAGACCAATGCAAACATGGCTTCTGTGAGATTGAGAGAAGTGGAAATCCAAGAAAGAGAAACAATCCTAATGATATCTTTAAGCCGTGTGTACAAGAAAGAGAATGATAACAGTTGAAAACTGAAAACCGAAAACCAAAGGAAGCAAGAGAGAACAAATCATGTAAACAAGTAATCTCAAAACAGGGAAACAACTGCCATAAGATAGGCTTTAAGAGTGAAAGCACCGGATTATTTTCACATAACACTCGACTCATTTTCTAACCTATGTAACTAGCTAATTTGAAAGGTAACATTAGTGTCCAAAGTTAATGATGCTAAAGTTGAAGCATTTTCCACTCCGTTCATAAGAATAGAGCATAGTGCAATAGGCAGAATAACGACAGTAATTGATATTAAAGAAACTCGCAAAAGAAGAACAGAAAAAAAGAATTGGTTACATCAAACAAATCATTCCCCTATTCATCCAGGAGAATTAAACCAGGCAGTAGCTTTCATGTCCCCATCACAAGACATAACTATTTACTTAGTGTAAGTAGAAACTATGTGGATCGACAAACAATATTGATTGGGAGAATCGGACACAAAAATTGAGACTCACACAGGCAGTTCACGAGTCAATCCTTCAAGCACTAGTTGATGTACACCAACTATGAAATTAAGAAGCTTCAAAGCCCAAATATCTTCAACCGATTGCACCTGAACTTTGACTTTTTTGACAACCTACAACGATCCAAAGAATGTACAAATTTAAGGCGGTAAAGAGGAGAATATTACATTTGCTAATTAGTTCTGTTTAGGACGATACAACCTAACATCTAGTGTCTGCAAGATTACTCAAGATTAATATTTAGAATTTTTTATATTTAAAACTCAAGGACATAATTGTACAACCTGTTATAGAACAGATCCTGTTCAAGTAAGGTCATTATTCACAGGTTTTGATAACTATCCTACAGATTTAATAAAAAGGCATGTAAGTAGGAGAAATATCATAGAAGATTCAGTCTTAACAAGGTCATATTAAATATATGTGATAAATGGTTCAAGCATCACAACATGTAGTCACAAAGCCATTTTAGATACAACTTACTATTTTTTTTTCCATGCTAGAAGTAAGAAACAGCTATACTAAACAGCAAACACAAATGAAATTAGTGCGATCTGAAGACTCGAAATTTACCTCCGCTTCAAGCATTGCATGGCGCGCAATACCTGCTTCCATAGCTTTGGTTTTTTTCCGAACTCCAGAAAGAAGAGAAAACTCCATCTGTTTTTCACACCATTCCTGCAGATGGCATGGGAGATAATTACATTAATTTTCCACCCCATAAAAAGATAGGAAACATCAAAAGTTCCTTGAATGACTAGAAGAAGAAAAACATAGGGATTTTCCCAACTTTTCCAATTCAAATAAACCAATGGGGTTCAGCTTCAGGCTCTGTTTGGAAGTGTTGAAACACATCCACAAACTGATAGAATTGCTTTTAAAAAGAACTTATACTGATAGAAACAAACTAATTTAGATCAATGTTCATTCCAATCAAATCGAATCAACATTTAAACAGCCACAAACAAAACCAATGAGAAGCGCAACAAGAAGTCCATACCATGCGAGTAATATCAGTGACGGCCAAGGGCTTGTTCCTCTTAAACCGTTGAAGAAGCGATTCATTGACTTTGATCTTCTTCTGGGTAATCGGGATCTTGCCGAGATCTTCGATATCTGGCTGGGAAGAAGCGATGCCCCTCTTGGATAAGAGGGTAATAGAGTGAATAGACCTGGTGTTAAAGAGATTGTGAGAAGAGCAAGAAGGGGAATGAATGACGGAGGATGAAGATCGAGAAGTGGTGATGGCAGCGGCTAAGGCAGCTTCAATTAGGGCCATTTCCTCGTCGCTCACAATCTCAACCGGAATATTTGGAAAGCCTTCGTGGGTGTTGTCATCGTCTTTAAATGGCGGTAACCCAGAAGGTGAATCCGCCATTTTTGGGCGACTTAGTGGATGAGATGGGGATCGTGGAGCAGTTACCGTTGCAATCGTCATATAGTTGAGTTTCAAAAACTTCCTTAGAAAGCCAATGGAGACAAGGCGAAAGGCATTGTTTTCGAAGTCCAAATTTAGTTGTTTCGTAGAATCAAGATTTTGATGGTATGGACATCAAGATTATCACTAACATTTATTTTGGAGTAATATAAGATGTTCGAATATTTGAAGATTTACTAACATCTTAAGTTGTTCTTATCATTATCGACGTTCATCTTTTATCCTTATTTATTTAACTTTTATAATTAAAAAGATATTCAAAATTAAGTGTACATTAATATATAGATTCAAAAATTTGATTCTAAAGGTAAATGAGGTGTAAATGTGTTTAATACTATATATTTATAAACTATAAAACTAGTTACTTAGTTAACAACAAACTATATTAATTATATCGAAATTGCAACAAGTCACACATCATTTTTTTAGTACAAGCCACCGGGACGGGAAGATTCAAACCACAAAATTTGTGGGTATTGGTACACTTAGATACCAATTGAACTAAACTTGTATTGACACAAGTCACACATTAATAGTACATACATACATATTGTGCACGTAAATTGACCAAACTACTAACAAAAAAATTAAATCAAGGAGGTTTTGTTTTTGAAAGGATGAGAAATAAGATCACACATAATTTCCAAATCTTACTTCATATATTTTATAGCTACCTAACGTTTTTGGTAAATCTATTTGTAGGTGTAACATTTGGAAGATTACTTTGATATAAGATTTGGAAAAGGTTGAGAAAATTTGAAAGTTTAGGTGAAATCATCGGTATTCATCTACTCCAGATTTCATCAAGCAAATCAAAAGGCAATATTTCAGAGGACAAATTTCAGAAAATTCTCTTCTAATATTTCGTGTTGGTGAGTGGACCATAACCCAAAGTTTTCTTTTTCTTTTTTTTTTAATTCACATTTAGAAACGTGGAGTAAAATTTTAAAATTTCAACACAAACAAATTATAAACGCATTCAATCATAGCACTTGAATTATGTAAATGCTCGCATTACACAAATAAAATTGATGGAAAGGAATTTAGGACCTGTTTGATAGAAGATTTTAAACCAATAGATTCATATGTTTGATGGAAAATTCAGATATTAGATTCTAATTTTTTTTTAAAAAAAAGTTTAAATTTGTTTGATTTTATCTATTTGTAAATCATAAACTTTATCTTATTTGTCCAATATAGTTGACAATAAATTATTATTAATAATTTATTCATGAATATGATTTATGTTTTAGAAAATGGTTAAATTACAAATTTAGTCTTTACGATTTAGAAAAAGTTAGTGTTTAGTCTCTATAAATTCATAGAACCTCATATGTAATTCTTATGGTTTGAAAAGTCACTTTAAATAGTTTCTATAATTTTATCAAACTAAAGGGACTAAATTCTATATTTTTAAAATTATTGGGTCCAAATTTGTAATTTGATATAACTTATATAATTATTATTTTGTAATATTATATAATTTATCGTACATATCATATTAAAAAAATGAATTGAGTTTATAACATAATTCTTAAAATTCAAATTCTATATACAATGAAAAGATGAAAAAATATTGTTTTTAGAATTTGCACAGTTTATATCACAAAATTTTGAAAACAGTTTTCAATCTGAATTCGCGGTCAAATACATATTAGTTGAAGTCAATAAATTTGAAAACATACAATAACTAAAAAAAACGTAGTCATTAGATTTTTTATATTTGAGTTTTAGTTTTTAAAAATTAAATCTATAACTAAATTTGTCGTTTAATAATATACTAACTACCAATATTTTTTGAAAATTGAGAAAACTGTTTCTATAATTTGACTAAAATCATTTAATTAGAAAACAAATTTGATTTTCAAAAACTATATATCTACCCATGGATTCTACGATAATTGTTATTCCAAATATCATCAATTTTATAGAGATTCAAAGATTTAGAAATGAGATTAGAGAAACAATATGGAATTTTTTTTCCCACAAATGATCAATAAGAAAGTTAAATTAATAAGATATCAACAGAAAAAGGAAGAACTCGGGTAATACATTGTTATACATTTGACCATAAACATTATCAATTCATAAAATTTTGATATCATCGTGAATTTTATACTGGAAGATATCCCTATTCTTATCCTAAAGAAAAATATGATGATTATTATTATTATTTTTTTATTTTTTTGGGAAACTACAATAGATAAGTGTAAATTTATATAAATTCAGCAAGTCATAGGTGGAGGTGGAGGCTATGGTTAAGCACATGGAAAATTTTAAAATTTTAAAATTTATTTGAGCAAGCAACGAAAGAACAAAAGCACAAAAATGAAACAAATGGCATATGTTTTTAGCTATTCAAGCGAAAGACTCTGTCATGGTTCTGAATGTCCCGCAAAGTTCTCAACTGTGTCTAAGTTAAAACCCGCCAGCAAAACGTAGAAACTTGCATGAACGACACGTCTCATCCTCAATCTTCTCATCTTCATCTTCATAAAGCCTCCCCAAACGTCACTCATTGCCACCAAAACAAAGAAAAGAAAGAAAGAAATAACGAAACCGAGAAGCAAAGATGGGGAAGAAAGAAGCCCTTTTGATACTCTTGATTGTTGCGGTTTTGGGAAATGCAATTGGGATTAAGGAGGAGGAAGAAGAGGAATGGTGGAGAGAGCGAGAAGAAGAGAGAGAGTTTGGAAGGAAAGAAAGGTTTTTAATGGAGGATTCGAAGAAAGTGATAGAGACAGAAGCAGGAGAAATGAGGGTTATGAGAAGTCCAGCTTCAAGAATTCTTGACAGGCCCATGCATATTGGCTTCATCACCATGGAACCTAAATCCTTGTTTGTCCCACAGTATTTGGATTCCACCTTGATTCTCTTCGTCCGTAGAGGTAATTCAGTGTTCTTTCTCAACTCTTTCTTGCTTACATGTCATCCATATATCACTATTACAACTCCAAAACCACACTAGCATAGTGAACCAATAAGTGATCTTCAATATTAATGGAAGGAAAGTGACATGAAGTGCAGGCTAGGATGGGATTTTTAATTGTTAAAATCACTTGTATCGTGTTCAAAATTCTGAAATAAACATATCTTGAATGACTTTGAACAAGACGAAGTGATTTTATCCCTGAATAGGATCAAATACAGGACACATGTTCTATGTTATTCACATTGTTAACATGCAATTAGTTTACGGAAACTAGAATGAGAATGAGAAATGGGAGCCAATTGAAAGGAATGGGGAATGTTTAAATGATTGCAGGGGATGTGAAAGTGGGTTTGATTTACAAAGACGAGTTAGCAGAGAGAAGGATGAAGGGCGGTGACGTGTTCCGAATCCCAGCCGGTTCAGTATTTTACATGGTGAATGTAGGGGAAGGACAGAGACTTCAGATTATCTGCAGCATTGATAAATCTGAGAGTTTGAGTTATGGTACTTTCCAGGTAAATTACTCAGTTTGGTGATGATGGCGTTGGAATGAAATACGAATTTGATATTCCAAATGGAAATTTGATCCTTGTTTCTCTGTTCTAATAATGACAGTCCTTCTTCGTAGCGGGAGGAACCTATCCTGGGTCTGTTCTTGCCGGATTCGACCAGGATACATTAGCTACAGCATTTAATGTGAGAAATTCGACTAAAATCCCTAACCTGCTTCTCTAATTTCCAAACATCAATGAAATTTCACACAATTCAATGTACTCCACAGGTTTCTTATACAGAATTAAGGAGGATTCTATCAAGACAACGACAGGGTCCAATTGTCTACGTCTCGGATACCGAAGCTCCTAGGCTCTGGAGTAAGTTTCTGCAGGTGAAAGATGAAGCCAGACTAAATAAAGTAGCTGATATCAATGAAGATGGTGAAGAAGCGGAGAAAAATAAGCGATGGTCGTGGAGGAAGCTCATGGATTCGATCCTTGGAAAAGAAAATCGGGACAAAAGTAAGAAAATAACAAGAACAGGAAAATCCCCCGATTCTTACAACCTCTACGACAAAACCCCAGACTTCAGCAACGCCTACGGATGGAGCGTTGCCCTAGACGAAACGGAGTACCATCCTCTAGGTCACTCCGGAATTGGAGTTTATCTAGTCAATCTCACAGCGGTAAATCTAGTTTATTAAATCCATAATTCTGGTATCAATTAGATCAATTAGTTGATGTACCTTCTTGGATGTGCGAATGACGATGAATTACCTGGAATACAGGGATCAATGATGGCGCCGCACGTGAATCCAACGGCAGCGGAGTACGGAATCGTCCTGAGAGGCACAGGTACAATACAGATCGTGTATCCAAACGGAACCTCGGCGATGAACGCGGAAGTAACCGAAGGAGACGTGTTCTGGATTCCAAGATACTTCCCATTCTGTCAAATCGCATCTCGAACAGGTCCGTTCGAGTTCTTTGGATTCACGACATCGGCGCGGAAGAATCGGCCGCAGTTCTTGGCGGGAGCGAGTTCGATTTTCCACACTTTGAGAAGCATGGAGATGGCAGCGGCTTTTGACATAACAGAGGATGAAATGGAGAGGTTACTGGGGGCGCAGTATGAGGCGATAATTCTGCCGTCGGCAGAGATAGCGCCTCCGCATAAGGAGGAGGAGAAGAAGAGGAGGAAAGAGGAAGAGAGGAGGGAAGCGGAAGAGGAAACGGAACGGGAAAGAGGAAGGGAAAGGGAAAGGGAAAGGGAAAGGAGAGTGGATGAAGCGGTTCGAAGCTTCGGAAGGAATTTGGTAATGGGATTTGTTTAGTTAAGGTTGAAGTGGCGGCGGGAAATAAACTATAATTTCCATTGCTTTTTTTTAAAAAAAAAAAAAATTTAATTTTAATTTAAAGGTCTGCTTGGTCTTGGTTTAGGGTTTGTTCATGAGCTTTCAAATGTGTGAATAAAGCCCATAACTTTCTACTGCACTTTTTGTTCTTTTTGTTCTTTGTGTAGCATTCCCATATCCAAATTTGTTTTGTTATTAGTTTAATTATTATTATTTTTTTCTATTTTTATTATCTTTTTAGGAATTTGGTTATTTGGCAACTCCAGGTGATATGGGTGCCTGGTTGGGTTTGGGAGTGATTTTGGAAAAAAAAAAAAAAAAGTAACTTTAGCAGGAAAAAAATTTTGATTTTTAAATCTATTATTAAATTTATGTTCGATAACAAATTTTTTTAATCCATCCTAATAAAAATTTTAATTTTAGAACTATCAAATCTACTAAGAGAGAAGTATTTTAAGTATCTCAAAATTTTCGGGAACTATATAATGATTAAAATTACTAAAAGAAATTTTAAAAACTATAAATTAAAAAATAAAGGTATTTTAAAAATTATATAAAATGATTTTCGATTTTAAAAATCACTTGGAGTTGATACTTTTAAATTTATTAATTTTGAATGATTTTTTATTTTTTTTTAAAAGTAAAATGGAGGTGTGTTGCCAATGCCCATGATGAGCTCTACGCGGCCTCAGGGACAGGCAACAGTATAATAACTATCTCGCTCTTCTATTTTGTATCTCTAAATTAGCTATAAATTTTATAATTTTTATAAATGTTTACTATTTTACATTTTAATTTTTTACTATATTACATAAATACTCAAGTTAAAATAATCAATACGATATATTATTATAATGTAAGCTAAAATAATTTACAATCTTCTATTAATTTGGTTAATACTACGTTGTCAATGTTACGAAGTTTATAGTTTGTGAGTTTGTGATGTCAATGTTACGAAGTTTATTACTGACAAATTTCTTGAAGATGCATGTAGTTTATCAATGACGTAATCCTTTGTTATCAAAATAGCATAGATATTTTCAAAAAAGGCAATAACATAAACAATGAGATGTACAAATGGATGATATGTTATTAGTCATGTGATCAACTATCTATAACATAACAGATAGAATGACTTCTATCATGATACAATAGATATTACAATAAAAGACCTTAGACTTTATAAGGGGACTGATAAGTAAGTTTGTATTTAGTAACAATTTGGTTTTTGTATTTTAAAAATTAAACTTATAAACACTAATATAGAAGTTTATTTGTTTTATTGTCCACTTTTAAAATTTATTTTTTTATATAACAAAATTGTTTTGAAAAAAAAAAATGCTACAAATTCTAGTGTTTTAAAAAAATGTAAGAATAAGAGGGAAAAAAACAAGATTTATATGTTTTACAGCGAAATGATGTCCCTAAGTGATTCTTAAATGGTAAAAATCACTTTTGATATTTTGGATAATTCAAATTCTAATATTAAATAATTAAAGTTATATTTTAAAAGTGATTTTGAACCTAACGAAGTACTGCAATTTAGTATGAAAAAACTCGAACATTTTACTTTTAGATGAAACTTCGTGCCAATTAGGGTGTTGCTTGTTTTGGCCCTAGCAAATGATTTTAGTAATTGAGGTTTCTAAAAACTGATTTTGAATTGAAATCTAGGTTATTATATTTGCCGTATATTCGTTTTATTTTTTGCTTGTATCTCTTTAATTTTATTTGGTCAAAATATCGGGAGTTTGCCACATTCCCTTTCCCAACGTTTTCCAGATCGACCGACTTTCTCATTTCGATCGTATAATGCGAACTCCGGCCACCGAGGCTGCTCTTTTCTTCTTTTGAATTCAATTAATAGCAAAAGAGTAATTGCGGAGACTTCATTCAACCATGAGATTCCATATTTCATCTCCAATTTTTCCCTTTTTGTTGATCTCTCTCCTTCTTCTTCTTCTAAACACACCATCCCTCTGCAGAGCTGAAGTTTTAACCCTAACTGCCGACACCTTCTCCGATAAGGTACCCTTTTCAAACCCTAATTTGCTCATCGAGCTCCATTTATGCGTTTTTTATATGCCAAAACATGTGCGCCATGGGAATGAGTCTTTTGGTTTTTGAACAGTGTCTGACGATGTAAAGCTTATTTTTGTGATTTTGGTTGTCGTTCCTCTAAAATTGATGATATGTAATCGGACCCAGTTGTTAGTTGGTCCTTGAGTTGAAACACACTCTATGTGTTCCTCGGATTTGATCAATTGGTCTGAGATTGATATTGGTACTGTTTTTGATCCGCAAGAACGAACTGCGGCCTCGCCTAGGAAAAAGTGAAGATCCTAATGCCTAAATGAATTTTCTAATAATTTTTATTCTGATTTTCATCGTATGCTTCCAATCGCGTGTAGAAAATAGGTTTCGGTTGGAGTATGGTTAAACTGAAAACCGACAACTGAGAAGGAATTACTCGCTCGTGAAGATCAATCCAGCTTGTTATGAAAATGTTCTCATTTAGAGTGCAAATGTAGGTTGTTCAGTATGACTCTGATTAGTTACTTTTTAGTTTTGTTGTTCCTAGATTTAGTAACATTGGTGAAACTTGTTAGGAGAAGGCTGCTCGAGAACTGTTGAAAGGCCGTAAAAATAAATTTTGAGAATTATATCATTTTTAGTAGGTAACCCATTCGTAGTCTCACATAGTCGTCTAAACTCTTCATTGACGTAAGGTAAAATCAGCTTTCGTCTCTGGCTTACATTTCTTGATGTCTGGGCTTACTACTTTCATCTTTGGCCTACATGTTGTATGCTGTTATGTTTCCTTTGGTTTATACCCTAATGGATTCTAATTTTGCAATCAGAGTTTCAAAATAACAGTCTCAATCTCTGAAAGGGTTAAATCTGATTAAAATTTGATGCCATTTAACACTGTTCCTCATGATGGATATGTGAATTTTGCAGGTAAAGGAAAAGGATACTGCATGGTTTGTGAAGTTTTGTGTTCCTTGGTGCAAGCATTGGTTGGTATTCTTTCTCATTTGTAGTTTCCTGGTTTTTGTCCTGTAATTATTCGATTGCTTACTATTGCATAATTACTTGCAACATAAATTGTGGATTTCAGCAAGAATTTAGGATCATTATGGGAGGACTTGGGGAAGGCAATGGAAGGTGAGGATGAAATCGAGGTTGGAGAAGTTGATTGTGGTTCTAACAAACCAGTTTGTTCTAAAGTTGATATCCATTCATATCCTACATTTAAGCTTTTCTATGAAGGGGAAGAAGTCGCAAAGTATAAAGGTAAGTTTTCCTTCCCTTCATCCCCTTGGCAGTTGCATTGCTTTATTTCAGTGTTCCTTCTCGTCCATATTCTGGATTTGTTCTGTTTTTTTTTTCCTTCTTAATTTTGTAATTTAATAACTGGGAATTTACACAAGTTTTTTCTTCTACACACATTCTTCTCCAGTCACAGCAAGCACAAATTAAAAAAGATCAACTCGTTGGTCTCATGTTTCCTCAATGTATCTCTCTCCGTTTTAAGAATCATGTTGAGCTTAGTTCTGAATCTTATTCAATGTTGTCAATAGCCATCCTCAAACTCTAATGATTGGCAGTTTATGTTATTATGCTTGTCAGATGGTGTAACCTTTATATGTCCACATGTCAGTTCACTCAAGTTATCATTCTCGGTGATTCTACAATAAATTATATATGCTTGTCAATATTGGAAATTAGAATGAAAGGCCCCATCTCATTGTTACATATACAGCAACCAGTATAACTTTTTCTATTCGGATGACTTACTAGCTATGATACTACGATGATTCAGGGCCAAGAGATGTTGAATCGCTCAGAATCTTTGCTCTTGAAGAAGCTGAAAAGGCAGCACAAAAAGCGGAGCAGGACAGTGACAAAGAATTGTGATGATAGGTAGGACAAAATTTTAACTTATCCAGAGTAGTTCTTTGCCCATTCCCTCAAGATTCTACTCACATCTTGCACCAATATTTGATGAACATCTTTTATTTTGACAATCAAATAGATTCTTTTTGATGCAGTGTTGGACTATATACACTTGATGCTCTTGGCATCCAGAAACAATGAATCTAGTTGTTCGTGAACTAGACCATTGATCATCATGGTCCTTTTTGCTCTATGATTAGAATGCTTAAATTTGGATAGATTTGGACCATGATCTTGGTGACATTGTTTGCTCCCCCTTCTGTTTAGACTTCCTTTTCTGACGTTTATTGTCTGGCTGCCTTTTGGTTGGGATATGCCAAAGAGAGGTAACAAAGATGGGAAGTAGAGAAATTTGTACTTAATAGGTTGCTTATATATATATATACCTTAATCTTACCTTATATGCAGACTATTTATTTGAAACATTGGTGTTTATTTCTCTTGTTGATAGCAATAGGCAAACTGGATATGCCCAATTCTGTATAGCTTGTCTGAAATCAGAATGGGTGATTATAAAAACCAAATCATGGTTTTAGCTGAGGGTTCTGAAGTTTCCGACATTTTTCAATGAAGTGTCCCTCACTTCATTAAAAAAAAAAAAAATAGAAAAGAAACAAGCTCACAAAACAAGGGAGTGTCGTCTACAAATAGGGACTCCAACTATGTGAAGTAGTGTCTATAGAATATTGGAAATGAAGCCCACAAAGAAAAACATGAAATTGAATGAGTGATCAAATCTCACTAGGGTCTCTTTCCACTTCTCCATACACTTTGCTATTCTGCTCAGCCCACTAAACCCATAAGAAAGCCCCCAACCCAGCAAACCATAACAAGCGATCGCGGGTTGAAAAGGACCTTCTCGATCATAAAACTAGTGTCTTTGTGATGAACATACAAGAAACTTCTATCGACCACCTAGTTCTTAGGGATCATTTGCGCTTCGAAGAAGGCTTACAAGTCTCGTTATTTGGTCATAAAATTTTGTAAAATCCCTTAGACCTTAACAAAACCCATTTCATATGCCAAGCCATATTAGGATTCAGCTGAATCCTGTGGAATTGAAAGCTTTATAAACAATATAGAACAGGACAGTCATAGGATGGGAGGTCTGTGATTGGGTGGAAAGAGTACTTGCTTGACTAGGATTTTGTTATTTGCCTTAATCTTGTTTTAAAGAGGTTTGATTTCATTGGGAGAGAAATAAAATAAATTATAGGTGATGACCTATTAAATTAAACGTAGCTAACTCGTGAGCCATTGAATCACACTTTCGATTTACTTAGAGAAACTTTAGATTGTTTATTTACTGGAGATCATACGTGGAATCAATAAAAAGTTGGTCACATGTATCTAGAAAAAATTAAGATAGTAATCGGTCCATCCATATGGTTGTAGAGTGGTAATTTGCTATGAGTAATGATTATGTGCATTAAGATGCACCTATTTACATGCTTCACATCTCTCCACCCTATAAAAACAAGATTTAAAATTATTTTTTAAAAAATAATTTTTTATTTTATTTTTGTGTTGTGGAGAGATGGAAAAGTAGTTAGATAGGTGCATTTGGGATGCACCCAAGTTTTTTCTATTTTCTATTGCCGTCGTGGACGAACAGTAGCTTAAATATCGTAAAATTTACCTTCAATTAATTTGCATTTGTGTCAAGTTTACTCCACTAAAAATGTAATAAATCAAAGGTTATGAAAAATGGGTCTCTTCTAATTTTGTTTGATATTGTTGTTTATAAGTATTTGGTAATGTTATTGAGATATGAGGTCCACATCTAAATTTGTAATCAAAATCTACAATCTGATTGAGCAATGGAATACAACAATAACGATAAAGGTAAGAATACATATTAAGTTTGTAAAACATCTAGACAAACGTGATAAAAAATAATCTAATTATGTTTACCATTTAGACCTATTACGATGTGATTTCATCATTTGTCATCATCAATGGATAAATGTGAGTCTTAACAAAATTTGTTTTTAGTCTCATGGAAAATTTGTTCAGTTTTGGAATAAATTTTTAAATGTTTAATTTTAAATAGGTTATTTAAAAAAAAATTATGTGTTTTTGACAATAACCTAAAATAATTTTGTAACACTTATTTCAAACAATTTTTTATTAGAAAAAAAAAAAACAAATGATGTTTTCGAGGTCAGAAATTGCATATTTGGAAGTAGACCGGGTAGGCAGGTTCCGGGTAAATGCCATAATGTGCTCATGGTGTCGCTGCTTTCCGAAACCTAGTGGCTGCCACTACGCACTACCGGATACCGGCTACGGAATAAAATAATCCCCTCAATCTTCATGGCCTAAACATAATTATGCAAATAACAATTTTGAAATCTATTTCTATTTTTCATCCATCATTATATTTTCTTTTTGCTTATTGATTTTGTACACAAATACTCTCAATCAAATTTTTGTAACTAAGCTTCAAGTTCAGGATGATAATTTTTTTTCTTGTATATATCCTTTTTTAAATCAAGATCATTTATTAATGTTTTTTTTATTGAAAGAAGAAATTTAATTAAAATTTACAAATATTGTAAATATAACAAAATTTTATAGCTGTAGACATCTATAAACAATTGAGTGTCTATCAGTATTTATAAATTTAAATTTTAAATAAATTGCACATTTAAAATTAATACTAAATAAAGTTTAACATTTAAATTTCTAAAAAAAAAAATCACTTAAAAATAGTCTATCTAAAATTGGTTTTAGAAATAAATTTCAATTATCATTAAATTTAAATTACATAATAATTTCTTCATCCTCTGCTTTCCTTCTTTCTCATTTGTATCACTCGTTTCTTGAATCGGCGGTAGCTCTCTCATTCCGGCTTCTCCATCTATATTCGTCTTTTTGAGGTTTGATTTTATCACAGCTTCATGAATATTTTCTTGTATAGGCATTCTTGAATCGTGCATGACGTTTAATCCATTGTTGTATTACGGATTTGTTTCAACAGGTGGATCCATCTAGGTATTGACTCGTATGAGGAGGATTTTGAATGTTATCGTCTTTGATTTTGTTTCGGTTTAAGAGGATTGATCTTCTGTTTGTATTTGTTGAAGAACGAGTCAAATGTTGCGATTACGTACAAGAGACGATCATCATTGAATAATGTTGGAACTTTTGGATGATCTTAGTAAATTTCGTTAAGTTTCTGGAGGATTTGGTTTTCTTTTTCGTAAATGTGAAAGAGGAGATTTCATTGATAATGTGTTTACTGTTTTCATATCCTAATTCCTAAAAGATATACGAACTGGATTATATTATGTTTATTTATAGATTGAATGGAAATATGTTGAGGAGAGATATCCATTTTAATTACTTGTAGAGTGGATGTTATTCCGTAAACTTATATTATTAACTCTTTCAGGTTACAAGTTTTAAAATGGGGAAAGAGAAGGCTCACATTAACATCGTGGTCATTGGCCATGTCGACTCTGGGAAGTCTACCACCACCGGACATTTGATCTATAAGCTTGGTGGTATTGACAAGCGTGTCATTGAAAGGTTTGAGAAGGAAGCTGCTGAGATGAACAAGAGGTCCTTCAAGTATGCTTGGGTGTTGGACAAGCTTAAGGCTGAACGTGAACGTGGTATTACCATTGATATTGCTTTGTGGAAGTTCGAAACCACCAAATACTACTGCACCGTTATTGATGCTCCTGGACATCGCGATTTCATTAAGAACATGATCACTGGTACCTCACAAGCTGATTGTGCTGTTCTCATTATTGATTCCACTACTGGTGGTTTTGAAGCTGGTATTTCTAAGGATGGTCAAACACGTGAGCACGCTTTGCTCGCGTTTACTCTCGGTGTCAAGCAGATGATTTGCTGCTGCAACAAGGTGAGGTTTCTGCTTCGAATATTTGTGTTTCGATCATGTTTGTGGCCTTGGTTTTCTTTTAGTTTATATCGTTAACTTAATTTCTGTTTTTAGATGGATGCCACCACCCCAAAGTACGCCAAGGCAAGGTATGATGAAATTGTCAAGGAAGTTTCTTCCTACCTGAAAAAGGTTGGATACAACCCTGACAAAATCCCCTTTGTCCCCATCTCTGGTTTCGAAGGAGACAACATGATTGAGAGGTCAACCAACCTTGATTGGTACAAGGGTCCAACTCTCCTTGAGGCTCTTGACTTGATCCAGGAGCCCAAGAGGCCCTCAGACAAGCCACTCCGTCTTCCACTTCAGGATGTGTACAAGATTGGTGGTATTGGAACTGTACCGGTTGGTCGTGTTGAGACTGGTGTCCTCAAACCTGGAATGGTGGTCACTTTTGGCCCTTCTGGATTGACCACTGAAGTCAAGTCTGTTGAGATGCACCACGAAGCTCTACCAGAGGCTGTTCCTGGTGACAACGTGGGATTCAACGTGAAGAATGTTGCTGTAAAGGATCTCAAGCGTGGTTTCGTTGCTTCCAACTCAAAGGATGACCCTGCCAAGGAGGCTGCCAACTTCACTTCTCAAGTCATTATCATGAACCACCCAGGACAAATTGGCAATGGTTATGCTCCAGTCCTCGATTGCCACACCTCTCACATTGCGGTGAAATTTGCCGAGATTCAAACCAAAATCGACAGGCGATCTGGTAAGGAACTTGAGAAGGAACCCAAATTCTTAAAGAATGGTGATGCAGGTATGATTAAGATGATTCCCACCAAACCCATGGTGGTGGAAACTTTCTCTCAGTACCCTCCTCTTGGACGTTTCGCCGTAAGAGACATGAGACAGACAGTTGCTGTTGGTGTCATCAAGTCCGTGGAAAAGAAGGATCCAAGTGGTGCTAAGGTTACCAAGTCCGCAGTGAAGAAGGGTGGAAAGTGAACCGTATTTACAAAACTTTACACAACTCTCTCTGACTCTGAGGTTTGCAAGCATAACAATCAAAATAAAGAACTGGCAAGTTTTCTTGGCTATGCTTTGTCGAGTCTTGTAATTTACATTGGTAATTATAGTTGTTGGCATTGGTTATTAAGTACTCAGTCTCAGAATTGGGTGCTTGATAGACGGTGGCACAACTATTATCTATAGTCCTTTTTTTTCTCTTTTCGTTTTGTATTGGTCCTGTTTGAGTTGGATGTGCTTTGGTTCGTCCCAAATGGATACAAAATTTTCGATTTCTATGTTGCTGAGGACATACTATGTCTTTGCTTATTTTCACAATGAAGAAATTGCTGCCTTTCTAATTTATTTGAGCTTTGGTCCTAAAATTGTTGTTTTGGACTGTTCTTTGTTATAAATATTTCGTACAAATTTTGAAACTCTTTTGAAAGATGTTTGGAGAAGATCTATTTGTTAATTTACTTTTCTATCAACTGAAGATGACCTTCGCTTAAAACTTAGGCCGTGTTTATTTTAGAAAAAATGTAATTTGTCATTAGTATTTGAAAAGTAAGTCTCATTTGATTATATTTGTTGCTGTTTACCTATGTTTCATAATTATAATGAATCTAGGATCTATGGTCAAATTCGTAATCAATAAATGTAAACTATTGTAGAGTTGGGATTGCATTTGAAAATTATTTGGGTCTCACTAGGAGTACCGTCATGGATACCAAGTAGAATAATTATAAATATGTTATGGCTGCATATATAATCATCTATTGATCTTAAACGGTAACAATAAGAAGACAATGATACCATAGAGTACAAAGTAAAGTGACTCAATCATAATCAAATTAAGTAAATATGATCAAAAGTGATTGAAACCCATGTCGATTGATCCATCAATTACAATTACATCAATTTTGATTATGTAGTGGTAAGTATAGCCCTATTCTTTTCCCTCCCCTATTAGTAGTAGTTTTTCGCTTCTTTTCTTTAATTTAATGTACTTAACCATCTAGAAGAGTTTTGTATTACGTCTCAAAAAGTTGAGTCTTAAACTAATTCGACCCAAAACTTTAATTTTATAATACACAAACATGTCTTCCATTTTGTTTCGAACGACCTCTCGAAAAACAACCTCGACCTCGACAACCTAAGAATTTACTAGAAATGTTAGTACAACCCTTGTTAAATACTAACCCAAAGTCATGTGAAACGTGGTCTCATTTTGTTCAAACATTTCTACTTCGATGTCCCAACCTATCTTCTCTCCCATCATTTTCCCACCCCTTTCCTTTCCAATTTATTTCACCTTTATTCTGTCCATTGCTCAATCACTTGCTTCAATTCCTTTACCAATAATGAATAAAACAGTATTATTTTGTTTGTTTTACATCTTTCATCAATTAAACAAAATAAAATGTACTAAATGACAAACAAGTTCTTGAATTTTTCTTGATTCCCATTCATAACCAGTCAAGTTTTTCCCAATCTCTCTTGACAAAGTACATGAAACAAAACAAATCCCATTTCATATCAAACAAGAACAATACATAAGAAAACAAACCCATATCGAAATTAACAAAATATATCAAATCCAAACCCAGATCATGGATACTCTGTTTTCCTAATCTAAGCAGCTTTTGCAGCACAAATAATGAAGTCGATTTCATTGACGAAATCCTCAAGATCTCCTTCTCTAATCGCTTCCAATAATCTGTCTTTCATGTTTCTTGATCTTTGCATTCTCGTTTTCATGGCCTCCCTTCTTCGATCATGATCTGCTATCCTGCAACTCAAAACACAGAGCAACGTAATACTATAGGAGTGTATTGTGTGCTAAGAGAAAGAGAAAAGTTGGGTTTAGAGTTAAGGGAAAATACTGAGTAGAAAGGGAGTGATTTGAGAGAGTGAAGGCTGAAATACAGAGAGGAAGACCTTGAGATCCAATCTTGGACTGCATTTCTCTGACAAGAAGAAGGATGAAGAACATGAACAAAAGAGAGAGAGAGAGAGAGTAAAGAATCTATTGAATGGGTTTTGGTTTTGGGGCTTTTGAGGGGCCTTTGGTGTTTGATTATTTCTTCTTGGGTCTTGATTCTTGAAACAAAGAAAGTTGTAAAGTAATAAAAATGATATTTTGTTATATTTGAAAATAACTAAAAATGTGGAGTTATAATTTTGATTGGGTGGTCTTGAACTTTCATGAAACTAACAATTTTTTGTATTTATGTTTTCAAGTTGGTAACAATTTAGTCCATGTATTTTATAATTTGTAACGATTTAGTCTATGTTGTGAAAGATATTAGTATGAATTAATGAAATTTTTTATTTGTGTAGATTGATAAACCGACCAAAAATCAATTTTATCTAAAATTAAGGTTGTTGCATAATAAAAATGGTTGTTAACTAAATTTTTTTTTATTACAACAAACAAGGTCTAAGATTGAACCTATGGTCTCTAGATACGAAGGTTGTGTCAATTTCATCAAGTCGATCTCATTTTTGCATTATCAACTAAAGTTTACTATAAGAACTAAATTGTTATTAATCGTAAAAAGTATAAGAACTAAATCATTACTTATTAATATTCAAGGACAACTCATTACAACTTTAATAGTATGAAGACCAAATCGTCACCCACTGAAGTTTAAGACTAAATTGTTACTTTCATGAAAGTACAGGGACTAAAAGTATTTTTTTTAAAACTTTAAATTTGTATGACTCACGAACATAAACTTTTGAATCAATTGATAATTTAATACAGTATCAGAACGAGAATGATTAAGCAAAGTACAACCCTATGTGATATGTGCGAGTGTATAACACAAAAGCAAAGAGTATACTTATTCATAATTATTCATATTTATGTAACTTGTCCTTACTCTATTTACCATCATTTATGTCTTTTTTATGAGATGTACCATTTTGATCAATGCAATTGTGGAACTGTGGGAGACTTCATTCCACGATATATTACGATTGAACATTTTAGTGGGATGTACAAATATAAGTATAAGATGCATCAGATCATTTTCTAGTTTTATTCTTTAGTACTTTCTTTCTTTCGATTTCAACTTACACAAAGAAAGAAAAAGAAAATAAATTTAAGAAATTACTCCAACGTCCGAAACATTTCAACCTCGTATTTCTCTTATCTACATTTCTGCAAAATAAAACAAAGAATACGAACTTTGAGGATTGTATCAATTTAAACCCTAAACTAATAGTGGTATCTATTTAAAACTAAACTTTCATAAATGCATCAACTTAAACCTAAATCTTTCATACATGTATCAACTTAAATCTTTAACGTTTATAAGTGTGTTTAAGTAAAACAAAATAAATAGAGTTTTAAATTTATATATTTATATAAGTTCTTGGTCTAAATTGATACAAACACCAAAATAGACGGAGTATAAATGAAAATTGTTACCTGAAATTATGATATTGTTTTATGTAGAGTCCATGTTGAATGAGAGATGTAATTTTATAAGATATTTATGGTTTTGTTGCAAAGTTTCGTCCTTTCTAAGTTATTTTATTGAATAATTTTGTAAAAATTTACGTTTTCGAGGTAGAAAATGACAAAACAAAAGGGGAAAAACTAATATTCAAATAATAATGTTTTTAATTTACTCTTCCTGTTTTCACCCCGCCATACTCACACTTCCTTCTTCCTCCTTCGGTTGAAAACGAGTTCTGGGCTAAGACTCTGTAGCAAAAGACCAGAGTTAATGGAAAAGGAGAGCTTTTAAATTGTGGTTGTTGAAATAGAGACTTCTCCCAAGTGCTTTGTTACTGTTCCTTTGGTCGGGATTGGGTAACCCTGCTCTTCCAATGCTTGAAAACCAGAAACAGAAACAAAAGTGCGAGCAAAACAAAGAGACAAAGTAGTCAACGGGAACTAAGTGGTATGAGACACAAGTCAAACGCTAGTATTCATTGTTTTCAGAATCCAAATCATTCAACGTTAGCACAACGTTAATCTGGGGTCTCGTCTAGTAAAGTAGTAATAATAATAATATTTATAATTTATGTTGATGTTGTCTCTCCTGCTTCAATAGAGCTGCCGCTGCTGCTGCTGCTGACGTACAAGGACTGACATCAGAACATGATATTACAAATGTAATAATAGATAACCAAGCATCTGCCTTTAAAGATATATCAAAACACAACCACCCAAAATATATAGAAATGAATTAAGTTGACTTTTCAAGCTCCAAATAATGCTTTCACCAAATAAATATAAACCAAACATTAAAAAGATGCACCTGGATCCACTCTGGATGGAAGACCTAAGCTTCTCTCTATACCATATAGAAGCCAACAGAAGAGTCTGCAATCAAAGGTTTACTTCGCAGAAGAGATGGCGCCGACACTCGTTCTTCTCTTTCGGGGTTCTGGTATCGGCATCATATCCTCTGCGCAGCAAACCGGTAGATTTGAATATACATTGAGGAAAACAAGAGAGCCTTGTGTTCGTCAATCCTCCCATTGTGGTTCATGTGAGTCTTTTGTTTGAGGTATACAAAGGTTGATAACGCTGGGTTAGTGAAAAGTTGAAAACATCTATTAGCTTAAGCTTTTCGGTTTAGTGTTAGATTTAGAGTCGTATTATACAAAGAGTTTGATTCTTGGTTCTTGCCATGGGATTTACTTTTTATTTTATATAGTAATTTAGACCTTTGTTTAGTAACACAATTTCGTTTTTAGTTTTCTGTTTTTGAAATTTAAGTGGCTTCCTCCACGTTTTCTCAACTATAGTTTTCACAAACATTTGAATTATTAATCAAACTCTAAAAACAAAAACTGCTTTTTCTTTATTAGTTTTCGAACCTTAACTTGGTTTTAGAAGTCGTTAGTAGAAATTGGAGGAAAAAACATAAAATTTATGGATAAAGTAGGTTTATAAGCTTATATTTCAAACCCAAAATGGTTATTAAATGTGCCTTAAGATCCAGCGTGGTATTGATACCCACATTCATATGACAGTAAATGTGTTAAAAGGAAGGTTAAGTGTAGAATAGTGCTTTTATCCTAATCTTTCCAATTAAAAATCTATATTTTATGGTACTTGAAGACTGTTCTTGGAATGTTTTTGTGCATTTCTGTCAGATACAGATAGTTCATTAATGGTTGATCCCCAGATGTATTGGTTGATCCCCAGATGTAAAGCCAACTTGAACGATGTGAAGCAGTGAAGTAATAGTATGATTCAACAATGTTCTTTTTTTTTCTTTTAGAGATTAAAGAATTCAAATTTGACCTTTTAGTCGAGAGAATATACGTTTAAACTAGTGGAATTATGTGAAACTTGGCGAGTGTCTTTGTTCTCTGCTAGTTGTAGCAATTAATCTATTTTCACATGTGATGAAGAAGTGTGGGGATTTTTATTGGTATTGAGTTAATTGAAATGGAGTTGAAAAGTGTTTTTGAGAGGACTAGAAAATTCAATATATCAAAGGCATTTGTTTAATTGGTTGGCTGCCATGAGATGGTAGAACTAATAGCCCTCCGATGATAATTCAAATTCATGTCTCTTGATAATTACGAGATATAAATTTCGAGATGTTTCATTAGAACAATGACACAATGCGAATAAACCTTCAATACTTAGGTCTATGAATCTAATGACCATGGTAACTTCCTAAAAAAATAAAACAAAAAACAAACCTTACAACAAAGTTCCTTTAATTGACGTTTTCGTATTCGGAAAGTCTCATTCAAATTGAAACAAACAAATAACAAAGAAAACAAAAATGAGAATGTATTTTTTTTGTTTTTGAGGATCGTTCTGAACTTCATATTAATGATTCTTAGTATCTTAGTATAAGTTCATATTATTTGTTTACTACATGAACATAATTCAACTAAGATTAAACTTACACTATTGATATTGAGATTAAAGCTTTGAATCTGTGCCCTACCGTCAACAAAAAGAAAGAATTCTTCATCAATTTTTCAAACGTGGCCTTGCTAATTGTATCTCGCCCTGTTGATAAATGGAAACCTGAGCAAAAGTAATTGAATGATTCTGCACTTCTGATTGTGAAGGATGAAGGATTATGAATACACATCTGTGAGAACTTGAGAAATAAAGTGTTTGATGCTTCAGCTATAACTAAAACAAACTGGATTTATAACTTTACTTTATGTGAATCAAAGAGGTTCAAGCAATCGAGTAGGCAGGTTAATAATGAAAAAAGAAATCGATTGTGATTATAAAGAAGTCAAGACAATCAAAACAAGCATTCACCGAGTTGGATATAACTGATAGTTCAAGTAGAGATTCAATACAAATTGAAAGGTGAAAACAAGTATCTAGGACACTCTAACTTTGATCTGTCAATTGTTTCACATCTGATGATATGAAGAACGATTCACGAAATTTGGGATCTGAGATAAAGAAGGTAGCTTCAATCTACCATGAACCTTCAGCACCAGAAGTCGGATTCTCGAAAGCAGAGTAGTTCCAGAATGTTTTCAAAGAGTAGGGTTGGGAGATTGTCACACCTTCCTCAGTTATTTTTGCAATCTGAAAATTCCAAATTCAAATGCATGAGAATAACATCCATTCAAATCAATAAACAGTGAATAAAAACAAGGGTTTCAGAAAGTAGAAGGTAGCTATGATCAAATAACCAACTTGGGATGTGATGGGTTGGGATGGTTGAGTGGTTTGTTAGGGATAAGATAAAAAAAAAATAAAGGGACTCTAGTAGAATGAGCTGGAACCATTCGATATCCAACTCTTTCTAATATTAAAATCTTAAAAGTTTTCATGAAAACCAAATTCTATAATGTTAGATGGCTATTCTGTGGGATTTGTCCATATGCACAACACGTGTACTCACAAATGTGTGAAGCAAACAAACTAAGGATTGTAGTTCATAGAAAGATCCAAACCTGGAGCTTGTTGACAGCAGACCTATCACGGTACAAGAGCACCCTCATGCATTTCTCCAGCAATTTCACACCTTCTTCAAAAGTCAGATTCTCGTGCCACTCATCACGAAGAATAGGCCTTGCCAGGTGATTGCCAAAACCAGTAGTAACATGGTCATCTTCGAAAGTTACACCTATCATATTAACCTGAATAAAAAGGACTTAATTGTTAGCTGATGAAGCATCTAAATTTAAAATATATGCTATAAACTTATTTGAATCAATATGAAGAGAACCAAAGATCTACCGTGCCAAGATACTTTTGCCCATTCTTCACCCCACCTAGAACAAGTGAGTTCCAAAGTGGGTTGAACTTGTTCCGCCTGTTATACATCACTCGAGTTAAGTAGCTATGGATCTCCTTTGGCCCCAAAGCATTACCATCATCCCACATGTTATCATACAAGCTGCACCATTCAAGACAACAACAGATTTCACTCAATTTCTGAATCAAAATAGATGCACAGTACAACTACAAGCAACTGAATTCCAATGCAGAACACCATCCATTCCGCTTGTGAATACACCTATATAAAGCAGCATGAGAATAAAAGAAAAACCGTCGTAGGCTTACATGAGCTCGTCAAGATTTCGCAATAATTCCTGAAAGTCACTGATTTCACCACTAGCACCAAGAAGAGAATGTTTTCCAATAGCTTTGATTCTCTCCACACTCTTATACCGCAGTGTAGAACCATAGGAGCCTGTAGTTAGTTAAAACGCCATATAAGTAAATAAAAAAAAGGCACGGGATTGCCTTATAATTTGGCCATACATACATCTAAGATTCAGAATCACATAACGAATAATCATCATTCCCAGAAGTGTTTTGCTATTAAATACTAAAAATTGATGGACATGTTGACAGTCATGGTCAATTTTCTTACAAAGACATAATAAAATGGAGAGGATTTTCCACTAACCTGCCAAATCAGAAGCCATTAAAATCCCATCTTTGTATTTGATAGCAACCACGGATGTACCAGTCACATAAGGATTCCTATGCAACAAAAGAAGTAGCCGATTCAAAAACCTCGTTCTCGCCAAACTCTATTCCCAAAATCTTAGGTCTTTAAAACCCCAAAACTCCCAGCAACAAAATACGGAACGTATAGTCTAAAACCAAAAAGTACCCACGAAATAAAATAGATAGAGAACGTACTGGGTTCTTTGAATTGGAGCTTCCGGGCAGAGAAGACCGTGGTTCGCCTGGTTGGAATCAGAGGGCTGCATTGAAAAATGGAGAGATCGATGAATGTTAGAATTGGAATGTAACAAGGAAAAGGGGATTTGGGATTCAGCTGATGAACTTACACTCATATTTGGATCGATTAGCTTTGGCAAAATGGATTGAGAACAGAATCAATGTCGAGCGTCGCAGCGAGGTTTGAGTTTTTTTTTTTTTCTGTTTTCTCGACTGCTTTAGTAGAGCTCTTCTTTTCCCTTCGCTCAAGAAATGATTTTCCAGATCCTCCTCTTTTCCCCAGCTGTTGCCCTAAACACGTCGTCGTTTTAAACCTTTTACTTTTCCATCTTTCATTTTCCTCTTTTTGATTATTTTTTCAATATCTATCTTAATTTTGAACATTATAAATAATGATAAATTCTCCAAATATTTACAAATATACTAAAATATCAAAATGTGTATAAAAAATAGATATTATCTATCATAGTATATCGTAGATAGACTGTGATATTTTGTTGTACCAAATATAACAAAACGAGCTAATTTATTTACAAATATATAAAAAAAATTATTTCTTTTTGTGATATATCGCGATAAACTTGAATAGACATCTATCACTTTAGTAATAAACACATGTATGTTTATATGGATCTACTGATGTTTAATTGATATAAAGCAACATTTGACTATGTTGTAATATTTTCAACAGATGTGCTATTTAAAACAATTTCCACTTTAAAAACTTGTTTTTATTATTTAAATTGACTAAGTACAAAATTCTTGGTTTTTAAGAAGAGACCATAAGAAATTAAGAGAAAAATATATTTAATTTTCAAAAACTAAAAAAAAAAAAAAGATGATTACCTACCCATGCCTTAGTTTTTCAAAACAAGATTTTATTTGCGTATAAATTCATCTTTTTACATAGAAATATAGAAATTATGATTTAAAAATTGTGTTAAAATTTATTGATCTCCATATAATATTCGGAAACTAAAACTACAAACTCTGGTAATATTTTATTTTTTAAAATTAAATTTATATGCACTACTTTTATCCAATCTTTTTTTTATTATATACACTCTATCAATAATTTAAAATAATAATAATAATGTCAAGTAAACTTTGAAAACTAGAAAAAATAGTTTTCAAAAAGTTATTTTTGCTAATTTTGGAAAATAAACTTAATTTTAAAAGATAAAATGCTATATTTATTATTATTATTTAAAATTAAGTTTACTCGAAACGGTATGTTCTATTATTATTATTATTATTATTTGGTATATTTGTGATCAGATGATGCTGACTCATATCCAAATCCAATCAAAAGAGGTTTCCATATCCTGTGGTCCTTACTAGCTGAGCTCGGAAGCCTTCTCGTTATCTAATTGGACAATATCAAAATTTTACTTCTGTTTTCACCAATGATGATTCGCCACGTTGCAACCTTTCTATTTACCCCCAAAAACTTCCGGCTTATTTACGTAACTCCTCCCTCTGCAGATACAGTATTTATATAAACGGCACGCAATAAATGTTTCGAATTATTCCCCGTTTCTCTTCGCTTTGTTCTTGTTCGAGCAAATTTCTTTGTGACGATGATGCAGAAGCTCTTTGCTGCCAGAACTGCTTGTGCTTCGATTCTTCGGAGACACAGACATTCTTCTTCTTTCTCTTCTGCTTTGCTTTTTGATGATACTCAACTACAGGTATCGCTTTATTGTTTGTTAATGACGGTGGAATGGGGCTTGTTGATTTCGTTGTCGATGGCTTTGTATTTTGGATTTTTCTCGGTTAACTTAGTTCGGAGAATCTTCATTTTAGCTGTGATCAGTTAGTTTTGATGCTCGACTTGTTAGTTTTGTTTGTGGATGCTTGGATTGTTTTAAATCATTTTTGGTTTTAATGAAGCTTATAGAATGTTATTGGAATTTTTGGTTTCTGTTTAGTTCTTTTTATAAGAATTGATTAATTAATTTCAGTTTAAAGAAAGTGTTGAACAATTTGCTCAAGATAACATTGCTCCCCATGCCGCGAAAATTGATCAAACCAACTCTTTTCCTCAGGTCAGTTGGAAGTCTTTCTCTTCTTTCCACCCCACATTTATATTTTAATTGGGTTGCTTTATGATTTGACTTAAATGTATCGTATTCTAGGATGTTAACTTATGGAAGCTCATGGGGGACTTCAATCTCCATGGAATTACCGCACCAGGTACTGGGTTAGAAATTGATTTCGATGCTTCCCTCATTTCCTGTTATTTGAGCGGCTCAATGCCGTAAAATTTGTATTTATATTCTCTTTATCAATGAATTTTCATTGAGTTGATTGTATATATTGTTGGATTGTGTCTCTCATTCTTTCAAGATATTTTGAAACTGAACTGTTGGTTGTCTTGTAGAGGAATATGGAGGACTTGGTCTTGGCTACTTATATCACTGTTTGGCAATGGAAGAAATAAGCCGCGCTTCTGGGTCTGTTGCCCTCTCCTTTGGTGCACATTCTAACCTGTGCATCAATCAGCTGGTAAAGTGAAGTATGATTACACATTTTGTTTGCGATGTCTTATCGTGATTATATATTTTCTTAGACAATATGGACTCCATGTGTTATCTTAATCATTTATTTTCTTCTTCAGGTGAGGAATGGAAACCCATCTCAAAAAGAGAAGTACTTGCCTAAGGTTTTATGCATTTCTGCCTACACACATTGTTCCTGATTCCCTTAAGAATGTTCATGTTATAACGATTACCTAACTGCACCCAGCAATGTCATACTTCATTTTCTTTGGTGCTAACCACATGGCATTGTCTTACCGGAAGGTTTCTGTTTTTTCATTTGTTGAAATAAATTTTGTCATTCCTTAACGATTTATAACTGAAGAATAAAATTTGTCTGTCATACATTCTTATTCTCTATTTTCTACTCATTTCTCCTTTCTTTTCTATTAAAGTAATTCTTTTTGGCTACTAACTTAACTATATCTTTGTTAATAAGCTTATTAAAGGCGAGCATGTGGGAGCTCTTGCAATGAGTGAACCCAATGGTAACTTCAGTGAACTTTTGTTTATCATGTCTGCATATAAAGGGAGATCTTCGTAAGGACTAAGAATATTTTCATCCTTGATAATGCACTTCCTACTTTCAGCTGGCTCGGATGTTGTGAGCATGAAATGCAAAGCTGATCGGGTGGATGGTGGATATGTCATTAATGGAAACAAGATGTGGTGTACTAATGGTCCAACTGCTCAAACATTGGTATTTTTTGTTGCAAATTTTCTAAACGTGTTAAAAAAGAAATTCCTCCCTATTTCTAGTTAATATGTGTGTAACGTAAGGAAAGAGGTATCTATAGATAATGTACATTACCTGAAATTTTTTCATTGTTGCTATTTGGTGAGAACTTTACTTTTTCAGAATTCAGGAGTTTATCATGAAAAACTTTGAATTTGTTCACTTCCATGTTATACTCATAGTGAATGTATTTGGCTTATATGGAAACCTTGTTTTGATTTGTTATATGCTTATTCCAAATAGTGTCTTAAACTTAATCATTCGTTGTTATAGTTTGTTAGCATGAACCACCTATATTTTCAGTGAAATGGGGACCTTTCTCTACAATTATCCTGGCAAAAGCTGATTTTCTTGTGTAAACAATAACGCAACAAACTAAAGGGTAGGGTATGCCTTGGTTTTATGTTTTTATGTTTTTATGCCTTGTCATGTATGTGGGAGGGAACAAACAGGTTGAGGGAGTAACATTTTATAGTACCAGGTTAGATTTAGCAGTCTTTCTTCCACCTTAAAATCTTAAAAGCATGTAGGTTGAACAATTCATACTGCTGAAACTTTTTATTCTTGCATATTTCACTGACCCTGAGCCAATTTGCACAATTGCAACAGGTTGTGTATGCAAAAACGGATCCAAATGCTGGCTCAAAGGGAATTACAGCATTTATCATTGAGAAAGGAATGCCCGGGTATTTAAAAATCTGTTGGTCTGGTTCATGATATGTTGAAGTTGCAAGTAACGGAGTTTTCTGTTCAGTTTCTCTAGGATGCATGTAGCATATTTTGAAACTGTAATCTTAAAATTATCCTAAGCTCCTGATAACAAGTTCATTTAGAAGCTTCCAACGTTCCTTATCCTTGATTCTAATATCAGCTGCTTCTATGTTTCTCAGATTCAGTACTGCCCAGAAATTGGACAAACTTGGCATGCGAGGGAGTGATACGTGAGTCTAATGTGCTTGGAATTTCAAATTTTTAAAATAAGCACACACAATTCTCTTTACTCTTCCACTCATGTTGGCAATGGTTTGCACAGATGTGAGCTTGTCTTTGAAAATTGCTTTGTTCCTGAAGAAAATGTACTTGGACAAGAAGGAAAAGGTATACTGCTGCTGTAATCTTGGTATTCATTCATGCATCTAGTAAATGGTTATATTTTTTTATATTTTATCTCAGTAAGATCATTTCTATAAGGCTCGATGCACATTAGATGAGGTATTTAATAGCGGCAGATTTCAATGCATGGTTTCTGGTTTATGGTCATAGCCTGATTGATAAATCTATCTGGTATTCGCAGCCATTCCACAAAAGAAAACAAAATATTCTGTGATCTTATCGTTAGGAGTCTTTGGACAAAATATTCTGACCAAATGTTGTGGCACCCAAATGTGATGTCTCCAAGAGCTAAGAGTAGGCTCCAATGGCATCTCATAGGAGAATTTTTCGATTATTGAATATCAATGGTAAAAATGAAGAGAATAGATGAGGCTCAGTAATTTGATGTGCTGAAATTTTTACTTAATACTTAGTACCAACAACGGCCCTTTCATGTCTGGTTTGGGTTTAATGTAAGGGGATTGCTTTGGCACCGTCAACCACCATGGGTTGGCCTCTTGGTCTATTGGCCATAAAAAGCCCTTGAAGATATGCGTTCAAATCATGTTTACCTGTTCAAAATTCAATATATCCCTCTAATTATCTCAGTAACCAGATAGTAGGGTGAGACGGGTAGTTATGTAAGAATAATCTAGCAAGCCAATCCAAACACTTAAAGAAGATGGAAATAACGACAACAATAATAATAATAAAAGAAAATAAGAAAATTTTGTTGTCTGACTTGAAAATTACTTGTTAAGATTCAAACCTCTGATCTCTTGGTCAAGTATATATCTTAAGCATTTGAGCTATATTCATGTTGGTGATAATTAAAAAAAGAAATGTGAATAGTCGCTGCCTCGTCTTGTTTGCAGCCAGATTGGATGAGAATCAAACTAGTATCATCTTCATACTAATCATTATTTAAGTGGTGTAATGTACAATGTTTTCTTTCAGGAGTTTATGTTATGATGTCTGGGTTAGATTTGGAGAGGCTTGTTTTGGCTGCTGGTCCCCTGGGTCTTATGCAAGCATGCCTTGATGCTGTTCTTCCTTACGTTAAACAAAGAGAGCAGTTTGGTCGTCCAATTGGGGAATTCCAGTTTATACAGGTTCTATCACTGAGACTATCTTAACATATACATAGCTCGTAATTCCTCTAAAATGACTCAACTATCTGCAATTTCAGGGAAAACTTGCTGATATGTATACGTCTTTACAATCATCAAGGTGAGAGATTCTGAAGTAATCTTCTTTTTTCTTTCTTTTTTATTGTTCTCATGTTAACTCTCTCTCTCTCCACAGGGCCTACGTTTATTCTGTTGCTAGGGACTGTGACAACGGAAAAGTTGATCCCAAGGTTTGAAGGAGATCTAAAGCTTTTTTCTGTTGCTTCTTGAATCTTTTAGTCTAATGAATATGCCCACATCTCCATGGTATCTATGCGTTTGATCCATTTTTTCTTCTTCCATGGCCATGAGAGCATTTGGTCAAGGGAATGAGATTGTGGTTTGATGTCCTTGAAATATTCACCCCATGTGGTTTTGTTTCCAGGATTGTGCTGGAGTAATATTATGTGCAGCAGAAAGAGCAACGCAAGTTGCTCTGCAGGTAAATTTTGTGTTCTCAAAAACATTTTCTTTTTCTCCAATAGAACCATATAACTTCTATCATTCTATGTTCCATGCTGTAGCTGAACCATGTGAAAAAGAAAGTAGCAAACTACAATTTGATAGGGAAATATTTATGAAACGATTTTGAAAGACAATTTGATGTCATTTATGTATTTTGTTACATCACCTTCTATACATTACCATGTGGAAATCCTTCATTTTCATTTCACATTCAATCTTGCAGGCCATTCAATGTTTAGGAGGCAACGGGTATGTAAACGAGTACGTAACAGGTCGACTACTCCGCGATGCAAAACTATATGAAATAGGTGCAGGTACTAGTGAAGTGAGAAGAATGATCATCGGTCGCTCACTGTTCAAAGAGCAATAGGAGACAGCTTTTACTCTCAATTGGTTTGCATAGAGAACATCCCACGATCAAAGTCAACATACTCAATACTTATAAGAAGCAAATGTGAATTGATGATTGAGGTCTTTGTCTACAATGTGTAATTTTAATGGAACATTGTTCAAATTTGTCATCATAAAATAATAATTGCCTTAATAAAAAGAACAAAGGTCATTCAAATCAGGGATAGGGTGGTAATTTTGCTTCACTTTTCAAGTCTTTGTTAAATTGACAGTATTTACATCAGTCAAAATGGGCAGTTATATGACTTGTCAAATCAACCCACAAATTTACGTTAATCAGTATATATTCCTTTCTTGAATTTGAGAGATTCAAATTCTCTCACATCATACTAAAAACATAATTTTAGAGAAAATATTAATATATGAATCAATTTAAATCATACACTAATAATTATATCAATTTTTGTAATTATATCCAAATAAAATACAAAGAAAAATTTAAATTAATACAATTAAGTAAGTTCAAAGTTCTCAATTCTCTTTCATCTTTGTTTTTCTTTCGAGAGATTAGCCCTTTTATTTTGATTCTCATTTACTGAAACCTCAATTTTATATTTTCTGAAGTTTTTGTTTCAAATTTCTCGTTGCCTAGCCAATATTTTGAACATATTTTAATCACATTGCTATTTTATCATTATTATTACTCTCTTGGTGAGGGAAAAAAAGAAAGAAAATCTTAAGACGGAATACCAAGATCAAATGAGAACACTAAAAGATAAAAATATATATTGCAATATCAAACGAAACTCCAATATACCTTGGTACAACACCACAAAATTCTTCGCCTTTTCTCTCAACCCACTTCCTCTATTTATAACTAAAAAGCTCTAACAAATTTACCGTCTAATCCTTCTAATAGCCATATTAATATTCTCTTAATAATCCTATTATTTCCCAGACTACGGACCTTACAAAATCATATAATTTGAAAATGAAAAGTTTGCTTCTTTTTCTTATTAAATATTTAGATAAATAAGAAATGCAACTAATCCAATAAAGAAATGCAACTAATCCAATTGGTAGCTTTCAAACGGCAAACCAACTCCATGAACTATGGTTTTCTTGATGAAAATGTCTGTCTGCCCTCAAACCGACCAACAAAAAACCAAATCTACACTTTAATCAAATTCCCATGATCTCTGATTCTAGTTACAAGCAGCTACTGAACAAACTTATTCTTTTCTACAAAGTTCAGAATCTTCAATATCATACCATTTCACACAGCTTAAAAGATGAGTAGAGTTACACAAACAGTCCATTAGAAAAGCAGAGGTTTGAAACAGATTCTAACCTATATGGCAGAGAGACACGAAGCTAGATGATGCCGTTCATGGCAGCAAAGCTACTGACTTGGAGCTTGACATATGAAGCGATAGATATTGAAAACACATGCTTCTAAGGAAATATGGGAAAACACGCAATCTTGATTATTAATTAAACTCTTACTACTGTTGGAGGAGAATCAGGCTGGCCCACTGAAGAGGATTTTGATGCTTCCATACAAAAAGGAGCCTGGTCTAAGCAACTTTGAGTATCATCACTGACCACTCCATTTGTCATCTTTTCCACTTCTTCTTGAGTGTATATGTGGATTTTTGAAACCGCATCACAGAAGTCACTGCACAGCATGAATGAGATGAAAAACAATCGTTCAACAAGATCAAAAGCTGAGTTTCTTTACCAACTAATATTTGAAAAACTTCTACTTAGTTTTTCATTAAGGGATCAAGAATAATATAATGATCAACTTTGCTACCAAAATCATCAGATGAACTGTAATTGAAGTTGGCCATGACACGACATGATGAGACTTTCTACTTAGCTTTGTTGGGCGTTCAAAAGATTATCTAGCTCTCTGAATAGAAAAACACTACTTTCACCTAGGTTATAAGAAATTCTTTGGCCAACTTATCCAGTTTATATTTACCGTTTCTGGACGCTCCTCTGTAATAATTCATTTTAGTTTTTTCTCATGCAATGAAATAAAGAGGATTCAAGATAAAGAACTTACTGCCATGGATAATCCCCAACAACCATTACATCGTTCTCGATGTCTGTGTACAAAACTCGCCATCCTTTATCAGGATCTTTTAAGAGACCTTCCATGCTAAACAGCCGCTCCAGTTCAGAAAGCAGATCAGTATAGCCATTCAGTCTAGAGAGATCGATAGCTCTTCCCACCAGGCTGCCTTGTTTGTGAACCTTCACTTATAAGAGAAATATCAGCATGGATGAAAAATAACAGTAAAAGATAACATTACTGGTCAAATTCTCTGCAGCCAATTCTTACCTTGGTACAACTTCTCTTTCCTGAACTTTGCACGTTTGTTGTAGCAGTTTCCGTAGTCAAGGAAAAGCCAAAAAGTTTACAGCTAGTTGCAGTCTCATTCACATTTTCATCCTTGGAATTCCTCATGTTTGACCCTAAAGTTGGAGGAACAGACACTAGATGTAGAGATTCCCGATCAAGTGCACGATTAGTCCTTTCCATTTTAGTCCTCATAACGTTAGCACCAACAGCAGATGGGTTGAACAAGGCATTTTCTCTTGGAAAGTTACTATCATTTGAGAGCATCATGGCCGCTTGGCCAGTACAGTGCATCTCACTACGAGGGAAATACATCTTTTGGGCGCTGTTAGACGCCATGTGATAAAAATTGGAGTTTGGTGATTGAAATGTGTTAAAAGAGTTCTCACTAAGATTGAACTTGCCCCAAACACCTAAACTATATTCTGGTTTACTAGTTGGTGGCCTCAATGAGCATATTTCTTGACCTTGCAAGACCTTCAGAAATCTATCAGATTCCATTAAGCCTGTGAAAGAAGAGTTCCCATGAACCTTTACATAATCACCTATATTGAGTTTTTCAACTCCCCCTGACACTTGGTTTTGTTGTGCAGAAGATCGCACGTCAAACTCCAGTGAACGTTTCACAGTATCACATCCATAAAAGGGTGATACAATACCTACATTTTCTTGACCTTGCAAGACCTTAGAGGATCTAATCGAATCCTCAAAGTCCATAAAACCGCCCCTCCCTGTGCAAGCAAAATTAAAATGATAAGTTTTTTTAACTTGAAGTTAGAAGAAACACAATTCATCATTTTCAATTTTGAAACTCATACCAGTAAAGGCGTTATTAGGCGGGGCTGCCTGCAGACTAGTCCTCAGTTTCTTCAGCCTTGGAGAAGACTGAACACTCAAAGGCGGGAGAGAAACAGAAGGATCAATCTCCCAGGGTGACACACGTTCTTGATGATCACTGTCTTTATCCCATCGGACCTGATGGATTGTACTCATTAGAAAATTTCCTATATATTGTGACAACTTTCACAAGGATCTTACTAGCATCTAGTCTACAAATTTGCAAGGTGCCCAACAGATAAATTGTGCATATTTATACGCAGCAACTCCCTTTTACACAACATAATTGTCAGGAATCGACAAATAGAAAACGTGGTTCAATAATAGTGTGCTAGCGACGTCCACAGGCAGAAGGAGAGATCGGATTTTATTAAAGAGAAAATAACGGAGTACAAATTCATAGAACGACCTTACTTGAATAGGATCTATTCTATAGGTTGTACATTTGTGTCCTTGAGTTCTAAAGAGTACAAATTCATAGATGTTAGTAGAGTTAGAAAATTTTCATAGTGCACTCCTTTTAACCCAATGACCAAAATCATCAATACCGTAAATAGCATAAATACAAATACAAACAAGACCCCATGCACCGAGCTTGATCATTTAAAGCGTTAGATAACAAATTCATAGCATTCTAACAATAATGTTTAATGATGTCCATATTCTTCCAATATCAATGCCCCTAATTAATTATTCAAATTCGAGGATTGATAAATCCCATACTTCAGGATGCAATTAATGCCTTAAAAGACATGGTAAGCAAATAAAATTGCCTAGAAACCTTTTCGGTGAGCCTTCTTTTAATTAGACTACTTGAGAATAAAATTTACTTGATCGAAGACAATATTCTCAATTCCACATAAGCAAATAAACTCCTTGCTGTTGCACATTGAAAGTATTAAGATGCTGCAACTAAAGATATGGAGATATCTCTTTTTTATGTGAACCAATATGGGGATGACAATACCACTTACCGTTAAGCATCTCCATTTTGAGTTTGGCCATCTAAAGGGATCCATGTCACCAATTCCAACAACTACACCATTAAACCTGCAAGAAACAAATACCTATAAATATATTTGTATATAAGAATTGATGAACAAAGTAAAGCCCATTGATCTTGCTTGTGTAGAGATAAACCTTCTTTCTGGTGAATCATCCATCTCAAATCTCATTTTGAATCTTGTGCCTACACTCACTGGATTATTGATGCTCTTCACGTACTTCTGACAAGATATAACAAATTGTGCATGATATGCCCTGCAAGTCAGTAAGTTTAAACATGTTACCATATGTTCTGAGCAAGTGAAGGTTGGCCAAATACACTATCAAGTTCTAATTGTGGATGAGTAATAATACAAGCCAGCAAAATATAGCACATTAACCAGTATGAAACTAAATAGAGAATATTTGAAAGAACTGACCATTCCTTAAAAATAGCACGAACAGTTCTGATTCTTACTAGTTCATAGAATTTTACATCTGTCAAGGGAAAAACCATTTGGCTACCACAAACTTACACTAGAGGATCATTATTCATTCCCATGGTTAGAACTAACAGATTTGCATGATTAATGATCCACTAATAACCATTAGTTTGAACCATGGGAATGATTAATGATCCCCTATTACATGATCCAAGGTCATAAATATCAAATTTACAAGAGCCACTTACAAAAATTTGTCTGGCCTCAGAAAAGTAATGACCATAAAACAAAAAGTAATGACCATAAAACCTAGAATAATGAAGTAGTAAGTAAAAACTGCCTTGCATTGTATGTCGGTAAAAAAATACAAAAGGTTGCTTGTTGTAATTACTTCTACTATTTGTATATATTTAATTCTAACGCTTATGAAGCTTTCCTCATGGAAGAACAATAAATCGGTTCTAATCTGGGATTCTGGAGCAATATTGTCTAACTAGTACAGGATAAAGCAAAAAGATATTCTCCTTTGCTTGTTCCATAAATGTCTCTAAATTTAGAGAACTAAAATCAATCTATACCCTAAACTTTGGAGTGTGTCGATTAAAACTGGATCTAACAATTGGATCAATTTAAACCGTAAACTTTCATGAGTGAATTAATTTAAACCCTTGGGTGGAGAAATAGAACTACTTTCACTTGATTCCATTTAAATCAACTCTAGGTCACATTTAAAAAATAAAATTAAATACTTCTCCCAAAATCCTACCGAAGCAGCAAAAAAAATTATCACGCAACTTTTTCTAATTAAGTAAAGAAAGATGGGAGAAGATGAGAAGATGAAAACCACTCTTAGAAATGAAAATCCTATCTATTCATTTGATTCTAACATTTCTCTCTAATGTTATGTTAATTTGAATTTAAAGAAGTCTTATGTATGTGTGAAAACCAAGGAGTAAAATATCAATATTTCAGTTTTAAGGATATATCAATATGAATGGATATTTTTGAAAGTCACAAAATTAATAAAACTTATTTAGATTAATATTTGACTCCTAAACTAAGTTACGGCTACTGTTATTAGTATTCCTATTCATATTGAATTACATAGATGACATATTTTGTGTTTTACGAGCATGTATAAAAGATGTTAAGAGATATCCATGGATTTTTAATATGGATACCGAACCCTTGGATTTAGAAATACATCGACATATCGACTGATATTTTCGTCCTTCGTGAAAACTTAGCCTTAACGGGTCTAAAACGAAATCCTAATAAAGGATTTGTGTCGATTCGTTTTCCAAAATTTAGGTTATGAAAGATTAGGGTCTTAAAAATACAATTATTAGTTTGAGATTTTAAATTTTACGAGCCTTGAAGTTTAGGGGGTATTAACTAATTGTCATGGATTGCCACAAAGTACTAATTTACAAACTTCTACACATCTGTGTTCTTATTTCCAATTCATCTCCCACAGCCAGAGCGAGACATCTAGAGAGCAAAAACCCTCTAAAGCAAAGTTTTTTTGATGTAGAGCAAATTCTCTTTCATGATTAAAAATAAAGAGTACTGAACCATGATGGTACCTTGGATTATAAAACACATCAAATGTGCTCTTGGTGGATATTGCTTTCACCACACGAGCAAGATCGTTTGCACAAGAATTTTGGTTGCCAACAATTGAATCAGGAAGACCATTTCTAGGACGAACAGCTCGCCTTATTCCCAACCTTAACTCTCCATTCTCACCCCTGCAGACACAACACAATCACTTATGTGGTTTGAGATCTCAAACTTCATTTCAACACTACCGGCATAATTTTGTATCTAATTTGACAGTCAGCTAAGCGTCTACATATGTTTTAATTTTTTTAAAAAAAAATGATTATTCTATAAACTATTTTATATTTATAGGGAAGTACACTTATCTTGATCTATTATTGGCTGCATAGACAATATTTCAGAAATAAAAGATGCAAGAGATAAGAAATAGACACCTATTTGATCTCAACTGGCTAAGTTAAATCCACGGTAAATAATGCCAGAGTCGAAAAAGAAGGATTTGCATAAATATGACCAAATGAAGTGGTTAAAATATGAAGATAAATACCTTAAAAAGAGCACTGCATCCCCAGAAATAAGATTCTTTTGGCTTACGAAAATACTCCATCCAGTAGTGAGCAGATGCCGCCTAGGTTGACCTGCCAAGTTATTAAGATTGAATTCAATTACGTCAGCCAATCAACAAACACAAAAGGAATCTCACAATATACCTCTGTAAATATGTTTAAATCTCCACTCCACGCCATGGAGGTCCTTGGCTATTAGCTCTTGAGACGGCCTAAGTTGAGTGTAATCCTGCAGTAATCATCAACTTCACTCAGAATATACCCAAATAAAAACCCAATTCGCTTCGTCTGAGAAAAATTAAAATTAAAACATGGGAAAGCAGCGGCAACCAGAGGAGGGAAACAGTCTTCAGCAGCTCTGCGAGGAACAGAGAATCCTCCATGGGTGCTGGTGTCAGACGCTGTAAGTGTTTTGCAGAACATGTGAGGTGTAGATCTAGTAGGCGACCCTCCGCTCCCCTCTCCATCAGCTCCATTCAACGCCAATTCCTCCAGCTCTTTCCCCGCTAGACCAGTGCCTAATAACTATAAGACATCAAAATTTACCGTTCAGCCACTGTAAGAGTCATCTCATCCTCGAGCCAAATTAAGCAGAAGAGAAAGTACTGGAATAAATTTAGCTCCAGAACTTGAGCATATTAAGAAAGCTACAAACTTTATTAACCTTCCCAGATTTCAAACGTAACATAACAAAGTCTTAGGTAGAAGAGGAATAGATAAATTGAATAGTTGGAAGCTACCTCTGACAAGGGACTGAGAGTAAGTTGTGTATAGACCTCATCATTTTCCTTATTGGCCTGTTCAAATGGTAAGAACAGTGAAAAGTCGAAAGGGGTCAAGGAAAACTGAGGGTGAGGCTAGTTGAGAGTGGAAAAGGCAGAAATTGAATTTAAAATTTAAACCCAGTACTTACGAGTAGGTGAACATTGATGACCCTGCAGAGGATCTGTGGCTGAAGGTCAAAAGTGCGCATCTCCATGGGGGAAAAGGGAGACGCCGAGGCAATTTGCTCCAAGTGACCTTGTGGGAAATAGACAACTACATTTCCTTTCTTGGGCAATGAGGTGAGAGGACCAGCACAAGCATGCCATAGCTCCAAATAGGTTGAAGAAGAGACGGGAGTTGACGATGAATTTGAGGAACAAGAAGAAGTTGAGGAGGATAAACAACAATTACAAAGACCCTCTTCACAATTTCCATAGCAATATGCATTCTTCCCCACCTCACTGGCTGTTTGGTTCAGATCAATTTCCATGAACAACCCAGGGGTTACTTCAAGTGTCCTATTGCTATGCTTCCCAACAGAACTAAAACAAGAAAGGGGAATGGCACGGAGTGATCAATTGGCAATAAGGTGACAAGAAGACCAGAGCTGTAGAAAACTGGAAATGAGGTCAAATCATGGTAAAGAATGCTGAAAACATATCCTGAATGGATACCAATAAAGCTAAAAACAGGAGAGAAGTGAAAGGAGATGAACAGAAAACAACAAGAAAGTAGTGTTTGGATGGATGCTAAGCCAGTAGGCTAAAAAGATAGTGAAGAAAAAAAAAAAAGAGAAAAAAGAAAAGGAGGGTATCAAATAATAACAAGAAATTCAAAGTATGATTCCTCTCCCATTTGCAGGTACTGAGAAGAGGGAGCAGAAGCAACAGACATAGACAATTGCATAGGAAACACAGAAGCAAAAGGCGAAAAAAGGCCAATGCTTTGGTGGCTTTTGGACTGTTAAGAGAGAGAGAAGAGTGCGTATATGTGTGGGTGGGTGGGGGGGACAGGCTAAGACAGAACAAAACCCACACTCCCCCATCCCCTTCTCCTTTGCTTTGCCTTGGCTTTTATCTTCTTTTTTTTCCCCTCCCCTCCTTCCTCCTTTCTCCTTTATTAATAATTTCCTTCACTGTAACAGAGTGTGTGTGGGGTGAGACCCTGGCCCTCCACCAAAGACAAAAAGGTTGGTTTTCATTAATGCAACAAAAATAATATTTCTTTTCTCTTTGTACAATATTTTCCCCTAATAAACAAGAAGAAGATCCCTTCTCTTAGTCATTTTAACAAACAGGTACTGGGCATATTAAGGCAACCCAACTAAAAACTCTTAAACCCCATTTGACTATAACCCAAAATGCAAAAAGGAAATTCATAATCACAAACCCAGATGAATTGAATCCTAATGTAATCAGAAAACAAGCGAAGAAAGAGAGAGAATTGGGGACCATGAACAAAGGCAGTGGTGGGGTTAGAGAGTTTGGATGAAAGCTGTTTGTTAAAGACTGAGAGCCCCCGCACATTGCAACAAAATTACAAATTGAAAAATGGGAAATGGGAAAACAGAGAAAGCCCAAACAGCGTTACCAGTTAGGAGTGAGCAGTATGAGTACAACTCTTTTCTGCATCTCACGTCTTATCAAAGCTTTTGTTCTTTTTTCTATTTCTAATTATGGAATCACTGTTTTTCACTCCCTTAAAACGCGCGTCCTCTTCTTCTTCTTCTTCTTCATCTTCTTCTTCTTTTTCCCTTCTTTCTTTAGTTTCTTCCTATCATTTTTTTGTTTCCCTTTTTTCCTTTCTCCTAAAATTTGCTTTACAATGTTATTGCCAATTTTTAACATTTTTTTTCTTTAATTATGAGTGAGGGTTTGACAAATAAACCACATATA
>JBBPDJ010000003.1:12703288-12729964 GCA_037974625.1 Cucumis cinereus
TTTTTATAATTTAAATTATTTTTTGCTAATTTTCAAAATGAAACCTCTTATTTTGCCATTTTTCTTGTTGCCCCAAATTCTTTTATACCAAAAACACAACAGAATTTTACTCCATAACTACTCTTTTTAATCTCATTGATTAAGATTGTGAGGAGCGGTCTAGGGAATCGTGTCGTTCGATGACCATAACCCGTTGGAATCTTGTTGGGAAACTAACTCCGATCCCTCCAGATGCAACCAAGAATATAGAATAACACAAGAATCTGATATGGGAGCAGTGGAAGAAGTGAGAATATCGGCAGCTGAAGCAAAAAGCAATAGTAGAGATTTGCGAGCGGACGAGTGATTCGTTGACGAAGGTAAGCAGTGAAGGGATTTGCAACTAGAGACAAGAGAGAGGAATAAGCAAAGCGGCTAAGAGAACTTGAGAAGATAGACATGACAAACCCTAAACAGAAAAATACATTTCCCTTTTAATTGACAACCGTAGAATCGAACCCAACTATATTGACTCGGTCTGTATTATAACTGACTTTCGAATCAAACCGAACCACTTTCTTACATTTCTAATATCATCTGTTGAAATATTTACCATCGAATCCAACTTCTACCAAACCACATGTCAGATACAGAAATAATACTTTAGATAATATTATAAGAAATTAGGTAAAATCTCATGCATGTCTCATTTGAATGCTATTTTTTTAAAAGAAAAAATACATTCATTTTTATCTCGAGTGCACTCATCTTGAATGCAATTGAAGAGGTGGTAGAAAGATGAGTAGAACATGAGTTATCCAAGTTCTACTCTTTTTGAGTTTGGTAGATATGAAAAATGAAGAATGATGAATTGTAAATGTCATTAAATTTAAAAGATTATGTAATTATCTTAAAATTATATTTTTCACATTTAATTTGGCATCTTAACATAACTGTTAAAATGTTATTTTTCGTTAATCAACTAAGAATCGAAGTTAGGTTAAAAATAATGATTTAAATTGATATGTTTTGTGTATGAAAAAATAATGGCAACATTTTGTAGAAGAAAAATGAAACTTTAAAGATACTTATATGACAAAATGAAATTGAATAATTCTTTATTATTATTTATTTATTAAAAAATCCAACTGAATATTTTTTTAAGATTTGGTTTATATTTTAATTCATTATTTTTCCCATTTTTAATATAAATTATTTTCTATTAAAAATTAGTATTACAATCATTTCAAAAGAATTTCGTGCTCGAAAAATGAGTTACTCTTTTTATCATAGTTCATAAAGTCCAAACAAGTTTTTGGTCCAATAAACAATATGTCAATTTAAATTTCTATATTTTCATAAATAACAATATAAAGATTTAAAAATTAATTATTGGTGAATTTTTAAAGAAATTCTTAATGAATGATTAAAATTAATTGAATAACCTATCAAACTATTTACAAAAGTTAAGAGTGGATAAAAATTTCATAATTAGATAAATACAGTTATTACATTAAGTTTAAATCGATATTATTATTATTATTATTATTAAATGTTCAATAGTCTTTGAAGCTTCTGGTTTTCTCTTTTGTTTTTTTGTTTTCTTTTTTAATTTCCCACCGATCCGATTTTTCTCCCAAATTCACATATTTCCGATCATCTTCTCCGATTCTCAAATCCATGGCGAGAGGCGCTTCTCAATCCCAATCTTCAACCTCCTCTGGCTCTACTGCTAGACCTGGCGTTGTCGCTCCTCGCGGCTCTGCGGCGGCGACAGCTGGACTCCGCCGCCGCCGTCCCGGCTCTACTTCTGCCGCCGCCTCTAATGGACTCGTAGGCGGCGGATCAAGCGGCGGCGGAAACATGCTGAGATTCTACACCGACGATGCTCCTGGCTTAAAGATTTCTCCCACCGTCGTCCTCGTCATGAGCCTCTGCTTCATCGGCTTCGTCACCGGCCTCCACGTCTTTGGTAAGCTCTATCGTGCGCGATCTGCCGCTGGAGTTTAATTCTATGCTCATTTCGTTTACCGTGTTTTTTTCCCTTCCCGACCTTTTTATTTTCCAGATGAAATGTTCAAAGTTTTTCTGTAAATTTCACAATCGTTGTACTCTCTTGAGTTTTCAATTCCATCAGTTGTGGACGTATCAAAAGGAACAAGATCGTTCTTTAGCTGATAATTTCTCTTTAGATCAATCTAGTTCTTGTGAATGATGCGGATTGCAGGGTATTTTCTGAGTTTATTCTCACTGAAAATTGTGCTTTTATATGGTATGAAGATTAGCTGTTTAGCTGTTTCTTCTAGATTTTGTTTTGGATGAGTTAGTGGGGATTCTGTATATGGTCTCTTCTTTATTAGCAATTAAACTTTGTACGTTTTATGATGGATACTCACACATTAGATTCGTTTATTAAAGTTGATGTTCGATTTTGTTATTTCTACTTAGAATTAAAGTTGAGAAGGTAGAAAGACTCCATTAAACAAAGCTTCTTTTGATTTGTGGATTTCTTGTTTTCCCTTTTATCATTTGCTTTTTACAAGTGAGTGAAGTGGAAAGTGTGCATTAAGGCATCTATTGTTAAGAAGGTAAAGTATTTAGCTTAAAGGATGGATAATTTGAGTCCACTATGCACAAACAAGATTGTGAGTGGAAGGTTAAGTAGTCTATGTTGAGTCTGTTTGGTCTTTAGATTGATTAAAGAGACTTGTTTTTTTTTGTAAGTCGCACGCGGTGTAGTTTTGTTGTCACGAACCATTGAGATTTAGCTGTTTGTTGCTTCAGTTATGGGTTTCAATTTGGTGAGAGACATATCTATTGAAGATTAAGTAGTCTATGTTGAGATCATTTTGGTTGTAGATAGAGTAAGTAAACTAGTCTATTGTAAGTCGCATCTCAGAGTGGTTTTGGTGCCAAGATGCATTGAGAACCAGCTTTTTGTTGCTCCAAGTCGTGAGAAACATATCTTTTGAAGATTAAGTAGTGTAGTGTATGTAGAGTCCATTTTGGTTCTAGATTGAGTAAATAAGCAGTCTGTCTATTGTATGTCGTGTCTCAAAGTGGTTCTGCTTTCACGATCCATTGAGATTCAGGTCTTTGTTGCTTCAACTCTTAAGAAACGTGTGTATTGGATAAGACTTCAGTGTTTCACATGAGCTGGTAAGCCCGTGATTATCTGAATGGGTTGGAATTGGGTTTAGGGTGCAAACTTTGGATACTTGAGAGTGTGTGGATCTCTTTTTCTTTTATGTTGGCTGAAGTCGTTAAGTGGAAAAGTTTTGTTATTTGAAATTTTGTTTCATTTGTTTTTGTGTTAAGGTTTAGTTGTGTGATTGTGACTCACAAAGTTCATGTTCTTACTTCATTTTACGCTACTCTGGCTGAAGGAAATAGTTTAGATTTATGAGAATAATCTTTTTGTGTATCAGTTAGGATGTTAAAATATTTTAGCTTACCGAATTGTTGGGATCGGAGTATATTTGAATCCACAACCAACTATTATTACGAGACCAACACATTGCGGCGGTCTTATTGAATAAATTTGTGGAGTGAGGGAGTTTAATTCTCTTTTTTTCCTTCCTTTTAAGGATTCACTTTAATTCAGCCACTGTAAATATTTTAGCAACTAAGAAAACCTGAGAAATTGTTTATCTCAATCTCAATTTAGAGTTTACAACTGCAGGATGCAGGGCTCGAGGTTGACTAGGCTAAAAAAAAAGATTAACACCTTACAAAAAAGATTAACTAGGCTAATATGAATCTATTGAAAATTGATGCATGGTTTCGTTTTCGACGATTTCGTTTACACTATATTTGGATAAAATACAAAGTAACCGAAAAAATCAATATCCGACCATAACTAGGTTAAATCATGCATATTGAGAAAATGTGGCATGTTTGCAGCACATGCTTTGGTATGAAACTTATTTAATTGTCATTTCTTCCAATTTTTGAAAAATTAAGTTTATTTAGGGAGATTTACTATTCTGGCCTATGGGTCTTATGGCTGCATTAAATAACTTGAGTTGGGTTTAGGGTGTTTTTGGGTCCAACCCTTGTGCTTCTCTTCGGGAGAGGAAAGGGGATTGAGAGGATGAAGTATAAGAGGATATAATTTTTTTTTTTTTTCATTTAATTTATTTAAATATGCTATTTTATATTTTAAAGTAATAATTTAGTTTTCGCATAAATTTTAGTATGTGACAATTTTAATATTTGTATTATAAAATTTGAGTAAATTAGACGTGAACTTTTATTGGTCTACAACGTAGATTTTGTAATTTGTATAAATTTATTTTGAGAAATCTCATTAAAACTAGATTTTATATATTTTCAAAATTTGAGCTTATTTTTAGGTGTTTTCCAAAAACTAAAAAATCAGAGGGCAATGGTCTCAAAATATATATTAAGAAAGAAGAAATAAGTTTTCTCTATTTTTAAATATGGTTGGTCCTTCATCTTCGTAAGCGCTTTGTACGGTGAACGTCTGAGAAAGAAACGAAGAAACAAACAAGAAATGATGTTGAACCCATTTTTGTATTCTGCTTCTTCAATCTTCTTCTTCATCCCTAATCAAAATGACTGTAATCGACATCATCTTCCGAGTCGATTCCATTTGCAAGAAATACGAAAAGTATGATGTCGAGAAACAGCGTGAGCTCAATGCTTATGGTGATGATGCCTTCGCTCGCCTCTTCGCCGCCGTTGAACTCGAAATCCACGCCGCTCGTCAGGTTTCTTCTTCTTCTTCATTAACCTTCTATTGTTATTATTACTATTATATTATATCCTATTAATTTTAAACGCATTGATTTCATGTTAGAAATCTGAGGTTGCTTCAACTGAGACGAATAGGGCTGCTGCTGTTGCGATGAACGCTGAGGTTCGACGGAAGAAGGCTCGATTGATGGATGAAGTCCCTAAGCTTCGTAAATTGGCTCACAAGAAGGTCAATTTTCCCCACTCTTCTGTTTATTGTTATTTTAGGGCTTTGTCTTTTCTGCTTTCGTTTTCCATGAATGTTTTAGGGAAATTTACTCAGAAACTAAGGGCTGTTTTATATAAAATTAAAAAGAAAAAAAATTCAAGTTTTATTTCATAAATTTAAACTAAGAGATTGAATTCAAATTTCAACTATTGTTTAAAATGGTGTGTTTGATATTGGCTCACTAATATTTAGTTGAAAACAAATTATTTATTTATTTATTTATGAATGATTTATCTTAATTTTTTTTTTGTATAATTATTATTTTTAATATTATATATTAAGGCCATCTCAATTATCCTTAGCTAAGTTCAAATGAATTGAGTCGATAATATAATATTTATTAATATTTTTATCTTTATTCAATATAATCTATAATTTAAAATTTAAAATTCAAAATTCAAAATTCAAAATTTAGATACAATAAAAACATAAAAACTATAACACTCCGAGTTAGGAAGAGGATATGAATGAACCAAGATTATATTCGAATAAGTGGGATCCTAAGGACATCAAAGTATGATTAAGAAAAGCTTAAAAAAATTGAAAGTCACTACATATACGAACAAGGTACACATTCTTTTTTAGTGGCTCAATCATAAAAACTTCAAAGTTAATGTGTTAAAACCGATTCTATATTGGGTGACCTCTTAGACGTGTTGGTTTGTGGGGACAACTTTATCTAATAAGTGTTTAAGAGAAGCAAGGATGATGTTGCCAAGTCGCAGGGATGCAGAGCAATGATGTGGCCGCCAGTTGTCGGTTCCTGACCTGGGCGTTACAAAAACATTTTCAGAATTTACATTGTTCGATCATTTAATCCCTAAATTCTGAAAACAAAAACCTGAGCCAGAATTTACATTACAAAAACGTTTTTAGAGATAGAATCTGAATTCAGTGAATATAAATACATAAAACGAAATTTTAAATTCTCTGCCAAATAAACCGTAAAAGAAAACAATTAAACTAAGAAACACACAAATTTATGTGTAAAACTACAAAAATGGTGAAAAATCATCTCCACCGAAAAGAAATCTAGCATGTGAAAATGTACTATGACACTCTCCAAAATTTTCTAACTTGTACCTTTTCCCCACTCGCAATCTTGGGAATGCACAAAGGAAATACATTGAATTAGAACATCCAAGGTTGGACTCTTTGAGACAAAAAGTTGGTTATTATAATTTTAGGTTATTATAGTTTTTTTTTTTCTAAAAAAACAAATTATTATAGTTGGATTGAATTATAATAGTTTGTGTTTGAGGTGTATATTATTTTAGTTTGGATTATAATAGTATGTGTCTGAGGTATAAACTATTTTAGTTTGAATAAAAACTAGTAAACATTGTAATAAAGAATAAAAAAGTGATGAATGTAAAATAGTAAAAGCTATAGTAAATAGTAAATACTGTAGTAAATGATAGTTTTGAAATAGTGTTGACTGTAGTTAACTAGGAGGTACAAAATAGTATTTATGTAGCAAGAAGATGGTTATTATAGTCTGTGATAGTTCTTGCCTCACCCCAAAGTATTTCTAAATAAATAAGTTGGGGTCCATATCATTTTTAAACTTTCTCTGATGTGGAACAAATACTTTTCTAGTATTTTGCCAAAACCCAATTTAACGTGGTTGTTTATGTATAATGAATTCAGGTTAAAGGGGTTTCAAAAGAAGAGCTGGAGGTCAGAGATGATCTTGTTCTAGCACTTGAAGAGAAGATTAAAGCCATCCCAGATGGGAGTACCTCAGGAGCCAAACAATCTGGAGGATGGGGCTCCTCCTCCTCATCTAACAATATCAAGTTTGATTCATCATCAGGTTTTCACTTTTCTTTTTCTTTTTAATAAAGCGAAAAACGAGAGTTACGTTTGTTGTTTGGATTTGATTATTTACGAACCCGAGTTTAGATGGAAACTTTGAGGGCGAGTATTTCCAGCAAAGTGAAGAATCAAGTCAATTTCGAAATGAGTATGAAATGCGGAAGATGAAACAGGCATGTGAGTTTCTTTACCATTTTTGTTATGGGAATTAGTTCTAAACCTCATTTTAGATCGCACTATTCTCAACACATAAACTATCAAACATGAATCGAATGAGTTAAACTTAGAGCAAATTTAATCTTTTTAATGTACTTCCAATCCAATGATTTATTGGTTTGGTAAATAATCTTTGTAGGACCAAGGTCTCGATGTCATATCCGAAGGTTTGGACTTGCTGAAAAATCTGGCTCATGATATGAATGAGGTGAACTTCTCATTAACCCAATAGGTTAAACTTTTGAGTTGATTGGTGATTAAAACCGCTAGAAAATATATACAATTTGAGTGGTTAATTATTTTGTTTTGGGAGTCGCCGTCTAATTGGGTTTATACTTGACCAGGAATTGGACAGGCAAGTTCCCTTAATCGATGAGATTGACTCAAAGGTATAGTTTATTATTTGTTTGGTGAAGATTAGGTCATGATAAGTCCCTTAGTCTTAGCTGGTTGTGTTTTTTTACTACAATTACAGGTAGACAAGGCGACTGATGAGATTAAAAATACCAATGTTAGGCTCAAGAAAACACTCCATGAGGTAAAACTAACGTCGTTATGCAAACACGTTGTCATTTTATTACAACAAACTGTCTTTTCTTAAGTATAATAATTAAGTGTCTAATAACATGTATAAAAAATTGTAAAAGCAAAATAGCGTTGGTGATAAACTATATCGCCGATAGACTTCTACCAGTGATATAGATTATGATTGATAGACTTTGAGAATTGAATCTAAATTTTGTCATATTTACAGATTCGTTTGTATTGTGTTATATCTACAAATATTTTAGATCTAATTGTGTTATATTTTGTTTTGAATTTGAAGGTGAGATCTAGCCAAAACTTCTGCATCGATATTATTCTTCTCTGTATAATTCTTGGAATTGCTTCATACCTGTACAAGTGAGTTCCCTTTTCATGTCTCTCTAAATAATGTAGAGAAAAAAAAATGTGATTCTTTGCTAAAACTTGGCATGTTGGTGCAGTATATTGAGCTGAGTTGGTTTAAGTGGTTATTGCTTCTTTGGTTGAATTATGGGATGATGTTGAGCTACAAGGTACATATGGAGGAGCATTCATCAACTTCAATACTCTGCACTTTGATGATCTTTTCAGCCTTGTCTAGAATTTCATTTCATTTCATTTCTGGGTTTATTGTAAAATATATATCCCCTTTTTCATTAAGGTTTGTAAATTTGTTGTTGGGGGAAGTCAAATATAAATTTAATGGGTTTTTTGTGCTTATTTTCTGCTTTTGGAGTGAATAGATTTGGAACAATAATGATTACCTGAAATACATGAAAGGAAATTGAACTTATTGAATTCATGGAATTGAACTCTAAACTTGTTGAATATTTGTTCAATTTTCACTAATTTCATCTATTTTAACATAAAAGTAATAAAATCGAGGTTGGGATGAAGTTTAGCCTCACTGGAGTATAAAATTGGTAGTGGCATGGTATAACAATAAAATATATTTATGAAAAACCATTTTTAGTTCCTAATTTTAAAGAATATGTGCTTTGCTCCATGAATTTCAATTCAAAATGTATCTTCTTTAAACCAAAAGTTAAGATTAGTTCCTAAATTTTCAAAATGTAATTTTTTAATCTTCAAATTTTAAATAATATGTTTAAATCGTAAAATTACATTTTGACAACTTATGCACCTATTGTTAAAACCTCAGAAATTTAAAAGTTACCATTCAAAAACAAATTATGCAAACTATACGGATCAAAATTTCGGACAAAGATACTTAAAAAAAATGACGGATAAAAAAGGTAATTTCTTTTTAATAATTATGGTACATTTTTTCCCTTTAAAGAACACAAGATATTGGAAAATAAATGAATTTTCAACTTACAATCAATGAGAAAAGGCTGATACCTAACCAAACACAAATAGTGGGAAGAAATTGCAAATGTTCTCGTAGAATAACTGAATTAATCATCAAAATATGGCACATTGACCTGATTAATTTTTTGGCAGAAAATCATGTATGGTATTTAAAAAAAAAAATGCATATAAGAATAATCATGTTAGAGTGGATGTTAGATTAGATTTGAGATGTCAATAAACTTACAGGTACGTCGTTCAGGTATCTAACTTCCTTGGATTCACATTGACATGACAAGAAAGATACCTAAATATGTAACACATCCATAGAACAAGATGAAGCGTTCAAATTAAAATATCAAGAAGTCTAGTCCTTTCCTGATTCTGCCATGCCTCTTTCCTTTAACGCATCTTCGAATTTTAACTTCTCTGGAACAAAATCTGGAGATGAGAAAGAACATTTGTGACGTTTTATAAGGCCCTATTGGTTTAGAGATGAAGCATCATTCTAATAATATCAGTATTTAAGCATTATGTTATAGGCACATGTACCTGAAAGAAAGTCGTATCTCTTCCTTTTGGAAACTACTGATGCTGCAACAACAAAGGAGAATCTAACTACAACTTCGAAGAAAATACATCTAAAGCAATGCTTTGGTAAATGTAAGGAAGCAAATTGTAAAGTTTTGATTTCAAGCAGGATAAACATTGGTCTATGGTGATATTCTGGTACATTCATTTGTTTCATACAACAATTGTGGGGATGGAAGATCAAACCTCCAATAAAACATACTTGTTCAACTCAAGTATGTCCCAATTACCATCGGCCTAACCTCAGTGTGGCAGTTTTGTTAAATACACTTGAGTTGAAGATTTTGAAAACTGTACATGCCTAGAAGAGAGCTCCATGGTTCCAGAACTATCAGATCTGACATTCATATTTTCATAAATGATAGGTTACTCTGGTCGGGATAGAAGAAAATGGCTATTTTTCTCCTTCCAACCTCCCACATTCCCCACCATCAAAATGTGGTTAATCAATAAAAAAAGTTATCCTCTGAGTTCTCACAATTGAAACTAATAGTAATAGCAGATAAAATAAAACAATAAGTAAAATGGAAGACTTATCAAAATTTAAGCATCATCTCGATAAAATCGCCTAGCTAGATGAGAGAGATTTGAATTTGCTATCCATTAGTGGTTAACAGAAGAAAACCAAGGAAAAGATGCACGAGTTTTCCTTCTCTCTAGTAATCCAAAAAGAACAATAAGCAAAGACAGCCAAACAACATAAACGAATCAAGAAAACTCAGGGCCTTTAGGAGTGAGCTGTTTCTCCTCCACGCTAGTGAATAAACACCACCAAAATATCAGCTGCCCTTTACACAAATGCCTTATTCCCCTATATACCAGTCTTTTGACATCTGCATGCAGGATCCCACCTTCCCTCATTAATGTAACTGTTTTTCCTTCCCTTTGCCCAATATGCCCTTCCTCACATATGTCTTCAATACTTGAGGCCTAACAGAGATCCATGAGTTTTGATTTCTCTCCTAATCTAAATTGAAATTTCACAATAGATTCACTGCCTTCCCCTTTTTCGACTCCCAAATACATAGCTCTCCAATCCTCTATCTTTCTGTCCCCTTGCCACCTAACTTGAAGTTGTCCAAAATAAAGACGCCTGATAACAGTTTCAGTGCCCCTCCTCAACCAACTTATACCCATCTCAAGTATTAAATTTATCAACTTTGCTTCCACTGCTTATTTATTATTCCTCCTCATACACGCGAACTTATTGGGAGCCTATCGCTAGACATAGTTAAGGTGAGTAAATCATCCAGCCAGACATAATGTGGCTTAGTGATATGATTTATCGAAAGGCTGGATTCAGCCGCCGTAGAAATTTGCAATGATAATACAAGTCGGTAATCCTCTACAACACAATAGTATGATAGATTAATGCTGACACAATTCAAGTCCCTTGACCAAGTAATTGGAGTAACCTAAATCTAAGGTCACAACCCGTGTTAAACTACGACCATCATGATATTAGATGAGCATCATGTTAACAGTTCAGATCATAAAATGATAAAGCCCCTTCATGATGACCATGAAAGATAGTGGAGCTGGAATCCAATCAATTGTTTTCAGGTCCAAGTTTTACCCTTTTTTTAAGTATAAAATCACAGGTCCAACTTTCATCATAGAAAACTGACAACGGCAAAGGCAAAACCGTATGAGTCCGTGCAAAGAGATACAAATGAACATGGAGCGTGATATATGGGACAGGGGTTCACCTTTAGTGCGCTATAACAAACAACAAAGGATATAGACAGAAGCATCAAAATAGAGAATAGAAACATTACATAGATGCTTGTAAGCAAGAGACTTCTTGCGATCCTGAGCACAGCACGTATATGCATCTTTGCAAAATTGTACGAGAAACATCTCCTGCAACAATTAAGAAGTTTACCGACACAGAAACCCCCAATCTCATAAGAATAACACCTAATTCTTCAATCGAGCTAAAATTGGGTGCGGGCGTGCGTTTGTGATGGTGTTTAAAGGCTTACCGAAGCTTTGTTGACGAGAAACAAAGCTTCCTGATTAATACGCAAATCAGAATTTTCATCCCTCATGATTTTCTTGACCCGATGCATAGGGAATTTATAAATTTTCTCCTCGGCTTCGTCTTTTTCTTCTTCGGCATAACCATTCTCTTCTTTCTTGGCATGGTTCCGTTTAACTTTCTTCGATTTGGAGGTGTTAGGTTTTCTACTTGTGGTTTCGGCTTTGTCCTCATCGGCTGCATTGTCGTCCTCAGAGGCTGAGCCTCCTGGAGCAGAAACAGCTAAGACCTCGTTGTCCTCAACGGAGCCATTGATGGTGCTAATCTTCTTCTTCTTCTTCTTCTTCTTTGAATCGTCCTTGTCGGAATTTCTGGCATTGTTGTGGCTCTTGGTTTTGGGGGCTGGCTTTGAGGTTCCCGCTTCTTTGCTCTTCGCTTCAGTACTTGATTTTTTGGATGAAGCCATCGTTAATGTTCGGTTGTTTGTGAAAATTAGGGGAACTTTGGGTCCTTTTTCTCCATGGATTTTACTGAGTTTTTTCCTTTTGAGCCCTTCATTGGGCCTATTCGGATGGCCCATACACTGTCCGAAATACAAATAGGAAATTAGGATTGATTGATAATCACGTATTTTGTGATATTATAGATTTGTTTCCGTTGAAATCAAATTATTTATTTAAAATATCTTATAGAATCTAAACAGATCTCTAATATTTTATTTTTAAAAATGTATTTTCTTTTTAATACCATATATTTTTTTTATAAATTTATATTAAACAACTAAATATCCCACACCACATGTGTGTTCTAAATCAATCTTCGCTGGCCGACTCGTCGATGTCATTCACTCCACCCAATTTAGAACTTTTATTGTTAAAATATTTGGTGGAATGATAAAATTAGGATCTTTCCACTTGCCTCTCTAAAGCCATAGATACTCTCAAGCCATTGCGTTTTTTATTATTGAAAAAATGGATTAGGAATTTTGTTATGTGAATATTCTTTTGATTGTTGATTGTTTTAATTGATGTTGTTGTTCATTTGAATTGGTTGAATTTTGAATCACAGTGAATACAAATTGAGATCATATACTTACATCAAGGAGGATTGAACGGAATCATAGTGAATGCAATTATTTATTTATTTATTTTATTTGATTTGGTAAATTTTAGATACAATGCATTTTAGAATCGTGTATTGGTAGAATAGATTTTGTATACTAATTTTGTTGTACTATATATATATGTATATTTGTATTTGATTTGGTAAATTTAGATACAATGTATTTTTTGGTAAATTTAGAAACCGTGTATTTTAGTGTTATTTGATTTGACAAATTAGATTTTATATATTAATTTTGTTGTACCATGTTTATTTGATTTGATAAAAAATGTATTTTTTTTAATGTTATTTGATTTCATAGAAACTAATTTAATTTAATATACTACTTAACTAACTTAGTGTTATTTGATTTGTTAGAAACTACTAAATTCATTAACTTTGGTAAGTATATTTGTTTTTTTATTAATACTAAAATCTTAGCTCTTATAATTTTCATTAGATCATAAATATTAACAACTAGAAATTAATTTGAAGATGAGATGGTTTAAATTAGTTAGAAGTATTTTAATCTGTAAATTTATTGTTATTTTTATAATTTTAATCTTTTTTTATATTTATCAAAATTAAACGTTAACTTTTGCTATTTTTTTAGTCGATCCAAATAACTATTCAAACAATTTAGGCCCTTCTATTTGGTTTAAACAATCTTTTTTGTTTTAATGAATATTTATAGAGATGCAAAGAAAACAATAAACTAAATCTTCAAAATAATAATAATATTAAAAAATGGCCATAATATTAAAAAGTCATTCCAAATATTCTTTTAGTTTAATTACAATAGTATCACTACTTTTTCGTTATTCTAATTTTTTCTCTTGAAGTTTCTTTTTACTAATTGTTATTATTAAATTATATTTTTAAAATTATTCTTCATCCCTTATTTGTTTAAAATTAATGTTTCCTCAATCACACCCTCGAACAATTCATCGAGTTCTGATCACACAATCACCCACTTCTTAAAACAACAAAATCAGTTAACCCTAATGAATTAATGAAGGATGTCACACATACTTATTGGTAAACTCTTTTGTTGCTACTTTGATCGCCGACCTCAAAATCAAATTGAATCGCTTCGTGAAAGGCAATGCCTTTAATTGTTCAGATATTCAGTTTAAAAATTAAAACCTCAATCAATATAAAGGATTAGAAACACCAAATGCTTCAATAATATAATATCCGACTCATTTATTATTATTATTATATTTTTTCAGGAAAATATATCGAGGCGTACTTAAAACTTCATCAGTTGGTATTTTACGTTTTCGTTTTCTCATCTGCAAAAAAAAAAAATGCCAATAAAAAAAAACGACCGTAGAAAGAATTGACACTACAGTGACTCATAACAGTAATTTTCTACAAAAATTACAAACATTACAAAAATGTTGTGGAGTAGAAAAATGAAAATCACGATAAACATCATCATTGAGTTAGGACTGCAATAAAAGAGATGTCTATAAGACGTTACGATAGAAAAACACGATAGATCGCTTTGACAAATAATGACTCATAAAAAATTAAAACGAATAATGACAATATTTCATCACACAACTTTTGATGCCCATTTATCAACAAATAATGACTCATAAAAAATTAAAACGAATAAAACAACATTCAAAATTATATATTACTTCATCATAGATCTTTTTGTGCAAAGTATAGTTAAGTACTTGGAAGCTTCATTAAGTTCGAATGGATTTGATTCTAGAACTAGTCTAAACCATTTCCAGTCGTCTAGTCTAACGACTTTAATATTGTTTAGGTCCACAGGTGTTTACTATACATGAAGAGTCACTGTACATAAACAATGTTGGTTCAAAGGTACAGTGAAGGTGGGTGAAGAACTACTTAGCATCAAAACTACTGAAACTATTGGTTGGCCGATTTGCTAGACTTTGTTGAACACACAACAATCCTATATGAATGCATTTTATCATTTCGCTCCTTGTACTATGTATCTATTTATGTACAGTAAAAACTCATCAATCACCATTGCAAGCAAGGATCAAGGATGAAGTAGAGAAATTCCATAGATTGAAAGCTCGCCTGAATCACATTATTCCTCCATATACATGAGCATCGGAGAACGAATTTTAATGTGTGGGAAATAACTTTGTAAATAATAAAAAAATATGAACAAAAGAAGGGTTTCATCAGAGAATGAATACGTATGATACTGATTTAATTTCTTTAATTAGGTTTAGAAGTTGAGCATGTAGCTTTTAATACTATTATCAACTTCCTTTTTAATCACTCCATCTCCAAGTTTAATATTCAAGCAAGAAACAACACAAGATACCCATAAATCATAGGCAAACGAAGGGGAAAAAAAAAAAAAAAACCCTGTGAAATAGGAGTGAACAACAAACAACACAATCTGAATTACTATGTTTCTGAAGGTTAGAAAAAAAGGCATTGTTGAAAAGAAAGAAGTAACACATGACCACTTGTAATTACAACAATGTAATTGTCTTGATAATGAAGAACATTGATAGTAGTTTGCAAAATCTGATGTCATTTATATATATTGTGGCAATTCTCTTTATTTTATTTTTTTAATTTTATTTTTCTGACTAATATGTCTGTAAGGGTAAGTAAGTGTATGTTTGGGACAAAATCATCCAAATTAGTTTTACCATTTTTAAACTCATTCCGAAGCATGCATTTCATATCAACAAACATGTCTGAAGGCACTTCTTTATATTCCAGAAAACCATCCCAACCCAAGCCCCTTCATAGAGTAGAGGGCCTCATCTTCCAAAGGGCAGATAGGACATGAAGTATAAGGCCCTTTCTTTACATTGTGACCCAATTTATCCTTGACATGCTCTAACAAGTGACAATAAAAAATCAAATAACAAATGATGTCCACCTTGTTCATCACTTCGAGTGAGTGACCAAAGTCCCTCACCCAACAAAGAAGAAAAATTCTCCTCCTAGTTCAAAACCAAATACAAATTTCAAAATAAATAAATAAATAAATAAAGATACTGAACATCAAGTTGTTAGAGTACAATTTTAAAAAATTATCACGGAAAGGGTAGAATTCAATTTAGAATAAAGCTCACCAATGTATTGAAATCTAACAAATATGATGAAGAAATGAAGAAAGTTTCAATGAACAATGCAACTGACAGTCGCTACCCAAGTAAAGTAATCCCTCAATGATAGATCAAATACCCATGCAAATTTCCTAAATTCAAAGGGAAAAATTGTTCCTCGACAATAAGAATCAAATTCCTAATAACCTACTATCAGCACCAAGAAAACCTAGTTTAATGTCCTAACAAACAGTAATAATTTACAAAAAAGACTAGAGAAGGGAAAAAAAAACGAAATTGAAAGCTTACTAATCCAAAATAAATACCTGCAAGATAGAGGAACAATCACAATACCAAAACCACACAAATCTTCGAGGAGGTAATCGTTGAGAACAGAGGATAGGGAAGCTAGTCGAAAGGTGGAGAGCTCTGGATTATAGAGGATGCAGGAGTGTAAAATTAGAGTTCATATCCCTTATTAAATAAAGAGGTATTTTGGGTATTTTAAAACTATATAAAATGAGAGTGGTGATTGACCAGGAATCACTCTCCACAATCACTGGCCAGCTGATATTTTCCAAATCTACCCCACAATCACTAGCCAAACATCAAATTTTTGTGCAAAAGTGATTTTAGCAAAAATAAAGAGGTAGTTTCAGTGATTTTATATTTTTCTAAAATCATTTTTATTAGGTTGCCAAACATCATACTTTTGTGCAAAAGTGATTTTAGCAAGAGAAAAAGTGATCACCACTTACACTCTTAGTAAAATTTAAAAAACAGGAGGAAAAAGGACCCAAGCAGTATACATTTGGATATGAGAAACGATACCTTACCTGTGGGGGGCCTATTTTGTTTTGAGTTCAATACTTGTTTGTCATCAGACAACTTAATTTGATGAAGTATAGTAGCGTTAGTCATTTGGTTTATAATTTCACTTAAGTAAAACATATGCAATATATATATTATGTCAATCATGAACCTGGAGTGGAGTAACTTGATAGTTGATGTCCTTCTCTTGAATTACTATTTTGGATTTCCAATCTTCATTATCGCGAACTTTTCAGCCTCGATAAGTGTTAAGAAATTATTATTTTATTATTGACTGTATTCCTATTAGATGCTATTATTTGAAAATTGGACTGCAGCTTGCCCTGGTCTGTAAAAACTACATCCACTTTTTTTCCTAAGTTGCCTGCATCTGGATGATTGTTGGAGAGTCGAAGCATTTATAATTTATTGTACATGAATGAGTTTGCTGCATAGGATTTGACTCTTTTATCCCCTCCTCTCATACTTATGAATTGTAAAGAGCTTTTTAAAATTTGTTTGACCACTTGTATCAGCAAGGCACCAAAGCTGCATCTTCTGCACACTATGTGCATGCTGCCTTGACGTTCATTGCTTGGCATGTGGCCAACGCCCTTGCTCTTTTTTAAAAAGGTTTTTTTTTTTTTGCAAAAAAGGATTGTAAAGAGTTTTTCAAAGTTTGCTTGACAACTTGTGTCAAGATGTCTCCAAGGCTGCATCTTCTACAGACTGTGCCTTGTCGTTCATTGCATGGCGCGTGGCCAACGCCCTCGCTATTTTTTAAAAAGTTATTTTTGCAAAGAAAACAATTGTAAAGAGCTTTTAAAGTTTGTTGACCACTTGTATCAGGATGTCATCAAAGTTTCATCAAAGTTGCATCTTCCGCGCATTGTGTGCATGCTGCTTTGTCACTCATTGCCTGGCACATGGTCAATACCCTTGCACTCTTTATTAAAGATTGTAAAGATCTTTTAAAGTTTGCTTGACCACTTGTCAGGATGACACCAAGGTTGCATCTTTCGCGCACTGTGTGCATGCTGCCTTGCTGCTCATTGTCTGGCGCATAGCCAACGCCCTCGCTCTTTTTTTAAAAAGAGTTTCTTTTGCAAATAAAAAGGATTGTAAAGAGTTATTTAAAGTTTGCTTGACCACTTGTGTCAAGATGTCACCAAGGCTGCATCTTTCGCACGCCATGCTGTTCATTGCCTAGCGTGTGGCCAACACCTTCGCTCTTCTTTTAAAGAGTTTTTTTGCAAAGAAAAAGGAATGTAAGAGCTTTTTAATGTTTGCTTGACCACTTGTCAAGATGATACCAAGGTTGCATCTTCCGCGAACTGTGTGCATCCTACCTTGCCACTCATTGCCTGGCGCGTTGCAAAGTCCGAGCTTTTTAAAGTTTGTTTGACCACTTGTCAGCATGGCACCAAGGTTGCATCTTCGGCGTCTTGTGTGCATGCTACCTTGCCGATCATTGCCTGGTGCGTGGCCAACGTCGAGCTTTTTGAAGTTGTTGACCACTAAACAGATTGTATAGTTGCTGGGAAGCATAAAGACCGATCAATGTCTAGATTGCAACACATTAAGATGTCAATGCCCAGTAGTGAATGGGTTCCCGATGGGTCTATCGTAAGTGTTCTAGTGCAAATCATACGACTCATCACCTTTTGGGGTTGAAGAAGGCCCCAAGGGCGGTTGTTCGTCGATTCAAGTGGTGTGAGTTGGGTTTAGAACATCTGCATGATTCTGGAACGTTATAGCCAAGGAGCGAATTTCAGGGTCCCTTGACTTGCCAAACGGTATCCAGTATGCCTATACAGTCAATCTTTACACAGGCAACCAGGTTATCGAATGCCCTTGTTAAGTTGACCCGAGCTTGAGATGCCACCTGCATCTTCTCGACAAGGGACCCTGAAATCCTAAACCCTAAACCCTGACAAGGAGAAATGTGTCAGGATGGCACCAAGCCTGCATCTTCCGCGCACTAAGTGCAAGCTGCCGTGCTGCTCATTGCTTGGCACGTGGCCAATGCCTTAGCTCTTTTTCTAAAAAGAGTTTTTCTTGCAAAGAAGAAGGATTGGGAAGAGCTTTTTAAAGTTTGTTTGGCCACTTGTGTCAGGATGACACCAAGGCTGCATTTCCATATACGTGAGAGTGATTACGTCCAAACCTTGAAATTGCTCGTTAATTTGATATTCGTCTCAAAGGTAATGTTAGGAATATTAAACCATTGGAAAAAGCATCTCATGACCACTAATACTAACTCCCTAAGAATTTGAAGATTATTTTCCACTAAGCTACAAATCCTAAAATTACTCATTGAATTTGAGATCCATATTTAGAGCTATGCCAGAAATATTCAACTTGTGGCAAGAAGATCACAGATACCTTGATAAGATCTCCTTTAAGAATTGAGGATTATCTCCTGCTAACCTTCAAACCCTAGAATTACCCGTTAAATTTTAGATCTATCTCGAACATTCTAAGATCAGAAATATTCCATATATTTTGAAACCATCTCTCTTTAAGTTATATTAACTCCCTCAAGAGTTGAAGATTATCTCTCGCTAATCTCCAAAGCCTGGAATTGCTCATTCATTTGAGATCCATCTCAAAGCTAAGATTAGGAATATTCAACCAATGGCCCAACCATCTATTTTAAGTTATTTAACTCCCTAAGGACGATGAAGGTTATATCCCTCTATTCTCCAAAGTCAGGAATTGCTCATTCATTTGAGATTCATATTGAAGGTAAGATTACGAATAATCAACCAATGGTCAAACCATCTCTTACAAGATAATCTGAACTCCCTTTAAGGAATGGAAGATTATCTCCCACTTATCTCCAAACCCTAGAATTGCTAGTTAATTTGAGATTCGTCCATAACGAATGGAAGATTGTCTCCCGCTAATCTCCAAACCCTAGAATTACTCGTTAATTTGAGATTCGTCTCAAAGGTAATATTAAGAACATTCAACCGCTGGCAAAAGCATTTCATGACCATTGATATTAACTCCATGTGAATTTGAAGATTATCTCATGAGAACCTTCAAAGCATAGTATTACCCATTAAATTTGAGATCTATCCCGATAAATTTTTCACAAGTATTTTGTTTAAAACGAAAGAAAACGAAGCTGCAAAAAGAAGGAGAAATTCCACAAATGAAAATCTCAATGTTCGAAGAACTTGGCAATCAACAATATTCAATAATGAAGGATCTACAACAAAGGCATGCAATATTCATCAACGATAATAAGTCAAGTAACATGAAGCGCTTAATCACTCCATATACGTCAGCTTGCATGCGGGAATGAATTTTAATGCGTGGGAAGTAACTTTGTAAATAATAAAAAATATGATCATGCTTAGGATTTCATAGAGAAATTAAACCACAGTTCCAACAAAGAGTATGAAGGGAAAATAACATAATTAGAAACACTAAGAAAATAAAAATGAACTAACAAGCCAAAAAGAATATAATAAAAAAAACTAAGCTCGATTGAAAAAGAAAAGAATACATACCTTAGAGATATCTTAACCCTTTTTCCAGAATGTTGAGTAAATTTAATATGCTATTTACACACGTTTACAAGCTTCTTGTAGCAGTAGATCCAATTACCTAAACTGATCTCAAGTTCGATGATCTCAAGTTCAAATCTCCAATATTGATATGACAGAAGTTAAAAAATATATATTCTATAAAAATGAAAAATCATCCATTCGAGTATTCACAGTCAAACATTTTCCATTACAAAAAACCAAAGAAACTTTCTTGTATTTTTTACTAACAAAAATTGAGTCTATTTTCTACCAATTTCTTATAGATCATAAATGATGTATATTTTTCTTGCATGAATTCTTAGTAAAATTTCAGAAACAGGGAGAAAAAGGTTTATTAAAATCAGTTTTCTGAATTTTGGCAAAAGTAAATAAATAAGAAACCAAGAAATTTAGCTGTGTTAAAAAAACTAGCTTTATAGGTTGGTATTTAAATACCAACCTGAAATAAAAATCAGTCCTCCTTAGTGTTCCTCAGTGTCTGCAACTCAATGATGGTTTGACGCGCAAGAATATCCACACCTTTCAAATACCCTTACAAATCCAGAGAGATCTTTCACTTTTTTTATCTCCATTGCGAAAATAATTGTTTTCTTGGCCACACACAAGTTCAAGAACAAATAGTCAAAAACATTTGATTTTGCTGAAAATTATTTGTGTTTTATCAACTTAGGGCCATATAGCATAGTAAAAATGAAAACAATAGATAATTCTAAAGTATGGTAATGAAAAATAAACAAATGTGTACGTACTTTGTTGATGTAACTCTTTTAACTGCCTTGACTCTCATCTACTTTGAACATTCTTCCCAAACAAAAATCTGAAATCTTTAGATTTATTTCAACATCTAGTAAAATATTGCTAGCTTTGACATCATGAATCAAAGACATGAATCTTCAAGAAGGTAAAAAGACGTCGTCATGCAAACACCATTTATATTTTTTTTTTCATTTTTCCAAATCTTGGAGTCTCCACCTTCCAAATCTACATTTTCATTATCCATGTATATATGTTAATATAATTTAAAAATGATGCCTTTTCCACTTTGTACACACCAAAGCACGACAAAGATAATACTAATGATAATTTCAGTGTGGCATCTCCATATTTAAATTCTAGACTTCTGCTTTTTTTAGTAGGATAGAAGTTAGAGGATTGAACCACGTATTTCTTTTCATTGTTATCACATGTATTTGTCAACCATTTGTTCAGAGAGAAAATTTATTTGAAGAAATATGACTGTATAGTTAGATGCACGTTGTGTTTTTTGTACGGATGACCCCTTTTCATGGGCCCATTCGATTTTTTGCCCAAATTCAAAAGGTGAATGAAAAAATAACCTTTTGATGATGTCAACATTATGTTATTTTATCGTTTTGTTCCTAAATTTACACGTTACACGTTTACTCGATGCCGTTGCTCGTCTACTCGATTACTCGATACAAAAGTCAAACAATAAATGCACCTTTGACTACTCGATGCACGTTGCACGACGTACACGTTGCACGTTACTCGATATACTCGATACACGTTATCCACGAAATTTAAAAAACATACGTACGTTTAAAGCAACCATTTCCATACATTTCTTCTACTCTCACTCTTTCCAACTTTCCTGTGCTTTCGTTCTTTGCTCTCCGACGCCCATTAACCTTCTTCTTGCGTTTCGCAGTGCCCGATGTGTTCTCGTACTTTGAAAAGGTAACAATCATCTTTTAATCGATTCATGCATTCCCACATCTCTGTTGCCAACAAGATAGTGAAGAAGAAGCTGACACCTACACAGCTTGCTCTCTTCAGAAAGACAGTGTTCGGGCGGTTTGTGGATATGGATGTTATCTTCAATAGTCCACTCGTACATTACATTCTGTTGCGAGAAGTGAAAGACAACAATAGAAGGGATGCCATGACATTTGATTTGAATGTCACCCTTGTTATCTTCACAAAGGATGATTTCCTTCTGGTCTAGGGGTTGTAACCGACCCCCAATACTGGGATTGCTGAAAGGGCTGTGTGCGAGCTGCAGAACACAGTCCTTAGGTACTACAAGAAGCTCATCACCAAGGGTATTCATAATAATGCCCTTGAAACAGAGTACAAGAATATGGAGTTTGAAAACGACGTAGACGCTGTCAAGATGACATGTGTCTACTACACAAAACTGGCAATGAGTAGGGAGAAGACGAGAACCTACATTGACATGAGGCTCTTCATGAATGCGGAGACCATGGACTATTACAATAGTCTAGACTAGGGAAACATTCTATGAGAGAAGACTTTTCTGGGTCTTCAACGAGGCTTGGTTGGCAATACCGATAACTACAAGAAAAGAGTGAAGAATAACCCAGATTATATTATTAAATACAATCTACCGGGCTTCCCTCATGCATTCCAGGTAAAACAAATTCCTTATCTGCTTTTTGAAATATGTTTCAAGTATTCGGTTTAGTATCTAATGTGTTTTACGTTAATGCAGTTGTGGGCATACGAGATAATATTTACCGTTGCTAGGAAGTGTGCGACTCGGCTTAACAACCATAGAATTTCTCGTTTCCTGAGGTGGGAATGTACGTACTCCCTACCCACCAAGTCCATGCAAAAAGATGTTTTCGAGACAGACAAAGCATGCAACTACTTGTTAAGTATAATTTAATAATAGTCTAACCAAACAATCTCATCAATGGTTTGTTATTCATGCAATAGTGATCACAATTAGTCTTGTGATGTCTGAGTAAGAGAAGATGTATAGAGACACTCCGATTAACGAGAGGCATGTATACGGGTCTGATGATGGTGATATGAGCGAAAGCAAGTCGTTTAGTGGGGAAGATGACCGCACCCGACCTGTTGATGATCTACATGACCTAGAGGAGGCCTCTTTGGACGAAGACTATGGTCAACACTATCCGCAGCAAGAGGATCCTATATATGACTCGCTGTCACTTTCCTCACATGACGAAAATAGACAACCGTCCGCGAGTCGACAACAGGACCACGAGACGGTCCATTTTGATCCCCACACTAGACCAGAATCAAGAAGAGTAGTTGCTCCTCGCGAAATGGTAAATCAACTGGTCGAGCGAATCATATCAGTCGAGACAAAGGTACGAGACATTCAGTCGAACCTTACTTCTTTGAGAGCTGATGTGACGGATATGAAGTCAACCTTGTAGCATATTGCTGACTTCATTGCTAACTTTTATCGGGTACGTTAAAAGTTGGCAATAATATGTTTATTTGCCTTGTGATATGTTTATTTGCCTTGTGATATGTTTATTTTTATTTGTTTTTTTGTTTATGCAACCTGACAAGTTTTTTGGTTCCCTGGCAGGACTACACTGGACCATTAGAGGATGAAAACCATAACCCATTTCCACCGAGTCCCCTACATCCCACTCAGTCCAATACACCTCCCACCGATTCCAATGAATCAATCCTTCCCACCGAGTCCAATGAATCAATACAACCCATCGAGTCCAATGAACAAATTGATCCCACAGAGTCCAATGAACAAATTCCTCCCACCTGGTCCTATACACCTTCACCACCAACACCACCTCCACCACCACCTCCACCCCCCACTCTACCACCACCACCTCCATCGCCCATTCTACATTTACCACCGCCACCATTCACTCTACCTTACCCACCGCCCACCATGTTTCTACCAACACCACCTCCTACACCAGTCACAATCATTCCATCGAATCCAACACAACTTCACGATATTGAGATCCTTCCCCTACCAGCGCCTAGATTTTCACACCCAGAGTTAATTTCATTCCCTCATCACCCGAATTTGGAAATAAAGACAGAGACTCAACAACCATTCCCTCATCAGCCGAGGGCGAAGAGTAGTGTGAAGACGGTGAACCTTGAGAGCTACCAACCAAGGCGCACTGGTAGGAAAAGGAAGACACCTCAACCGTACACACCACCGGTCATTTCAAAGAGGTTGAGAGAGAAGTACACCGACCCAGGCATCCCTCCACCTGAGAGAGGCACGATGGTCCCTTACGATCCAACGATGGCAATGGATGAAGCCATTATGGGAGAATTTATGTACTTGTTGGCAGCTTCAGATATTGGACCATATAACGGGTCGGGTAAGTGTGCCCTATTCCCTACGAACTACACGGAGAAAGCGCTCTTTAAGGAGCTAACGACAGATAATGAGTAGATAAAATGCGATGTAAGTACCATATTTGATTTTACTTAATATTCATTGTTTTACATGAATGTGATGTGTTAACTTATATGGTTTTACATGTCATGGACACCTTGGTTTTATATTTGCGGAGATTCTTGTTCGCGCGCCCGAACATTTGTATTCACAAGTGGTCAACACTCCCCCTATGGTCTAATGGTATGTGACTGACGGTTTAGTTCACTACTATACAACTCGATTGACTATAATTAAGACTTGCATTTTATTTTCTGGCTTAGATTCACCTCAACTCCATCGAAGAGTTCGCAGTGTGGAGAGAGATACACGGCAAAACACGCGAAGAGGCCGCTCTCGTATGACACTAGGAGCATTATTATATGGACTGCGTCCTTGATCTAGAAGAAGACCACCAGCCGGGGTGGACAAATATCGATTATGTCTTCACCCCCTCCATTATTGTCAACACTGGATGATGTTGGTGATCGACCTCAACCTAGGACGTCTGATCGTGTACGACTCCTACCCTACGTATATCTTGATGCAGGTTTGACAAAGTTCCTAAGGCCTGCATGTCACACCATCCATTTCCTCATGGAGACTTATGGGCTGGGAGAGTCAAAGCTGGACCTCCAACCTGACCTATGGATGGTGTACCGAAACAATCTAGAGAACATTCATGGAAATTCGACAATAGATTGTGAAATTTTATGAATACTTATGTACGAATAATTCCCTAACATCTCTCGATAAAAGTAAAGCTGTAGAATATAGATTACAGTCGCCGCCAAATTATAAACTTCATTTTGTAAAATATGTAGTTTTTGTAAATTTAAGAATAAATTGATCATAATATGAGTTTATCAATTCTGTTCATCGATTGTATATCTCCATTTTGTTTTTGGTTTAAATTTAAAAATTAGTTTTTGGTTTAAAGTCTGTATAAAGTAGCTTGTGCATCGAGTAGCGTGTATATCGAGTGGCGTGTTTACAAGTAGCGTGTTTACAAGTAGCGTGTCTAGCGTGTAACATGTATAGCGTGTAGCATGTATAGCGTGTGAACCTTGTAACGTGTCACGTGTGTAGCGCGTAGCGTGTAGCATGTGAATCGCGTGATAGCGTGTAATGTGTATAGCGTATATCGAGTAACGTGTAGTGTGTAATGAGAAAAATACAGTGAAATCAATTGATTGATTTTGATTTCTACAATTTTTTCAATTAATTACAGGTTGATGTTAACAATGAATGCGTACCTTGGCCAATTAATTATAGGTTGGACGATGACGTAGCTTGTGACTTCTTTCGAACATTACGAGGCACGACAGTGTTCAGCGGTTCATTGCATCGTTTTCTATTGTGACCCGGTTGGCCACAACGTTCACACTTTTTTGCATTCGAACACTCCCCAGCTGATGGTATACGATTCACCATTCTCCTACCAACTTGGACAACTCTAACAACTGTTAATGGAGTTGAAACACTCGACTTCATTGTTGGTCATGTTGTCATAGCGTCTTGCATATTGATAACACCAGGTCCAACGTTCAACCCCAGAAGCCTATAAATATCGTGCTATCTAACTATTATCGTAATTGACGATTTGGTCCCAAAGTCTCTTGAACACAGATTTTCGAAATGCTCTTGATGCATTATGAAAAAGTTTTCTTATTGTGTCGTCCTTGAAATACTTTTCCACATTCCTCTATAAATGGAAAGTGCAAATACAATGGTATGCCTCTGAAAATACTGCTGCAATAGAATTCAAAATAGATGGTTGTTGATCTGAAACAAAAATTAGATCATGACATTCACCAATTGCAGATTTCAAATGAGATATGAACCACGTCCAATAATCATTATTCTCGCTATCAACAACGGCATATGTCAACAGGTACAAACTATGGTCACCATCCATAGCCACACCCACCAACATGGTTCCCCCATACTTACCCTTTAAATGAGTATCATCCACAATAATAACAGGACGACAAGAACTAAATTCTCGCAAGCTCAGATGCAATGCCATAAACACATACTTGAAGTATACGTCGTCCTCAAACTTGATCTCAAATACAGTTTCAGAATTTTCTATCTTTAAAGCTTCTCCGTACATATGCAACAATGAATATGATTCCTCGGGAGTCACCCTTCCAAGGGCGAAGACAGTTTCCATAGCACGTCATGTCGTGTAATAACTGATATTTACTCCAAGTAGTTGACGCATGTCGTCTACTATATAACGCGAGCAATCACCACGACCAACTCCAAACTTATCTTTAATTAAATGTCCAATGACAAAAGCACTTGTTTGTCTATGGTCGTGATTCAACACCTCAATTAAACATGTGCTCGGTCTTACACATAGTTATCATAAATATGTCACACTCTTTCGTTCTCGTTGCTTTAACAATCCATTTACAAGAAGAATGTATACTATAAAAATAATAATAGAAGAAAAGTAAGAATAACACCGGGTATACGTGGAAAACCCTAGTTCAGAACCACGATATGAATATTTTGTATATCTCTGTAATAAATTAAAAGACTACAAGGGAGGACATATATATAGGCCATAA
>JBBPDJ010000003.1:12730064-12888740 GCA_037974625.1 Cucumis cinereus
TACGGAATACAGATGCTGCCGTTGTCAAGTTTCTCCTTAATGAAGTGTCTGTCAATCTCAACATGTTTAGTTCTGTCGCCCTCTAAACGTCTATAAAGAAATCAAGATTCAGGAGACAAATAACATCAATAAAGAAATCGGGATTCAGAAGACAAATAACACCATCACTCTTTTTGTACGTTCTTTTGATAAATCCATCTTAGCATCCAAACGAATTCAACAAGAAAGCTTCAGAGATTGTGTACTTCAGGGATAACAAAATATCACACCAAAAATCATTGAAAGAACTAATACAAATTACTACTTTTTACTCCAAACTAATTATGTGTTCCTCTTTAAAATCGTGTTCCTCAACTTCTTTACCCTTTACATTCTGATCATTTATTCTCTGTTTTTCCAAAATATTGAGCATGTTTTAATCCTTAAAATTCATGCGAGTGTTTTAGTTCGATTTGCTTCAACTAGTATGTTTATATATCTTTCATAAACTCCTCCAAACCTTCATCCCCTTCGTTTTTGAATTGAAATATTCTCTTACCAAACATATTTTCAGTTATCTTGTCCTGATGTGATAGTTTCATTAAGTAATTGTTCACTCCATGTAACCAAATCGAAGGATGAAAATCTGCCCAGTTCTTTACCTAGTTCCTATTACTAATCAAGAAATTTGAAGATAGAACTGACCTTCATTCTCCTATACGAAAGCAGCATACTGCTTCTGCTGCTCCTTCAAAAATCGAAGACTAAATATCAAAAATGGAGTTCGAAAAGAAATTACAGTTTTCCCAGCACCATTAGGGCCAACGATCAGCGTCAATGGCTTGAAGAGGGTGATGACGAACCTATTTTACGGGTCGAAACTCCGAATGCCTTTAATCAACATCTTGTCCCGTACTCATCTTTTCTACTTTTACTACTATACAGAGAGTCTCGCCGGAGATCCTTCAACGATGAGCAGTGGCAGCAAGGTGTGTGTATAACGTTAAAAGATTTGAAAATGATGACAACTGTAGACAGTTGTTATTTGTTATGGGCCTGAATTTGGGTCTGGAATACACCAGAAGGTTTGACCGATGACAACTGTCCAAAACAGTTGTTATTTGATATGGGCTATATTTGGGTCTGGACTTCGATTTTAGGGTTTTGGGCTTAGTATAAATAAAAATTCCCAATAAGAAAGGATTTAGAGATATTATAATCCATATTCAAATGTTAATCTTGACCTATATTTCACCACTCGATTTTTTTGGATAAATATAACTGAAATCAAACAATAAATATATTTAACCAGTGAAATCTCTAAAATGTAGGGATAAATACATATAAATCAAATAATATAATAATACAAATTTTAGGCAAGTGATTCTATATTTTTTCATATTTTCATTTTTTTTCTTTTTTAAATCCCTTGTAATTGTGGCAGTGGCCTATATACAATTGAATCCAACATTTATGAAAAATCTTAGCATGTTAGCCTATTTATGAAAAAAAGTAGCATGTTTAGGCTATTAGTGCAATAAGGTATATTAAATTAGGTTATTAGAGCAGAAAATCCTGATAATAACTAAATATAAATGTTAAAAAATTGCAAATCTAGTAAAACTGTGTTAGTAATAAACTTCTATTACCAATATTAGCAATAGATTCCTACTGGTGATATGGTTTATCACTGATAGACACTGATAACTAAATTTAAATTTTGCTATATTTGTAAATTTTGTTGTATTATGCTATATCAATAAACATTTTGAACATAATTATTATTTTGCAACTATATATATATATAAAAGATTGTTTTTTAAAAATTAGAATTATGATATTATCTTTTTAATTTATTTATTAAATCAGCGTAGGGAGGAGAGATTTGAGCTAATTGAATTGCGTACATATTAGTCTATTTTGACAACAAAGAAGGCGTGCTTTCATGTTCAAAAGGCATAACTATAGGATAAGTTTTATTTTGTCTTTAACTATTTACGTTATTCTAAGTTTTAGCGTGATTAAGACTATTTTTTAGTGATACATAAACATTTAAACATGTTCAATTAAAGCATTAAAACTTTGACCATGATATTGAAGATTTGAATACTTATTTCCAACATGATAGGAAATATTAAATTCTTAGTGGCGTAACAACTTTACACTATTTACACTGTACTTTGTCCTTTTTTAACAATGATTATTCCAGTGCAAAAGGAGATGAAACTTTTCAAATTAAACTCCATGAACAGCATCTCCTACACAAAGTGCTTGCAAAATCAACTTAATACAGTAGAAGAATATTGTAACTTAACATGTGGAATATAAAACATGGTGCACACTACAGAATAGATAGACTAAACCTAGAATGAAACTTGAAACTGTAGATTTAGGTTGAGGAGGAGTTCCATTGGTTTAAACTAAATAAAAATCGGAAGGTCGCTCTTCAATCTTTCGAATCTCGAATTGTTAACTCCTATGCTTACTATGCTATTTGAGGATTCTTCGACATCACCAGCCATCTTCAGGAAGTAACTGTGCCTGCATAACCCATCGTTGTAATTCACTTGAGATTAACGTCACAAGATGATGTTTAGTATTTCAAGTTAAAACTACAATATACCATCTATTATCTGATGTTAATTCTGGATGGAAGGCCGTTGCGAGCAAGTTCCCTTGCCTCACTGCTACAATCACTTTAATTTCTGAATCTTTTTCCTGAGACATTAAAACCACAATGTGAAGGGGTGGGAGGAAAACAAACGCAAGCCAAGCAAACTCCAGTATGCCAGTGAAACTATAATTCTACTGAACCGTCTCACAACTGACATACATACAGTTTGAAAGTTCTGGCTCATACACAGATTATAATAATTTAGGTGTTCAAAATAGAGACTATGTATAGATGATATGAGATCTTTGAGAGCAGAATAAAATAGCAACACACCTCTTTCCCTTCACCAGAGGAATTTGAATGCAAGTTAGAGTTTGAAGATACAGGGCAGTGAGCCAACACTTGGACTTCCGGTCCCACATCAAGAATTGCAGGAGCTCGGATGAAGACTCCACGAAATGTTTCTGGACCACCTTCGGAAGACACTAGCTCTGGTATCGAGAGCTCTGACTCAAAGCTTTGAAGCTGTATAATCAAGATCTTCGTAAATTAGGAAAATTTGAACTCTAGAAATGGAAAGTAAATATATAGTGAACTTCAACATCGATTTAAATGGGCTTGCTATACTTATTCGTAACACTGGTAAATTTGTAATTCAGCGAAAAACAGAACGTCTGGAATCAACATCAAAGCAGAAATTCTTAGTATAATTGTGTTTGGATCAGCTTGCGCAAAAAAAAAAAATTAGAAAATTGAAAGAAAAAAAAAGACCATCGGAATCTGCATCCAAAACTCCTTGCTTCAACTAGAACCTCAATTAAGCAGATCTCACAATGCTTGTTACACGGAGGATTTTAAATGAAGCATGAAACTTTTCATTGGGGAAAAGCCATTCTTTGAGCCAATAGACAGATGGACTTCAAAATAACGTACATCAAAATTCCCAATGGACCGTAATGACCATTAGCAAGGATCTTAGCTCCCCATATTCTTTAGGGCTATATATGTCCAACATGCTATGGTTCAAAAAAACTTCAGAAGCTTATTCAAATCGTAGGATGACTGAAAGGGTACAATTCACGTCTGCTACAATGTCACACGAGCAGAGATAGCTCTATGAAATTTTGATCCCTAAACAAGTTTCTTTTATTTTTCCAGTTATTTTCATGCATCTTGAAAACCACAATCACAACTCAAAAGGAGAGTTACCTGACTGCCAAAGAAGTTCCTGTGAACAGTACAATCCAGACCTCCAACAAGTCCCTGTCCACCAGTTTTCTGTCCTGAAAATACATGTCCCCATATCAAGTTTAGAACAAATTTCAATAATTTACTGATGTGTTGGAGGTGGGGTTTGGGAAAGAAAACATCCAAAGTTGAGATAATGAGGAAAAAAGGAAGGAATCTACCAGTAGCCTTGTTTGCCAAAAAGATAAGTCCTGCACAGGTGCCCCACACAGGCTTCCCCATTCTAACAAACTCTCGCAAAGCAGGAAACTGCAAAACATACAAAAATACGACAAGATAAATACTGCACTCGATTCCAAATCTAAGCTACATGATAATGAGCTCAACCAAACGAACATGGGCGATTATTTCCTAATTTGAGATGTCTAATATGTCTAATCCAAGAAACAGCTTTAGCGGGTTCGTAGAATCGAGCCAGTTTCGCACCAAGTTTTAAAGATTACATCTCTGCTTGTTACACGAAATTGAATGCTAGATGTTTGAACCTTTTTTTGCCCATTCATGTGGTAGCGTTTATGTAGCTATAGATGCTTGGAACAAACTAAAGAAAACCTTAAAAAACGATTATAAATGCAACATCTAGAGGAAGGAAAGAAGAACAAACCAAATTATGGAGCTCCGCAAGTTTGGCCATGGTGGTGCTTTCCCCCCCAGGAATAATCAGAGAAGCTACATTAAGAAGCTGCTCAGGCTTTCGTATCTCTACGCCCTTCACTCCCAACCTTCTCAAAGCTGCACAACACAAAGATAAACAGTTACTACAAAAAGGAGATAGCGATAGCGAAGAATAAGAAGGAGAAGAAGAATATGCCTGCGATGTGTTCGTTAAAAGAACCCTGCAAAGCAAGAACGCCGACGATCGCCATGGTAGTGAAATGGTGCGTTGAGTAGCCCTAGAAGCCGGCAACTCCGGCTCCGGCGAAGCAAAAAAAGTGGAGGGATTGAGAGAGAATCAGAAGCGTGTGTCGATTGAACACTTCGAACCTCTCATTTCGAGTGGCGGTAATTGGGAAAGGCCTCACTGCAGCCGAGGCTGGCGGCTCACAATCCCCACTTTTGGCAAATTGTATTGTATCTTTTCAAAAAGATGCTCAACTTGCAAATTCAATGAAAATTATATTTCATTGACCATGTTGTAAAGTTATCACACTAAAAAAATAATTGGCATAACAAAACTATATGGGTGGTTTATTTAAAACTTAGATTTAGTAACTATATTAATAAACTTTGAAATTTTGTAAGTGTGTGGGGATGATTTTTAAAAGAAATTCGCGTAATGTGTTTGGTAGGTGTCTGCATCAATCCGTCAAAGTCAATTTTTCAATCAAATTGTCGTTGAACGGTAATCGATTTAGTAAATGTTCAAACTGATTCGACCCTAAAGGAGTATGATCGGTATGAGTCGATTTAAGACTTTGAAATTTTTTACAATGTTGTCGATTTTGGTTTAGATTTTTTCTAATCAACACTGACCAAGTCTCTCCTTATCTTCCACTGATTGTCTTCAATTAAGTCGTTTTGATGGATCGTCTCGGTTATTTCGTCTATCACGCTCACCCCAGTGTTTGGAATACATTTTTAAGTGTGTGATTTAAAAAACAAGTCATTTAAAAAAAATTGAAGTGTTCTTTAAATCATCAAAACTAAGGGTATCACTGGCAATTCTCGGGAAAGTTCTCTCGATCTGCCACTCAAAACTATTTTTAAAGTGTATTTGAACCCATTTTTATCAAATGTTTAAAAATAAGTTTTTTTTAATAACATTTTTTTAAGTCAATTCAAACGAACTCATAATGAATGGTCCAATTTGACTAACTTATAAAAATTTAAAAGTTTAATTGACTCAAATTATAAGTTTTATGATAATTGATGCACTTATAAAAATTTATAATTTAATGTGATTTAATTAGATAGTTAATGGTTGTAATTTATATGTCCAAAATTTAGAGAAATAAATGGTACCTAAACACAATCAATCAGATTTTTTCTCTTCAACTATTTGACATGCATGTATTCATAGTATAGGATAAACATTAAAAAATGCATCTACCAAAACAAACTTAGTTTAATTGCCATTAAATACAAGCTATCAATGGCATATTTGACACTAAAAAAATCATAAGTAAGAATCCAATTCTACCTTTTAGAGATTTAAAAATATATTTCTAACTATAAAATGGATACAAGCATATTTGACCAGTCAATAATTTTGACACCATATATTAAAAAAAAAGTTAAATATGACAATGAAATAAATGACAATATATTTGCTAAAAGTCGAAATTTAAAATGTATTGTTTGGATAATACTGGATCCGTTCCATTCATTTTTGTTCTGATGAATTATGATCGAACAATTTAGTAGAATTACAAAAAATAAGTGTTATATGGAATACACCTAATTAGTATATTTTTTTGGTTTATTAATTTATTTATCTTTGTTTTATGTCATTAAGATAACCAACTCTTTCTCTCTTATATCTCACATAATTTCACCCACTAACGGCTACCTAACCAAATGTTAACTCATGTTTCGGTTTTTGTATTGCTACATCGATAATAAAATCAATGGATTTGGATGGATTCATCGGTTTAGCTTGGTTTTTTAGCACCTCTAATTATTGCAAGCTATAATAATCAACACAACGTCCTAAAAAGTCTTCAAATGTTATAGGCTCCACTTTTTTTTTTTTTCATTTTTTCACTTGATCATTTTTCTACCTATAGTGTATATTATAAATGTAAATAATAGTATAATTCAAGTGATATAAAATGCATCCTATATATCTTGAAATTTAAAGTTCGATATATTGAATGTTGAATATAACTCAATTTAAATAATAACTTACTCAATTAAATAAAATGTTTTTTTAAGACTATCCAAGAAACTAAATCTAGCACTATGAATGCGATAGTAATTATGGGGTATGTAGCTCAAAATCTTGTATTCTAACTACACTATAAAAAATAAGTGAATATCATCGTTTTCTTATCTATTTCTTTTATTTAACAAAATTATTTAGAGACAAAAGTCATATCGTAATTGGAGCTCATTTTGGCTTAAATAAATAGTTCTATAATGCACCAAAATTTTATCTAAATATTTTTCATATTACTGCTTTTTCTAGGAGAACGACCATGTTTATATAGAAGTATAGAACAGAGGTGGAAAACTTGTGATTAAATTCATTATCAAATAAATATGTTATTATTTCTACGATGTGACCAAAATAGAGTAATCTCGCAACTAAAATACCAATGAAGTGTGAAAAATGGACATTGTTGTAAGTGATAAAATTGCTAAATACTATTATGAAAAAATTTTAAAATTTATCATTGATAGATACTGACAGAGACGCTGATACACTTTTATTAGTGTTTTATCGGTGACATTAATAGAAAATGATAGAAGTCTATCAACGTCTATTAGTAGGTATTATTGATAAAATCTAAAATTTTGTTACATTTTATATACATTTTGATCAATTATACTATATTTGAAAATGTTCATAAATTTTTATTAGTTAGGATCTGAGGTTTTTTCATTAAGATATTATTATTTAACAATTTTAATACTGCAATATTATTAAGATACTCTCTTCTGTTTTCTTTAAATTTAATCTAATATGTCTAATTACTGTAATTAAAATGTGAGGTGAACTATGAAATTGAAACTAACAATAAAATATCTCGTATCGATTGAGCTATGTTCATGGTAGGACTCGTAGGGCTACATACTTTAATCTAACACGAAAAAACTAGGTAATGAGCCTGTAATTTAAGGAAAAAGGAAACAAAATAAATTTGATGAACACGAAGGTATGACTGAATCGGTTGGTCCGGATACGAAAATAGTTAAAAACTTGGGGGGGTTTGGATCTTCATCGGAGAATGGGGAAAAAGAGGGAGAAAGGGAGATTATCATCATCTGTCCTGTCTTTATGTACCTCTCTCTCGTCTTCTTCTTCGGACGCGTCTTCTCTTTCAGCTTTCTTCTTCTTCCTATTTTAAACCTTTTTCGCATATTCCATCAACTCTCTCCCTTGATTCCCATTTACCCATTCTCCATTTTCATGTAATTTTCCCCAAAAGTAATAAACAATCAACCCCCAAAACTCAAATTTTTATTTTCTCCTTTTCCACACTCCCTCTTTTCCAGGCCCAGATTCCTGCAGATCCTTTCCATTAACCCCCTTTACACATCCCCATTAGGGTTTTAATTTCATCCCCCCCAACTCCCCGATCGTGATAATTGTTCGTGCTCTGGGATCTTCTACGTTTATTGTTGGTGGCGGTTGAATTCTGACCCTTTTACTTGTCGTGTGGCTCTGCAATTGCTGGATTTGATAAAGGGTGTCTAGGGTTTTCCGCCGGAGTGTTCCTTTTTAAGAATTCGTCTGATTAGGTAAGGCTTTTGATAAAATTTGTAGAAATTGTATTGGTTTAGCTTTGTATTTGTTGTTGGGATTGATGACGTTTGCAATTTATTTGAAAGCTTGACGTGGGTATTTGTTTGTTGTTTCTACCATTATGTTTTCTGATTAGGTGAATGGTCAACGTGTAAGGGTTTTGGATACAAGGCTACACTGGGTGCCCATATAAGCGATGTTAGGTCTGAATTGCAACGCCTTTGCTACTACCAGCTGTTTCTTTCATCGGGCTGAATGGCATCCGTTGGAATAGCATACCGTACTTGGGCTTGCTGCCCTTCATCCCGTTGTAAATCAGGTGCAGTTCATATCTGAAAGCTGGAATAATGCGCTAACAGAAGCTTTTTCCTTTTTTGTTTTATATATATATATATATAAACATTCCATTTCTATGGCTTTCTCATGAGTATCTTAGAATTGTGAACAGCTTTCAATTAATTTAGTTTTGGGGTATGATAACAGTCCTTCCTATTTGTTGTTTATGTCTGAGGTCATTCTTTTTGTCCTCGTTTATGGATTATAATCTATGGAATTCGAGGGCATGTTTCCAATGATATATATATATATATTTTTTCTGGGGTTTCAGGATAGGGTTGTTTGGTTGCGGATAATTTCAATAACTAATTCAAAGTTGAGGTTCTCAAAATCTCATGTACAAAAAAAGTTTCTCCATTTCCAAAATGATGGGCTGTTGTGGTTGCTTTGGGTTTACCAAAAAACCTAAAAGAGTGCTGAGACCTGCCTCTGGCTTCAACCGCCTTTCTGAGGATTTTTTGTTGGGTGAAGACATGGAAGATGAAGAAAGCTGCTCGTCTCATGATGATATGACCAGTCCTTCACATGAAGAAGAAACCGAATCACATAGCCGTGTCAAAAATTCCGAAGAGATTTTGCAGCATAGAACACAGAATGGTTTGATTTGCCGGCAATTTCCTGTCAAGGAGACGAACAGAGTTATTCGCTCAGAGGTGATGTAGTAATTAATATGTCCATCTATTGTTTGAAATTCAGATTCAACTTTATGCAACTTCTAAGTTATAAGGCCGTTTAAACTTGAATGTGAGTTGTATTGTATTCTAGAAATTATTGCAGAATATGTCGAAGGAAAAAATTGCCCTGCCTGAACAGTTTTTAACACAAATATGTTCTGTATTTCTTTTACATTTTTAGCCATATGGACTTTGATATGGAACAATGCTTGGTTGTTGTTTGGTTAGTTTGAGAATAGAGGGAAAAACATAAGCTGAACTAGCTTTGAATTTCTTCTATTGCTCGCAGACGGAGGGAAACTTATTGTACCGTTCTGTGTTCATGACCTTTTGCTTCTTGTAATATCACAAGCCTCTTGTCAATACTGTAGAAGGTCCAGTAAGCAGCTCTTTTCATTTTTAAAATGAATATCTGGTCATTACATTTTCTAATGAAGCCTGACTTTGATTCTTGGTTTTCAATTTACTGAGGTAGAAAATTTCTTGGGTTGCTTGCAATTTATAGACAGAACACATAAAGCCTTACTTTTCATAGCTCCTTGAATTAAAAGATTTGGGAAGAGACGATGCCTTCCCCCAGTCTTTATGGAGCATGAACCAATCTTGTAAAGGAACTCAGCCCCGTAGTCACCTCTAATTAGGTTTATGGTGTTTGTACACTGTAGTCTGTAGCTTAATACTACTCCTGGTACTATCTGTTCAAGTTATGTTCTTTTGTTGCCTTGATGTTCAGGATGAAAATGGGAACAAGATGGTCAATGAATATGTTCGTGAGTATAAGATTGGTTCTGGCAGCTATGGGAAAGTGGTAAGCATTTTCTGATAACATCATTTTGTCACATTTTTCTCAATTGATACTATTAACTAGCGTTTTCCTCTTTTTATGTAAACAGGTTCTATATCGAAGCCGTATGGATGGAAAATACTACGCAATTAAGGTGTTCCTTCTGATATTTCTTTTCATTGTTTTATGTATTTGAAATAATTTGGAGGTGGGGGGATTATTCTATTGCCAAGTGTTTTTCTGTTGCTGTGATACTTGCTAGAAGGTTGAGATATCAAGAGGTTTCTTTTAATCAAACTGTGGCATACATACTTGTAGGCATTTCACAAGTCTCATTTGTCAAAGCTGCGAGTTGCTCCTTCAGAGACAGCCATGACTGATGTTCTTCGTGAGGTAATGTGAAAATCTAAATTAGTTACCTTGGAAATCAGGTTTCCATTTGATGTTTGATTGTTACTGTTACTCGTATTAACAGAGGGTTTTTTCCCTGCTTAATGATATCTTTTCGAGCATGAACCACTAAGGTGGATAGCTTTTGCCTGACGGTGTGTTGCATTTTAACATTTTATTGGGTTTGAATGCTCAACACTTATTTGCATATCTTATTAAAATTTAAAAATAAAAGAAAACTCTTACTTGCATGCAGTTTATATTTTAGTTCTTTTTCTCATTCACACAATTATTTTTTGAATAACCTTGGTATCTTGTATGTATATATCTTCTTTAACCCTTAATATTAGCGTTGTGTGTTAGGATAAAATATACATTCTTCTTTTTTACAGGTTTTAATCATGAAAATGTTGGAACATCCAAACATAGTCAATCTGCTTGAAGTGATCGACGATTCAGACGATGATCGCTTTTATATGGGTATTCGTGGCATCTTTATTTTCTGTATAGACTTGCTTGAATTATTGAAAGTACTATCTGCTTGAACATAACCTTTACTTGAGCAGTCATTCTTTGGTTTAGTTCTTGAATATGTGGAAGGCAAGTGGGCTTGTGAGGGTTCTGATCCACCACGTGGCCTAGATGAAAATATTGCTCGGAAATACTTACGTGATATTGTCTCGGGACTGATGTATCTCCATGCTCATGTATTATCTCGATTCTTACCTTGTACCTCTTTTCATTTTTTTCACAGTAGCTTATTTACCTTGCTGGCTAAATTTTGGTGTTTTTTTTTTTTTTAATTTCTTTTATATAAAAAAAAATACGTACTGGTGTGGTAATAAAATGAGTTTAGATTACATTTGATAGTTATGTCTGTTAGTTGGTTATATTATCTGGACCAAATGGAATTGAATCTTACTCGCACTTAAGTTAATTGATGCTTGGGGACATGGTAGCACAATATATTTTCTTAATGGTGTGATATGGGCTTAATGATTTCTTATTTAAAAAAAGAATTTACAAGGGCGTACAACTTATAAAGTATATACCGACTGATTGCCGACTCTCAGTAAAAATAGGGCCATCTACTTGGTTGTGTATAAGCTGACTGTTTACTTGATTTTGTTCCCTCTTGAGTCTTGATTGGGTTATTGATATATTTATTTTTCCAATTTGGAAACAGAATATAGTGCATGGTGATATAAAACCTGATAATTTGTTGATAACCCTTGACGGTACCGTGAAGATAGGGGACTTCAGTGTTAGCCAGGTTTTTGAGGTAATCAAAGAATTTCCTTCATCTCTTCACAGCTGGATTTTTTTATTTATAGTTGGGGTAGCATTTGAGCTTCCTGTGAGGATAATACTGATTTTTCGTTTGCAGGATGAAAATGACGAGCTTCGCCGTTCTCCTGGAACCCCTGTTTTTACTGCACCAGAATGCTGTTTAGGTCTATATTATGTTGATTTTTTATGCTTCTTAAGTAAGGTTCGGTTACACATGTGTCCCAACTCTTAACTTTCTCTGTTATTAGGTATTACTTATCATGGCAAAGCCGCTGACACATGGGCAGTTGGGGTGACCCTGTACTGTATGATACTCGGTCAATATCCGTTTCTTGGAGAGACACTGCAAGATACATATGATAAAGTGGGGAAACTGTTTATTTGTTCTATTGTGGCTTTATTAAAATTAATGCATTTTGATGTTAAATGGACAATGCATTTCTTCTTCAGATTGTCAATAATCCATTATTGCTGCCTGATGATATGAATCCCCAGCTGAGAGATTTATTGGAAGGAATTCTATGTAAAGGTACTACGTCTCATTCATCTTCTTTTTCTTTTTGATAAGAAACAAAGTTCATTGACATATGCCCCAACCAAAGGAGTTACAAATGACTACTCCAATTGGTCAAAAGAGATGAAAGATCATAAGAATTATAGGAAGATATACATTTGCATCACGTCATAGCCATAGATAATATTCTTTTAAAAAAATGTCCGAAAGTGGTTTCCTTCTCATTAAAAAGGCGGCTGTTCCTTTCCTTCTACGTGATCCATAAGAAAGCACGAATCAAATCCAGCCACATAATATTTTTGTGTTCTTTGAAGGGGTTGCCTATTAGGAGGAGGCCCAATTAATTGTCTGATTCATCTCTAAGATCTTGGTCTCCAGAATGTTGTATGGTTCTAAAATTGTTAGTCTTGTCTCTTACAGACCCGAGCCAGAGGATGACACTGGAAACCATATCACAGCACAGCTGGGTGATTGGAGAAGAAGGTCCAATCCCACAATATCTATGCTGGTGCAAGCGCAAGAGTTTGGTGGTGGAAGAACAACAGTCAAACTTACAACCAGAAGAAAATGGGAGTAAATACAATGATTTAGACGTGGCTTCTCCTAATTTGTCTATGTAGTGACTGGATTTGTTGGTGTAAATTTGAAAAAGCTAGAATAGTTTTTTGACCATTTTGTTATACAGTCTTCATCCCTTCTGCTGTTGTCTATTTGAGGATGAACATGGAGTGCAATTTTATCGCCTGAGAAATTATGGGGTTTTTATGACTTCAAAATTGTTGCTTATTTTAAGATTTTTTTGAGATATCTAGTTTCATCCATGTGTATTATTTTCTCTTACCTCCAATGTTTCAGTTTTATATACTTATAAACCTCTCATAGTACATTACAAGCTCGTATAAATTGACTTTCTAAGTGTTAATAACTCCGTTTTCATTCTACAACTTGTGGGATGGAGAATCAAACTTTTAACTAGTCTACTCAAGCAGGTAGAGGTACTACAGAATCTAAAAAATTCTTTATTGTACGGTTAGAGTGGATTGAGGCTTCATAATTGTTGTTTATTTTGAGATTTGTTCGACAACTAGTTTTATTGAGGTGCATCCTTACGTATTAATTAATTTTTTGGTTTTCTTTCTCTTAGCTTGAATGATCGTGTCCACTTTTTCAAGTATATTTTTCTTCTTAAATAGCTCTCTTCTCGTTTTTTAATCCTATGGAAGTGAGAATCGAACTCTCAATCTTAAAGTTGATAATATAAACTTTATATCAATTAAACTATGTTTTTAGACCCTCGTTACGAAACGTGGTATGGAAAGTGGAATAATGGGATGATAAAGTAGGAGTTGGTAAGATTATATTATGAAGGAACAATTTGGAAGTATGTAAGTTGGATACCAAGAAGCATTAGCACGTAACATTTGTAATTGAAGAATATTTAATAGAAGAACAAAAAACATAATGTATTAAGACATTTCTTACAACTTACCGACACGTCATTAAGAAAGAGGAAGATGCCGATTGCCAACCAAAAAAAGCTCATATTTTCTTTTCTTTTCCCTTTTGCTTTTTGCAAGGAAAAAAAAATAAAAAAATATTATATTAATATTATATATAACAAAAAAAGTTTATTATTAGTAAATATTAGTGAGCAGTGGCAACATTTCCCAATAAGCAAATTTGGGCCATTTTTGTATCTTAGTTTCATTATGAAAAGGGTCCCCAGCCAACTCATATGATGGGACACTAACAAAATCTCAAACATTTTCAATTATATTATTTTAATTTCATTATTTCTTTATAATTATTTTTTTCCAAAACAGAAAATATGTAATACAATTTCTAATGAGAGCGTGACTTTCGTACTTATTATTTATTTATTGAGATTCTATTTCTTGCATTGCTTTTTCTATTAAAACCCCAAGTCCTATTATTTCTATTTCATTATCTACGTCATCTTTGTGAATGAAAACGTAATTTAACCATGGTAATTTGAAAAGTGAGACGTAAATTATGCATTTTTGTTTACCAAATCGTATTGTCAAATCTGTATTAACAAATACTATCCGATTGAAAGGTTTATGGTAATTAATCAAAATGCATTTTAAATATTAAGTGAGATTTACTTAGACATACTACTGCTATAGATAATTATAAATCTGTTACATTTATGACTACTGATTAACATTAAGCGATAATGGTAACAGTAATAAAAAAAATGATACCAAATAATGTAAAGTAAACAATCTCATTTTTAATCAAAATATATTAACAAAATGTTTAAACGTGATAAGAAAAACAATCCAATTACGTTTGTGATTGAAGCTTATTACAATCGATTTATTAATGAAATTTATCATAATTACACCAATTTTGATCACGGGTTAGTTAACATGGCCTTATGACAATATTCATTTTGATCATTTACTTTTTAAAATGTAATTATTTTAGTCTCTTAATGAAAAATTTAAATGAAGGGATTAACAATACAGATGACCAAAATAAACCACAGTCAACCGTACAAAGATGAAACTATATAGTCTTTTTAAACAAACAATATATAAAACCAAAAATGAAAACCTTAACCGATTAACCCCTCTCGAGAGCGAGAAAAATAACACTCTTTCTAAAACGCGAATGACGAAAACAAGAAAGTCAAAGTTGGTAGATTATGAGCATACATCTGCTTTATTTCCTCTTAAAGGATTCTTTATGCACAAAACTTGAACATTGAATTAATCCAACTAATTTGAAAATTGATAAAGTAAAACTTGGAGGCTGTGGAATAAAATACCTTTTAACGTGTGGTTTTAAAACATAAACTCCCAAGTCAAATTACACCCAAATTCTTACTTTATTTGTCTGTTGGTCATTCACCTTTACCCCTTTTTCTTTTCTTCATTTTGAAGGATTTTTATTTTGTATTATTCATAATAATCTTATATTTTCTTTAATGTATTAATTGTATTTTTTTAATACTACATTATCAATTGCTTCTACGGATTTTTGATGTGCCAACATCTTCCCACAATTATCACTTTCAATTTCTTTTAACGACTGATAGTACCAAATTTCAAAGACTATGATTGTGAGATGGATCATTGAACCTTTAACATCTAAAGAGAAAGATCATGTCAATTATCTTCGAGCTAAACTCTCTTTGACATCATATAAAAATGTTACATTATAAACTAAAAAAGGTTAGATTGTCGGATATTTTTCTTACACGTAGAACCCAAATACAAAAAAATAGAAACCATAATTACATATGAAAAGATAAAACGTTAAATTCTACATTTAGCTATTTGGTATGTACATTTAGCTATTTAGTTGTATTTATGGTTATCTATTTGTCTAATAAGTCAATGAATTTTATAGTCATTAAATAAGAGTTTCTATACCTTTAAATATGAGTTATCATCATTAAATTTTAAAGACATTTAAAACGATATTGGATTTTTATTTATTCTTTTTAAAGATATTTAATTACAATATTACAATATAAACACAACCCTAAGAAGTATTAGAAAAACACTAAAAAAAACGTTTGGAGATATTCAATTTTCATTTTGTGTTTAACAAAATATCTAATTACGAGACGTTTTTAAATTCTATAAAAAAAAATGTAACAAATGTATTTTTGTTGTGAAATATAGTTATATATAGAAACCCCAAAGTGCAAAATGGAGAGAGGGGTTAAAGTACAAATACCCAGAAGTACGGTGATGTCTGGGAGAATTTACCATATTTACTTTCTTTTTTTTTCAACTCTTTATATATATATAAATTAAAAAATTACATCAGATTGACACAACACGGGGCCGCCCCACCAATGTGATCTGGTACCGCTGTTTTGCTTCGCCAAGGCTGACTCCACTCTGCTTCTTCTTCTTCTTCTTCTTCTTCTTCTTCTTCTTTCATCCGACTCTCAGTCCGACATGTTCGTCGGCAACTCCTTCAGGCCACCGCGTTCATCGAACACCCAATCAATAGATCCCTCTTACTTTTCCCAATATCAGGTTTGCCTTTCTTTTCTTTTTTTCTTTCAATTCTCTCTTTCTAATATGCTTAATTGATTTCCCTGTATCTCTCTTTCTTTTGTTTTCGATCCATTTCCATGCAATACCCTTCTCATATATATGGTTTTAGGAACTCGCGGATATTTTCTGATTGTTTTCTTTCTGGGTTTTGGATTTCTCGCTAATTTCTCTTTTCAAATAAAATTTCCAGATCGTTCTATTTGGCGGTTGGAATGAAATTCAGATCGTTCGTGGTGGTTATTCGTGATTTGATGTGAATTGGGTTTCTGTGAATTGGGTTTATTGGTTTTCTTAATCTGTTTGCTGAGAACTGCGAAAACTTCTCTAATTTGGTATAAGTTCGAGCGCGGAATATCTTATAAATGGAATATTATGAGTATATATGCTTCACAGATTCACACTCTGTTTTAATAAATTAATGGGAGAAGGAAATAAGTGTTTATTGATTGCTGCTTTCAAGGATCGGAATTTGTTCCCTGGGTATTGGGAAGATAATCAAAGGCCGCCAGGATATTGCATTTTGAGTTTGGTGGTCTTTATTGGTACAGCTTGTTGATTATTCTTTTGTTTTAAATTTAAAAATATCAATTTTTGCTGACATTGACAAACCAAGTTTCTTTGTAATACCTTATTTGGAGGAGATGGAGGATGAAGAAGTAAGTTATTCTTCAAGTGTAGATTTGATAGAAAGAACACTTGATGGTTCGCAGCGCCGGCTTATATCGACCGATTCTCTACTACCAGGGCTCAATGATGATGCAGCAATGAATTGCTTTGCGCACGTTCGAAGGTCAGATTATGCTTCTTTATCATGTGTTAATTCAAGGTTTAACAAGCAGATTAGAAGTGGTGCCTTGGCTGAGTTGAGGAAGAAGATAGGGATTGTGGAGTATTGGGTCTATCTGGTTTGTGATCTAAAGGAGTGGGAGGCGTTTGATCCCGATAGAAATAAATGGATGGCATTACCTAAGATGCCATGTGATGAGTGTTTCAACCATGCTGATAAGGAGTCCTTAGCAGTAGGCAGCGAGTTATTGGTTTTTGGTCGGGAGTTTTACGATTTTGCTATATGGAAATATGCGTTTTTTTCTCATTCTTGGGTAAAATGTCGAGGAATGAACCAGCCTCGTTGTTTGTTTGGATCAGGCAGCCTTGGTTCAATAGCCATTGTAGCAGGTGGGAGTGATAAAAAGGGGAATGTTCTAAAATCAGCAGAGTTATACGACTCTTCAAAGGGTCGGTGGGAAACGTTGCCTGAGATGCACGTCCCACGTCGGTCGTGTTCCGGGTTCTTCATGAACAAGAAATTCTACGTGATTGGTGGGATGTCGAGTCCTACAGTATCACTAACATGTGGAGAGGAGTATGATTTAAAGAAGAGAAAGTGGAGAAAAATAGAAGGTATGTATCCGTACGTGAATCAAGGCGCTCAGGCACCTCCTCTAGTTGCAGTTGTGGAGAATGAACTATATGCAGTGGAGCATTTAACAAACATGGTTATGAAGTATGAGAAAGTGGGGAACACATGGAATGTGTTGGGGAGACTTCCAGTGAGAGCAGATTCTTCAAATGGATGGGGACTTGCTTTCAAAGCTTGTGGGGAAAAGCTTGTGGTTGTAGGAGGACAAAGAGGCCCAGAAGGTGAATCCATTGTGCTAAGTTCATGGTGTCCAAAGTCAGGAGTCAATAATGGGATTTTGGATTGGAAGATAGTAGGAGTGAAGGAACATGTTGGGGTTTTTGTCTACAACTGTGCAGTTATGGGCTGTTGAAGGAAGAATCATTTATAACTTTGATTTGACAGAAGCTAGTTTTTTTTGGTTTCTCTTCTACAAAGGGATCTTCTTAGTTTTTGGTTTTCATAACTGTAGTTAATAATTGTTTACATAGTTTCACTCTTTTCTGGATTTGGCTTTTACTCAATATATGGAATTACATTATCTCCCTTTTGCTGCCTTCTGAATTGTTAAGTTATAGGTAAAAGTAACCCTCCCCCCACCCCCCATTCTCGTGTTCTATCTTTCTTGTAGGCAAACATTTTATGTAAAAGTCAGTTTTCAATTACTGTTGTTTCAGAATTTAGGTACTTTCTGTTTCCGATCACATCTATCTATCACCATTTTACAGTTAATTTTCTCTACCAAAAGAAATTCAAACCCCTTCTGACTTTCTATCAACAGTGCCTTTTTGAAGCGAATGTTTCTGCTGTCTCTTGTTGAATTTCTGCTTTTGCTCTAAACAGTTCTTGGGGGCTTTGTTATTGTGCTACTATGTATTTTTGTTGTGCAACTCTTGGTCTATTTTGGATTATGGAGTCTAATCAACAAATAGGTTCTGTTCAAGAGCAGATTAAAGTGAATAGACTCGGTTCTGGAGCACAGGTTATGCTAAAGCATTTGAACTGTTGCTCGATGTTTATTAATGGCCATCATCACGAGCATTATAAAGAAGTTTACTAATTAATGTTGTATACGAGATCTTCAAGAGAATTTGGATGAATGGGGCTGTGAATGAGATGATGGGCTTTTCTTTTTCGTTTCTTTTCGAGCATCATTAACAGGCCAACAAAACCACTCTCCTCTCTAAAGCTAGAAGAGATTCCGTTCAACACATCAATATCCCAAAAAAACAAACATTTCATCTTCCAACAGGGAAGAAGAAGATGAATCAATACACAAAAAAGGAAGAAAAAAACAGAGAACATCGCTCGAGCAAACCAGTGAGAGGCTAAGTTGCAAGAACAAGAGCTCTTAGAGAAAGATTCTTGCTTTATATGTCAATCTTTTTACATAAAGCTAATGATATAATTATCTTAAGCCACATAACATTAACTTAGACTTGAAAAGCCTACATCAATTTTGGGAAAACAATTTCAATCTGTATAAAAAAAATGGATTGGCAAGAGATTATATATATTTACCAAGAAGATCAATCAATTTTGTTGAACTCAAAACGAGAAAAACAAACTTAATTGTTTCGATGAGCTTTATAACAAGTTCAAACGAAATTTGACTAACATGATTTTGTGCCCCTCTTACTTACTCTGGTTGTTCATTGAAACTCGACTTGTCCCTCTTGTAAACATATTGTAAAGCAAGTATCGAGAATTCAAAAGAAAAGAACAAGAATTACATTAATCTATTCGTTAATTTCACTTGTGAAAAAAAAAAAAAAAGGAAAGAAAATGTGTGTGCGAAAATTTCGACGAGTCGGTAAAAATGGGAACGTCACGTCGTAAAATAAAAACCGAATTCATTAGAAACTGCCCTAATCTAATAATGCATAAACAAAATAAAACGACCGAACACTTCAACTTCAACTGAACGAACTGATTTTCTCAAGATTTTTGGTTTCCTCCAATGGCGGCCTCTTCAATTGATGAAACCCTTCTTCTAACCCAACCCCCAAAAACTTCTGACGATCATCTCCAAACCTCCATGGACGCCCAAGAAAATACTGAGAACTTATCAGTCACTACCGCTCTGCCGCCGGAATCTTTACCGGACCAATCTGATTTACAATCCAACGGAGCTAGTGTTGCAGGGGAAAAGCGGAAGAGAACGGACCCCGATTCCGATGCTGCCAATCCGAACCCGGATCCGTCTACGAACCCTCTTTGGAAAACCAGTTTATGCTCATATTTTAGGCGTCATTCGGGGTCCTGTAGCCATGGAAATGAGTGTCGCTACGCTCATGGCGAGGAGGAGTTGAGGCAACGCCCTGATAAGTCCTGGGATCCCACGTCAGAGCGAGCTAAGAAGGTGATGAAAGTGGAGGAGGAAGTTAAGGAAGAGGAGGTTATGATGACGGAGGTTGTTGTTGACGACGACGACGAGGTTGGGAATGATGGAAGGGATAATGAGCTTAGCAAATGCTTAGTTCATTTGCCGACGAAATGGAATTCTGATAATCTGAGGAACTATTTGGATGAACAGGTTAGTAGGAACTACTTGAATCTGAGGAATTCTGCTTGCTTATATCTTGTTTGATGAATTGCAAGCCTCTCATCTCCTCTCCTCCTTGTTATCGTTCAGTCCTGTAATCTTGCGGAACCTTGTATGGCTATGTACCAAGTAGAATTTAAGATGTGTTGGACTTGAATAGTGTTAGAAAATTGATGGTTCATTTCAAAAGTTTCTTTTTTGTGCTGTCGTTTGTTCTGTTGCTGATTTTTCCTTGTTGGGGTTTATGGGAGGCCTCTCATAAATTGTTTATCTCGTTTTCTCTTGGCACTGGATATATTTTTAACCTGGTGGCACTGCTATGTCTTCTTATTGCAGAGTGTTCTTTTTAAATCCGCAAAGAAGAAGAAAGGCATGACTGTAGGTTTTGTTAGTTTTGAAAGTACAGAACAGTTGAAAAGTTCTGTTGAGGTATCACTTGTTACTAACTTAAACTTCTTCAATCTATAATTTTTAATTGAATTTGGGATGATTCTTCAAAGTTTGGATCAAATAGGAGTTGCAAGGAAAAATTATCGGCAAAAAGAATTTGAAGGTTGCAGATGTGATTCCCAGATCATTTGAAAAGAAAATTAAATCATCGATGGATTCGGATAATAGCTCTGTATCTTCAGCGGCCGTCTCTTTATCATCAAATGATGGCGAAGATGCTGGTAATATAAATGATGGGAGTTCTACTCCCAATGATTCAGTTTTGAAGGGAAAAAGTGCCCGTGAAGTGGTTGCTCCCCTTGCTCACATGTCATACAGTGATCAATTGGATCATAAAAAGAACTCATTGTTGCATGTTCTCAAAAAACTTGTAAGAGCTTTCATCCTTTACATTTTGTATTCATTTTACAATTAATACTCTGTTGAATATAATTCTTGACCATTCATTTATACTGACAGACTAGGAACGCACGAAAAGCCTGTCCACACGGTGTTTCTCTTCCTGAATGGATATTGAAATCAAGGGATATAGGTACATACAATATTAGGTCTTTCTAAAAGGCTTACTGTCTCCTATTTATATAGATTGTTTAGTCGCATATTCAAGATTTTGTGATAGTATTGAAGTGTATGCATTCTTTCCTATCCGATTCTCCTTTATTTTAACTCTAGTTTACTACAAGTACAGACTGATTCTAGCTTTTCGTACCTTCAAGGTGGTATTGCATGCAATTTTGAGGGTATCCTTGAATCACCAATTATAAATGGATACCGTAACAAATGTGAGTTTTCGGTTGGATACTCTTTGGAAGGCAAGCCAACTGTGGGGTTTATGTTGGGAAATTTCAGGTCAATTGAACATCACTTTTTATTTGTACACTTTCCTTTTGACCTTGAATGATTTGTGATGGATTACAAGAATGTGCAGGGAGGGTGTTACAGCTGTTGAAGAACCTGAAAATTGTCCCAATGTTTCTAGAATTTCTTGCAAATATGCATCGACTTTCCAGGAATTTCTACAATCTTCAAGCTTGCCAATTTGGAATAGATTCAAGAATATTGGGTTTTGGCGTCAATTGACGGTAAGGTTGAATTGACGGATCCTGGAAAGTTTAAGAAATATAATTTCTGTACTTGATAACCATCCAATCTATTTCCTGTTGACAATTCTGTTTGGTAAACCATTGGAAGGTTCGAGAAGGACGGACTCCAGGGAAGTTGATTGATTCAGATAATTCTGATGCAAGCATCAATGAGGTCATGCTCATCGTCCAGGTTTTTTTTTTCTTTCCTCATAAATCGTATCAGAAAATCTTTGCCTCTACCATTAGTTTTCCATTAAAATGGGAAATAAAATGAAAGACGCCTGGATTTTGCATTTTCAATCATTTGTTTTTTGTTGCCCTTCCACATGTAGGTCTGCTCTGTAGGTGTTGAGTCTGAACTAATGACCAGTGAGTTCAAGAGACTTGCTCGAGCTTTTGCTGAAGGATCTGTTGCAAATTCACCATCATTGCCACTAACTGCTTTAGTCATTCAGGCATCAATTTCTTTTCTGGAGTAACTCGTTCTCAAATAAAACTTAAAATATGTCACTTCTTTTATGTATTCCGTCTTCTAAATTTTGTATTCGTTTCTCTTTGGCAGCACCACCAAGGAATATCAAATGCAGCACCTGCTGATACTCCACTTCAGCCCCTGACCATTCCAAAAATCCAAGGCGCTGAACTGGAGGCCACTAACGATGCTGTGGAACCTAGAATCCACGATTACATTAGCAACCTTAAGTTCTGCATATCTCCAACTGCCTTTTTTCAGGTATGGCCATCAATCTTCCAGAAAAACTGATCATGTTTCTTCTTTTTGTTCATGCTGTAGTAAATAGTGAATCTTTTTGCACCAGGTGAATACACTTGCTGCTGAGAAGCTGTATTCACTTGCTGGGGATTGGGCTGAGTTGGGCCCTGACACTTTGCTATTTGATATTTGCTGTGGAACTGGAACAATTGGGCTGACTTTAGCACATCGTGTTGGTATGGTAATATTCAAAAAACCGTTTCCCATCCAATTTCCTTTGTGGGTACTCCGATTGTGACTTTCTTGATTTATTAATAGCTTTTTTGCTCTAATCATATTTCAGGTTGTTGGTATCGAAATGAATGCTTCTGCAGTGTCTGATGCTCAGAGGAATGCTGAAATCAATGGCATAAATAATTGTAAATTTATTTGTGCAAAGGTGAGATATATAGTTTGCACTATTAGCATAATTTCATCTAAAGGGCAGATTGGCAATGAAAAAGTTTACACTACCTCAAAATTTTAACTTCAATCATACTTCTGGATCTAATTATAAACGTGACATTCTATTTGTTTTCTGCATTTTCTCAATGAGGGAACAGGCAGAGGATGTGATTGGATCTTTATTGAAAGAGTACCTAAAAGGAACCAAGAAAGAAGAGGAGATTTTATGCGACAGCAATGGAAGTGATGGAACTTCAAGTGCCTCTAAGCTAAGTGAGGAAATTTCTGGTGCCCTCGAGAAAAATGAGGAAACTCCAGGTGTCTCTGAAAAAAGTGACGAAGTTCCTGAGACTGGGGAGCGAAATGCCTTAACGAATGACAAAGATCAAGATCCTGCAGTGAATCATGTACCTGAAAATGATGCAAATGAACTCGAGACTTCAGAAGTTGCCAGTGAAGAGAATGGAATCCAACACAACTGTTGCAATCCAGGAAGTGGGACTAAGCAGTTCAAAAATGTTGTGGCTATCGTAGACCCTCCTCGCGGTGGACTTCATCCCATCGTTAGTATATATATATATATATATTTTTTTTGGTCAAATGTTAAACTGCAAATTGGGTTGTTAGATGTACTCGAGTCATACCCTATTGGGGGACTTTTCAAGTGCCTAGATTTTGTTTCCATCAAATTGCTAACTGTTGGTATTATGGCAACAATGCAGGTGACGAAGGTTCTGAGAACTCATACACATCTGAAGAGACTAGTGTTAGTTCTAATGACGAACTTTCTTTGCTCTTCAATTCATTCTCTATTTCTCCTCTTTTTTTTTTTTTTTTCCAAGATCAACAAGTATCTTTTACAACTTGGTGCAGTTACATTTCATGCAACCCTGAAAGTTTGATGGCAAATGCAATAGAGCTGTGTACGCCATCATCCGAGAAAATTGAGAAAGGAAACAAAAACAACCGAGGGTGGAGAAATATGGGGAGTGCTGGCCTTGCTCGTCACCGGGTCAAGTCCATGCCGATGTCCGAGCCTTTTCGGCCTGTCAAAGCAATGGCTGTAGACCTTTTCCCTCATACACCCCACTGTGAGATGGTGATGCTGCTGGAGAGGTAGATGAACAAACATGCTGCCATCTTCAAAGAGTTTTGTAGATCGATTATGGAGGAAGACTTGATTAGTTTTGCGATATATGCTCATAGAAAATTGACAGGTTGATTCTTCCAGTTCGTTTAATTTATGTTGACGATAATTTGTCTAATGTGATTGGATTTCTTAACTTAAGAGAGCCATTCGATACAGTGTGGCTGCACTAGTCGTTTGGCTGACCAAAGTTCTTCATTACTTTTTAAAGTAAGATGAGATTCCCCTACGGTCAAGAAAAATTCAATGAAAATTGTTGAATAGTACTGTTTCTTATAATCAAGATTAGGGGTGAACACATATAACCAACGAAACCAAACCGATTGAAAACCCAGTTTTTATTGAAGCATTGTCTGGTTAAATTTAAATTTATAATGACATCAAATTTTTGGTTACGTTTGGTTTTGGATTTAAAAAACGAAATTGATATTTGCAGTTCGGTTTGATACATATCCAAAATCAATATTTTCTGTTTGGTTTGGATTGATCACCGAGGCAACTCGAATTGCGAACACCTCTAATCAAAATTGGTAAGGTAATAGGAATGATTTGCATTCATCATACGCATATTGTGGTAATGGGAGTCTGAGATTGGGCGAACATTGAACCAAAAGGGTTAATAAATTATAGAAAGGGATGGAAGAGGAAAGTTATAGGAAGGTTGAGGAGTTGATAGTGTTGCCCCAAATCAAATATAAAGAAATAAAAAGTTTGATTAGAGATAACATAAATTACTATTTCTTTCTACCTCCATCGGGAATTCTAATAAAAACTTAAAATAATGGAAATTAAAATGTTTCTACTACAATTTTCATAAATAATTAAAGTGTTTGTTTTTTTCCTAACAACTTCGTACCTTTCAAATTTGGCTTATTTCTTAATTTATAACTAATTTAACCATACACAGCTCTACATATTTTTCTAATTATTACAATTTATATGTAATTTTTCTCAACAAAATAATATTATCATTCAAAATTTAATAATATGAATATCAATTTAAACCTAAGAGTGAGGTATGGTTGAAAATAAGAAAAGGAAAAAAAAAATCCTAAATATAAGAATTTGTCAGAAGCATCTAAAACTCTTGAGACGTCTTTCGTAAGAGCATCCTAGAATACCATAAAAAAATGCTTCCACAAGAATCTAGGAGGTCTGTAAAACGAATCGCCCATAAAAATATCTATTTTTAAAACATTTACAAAATTTTAAGAATAATATTACACTTTTGAATAACAGGACCATAATCTTTTCTTTATATATAATAATAATACAGCCAATAATCTTTTAGAGTATATATATATATACACTACTGACGTTAAAAATAAAAATAAAAATAATAAAAAAGAATACGAGAGAGAGAGAGAGCATGGTAAATGCCACCATTGATTGGACAAAGGTCAACTATGAAATTCAATCATAACATATGAAAAACGTCTCCATTTTGGGTTACAAAAAAAATATTTAGAGTTGATCCTAATAATAATAATGTCTCAACTCAAAAAGAGATTCCTTCAATTCCACCTTTTTCCTACTTTATTCATTTCATACCACTAACCAAAAAATTCCACCTCATTTAATATTTAATATATCTCTATATTTGAACTAATTCACACCTCATCATTACTACAATAACCAAAAACTAGAGGTCACTAATGGTGAAAAACTATTCAATTTACACTACAAAACATTGAAACCTGCTTCACAAGAAAAGCTTAAACAGAGCTAAATTACTAATCTTTCAATCAGGTAATCGCCCATTGAAAGGAGAGGACCTTGTTTTAGAGAAGAATCAGATTCTAAAGGTGGGTTTTTTTTTTTTTTGTTGGTTAAGTCAGCTAAGAAAATACCAAGAACAAGCTGTGGAGTGTTTTAAGGGAAGTGGTGGTAGTAGGCCACAATTTCCCACCATTCTTTGCCTTCAACCCTCATGATTATTCCTTTTCCTTTTCTTTTTCTTCTTATTTTCTCTGCAAATCTCCTCCATCTCCATGTTTGTCTTTGCTTGATTGTCAGGAAACATATTTGAGAATGAGTTTTGTTGGGGGAAATGTTGTGAGTTCAAGTGATGGGGCTGTTTCAGATCATCTTCATAAGGTTTTTTTTCTAAGTTCCTGTGATGTGTTTTTGTGTTTTTGTGTTTTCAATCTTCTTGTGTGCTGTAAATACATTACCAATGGTTGTGGTGTGTTATTTTGGGTCTGTTTCAGGCTGGGGACTCCGCTGGAACTAACCATTGGAAGAAAAGGAATCTTTTTCTTGAGATACCTTCACGAACGACGGATTTTGTTGCGATAAAAATGCCTCCAACATCAAGTCCTACACCAAGGAAAGTGAATTTTGTGCTAACACCTACTTCTTCAGATGCAATAGCTAGTGGATCTTCAGGGCCGTCTTCGTCCAGAGGCAAATCATCTATCAAAACTCTCTTCCCGAAGCTTAGCTTCATTTACCGAAGTTCCTCGGATGTTGAGGCCGTGTCCAATCTTGTTTCTGGGGCTTCTTCGTCTTCAGGGACACATGAGAAGCCTCAAGGTTTAAAGCCCTTGTCTGTGGCAACGATGTTTACGCCTAGGTCGAAGCAAGCTTCATCACTACCTGTAACTCCTATAGCTCATTGTAATTCAGAATCTACACATGATGAAACAACGGGGAGTGAACAGGAATCAGTAGTAAGCACCTCCTAATTTGAGTTTTACTTAGTGGTGAAGGTGACCCATTTGAGTTATTAGAGCAATCACCTGAAAAGCTTGCAATTTTATTGTGCAGAGAAGAGGATCTCAGAAACGGATATCTCGCTCTCTTTCTCTTCCAGTCAATAACAAAACTAGAAGTACAAGGACGACAGAGTCGTTTTTTCGTGTAATTTCTTCAACTCCACGACCGAAGGAAGGGGATATGACATCGAATACTTCAACGACAGTAGAAACAGGTAATTCGACTAGACTTTATACTGTATTTGCCCCCATTTAATTACAGGAAAGAGGTGATTATATATTTATGGATCGTATAGTATCCAATGATCTTGCTGAGAAGGAAAAAAGCATGTACTATCAACATTCAAGGGTAAACAACTTTTAAATCCAATCTTAAGAACTAAAGCTTGTGTTCTTCAATGAGTGAGTAATGTCAGTTTGATTTCAATCTCATGGTCCAGAAACTAAAGAAGCCAATGGTGAAGACATCTCCGAAGAAGACGCTATTTGTAGAATTTGCATGGTTGAATTATGTGAAGGAGGTGAGACTCTAAAGATGGAATGTAGCTGCAAAGGAGCACTTGCTCTGGCTCACCAAGAATGTGCAGTTAAATGGTTTAGTATCAAGGGAAACAAAACGTGTGAAGTTTGCAAGAAAGAAGTTCAAAACCTTCCTGTAACTTTGCTAAAGATCCAGAGCATTCGAACTCAAGTATTCGGGGTAGCTAGAACTCAGCAGGATAATGTTAATGGATATAGGTCAGCAACTATCTGTTGTCACAGAATTTGAATTGATCTCTATCTACTATAGGTATATTGTTCCCGAGTTACCATATGCACAATGTTCCAAGTACTTCGTCTAATGGAGAATTTAAAAAACATAGAATGGGGTTGGAGCTAAACTTAAACTCTTCATCTCTCTGCCTTACATGTTAAAGCAATGCTAATATCTAATGTATTTGAATAAATTAGGGTCTGGCAGGAGTTTCCCGTGCTCGTCATTGTTAGCATACTTGCCTACTTCTGCTTTCTTGAGCAACTACTGGTAAGAGTAGCAACTATGGAGTTCCGATTTTGAATCCATCAGTTGTCATGTCTTCTGTAATATGTTCAGATGCAGGTTGCAAAAATGGGCACCAGTGCAATTGCCATTTCACTTCCATTTTCTTGCGTTTTGGGTCTACTCTCATCAATGACCTCTTCAACTATGGGTAGGTTAGCAAGATCCATTAGAAAATTTCAAGTATTTTAAACTGATTAAAGCTATAATGAAACAGAATCGTTATGCTAAAATAGAATGACCAATGGAATGATATTGAAGTAGCATCTGATAAACGCGCCCCAAAAACGAGTTGTCTGATATGTGCACAATGGGATTTTCTGTGACTATCTGTTACTATTGTAGACTGTTTACTCTGTAATCCTAAACAAATATTTTGTTTGTAGTGAAAAGAAGATTTATATGGGTATATGCAACAGTGCAATTTGGTATGGTGGTTCTCTTCTCGCACATATTTTACACCGTGGTAAGAGCTAAAGCCATCTATTTTTCCTATTAGTCCGATTTGGGTGTCTTTTGCATCACTTTTTGTATGGCAAAATCTGAAAACTAAATCTAAGAATAGGATGCTTCAAAGAATAAAACCAATAGATTTTTTTGAAAATGAAACATTTTATTGATAGAATGAAAGAATTAGGGGCCAAGGCCCGAGCACTGATTACAAGAAAGTTTGCCAATGGGAGACAAGATAAGAAAGGCTTTACACCAATACATAGCAGTAGAAATAACCAAAAAAACTATTGATACTGATATGCATACTGATACTGCTTTAATTCAAGACGTCTTGTTGCTAAGTTTTAGAATGGCTCTACAGGTTGGTGTCCAAGCAGTTTTGGCTATCATATTGGCTACATTAACTGGGTTTGGCATCATCATGAGTGGAAGTTCAATTATTGTTGAGTTTTTAAGATGGCGAACACGATGGGGGCTACCATTGAGACAACAGCACCTTGACTCTCAAAGATTAGCACAACCAGTACGACCACCTATAGCTATAAGTTCACTACACAATGCTATACCCCGCCAGCATCACCCGGTTGTTGAAACATTAAGCAGAAGTTAAATTGAAACAGTGCTGTCCAAAGTGAGGTATTCTATTTTTTGATGTATTGTATATGGGTTTCGTTATATCTACAAGAAATGTAGGTGGTGACTTTTGTGAACCATAGTTTCCTTGTATAGACTTTAAGCCGTGGTTCTGGAAGTTATCAACTTGACACAACTTTGTGAATGTGAGAGAGACATAAAAGAAAATCACAGAATGAATTTGAGATTGATTTCGTTTTCACAAGGTGTAGTCCATGTTTCTTTGTTTCTTTTTTTCTTTTCTTTTCTTTATTTATTTATTTATTATTATTATTATTATTTTTTTGAGGAAAACAAAAACATAACATTAATGCAAAACATCCATGTCAGCCCCGACACACCCGGCCAACCAATCCGGAAAATTATCAGTCCAACACAACGAAGAACGGAAATTCAAAGCAAAATGAGCTAATAAGTGGAAAGCCTCAGCATAGTTCATGTTTCTTTAGATGATATAAACAATGAAATCTAAAAATTATGTTAGTTTGCAGTTTGCATTATTAAATCACAGGTTCTCCAATGTGAAATAGGAATAATATTAACCATTGATATAGATGGAAAAAGACACTTGATTGATTCTTAATTAAAAACTGAAAGACGCAATTAAAGTTGAGAAATTCGAATCTACACCGACAATTCAAGTAAGAACTATAAACATATGATTCCTCAAACTTCTAAGCAATTAAACAAGAGATAAATGAGGCGGGCAGAAGATACATTATATATAGTAAAGCAATGTTTGGAAACAAAGCAGAATGTCAAAGAAAGCGGCAATGCCGAACTGATTGAGCAAGAAGCTAAGAACTATCGTATGGAAAAGTAATCACACTACTACTCAAAATCATCTAATAAATCGAATTGCTAATAACAACCTCCTAAAGAATAGGACTGCTATCCGTTTCTAACAAAACGAGTTTACCAAACTACGCAATCAAAATAAAATGATAATGCTGTTTAATCAATAGAACTGCTATCCGTTTCTAATTAAGCAGAGAATTCCGTACCATGGCCATTCAATTCCAAATAACTCACAAAAACGAAGACCTAGCAGCATTCCCGTACTGAGATCGACGAATGTTATCCTGACGCTTCTTGTACACAAATCCTCCTATTCCAACGAAACACACTGCCGCAATCACTCCAACTGCAATTCCAGCCTTCTTTCCTCCATTCATCCCGCCTTTAGAGACTTCGGAGTCTTCTCCACCTCCACCGGTAGTAATATTACTGGAATCACTATCGGCCGCTGGTGAAGGGGAAGGAGTCGGTGAGGGAGAAAGACCAGGCGCAGGAGATGGAGTGGGAGTGAGATCTGAAGGAGGAGGCGCAGGAGGAGAATGCAGAGGCGATTCGACCGGAGAACTCGCTGGAGCGTGAGGGAATGGAGTAGGAGAAGGTAGTGGAGGAGAATTTACAGGAGATTCAGGAGATGGAGATGGAGGAAGCTGATGTGATAGTTCCAAAGAGAAAGAGACATTGATAAACAGCGAAACGAAGATGAAAAGAAGACAACAGAGATCAATGGATTTCGCCATTTTCGTACTGAGAAGAAGAATTTGTGAAGATTTTGAGAATCAGAAAAAGGAATTATTGTAAGTCGGTGAGGGAAAATTTAAAATTGGAGTAGATCCAAGCAGTATATAAAGCGGTTGAAATATTGTGAAGAAGAGAGATGAATGGCCCAATGAGAGAAGGCCACGTAAGATATCTTTTTTTTTTTCGAAAATTAAATTTGATAGTGATACGTCTACTGGATCCGCGCTGGCAGAGCAAAACCGTGAACCGCGTAGATAATTTCTTTAACGAGAAATATAATTGACTTTAAATTTGGGCCGTTGATTCTATAATCGGAAAAAAGAAACTCCTCTATTTTTGTTCTTTTTTAAAAAAATAATAATGATAAATATATAATTAATGACAACAATCCGAATATAACGATTTGGTTTTTGTTTTCTTCTCAATTTCAAAATTATGTTTCAAGAAATTATATTCTACTATCATCATTTCTACTTATATTTTTTTAAAATGATTCAATTTTTCTGAGGAATTATATCTTGGGATAGAATCTTGGAAAATTGTTTTAAATTGTAAAATTGTTGAAAATATTTAATAAGATTTTATGAGATCGCGTATAATCATTCATATACACATCAATTAGTGTTATCATTAAAGTGATAGATGTCTATTAAGTTTATCGAGGGTGATAGTAAAATATTGTTATATTTGTAAATAAGTTAACTCATTTTGATATATTTAAAAACATCACTAGAATCTGACATATTTGTAAAATAATAAAAATATAGGGATTGCTTAGTGACTATTTGCTTAGTCACTAAGCAACCAATCAAATTTATCTACGGAACCACACGTTGGCTTTGATAGGTTTGAGAGATTTTTAGTTTTCAGTTTTTTCCCTTATACTCATATTTGGAGTTGCTTTTGAGAGCGTTTGTAAAAATTTTAATCGTTTCAAGCGTTTAATAAAACTAATTGCAAATAGATTTATTATAATCACTTTCTTAATACACATAACACGTTCATTCTCACTATTTTTATAATCTGTTTCCTATTAGTTTTTAAAAATATTGACATAGAAATATCAGTCACTCACAAATTATCATATTATTAATTTAACCATAAATTTGAGGCTAATTACAAATCTACATGTGTCTTCGTATCAAATTAATAGATACAAATGTTGGAAAATCAAATGACCCCACCTGTCCATCCGACAATTTTAGGTGGCCCAATCAAATTACGCACGTGGCAATTTGGACCCAAAGCTAGGTTACTTTGAGACTTGCTAATTGATTGGGTCAAACTTAAATAAAACCTTATTAAAAGGTATTGGATTAAGCTTGAACCTAAAAGTTAGGTTCAAAGCCAACCAAGCTGAAGGCATATAAGGCCTCCCAGAACTAAGGTCACCCTTCAGGGAATTTCAACATCAAGCCAACGATCAATCCTACCCAATTAACAAGCCAAGAACTGATCCACCTCGATCAACAAATCCAATTGTAGACACAACCTAAACAACAAGTCTAAGTCCAATCATCAAATTGAAAGTCATTAAACCCAAATGTTTCATCATCCAAGAAGGTCAATAAGCTTAAGGATAGAAGTTTACGTATTTGAGAAAAATAACCAAATGATGAAAATTAAAGATAGTAACACTATACTACAAATCAATAAGATCAAGTTCGTTTCCACAAGTGAATTTTCTTATTGAAATCTCGTGTGAAACTTATACTTTTTATATATAAAATGATCTATGAAGAATAATCTTCAATCTCTCCATTTTTCATAGTTAAAATTTAAATCAAAAAAGTTTATGTAAAAATGATATATCTAACAGTGACCTAGATCATAAATATAAAACATCGTGTTGATCCGAGTCTACGCGACAAACTACACCAAAGTTCTTTTATCCTATAGAGTGACTAGTTATTGGGCTTATCATTACTGGGCCACTTCATTTGATGATCCTAGGCCTAAATACCCATACTATAGAGACCTTTTTCCTAAAAAAAACCATAATTTTAGAGGCTACTTCTGCAAATGTTGGTCTATTTATTTTTAGTTACGTACCTAAAAATGTCTGAATTTAAAATGTCACATTTTCAGTTGTGTTTAATTGAACTTTAATTTTGTAAAGTTTGTGTCAATAAATCTTTAGTCTAAATTTTAGAGTTTAGAGCTTTGTTAATTTTGAAAGTTGTCTAACTATGTCATTATGCAATTAACTTTTTCTTGTTTTAAACTTAAACTTTACAGATTGTATATGTATTTTTTATAGATATAACCACCGACGGATTTAGTATAGGCCTAGGGAAGGCTCGAGCCCCCCTCAACTATATGTTGTTTATATAATATATATACAAAATCTGAAATAATATTAATATTAGAAGATAGTCTAGTGGTAAAATTGCTTTCCAACCCTCATTTAAGCCCTACTTTATATAACAACACATTAAAATACTATTTTGGTCCATTTATTTTGAGTTTTATTACATTTTTATCATTGTTATTTTCAATAAAATTTTAAAATAAAGTTTTTATAATTAGTTTGAAGTTGACTTTTATTGAAATTGATTGAATAATGATTATTATTTTGTTCAATAGAATTTACCGTGTAAACGTATTCACAAAATTCAGTTAATAGAGACTAATGGATCGTTTACCATCTCTAGCTACAATAAATACTATTTAAAAATCCTCAATTAGCCACAATAATTTAAAATTTTCCAATTAGATACAATAAACATTATTTCAAAATCCCTTCGGTTGCTGCAATATTTATTATTTGCTACGATTTTTACTATTCGACATTCATCATTTTGTTGTTTTTTGCTACCTTGTTTACTATTTTTTTTCTCAAACTAAAATAATATACGCCACAAACACATACTATTATAATCCAAACTAAAATAATCTACAAACTATTATACTCAACTATAATAATAAGTAAAATGTTTGTTTAAAATTTTATTTAATTATTTGTATATATTGAATTAAATTTGTGAACTCAATCCTAATATATATTATGAAATTTTGCTTTTTAGAGTGCTAAACAATTTTTTTAAAAGTTGTAAAAGAATAAATTATCCCAAAAAAAATATAAAATTAAATAAGATTTAAAACAAATATATGTATATATAATCATATTACGAGTGAAAGGAATTGGTTCGGTTGGACTGAGTTATTTTAGGTGAACCCCTGAACCTAACACAATTTATAAAAATCTCATTTATTGAAATCTAATCCAACCGAAATGAGTTTACTACTCAACTCAAACTGTATGGATTGAATTTTTTCGAGTTTTAGTAAAATAGCATTTATAGATGAAAAGAAAATACAAAACCTTGCGTTCTAAAAATACTTTAGCAAACAAAGAAGTAGTATGATAAATTGGAAAGGACATATTCATAAAAGGAAAGGCGGAAATATTTTTTTAATTCGTCAATAGACAAGAAGGGACCCGCAGATGAGCTGGCAAAAACAGTGAGACCATAGTTGAGCTGGCAGAAATAGTTGATCCTAGTGGACCATTAAGGAGTGACCTAGCAATGTCCCATCCACGTGAATCTTTAGGGCATCTTTGGTATATTGGAGGGCACTAGGCCTTTCCTTCCTTTAAACTTGTGGCTTTCGGCTTTTTCTTAATCTTAGCCGAAACCTATTTTTTTAATTATTATTATATGAATAAGGATGAGGTTCGACATCCAAACACTTTTCACGTAACTTTATATCCACATGTAAATCTACAGACGTACGAAGGTTTGAAACTTTGAGTTTGTTATTATAACGAGTGAGTTAAAATAGTAATATTTAGTTAATGGTAGATTAATTTTATGTGAAGTTGGAGTTCAATCACTCTTTTAAGGACTAAAAGTGTAACATTTAAAAATTCAAGGACTAAATAAAAATTATATCCTACCTTTTTTCAAAAAAAAGAAAAATGAAATGAAGAATTTTCTCGATAATTTCATAAAACTCCTCTCATTTTTTTCTCTCTATAAAAAACACAATTTCTCTTTAGAAATAATAATGATTTAAAGAGAATTCTAGAAAAAAACAGGTAGATTAATCAATACTCAAAAAGGAAAAAAAGAAAAAAAAAAGTATTAAAATGATTTCCAAAATGATAATATAATCATCATGTTTGGGGATTTGGCTCTATCCATATAAAAAAAGTTTAATGGCATGTTGAGAGGGTCCTATAAAAGGTAACTCAACCACTAAATTAATTAGGTAAATGAAAATTAAATTTTGTCTATTTTGTCATTGTCTTTGCTAACCAAATACAAATAATGTAATCACATAAAGAATATTCTTGAAATAAAACCAAATTCAATACCACATTTATTTCAAAATTAATATTGTTATTATTATTTTCTTCTATCTCTTCTCTTCTCATGCTCAAAGTCCAACATCAATAATTCTTCCTTTTAAAAGAAGAATATGATATATAACAGCTAGACCTCACCTACTAAAATGAAATGATGATGTAGAACCATAAAAATTAAAAATTAAAAAATCAAGATAAGATTAATTAGTGTTCCATAAACTAGCTTTGAGGAAAATTAATGCTATTGTAATGACCTAATATTTTTGGGTTTTTTTTTTTCTTTTTTCTTTTTTCTTTTTTTTTTTTCTCAATGTCTTTTGGACATTTGCAACCACTCTATAGGATAAGAATTCTAGAACCCACTTTTTTTTGTTTTTATTTTTTCCAAATTTCAAGATGCCACATCCATCCACCACAAATCCCTATCTATTGTAATCTATGTGCTGTCATTTTCACTACTTTAATTTTAAGTAATCTTCTTAGCTCAAAATTAATAACTAATCACTACATTATGTTCTCTAATAATGCTTGGATTAATATAATTGAGATAGGAAAGAGAGGATAAATGAACATAATAGAGGAGATTCTTTTTATTAAATAAAAAACAAAGGATAAGGATGAAACACAAAAGAGAAAAATACATCAACAACAGGCATAGGATGAGAATGAGCCCCAATTTTTTTTCTTTTTTTCCTTTTTTTAGGGGAGAGGAATGGAAATATGTACAATTTCCAGGGCCAATAATTAAAAACTTCTTGTACAACTCAATTCCATGACGGACAAAGGCAGATGAGAGCAGAGCAGCAGCAGCAAGAATTGAGTTCCGATTCAACCATCAAAAGTCTATTGAGAAGAGAGAAAAAAGCGAACCCCAAAAACAAAAACAAAACACAATCTGAGAGAAACCAATTAAATATATTTCCATTGAAGGGATTTTCAAGCGTTGCTCCTGAAAGATCCCAGAGCTTTAATGGCGCCAGCTCTGAGCACATACTGATGGTAAATTGCAGCAATTGCAGCTCCAATAAATGGGCCTACCCAGAAGATCCACTGCCACAACACAACAAAATCACGTAAGAAACAAACCCCATTGATAAATCAAACCAAGAAATCAGATCAATTAATTAACTAAATTACTTGATCATCCCAGGCTTTCTCTTTGTTGAAAATGACAGCAGCTCCGAAACTTCTAGCAGGGTTAATTCCAGTTCCGGTAATGGGGATTGTAGCCAAATGAACCATAAACACAGCAAACCCAATTGGGAGAGGAGCCAAAACCTTCAATTAACACAAAGAAGCAGAGTTAATAAGTTAACCCAAGAACAAAAACTCATAAAAGAAACTTGTTGGGTGATCAATACATACAGGAACGTGAGAATCTCTGGCGTTTCTCTTGGGATCGGTAGCAGAGAAAACAGTGTAAACAAGAACAAAAGTCCCAATAATTTCAGCACCTAAACCAGTTCCTTTGTTGTAACCATCACTAAGCATATTAGCACCACCGTTATATCTAACATAATAAGCAGATTGGAAGGCTTTAACCAAGCCACAGCCGCAAATAGCACCGGCACATTGAGCAAGGATGTATAACAGAGCACGAACCAGAGAGACTTTACGAGCCAAGAAAAGGCCGAAAGTGACAGCAGGGTTAATGTGGCCACCGGAGATACCGGCGGTGCAGTAAACAAGGATGAAGATCATACCACCGAAAGCCCAAGCGATACCGAGGATGCCAACGCCGCTACAGGGGTCGGTAGTAGTGTCCCTCCCCTGGGAGTAACCGATGACGGTCAAAACAGTGACGTAGAGGAAGAGGAGAGTGGCGATGAACTCGGCGATGGCGGCTCTGTAAAGGGACCATTTGGTGAGCTCTTCGGGATCGATGAGAGGGGCGGGAGGTGGGTCTTGGTAGTCTTTGCTTTGGAATTCGCCTTGCTCTGCAACTTCAACGTCTTTGCCCATTGTTGTGGATTTGGAGTTCTTGGGTATGGAGAATTTGGGGATGAGGAATTTTGGAGTGGGAAAGTGGTAGTGAGGAAGAAGAAGGGGGAAGAAAAGGGTATTTAAGGAGTAGGGAAGAAAGTACCAGAAGGAAGGAGATGGATTTAAGTGATGATTATAATTTTTAATTTAATTTAATGTTTAATGTGTAATGTGTAATGTTTAATGTATAATGATAATGAAATTATAAGGTGGGAAATGGGATTAAGATTAATTATGGACCGCCCAATGAGCTTGATTGAGCTAGCAATGGGACCCACTTTCCGCCACCAACGGCTCTTGATGGAGTTATTGTTTTGTTTTGTTTTTGTTTGAGAAATTTTGGAAAATGGTCCCCCTCTTATGTTTTTTTATTTCTTAATTTTTTTACTATTACTGTTTTACCATTCATTATTACTTATTCAAATACTATTTTGGCTTAAAAAAAAAAAAACTTGAATGGTGCATAGGGACACCTTACCCTCCGAGTTATTTGTCTTTGTTTCGTTTTATTTAGTGTACTTTTCTTCGATAAATAATTGTAGAGAGAGGTCAAACCTTCGACTTTCAGTGAGTAAATTCATATCAATTGTGATTTAATTGAAATCATTTTGCTTTGGTTATTTTACTTTCTGTTTTAGTTTATTTTTCGTTTCTACACTTTCAAGATATCTATTTCCATCAATGTACTCTCATGACCAAAATAATCACTTTTTAAAAGATAAAAACCAAAATAGAAAGTACAAATACCAAATAAAAAATGAACAAAAGTTCAAATTATATAGACAAACAAAAACATTTTGAAAGCACAGTGATCAAAATAAAATCGAATTGTAAATATAAATATCAAAGTTGTGTTTAAATTATTAGTTAATGAAAAAAAATATAATTTTAGGTTAAAGTGAACTTGACTAAATGATGACTGACATGGTCTTCTACTCTAAACGTCAAAGGTTCAATCTCTCATCCTTAAACTTGTATCAATTTAAACTATAAATTTTCAATACGTTGTATTAATTATAAAACATATGTTTGATGGTTAAGTTATGCATTCTCAAACTTATTTTTTCTAAAATAAAATAAACTTTATTTTATTGAAATTATTAAGTTCTTTTTTTTTAGGTTAAAGTTGAATAAATAATAAAACTAAGAAGAAATAAAGCCTTATAATTTTAACGGCTATTTGGCTATCTTACAAAAACCAATCCAACGGATCTTTGCTGTTTTACGAATGTCTTAATCACTTTGGGGGCAAAATGGTGAATTCACTCCATCCCCAACCCCACCCTAACGAATATCAACTTTAACATAAACACAAAACAAACATAAAAACAAAACCCCCTCTACTTTTTAAATATGTTCTTTTTCTTCTTCTTCTTCTTCTTTTTTTTTTTTTTTTTAATATGTTCTTTTGATGATAATTAATTAACGTATTTTAACCTCATTCGATCGTCGTTTATTAAATATCTACACAATATATAAAAAGATTATAATGTAAATTCTTTTATCTTTTACATATCTATATTTATATTAACTAATTAAGTAATATTTATGTTGACGCGTGAAACAAATAATTTTTTTAAATTTTTTTATCTACCATTCTTTAATTATCATAATGACAGAATTATCCTTCAAAACCTTAATATGGTCGATACATATTTACTAATAATAGTAAAAATCAACATATAGTTAAATTTTGACTTAGGAAAAACAAGTGAGGTATCATTGTCAATAATTAATTGATTTTATATAAGCATAATTTATTTACTCTTTTAATAACATTTAATTATTGAAATGACTCTATCAGGAAAAAAAAAAGATTAAAAAAGAAATTATTGGAATGACGAATAAGATAAAACCATGTTGTATTGTATTAAAATCAATCGAAACAAATTTAATTATATTTGATAAAAAAAAAAGAAGTACAAATTAATTTCCACCCATACCCTTATGTTTGCATATTGAAATTACCATTAATAAACTTATTATTCTAAAAAAGGGAAAATGCTTTGTTTGCTCTAAAAATAATTAAAAAGTAGAAATTTCTTTTTTAGAAAAATTGATTTATTATTATTATTTTACTTTTACTTATTTATTATTATTATTATTTTCTAGCCATACCCAATTGGTATTCGGTATTCAAGGTCTTTTGTCTTTATATTTGTTAATTTTTTAAAAAAATGACAGCAAATAAAATTTAAATTAATAAATCATAAAGGATAATCGTAAATTATTGTTAGGTGACGATTAAGCCAGAGAAACTTATCTGGATGTACACCTAATTTCTAATTTTTCATATTAATATTTAATTCTTATGTTTTTAAGAGCCAATCATTTAGTCCAACCATTACTCTACCCTATTTCTAATTTTCTATTTTTGAAATTTAATTTAATTTAATTTAATTTAATTTTTTCATGTTAATGATAAGGAAGATATTATAAATAAATGAAAACCCAGACAACAATTTACGTAAATAAAATATCCACATTTAAATGTGAAATTATATAATATATATTATCATGATGATATATTATATTTGTAAAAACACAAAATTTTAGCATCTAAAGTAACAAAATAAATAAATAATAAAAATAGAAGTCTTCGTTGTTTTAAATAAAATAAGGGAGGACTTCTGCTCACTTATGTAGATAAATTATTTAAATATTTTTCATAGTTGTATTATATTATTTATTAATTCATACTCCAAACATGCAAATTAGTAGTATTTGTATTTTACTTCTTTTACATTTTATTTATAAAAAAAAAAAACATGTATTCTTTTACTAAATGTTTGATTTGATACGATGAAATAAAATGATTTAGATTTTGTTTTATGTTTTCATATTTACTGTGTTTGAGATTCAGTATTGACAATATTTGTTTTAGAATATCATAGTTATTTCTCTTTGTGTTGTGTGTCATCTATTGTATTGATTTGTCTTTTGAAACGTCAACACTAGTTTCCGGCATATAGATTTTTCTGAAAATGTTGATTCTCTAGAGTATCTGTTTGCATTGCAGGATTGTCTGTACGGTCTTTTTTTATTGTGCATATTTTAGGAGTCGTTGATTTCATATTACATCTATTTCTAATTATTATTCGTATTGTTGTAACATCGTGCTTAATAAGAATTGTAGGTTAGATAATGTTAATTTCATACTAAATTCAAGTATTTTTACCGACAACTCAAAATCCTTTTTTGAAATTTGTTTCTGGGTTCACTATTCTAACACCAACATTTTTTTATTGTTATCCCGATTTAGAATTATAAGTGCATATTTATATCAAATAAAAATGAAAATATTTGAAAATACAATATAATATAAGTCATGCTTATAAATTCAATTTATTTTTAAAAAAATTAAAATATGTATAATGTAATGTATTATATACCATATAATATTATAAAATAAACATTATGCAAATTAATAAAAGTATAATGTCAATTAATATTTTGAGAGTAACTACAACCAATTTTATAATTTATAAATGAATATCAAACATATTTTAAACAATTGTTTAGTTTATGAATCTTCTACTAAACACATATATGCAAAAAATTGAAATTTTATTTTATTTTCATATTACTTAATAAATAGACGTAAGTAACTATCAATTCTTGTAAACTTTTGTAAAGAGAATTGTTTTAAAAGACAAAATTACTAGAAATATTTATAAATATATTAAAATGTTACAATCTATCGATGATAACCATTGATAGATTACTACCATATATCACTGATAGATGTCTATCATTGACAAATGATATCTAAATAAATACACCTTCGTAGACTAATTACTAAAGTGATGGTTTGATGTAATTTTTTAATTTTTTGTTTGGTTATTAAAAAGTCAATTTACTTGAAAAACAATAATGTTCCTAAGTAGACACCACATAAATTCATTATTTTTGGAAGTTCCTTTCCAACTAACTCCTCATAGAAAAATGCATAAAATTACGTAAAATATGAGAAATAAATAAATAAATCAAAAGTTTTGAAATGATGAGAAAAATCAATCATACAAACCGACTTTATTTTAAAATAAAAGAATGTTGAAATTATTTAATTGAGAAAATGGACCATTGGTAGCCGCCCACTCAAGAAATTCCACAAATTAAAACAATCTTATCCACAACATATAAACCAATATTTTCAATTTTTTTTTTTTTCTTAAAAGGACTCCCGGTTTGGCTTCATGCAAAAAGAATAAAGATGTGGTTTACAGAGTGACACGTGTCAAGTGCAAAATACATTTTGAAATACATACATATATATAATATATATATATATACACACACAAATAATGAGTGGTAAAAATAGACGAAATTGAGTGCGACAGATATGGTCGGTTGAGCAAGTTTAGTATAATTTTGTAACACAATTTTTGTTTTATATAATGTAATTCTATGATTATTATTTTTTAAAATATATATATATATTTATTATTTGGATGTGTCATTGCATAGCTTAATTTAATTTTATGTTTTTGAAACAAAAATTAATACAAATATGTTCTTCTAGTTATTATTTAGAGCGAAGGATTTAATCTTTGATCTCATATTTCATGTCACTATACATATAAAAGCAATATAGTAATATAGTAAACATAATATAAGATTGAAAAAAATGTATTGTTATATTACATCTACACATATTCTCATTTGCTATTAATTACCTTTTCAAAAAAAAAAAAGTTCATAGATAAAGTGCACATTCTAGGATTATAATATAAAATATAAAAAAAAAAATTACTTACAAATATACATTATATATATATATATTGAAAGACATCGAAGATAAACTATTATCATCTATTGTTGATAGATGCTCATGATGTCTATCAGTCTTTTTATTGTCTATCACTCATTAACTATATTTATAAATATTTTTCATCATTTAAAATAATTTTCATATAAAGTAATGTCTAATAAAAGTAATAACATTCTTTTACCCCTTTTATAAGGTAGTTCAAGTATTTTTTTTAATGGTAATTCGCTAAAAAAAACTATTAGAAAATGTAGATAATATTTTTTCTCCAAAATCCAATATTAATTTTGAATGATCAGTATTAGTAAATACGCAAATGAGATAGTTGCAAATATAGTAATTAAATTCAAAATATTAGTATATATAATAACATTTAAAAAAAATTGTAAATATAACAAAATTTAGCAAAGTCTATCACTGATAGATCATGTTGAAAATATTGGTCTATCACTGATAGACTCTAATAGAAGTCTATAACTGATAAACTTTGTTATATTTGCAATTTTTTAAAATACTAGATTAGGTATACATTTTCTTTGCAGTAATACATAGTATGTAATAATACTAAAATAACTTTTACCTTACAAAATTATTGGGAAATTGCCAAAGAGAAAAAGAGGGCAAAGTAGATAAATGGTATGTGAAATGTCCGATATGCCCTTAAGTGGTAAGCACCATCTTTTTATTAACATAAATGTTGTGGCTTTCATCATTTCTCCCCCATCTTTTGGAGCATGTCTTTCAACATTCTCTCAAACTTCTTTTGTTTGCGGTAAGTTTTTATGAATTATATTTATTGAATTATACATTCTTTTTTAGCTGGGTTGAGTCGGGTTAAGTTTATTTTTTTCCTTCCTTTTTGTGTATTATAGGAATTTTTTTTGCTACGTCACCGAAAAACTAGAAACCATTTCTCTCCTACATTTATGTTATGCACGTAAAAACTGTTTTTTTTCAACAAAAAGTATTTAATTCAAAATACAGCGACGTAAAAGATTTCACGTTTTGTAGATCCAACTAAAATTGATAGCAGGAGAGCATGATTGAAAGAAGTTATAGAAAAGACGATGAAAGACACAGAATGTGTAGTTATAGAGAATAAAAAGATGATTTTTACCACTTAAGGGCACGACGGTCATTTTAAACGTTGATTCGTTCTAAAACTCTTTATTTTGAAGAACTATTAAAGAAATCTAACCCCTTAAATCTATCTTATCGTGGACAATGACCCAAAATTATGGGGTACTGAATATTGACATTTAAAATGAACTTTAACTTATATAGAAAATATTGTAATATGTAATTTTTAAAACAAATATAGAAAATATTGTTTTTGAAAATTAGAAGAGCTCCACACATTCTTGGTTTGCTCAATCAACCTTACCTAATGGATAAGATTTTCCTATTTCTGTTTTCATATATTTTAGCCATGTTCATGCTAAATCTTTAATTTACACAACTTTTGAAAAATAGGGGGCATAAAATATATAATATTTTAATTAAAATTTTAAATTGATATAAGTATCGATTTAAACTCTTCAATATGAGCTAACTCTTTTAAGGAACTCTTCGAATATCAAATTAATAAAAGGACTTTTTCAAAAGAAATCGTTTGTGAAAGTTTTCAGATTTTAAGTGACAAAATTATGTCTCACTCCATGTTTTTTCTTTCAAATAAAAAATTGATATACTCACAAAGTTCTAGCGGAAATTGTCAGAACTAACACGTTTAAGTTTTCATTTTATAAAACTAGTACCCTTCTTGAAAAACCGTTCAAACAAATTTTCAAATATTTTTGACAATTTTCCTAGATAGAAACGGTTTCTAAAGTTTAGGTTTATACGAGTGGAAATGTCCTCTTAAGCAAACACTAAAATAAACCTATTTAGGATTAGGGAATTTTCCAAAATAAATGTGATTTATCCAACAAGATTCTTGATCTAACCAAAATGAGGGAAAAAGAAGCCGAAAACTTGGTTCTAGACACTAGCTCTCCCTCAAAAGACCCAACATCCTCGTTCGTCTCAACTTATTATGATGAGGCGGATCCAGCTCCCTAAACTTTAAATCCTAAACCCTAAACCAATACTTCGACAAGGCAGATCCAGCTTCGGCAGCATTGTTCTAATCGAATATGGAAGAAACCGGCAAGGTTTTAGAGAGGAATCGAATGGAAGATGTATCACCAGCAACGGTTCCATTTATGAAAAAGAATGGGGCCGTTACTGTCGTTTCATTTCTAATTTCTTATGGGCCCAGCCCAACTATAATCAATTATTGGCCTTCTCGTTTTGAAGAGGTCTGGCTTTCTATGGGCCCTGGCCCAATTTGACAATTTGTTGGGCCTATTTAGTGGCATTTAAGCCATGCCTAAGATCCGATACTAAAAAAAAAACAAGGATAATTGTAATAGTAGCAATTTTAGGGATAATATTCAAGTGTATAGTAACATTTTACAAAAATAATAAATATATCAAAGTATCAGCGATAGACTTCTATTATCACGTGATAACATCATTTATCTTTTTTCTTGTAAAGCAATAATCGATCTTAGTATGAATGTAAACTCTACCACTACTGTAACACACTTTCTTTATTTTGTCATTTAAAATATCAAACTCAATGATTAAACATCCTACTTGATATGACAAGCACATATAAATGATTAAAAATAAAGTATTTCTCATGGAGAGAGAACTTGGAAGAATAAGGGAGGAAGGATTTAAGAAAAAGATTAAATAATAATAATAATAATAAAACAATACACAATTGAATTGAAGTATGATGTTGGAAAATATTCCATGTATAAAAAATAGTGGATAACTCTAAAATAAACTAAAGTAAAGTAAAGAGAATGAAAATGAAATGGGGGAAAATAGAGGCAATAAGAGAGAGAGGAGAGCATAGAATGTCAAATCAAGTCCTAATTAGTGATGGTATTAAGCAAAAGGAAATGATGAAAGTGAAGGGAGCTTTCAGTGTTTGTAATGCAATGTCCACTCTTTTTTTTTTATTTCTATTTTGGTTAAACAATATCGTAGTGATTATATTTTTTATTCGATTCGTTTTTTTTAATTTCACTTCAGTTTTAAGATATCAAAATGATCACCTTATAAAAACTATAATGAATCAAAATTAAAAGTATAAGAACTAAAGTGAATATCTTAAAAAATATATAAACCAAAACGAGAATCGAGAGAACGAAAGTAGTATTTAATAGAAATTCTTAGAGGGGTAGCCCACTTCCAAACATCAACTTCATCAAAAGTCACCATCTTAGTTTGAAAAAAGAGGATGAGGCATTGGGCAATTGTGTATTGATGTCCCACCATTCCAAAAAAGAAAACCTATCTCAATACAATACTCCCACTTTGCCCCTCCATTCTCTTTAGTAGCCACATAATAACATAATACATTTTAATATCTCTTTTTCTCCTACCTTGGTTACTTCATATTTTCTATGAATTTAGATAATCCTTGGCATGGATTAACTCATTTGTTTCTTTTTATTATAATAGTAAGTTTTATATCTACCCTCACACCTATAAAACACGAACAATGCTTTGTTGCCTTCTCCTTTTTTTTCTCCTTTTTTTTTTTAGTTTATGAGTTGCGCTTACACGATCACTTTTGATCGATCAATTTTGAGCTCCGACAACCACCTTTGTATAACCAACTCTAACAATCAATTTTGGACTCCGGTAACCACCTCTAATAACAAACTTCGATGACCACATTCATACGATGAATTTCAGGTTCCGACAACAAACTCTCGCAGCCAACTCCAAGACCCCTTTCTTGCAACCAACTTCTGCCTACGACTATAAACTTTGACTAAAATCACCTTTGATAATCACTTCGAGAACCATTTTTAACTTCGAACTCCAACAGCTACCTCTACGATACACTTCAACAAAAATCACCTTTGAGAATTAACTTCAATGACAAGTGACAACAACCTCTAACAATCAATACCAACATTCACCTTAGGCAAACAAGAACAGCAAAGACCACCTCTAATGATCAACTTCAACTACGGTCACATCTGGCGGCCAATTCTGACGAATGTCTTGAGCAACTAACTTCAGCTACCAACTTTGTTGTTCATTTCCAATGACTAACTCGGCCGACAATATACTATCAAAAGAAAAAAGAACTAGGAAAAATTCTTTTAGGTACAAAATTAAAATTATTAGTTTATTAATAGTCGTCTTTTACAATAATTTGATATTGACAATTTATCTAGGATGGTCGGGTCATCCTTATAGACTTATTTAAAAATGCTCATGACATATGAATTTTACTCTGCATTTCAAACACATGCATATGAACTCAAACAAATTAACTATGTACCCCAAACACAGACATATAAACTCTACAAATAAATGAACTTCATATATATCTTATTTTAACTCAACGCTCCAAATAGTCTTTTAGAAATATAGATAATAAAATTGTACAAACATAAAAGTTATAAGAACCGAAATAATATTTTAACAAAAAATGTATATACGGTGGACGGCTTGAAATGATTATGATAACTACCAAAAGTGAACAAAATATCATTTTGGACATCAATTACTTCAAAGTCTTAATAATGTAAATATATGAGTTAAGTTATTGGTCCAACCCTATCACACCTTGCTTTACTATTGAATTTGACATGACATTTCAACATCTTAAAAAATATTAAATAAATAATACATATTATTATTATTATTATTGGTGGAGTATTGAGATTTAAATTAACAAATACCATTTTCTGGATTTCCAAAATTAAAATATGTAACCTTTTTTACACCACTAAAAAAAGAATACAATTTTATTGTATAAATTACATGTCATCTATCTTCAAATGATTGAAGAAACAAAAAGTGTAAATAATTATAGGGTACATACTATTGTCCCCGCCGAAAAACCTATTAGGACCCTAAAATACGTCTAGACTGACTTGCAAAAAACTCGCACTAGTATGATGGTTGTTACCAAGTCTAATATATCATTATGTCTAAATTAGTATATAAAGTGTTTAGTCCAGTTATGCACTTAAAATATTGTTACATCCTTGAAGTAAATGTATTAAGACTATTTATAAAATTCATCGACTAACATCCAATTAGGACATGAGCAATATTGAGAACATCAATGTAGATGTAGTCTTGAGGCTGCAGGTTTTCAACTAGACTTGATTATTAGTCATTTGATAAAAAGATCATATTCAATATTGTTGATCCACCAACGAGAATTCAACTTTTGATTTAAAAAGTAAATTAAATAGAAATACTTATTAAAGTTGGGAGATCAAACTTTTTTTTTAAAAAAAAAAGGTTTAAGTAAATTAAAATTGAAGCGTAAGGTATGAAGAAGAATTTGATGGCGAGATGAAAAGAAAAAGAAAGAGAGATTGAAAAATGGAAGAGAGATATTGAAGTTGTCGCTTGTGAGAGGACAAGAGCGTAACAAAGCCAGCTGGCAACCAAACGCACGAGATCCAAGCGTGGGGCCTACTTCACGTGCAATCATACTTCTTCCATTGCCTGCACACATAATATTGCCACGCGTCCTCTTTTCCCACCCAATTATCTTCTCTCTTCAACCCCTCCTCTCTCTTTTTTCTTTTTTTTTTTTTTTCTTTTTAACTTTTCTTATTTGCTCTCTTCAACTCCATAGTTTTAGGTTTTGAAAAAAGTTCGAGTAAATGACAATCTTCAAATACTTTAAATTCACTATCTTTTAACTCTGGTTAAAGTCTTCTAACTCTGGTTAAATGTTTTTAATGTATTCTTTAGCTGGATAGTGCAAGACCACTAGTGTTGTACGAGAGTTTTGATAGAGTCTTTCTTGTAATTGAAATTGGTGAGGGAATTATATTGTACGTTTGTAACAAACTTTTACATAATTAATTTCTTCTAGGTGACTCGTGATTTTTATTAGGTTTGTAGTGTTTCAAGTAAATTATTGTGTTTATGTTTTTTTTAACAGCACATTGAAAAAATTAAACAAGGAAAATTATTCTCTTTATAAGATATATGATCTATTATTTCTATTGCCAATTGGTTTTGGGATAGATCCATATGTTATGTGACATAATATTAGAGTTTATAGAAAGTAGAATGGGTCTTTGGTCCAATAAAAAAATTATGATTCGATAAAAGATAAAAAAGAGACATGAAACATCACACCTACTTCTTTAATTTTCAATTGATTTTGAGATAAAAACAATGGTATCTAATATGGACATACATATTCTAACAACGCTATTTAATTACATCGGGAAAATAAATTTAAAAGAAATTTTAAATATTTATTATATTACATCAGTAGATTTTAATTAATTAATTGTATAGATGGTATGAAGAAAAATATAGCTGGATTTATTCCCTCAAAAAGAAATCTCTCGTCCAATGTCCTTTTTAACTTTCTTCTTTATCCAAATCTCAAGTCTTGAATACCCCCCCACGTCGCGACAAAAATTGACTCCAGCCATTTTCCTCTTCCCATAATACCCATTCCCCAGTAGCTGAGCTTCATCTCCATGTCATACGTGGCAACCATCGGTTCCATTCATTTCCATGACGGTTGACACCGACGAACTGTCTTTCCCGATTATCATGGGGTGCGATACGCTGAATCCTCGCTACAGAAAAGGAGAGCATTTTTGAGTGGATAAATTGAAATATCCGACGTGTCATTTCCACGAAAATCGCAAGAGGGACTTTTTAGTAAATTCAAACTTACAACTAACTTACATAGTGAAATAAATAATAAAGCCTTATCCATTATCAATCAGTACAAAAAAAAAAAAAAAAAAAAAAAAACCTCTCTCTCTAACCCATCCCCAAAAAAGCTTTTATAAAAAGCGCTTAACAAAATCAAATCCAAAAACCCTCAGCCATTTTCTCCTCAAATCCTTTCAAAAATCGCTAACTACGTAATCATCTTGTTACCTTGTTATGGCGACCGGGAAAAGCTGTTACGGTCGTTCCAATTACCGTTTCCTCACCGGCGACATCTCCGGCCACCACTCCTTCACTTCCGATTTCTCCTTCGAACTCAACGAATCTGACATTTACAACTCCGGTACGGCGAGATCTCCTACGCGAATCCCGAAGAAGAAAGTTTCGTCGAAACGAGTGGAGGTGGGGGGAGGTGGAGCGTCGTCGTTGCCGGTGAATATTCCGGATTGGTCGAAGATTCTGAAGGAAGAATATAGAGAGAAGAGGAGTTTGGAATACGCGGATGATTTGGAAGATGATGAAGAGGAAGAGGAAGAAATGAGAGTTCCGCCTCACGAGTTTTTGGCGAGGCAAATGGCGAGGACGAGGATCGCATCGTTTTCGGTGCACGAAGGAATTGGGAGGACGTTGAAAGGGAGAGATCTGAGTAGGGTAAGAAATGCAATTTGGGAAAAAACTGGGTTCCAGGATTGAAAAAAAATGATAAACTATATTTTGGATGAGATGAATTAATTTAACGACATCTAGTTTTTTTTTTTTTTTTTTTAAATTTAGGACGTAAATATTTGTTGTTAAATGGGGGAAGGAAGGAATGATGTATGTAATTATTTCATCCAATATGGTTTTTATTTGTTATTTTTGAGGTTAGCCATATTGGCGTAACGCTGGTGAATTTGTGGGGAATGGATGGATGATATTCCATTGATTGTAAAATATTTATAAGTGTTAATTTAAGCTAAGTAATTTTGTTGTGTTATATTTTGTGTGTGTGTTGGTATAGGTGGAGAGGTTGGATGTAACGTCATGGAAGAGTAGGGCTTAGGGGAGGGTCGAGGGTGATGGGTACATTATGCTACGAAAATGAAATATGGGTCCCTTTCTAAATGATTGATTTTCTTTTTTTTTTATTTATTTATATATTTATTGGTGGTGTATTCTAAATAAGTTAAAAAACTTTTGAATTGGTGAATTGGTTATTATTATTATCACCGTGAATGATATATAACCTTGTGTTACTCGTTTGGACTAGGGTTAATATGTTGAAGTTATTAAAGGGGGGTATTTGATGGGATAAAAGAAGAGGTTAGGTTGATTTGAATTTATAATTATCATATATAAATAATTAGATAATTAGAGTTTCAAATAACACTACAAGAAATGTGAGATAATTATGAAAAATAAATTAAAAGGTTTGATTGAGTTTATTGTGAAGATAGAAGTAAATGTTAAGTTTATTGTTAAATGCGAGAAGGATTAAAATTTGAGTGCATCCATCTACGTATCACAAAAAAGAAATTAAATATTGTCTTTTAAAAAAACAATTCATTACACCCTATAGAAAAAAAAAACCAATTTTATATATAAATATGAGAATTTGGACAAACAATAATTTAAAATCCTAACCATATATTTATTGTTATTTATTAATAAAAGAAAATTACTAATATTATCCATGTACATACTACTCCTATTCAACATGTCAATAGATAATCTATTATTTTTTTAATTGGTTCTTTTATCACAGAGTAATGAGTAAATGGAGTATAGGACATTTTTCACATAAACCCATATCAATAGTTCTAGAATTTTTCATGCGCAAGCTCTCGATCATAGGCCACTCGTCACACCCACTCTTATCTCTATTTTTATATGTTTTGAAAAGTATATATAATTTGCCAATTGAAATGAGCTTAGAATGATGTTCGATCACCCATTTCATAATTTTTTTAAAGGTATATATGATTATATTCTTTAGTTTTCTTTCTCGCTATCACCATATCTCTAAAATTAGTTATTTATTTTATAGTAGAGTATAACATTAAAGTTTTATAACTTGATATGGGTTTAATGTGAATGATTAATACCCTCCATCATTGGTCTAAGGTTAGTTAATTAAATAAATGAGCTACTTTGGTTAATTAATTAATAGCTGCTTTTAGATTAAACTACAAACTTTTAATTGAAATTTTCAAACTTGTGGAATACGTAATATTTCTAAACTTTTAAAGGTGCTTCATGTAATAGTTTATATTTAGTGGACTTCAAACTTTAAGAATGTTAGAATATATTATTTCACAGGCTTAATATTATTTTAAAATAATTATTTTCTATACTTTAATTTTCTTTCCCTTAGATTCATTTGGGTCTTTTTCAAAAGTAATTATTTTCCACTTTTAATCTAATTGATGAGATTAAAAAAAATTAAAGAACACAATTGATTTTAAAATCCATAAAATTAGCAAAAGGTGAGTCAAAATAAATCTAATTTATTTATTTACCGATAGTTGAGGTTGGTTAAGATCAACTTCAAATGATATATAAATAAACTGTCTCAATTAATATTCATTTATATTTGTTGGACCTTTCACTTATGGAAAGAAAGTTATTAGATGATATATAATTAAATTTAGCTTCACCAATTAACTTGAGCTTTCGAGTTAAGGATAATTTAAAAAGTCGGTGTTATTTGAAAAAAAGGAAATTAATTTAAAAAAACGTTGAGAAATAAATATTAAAAGGTAACAACAAAAAAGATTGAAAAGGAGGAGAAGAGAATGGATGAAACTTGAATTTGATGATAACACAAATCCCATACGAAGCTTTTTTATGAAAGCAACAGGTGGAGTAATTATGGACCGTCGGATCGACCGGAGTTTCTTTCCTTGATGGCTATTCGTGGTGGGGGCCACTGTTTGGGACCAAAAAATGCTTAATTAATTAATTTACCAACTTTGCCATCCTCCACACTTCTCGACAACCTTGCGTTTTATTCAATATGCCGCGTCGTTTTCGTCGTTCACTTCACGCACATCGTCGCCAAACCACACAGCAAACAAATTTTATTTGTATGTTTCTTTTTTACTTTTTAATTGCGTCACCGTCGAGTTCATGGAATTTTGGTACACCTAGAATGTTATTACCACACGTGGTAACTATTATTGTCATTATTCACTTATAAATTTTAATATTCATTTCATTTATTGTGTTTCATGTTCGAGGCAGAGTTTATTGATATTAATTAATATCATATCCACTAATATGCACAAAGACAAGCTAACAAAACAAGTATGATACTCTAGCAATCTTACAATCTCCTGCAATATTATTTTCTCCTTTTTGTACCATTGATTTTTAAACAATCAAATTTATGTTTGACATCAAACTTTTAACAATAATTTTTTTATATATTTATAATTCATTTTCAAGTATTATTTTTGTATTCCAAATATTAATTTAGAGTTATCCAATCTGTAATTATATTTTCTATTTGAGAAATAATTATTTAACTAAGTAATTATGACAAATATCTATTTCGGTTGATTTTATTATTAAATTGTAATAGATATTGAAAGAAAAATCAAAACATATATAATTGTTTAGATATCGAAAGAAAATTCAAGTCATATATAATTATTTTTTTATTAACAATTTAGTTATCTGTCATCTTTTACTTCAATATTTTGAATTGAAAAAAAAAATCTTATAAATAGTAAATCAACAATATTTTACACAAAAATTGAATTAGATACTTTAATTGTCATTTTCGTAAATTGAGACGACGATATTTTTATCGACATTGATCTTTTAAAAAACTCTATAAAATTGGCTTCTTTTATATTTTCCCCCCCTCTTTTTCTCATTTTTCATTTATATTTTCTTATTATTTTTTTTCTTGGAAATAACTTTTGAAAGAGGTGTGTGCAAGTTACAGTGGAAGACTTAATTTTTGGTTTTAGTGAAAAATTTTCATGTTGATTTTGACGAGTGGGCTCAAGAGCACGTGCCTGAAGATGGATCCCTATTCCAAAGTTTGACATTGACATGATGCTGTGTTTAATTCTCACTTTCCAGTTTGATGCATAAGTTGATATTAATTTTGTCCATCCTGCTGCTTTCAACTTCAGTTTTTGATATTACATATCAATGCATGGACCAAAAGTTGGTTTAAATGCTTTACATCCATAAATCTTGTGAAATATAGCGTTAAACATGATGAAAATAAAATGATGATTCATCCAAAATCTTAAGTTCGTGGATGAATGTTAATTTAATTATATGTCATCTAAACAAACCTCTCACCCGTGAGCTTGAAATATGAAGGAAGATACAACAACTAGAAATCCATATTAATCGGAGAGAAAATAGTATGGTAGAAGGATGAAGATAAGACCTCCCAAACCAACCTGCTCTAATACCATATTGAATCACGAACAAACATCCTTTTAGAGTTGATTGACTATCCATATCTGTCTAAGGTTAAGTTAATCATGTACCATCTTAACAAATTTATCAATGCTACAAATTATTGCCATAGTTTACTTCACAAATAAAGACACTGCTTTTATTTGATGTGTGATATATTATATAGAACCCAACTAATGCCAAAGAATAACAATGTGTTGCCACTTTAAAAAAGATAAATCCATCTTTAACTTTGCCATAAACAAGGAAAAAAAAACTACTTTTCTTTTTAAATAATAATAATTTTATGTACTTAAATTAAATACGTGTCTTTATTATATTGGTCATCCTTGTACTTGGAATGTGTATATATATAATATATGTGTATATTAGTTTTTTCAAAATTAAATTTTTAATCAGTTTGTTTATGGTTAATTATAACTATCTTTACAAACTTTACAATTCTTTTTCATCAGCAATAATATTATATTATTATACTATATGAACTTTTCAATGTGTTATCTATCATATTTAATAAGAGCTTAAATACACGTCGAAAATACTTTTTTGTTAATTTAGAGATGTATTTATTTAGAGTTTATGGCCTAGGAATGAAAAACATGTCAATTATCGTAGAACTAAGTTTATTTTATATTATTTTATTTTTAAAGGGAAAAAAGAGATTTAGAATAAGAATGAAAATGTTAGTTGTGAGGGATGTATTGAATATCATTGGTAAAAGAAAAGGGCTTCAAAGCTGGTTTTTGTAAGCTTTTATCTTTTTTGATCATGGAAACTGACTAAAGAAAATGGCCCTTTGCCCTACCTAAAGGCCATTAATTGGATTGCAATAAACTTAAACAAGATGGTGGTTTTGGATTTTATTATTGCACAATCACACAAAATTATGTGTGGAATGTATATATATATATTTCAATTATCTGTCACAATCTCTCAATTTAATTTCCTTTTAATAATTTATTCTAATTGTTATTTGACAATTCTATCGTGCATGATTTTATTTTTATATAAAAGACAAATATTCGTATGAACAACTAGTTGTTATGTGTCAAAATTTTCACACGCGCGCGCGCACACATATATATATATATTTAGAGATATTGAAAATTGATGCAACGAAGGATGACAAAATGAATTTTAAAATTATTAATTCAGCTGTCAAAATATAAACAACTGTGTGTACTCATATAGTGTGAAAGGAGGGCACATTTCAACGTTCAAGTTTGTGAACAGTTGTATTCTCGAGTTCCATCCAATGAATGAATGAAGATAAGGACAAGGCCGAGGTTTTGAAGGATAAGGCTGTCGCTGACAGGCCCAAATGATACCTTTTGGGCTTCATTTAATTCTCTTTACGCCCTTCCAAAGTGATAGGCCCAGGCCCACTACACTTCTTTTTTGTTGAGGAAATTGGACCATATACAATCTTTGACCTTGTATCTTTTAACTCCATAACTTTTATCAACAAATATAACATTAGAGTAAAATAATAGAGCTTCCAAATGCCTTGTTATTTTCAATAAATAAAAATAGGGTCATTTTGAAATTATAAAAATGATCTAATTGAATTTTAAAATTATTAATTACAAATTAACCATTGACCAAAATATCTCTAACTAATTCAAACAATTTATTATTTGAATCCTAACAACTGAGATTTTACCACTATTAAAAAAAACAAATATTTTTCAATTCTAATATTTCTACAATTCAAATCCTAACTATCAAATCTTAACTATATTTCTAAACAATTATTATTAAAAAATTTAGTCACTATAGAAAAACATAATATTTCCAAAATACAACTTAAATTATTCATAGCTTTATAAATTGATTTCAAATATCATAACTACATTCATAAATTTTGGTTCTTACACAAATAATTCTCTTAAATTCATTTGTGTATAATTTATTTATGATTTATCACATAGATTTAAATAGATAAAAACTAAAAAGTTGGATAAAACATTAAAAGGAAAAGCTTGGGGATGTAAAAATAGGTGAAATATAATTCGACATACTGCGATATCCAGATTTACATACTATCTAACTTACTTGTTAGGAAAATGGCAAAAACAAAAAACGTGAGAAATGTAAACAACCAAAAAACGATATAAACATTTACGTGGTTTACTAATATTATGTTATAGTCAAGTCATCATCCACAAGCAGAGAAATAAATTTATTATTAGAAAGTAATTGTGATGTTACATATTGTAGCTACAGGCATCAATATAGTTATAAAGTTTATATAAAACACAAGACTCCATATTTAGTCACTCGAAGCACTGCATAACATATTCAAAACATTATTTATGTGCGAACCTATATTTTATTTTTAAAAAAAGTTAATAACTTTAAACGACAAAATAGGTTAAGTAAACATTAACCTCGCTTATGTAAGATTAGGGTCAAATTCGATGAAATCAAGTGATAAAATTCATCTAGCTATTTTCAAATGAGCCATTTTTCATTATTAAATTTAGAAAAGTAAAATTTTTTTTTTCACAAAAGACAAAAAGAAGAAATAAATTGTACAAAAATTCATCAATTATTCAAGCTTGAGATTTTTATTTTTTTAATCCAAGGCAATTAGAATGTTTTCAACAATTGTACAAAAAAGAAAAAAAGAAAAAAAGGAAATTCATGTCAAAATATTCTTTTTTGCACCGAATTTGATATGACACTTGAAATTTGAAATCCCATTTTGTTTATTCTATGTATTGGATCTACATTTCCCATCGTGGGATGGGACATAATTATCATTATTCACTTTATTGTTTTACTTTTTAATACTCATTTTAATGTTACGATTCATTAATTAGTTCTAAGTTCTAAGTTTTTGGGGTTAATATCACATTTATTGGAACTATATCCGTTTTTGTATCTAACTATCCATATAATACAAGTGTTGATCATCATTCTACACTTTAATCTCTTCTTTCCATTTTTTTTAACTACAATTAGAATGGTTCTTCCATTGATTGAACACTCGAGCTCCTTAACTAAGGTTGCAAGATATTAGCATGGAAAAAGTCCTCCAATGCTAAACCAATCTGATTACGTGGAGGTGGTTTGACTTATATTGTTAAACCACCTTCCGAACATTGATTTATATTGTTTGAAGTTCATATTTTTGTATATGTAATTTTCGTACAATCTCTAAAAAAATTCATCAACTTTATTTGTATTTATGTTACATGATTCATCCAACTCATAGATACTTTGCAGAAGAACTTATTAAAGGTACCATTTTTAAAGTTTGAAGATAAAATTATAATGCGATAAAAATGAAATGTATAATTGAGGTTGGATTTAACAAGAAGTTTGAAGATAAAAATAGTTTAATGGGGGTAGCTAGTGTGTTAATATGGCGAGGCAATACCCAAAAGATTGTTCTTTTCTTGTTCTTGTCTTCATTTTTGGCTCTAAATCATTTTCAATTAATACAAAAAAAAAAAAAAAAGGAAAGGTATATGTATATATATACATATATATAAACATTTACCTTGAAAAAACAACCACGGGAGACAATTAATATTGAAGTTATGCTAAAATTATTTTGAAGGCAGTGGTTATTTCACGACCTCAATAATTCTAATTGGCATTCGATAATAATAATAAAATATATATATTGAAATTAGTTTTTTTTAATCTCATTTGGAAAATTAAGCATATAAACATTTACTACCTCCTAATTTGTTGTTTACATTGGTAGTTTTTTCTAATATTTTTTAAAAATCAAGTTAAGTTTTTAAAACTAAAAATAGTTTTTAAAACTTGATTTTTGTTTTTAAATGTTGGTTTGGTTTTATATTTAAATATGCAAACTCATTATACAAAATTGAGAGAAAATAAATGCAGTCTTCAAAAGAAAATTGGACACAAAATAAGACATTCAATATTAGCTTAGTTATGCGACTAACATAAGTAAATACACTCAAGTGTGACGTTGTTGACATAACTATTAAAATAGTGAGAACAAAAAAGTTTTTAGCCAATCAAAAGCACTTCTTCAAAATTTCAATGGTGATTATGGTTAAAAAGTGAAGATTAACTTTAAAATTTACAAAAGTACTTTAAAACGTTTTTCCTTTTTCAAAACATAAACCACAAATAATTCTTTCTTTTAAAATTTAACTTCATACCCTCACTTTTAAAAACACGATCAAATTAGATTTTAAATAAAACATTTGATTAATATATTTCGTTTTTTCTCGTTAAAATATAAAAATAGCATATTTGAAAGTCAATTTAATTTGAAACGAATCGTAAAATATATGAATCGAGGAAGGAGTTAGGAAAGGGGAAAGGGGAAAAGGAGAAATGTAGATTGATTTGGTAGAACAATTCCCCCAAAACACACATACTCTCCCATCTCTATCCACTTTGCATTTACCCATTTGATTTGATTTAACTTTTTATGGTGAAAACAACAGAGCCTTGAAATGGGTAGTAAACTCATTATGGGCATTCCCCAATTCTTTTTTTTATTTTTTTTATTTTTATTTTTCTTTTTCTTTTTCTTTTCTACAAATACGATAAAAAGTGTGCCAAAGAAGCAAAGTTATAAAAAATGTGGGACCAACTATCCACTAAAATGACACCAAACTTCTCAAAGCAATGCCACGTCATCACCCCCTTTCACTTCTTTCGTTTTATTGCATTACGCAACCCCCCCACCCATTTTCTTATATTTATATATTGTTATTGTTAATTTTATGGATCTTTCATGGACATATTGGGCCCACTGTTGGGCCCTTAGGCCCACTTTACAATATTATTCCTTTCCTATGACAAAAGCAATGCCTTCACCCAAAAGGAGATGGAGAACCCACCACCATCTCTCTCTCTCTCTCTCTCTCTCTCTCTCTCTCTATATATATATATATATATATATATATATTGTGTTGAATTGAAAAAGAAAGAAAGAAAAAAGAAAAAAAAGTGAGGAAAAGATGGAAGGGAAGTATTATAAGGGTGGGGGTGGGGGGGGGGGGGGACAAAGTGGAAGAATGTTAATCCCATCACCTAAAGTTTTGTAAAGGAAAATATACCCCATTTGACTTTCTTCTTCCCTCATCATTTGCCCTTCATTCCCTTTCTTCCATTTTCATCCTACTTTTAACACCTTACTTAACCCTAAACCCTAAACTATGTAATGTCTTACCTTATGGATTCACAACTAATGGTGTTGTAGACAGTATCATAGCATAGCATAGTCCTTTCCAATAAGAAGTGATTCGTTCGAATGACGAATAAGCTAGTTGTTCGTTGAAATAACATGTATTGATTTGTAGCAATTTAAGACAAATATAGATAGGCGTTTTCATGTAGTGGTTTGAAACAATGATTTTATTTATCCTTAAAAAAACAGACAAATACAAAAAAAAAGGGGGGGGGGGGGGGGGAGGGAATCTAATAGAGAGAATGATTGTGGCAAAAAGATTAATCCCAACCTGATGTGTAAAATGAATACACTTACTCTCCCATGTTGCTTGTAATCCAATGCAAACCCCCTTGGAGTTGGAGTTGAATGCATCCTTTTTTTGCTTACTTAATTTCCTATTCAAAAAATACACAATTTCCATTCATTCATTGCATTCTTTGCTTTCCCTTTTTCCATTCTTATTCAAAAAAGTCAATTTTTTTTTTTTTTTTTTTTGTCCTTAAACCTCATTTTACTAATTAATATAATTCATTCCTAATCTTAATTCCCACTTTTAATCTAAACTCACTTCTCTCTTTTCTCTAAACATTTCTAAAATACCCCATTTCTTGTTTATTACTATATACACCTTACAATGACATTGTACTTAGCCCTCTCCACTTTCTTCTTCTCTAATTGGTTTTCAATTAACTATTAAAGTTAATTTTATATATTCAACCATGCTTTCAGATCTCCCTTTTGCATCTCATCATCCTCACTTTTTTTTTCAAAAAAATATTATTATTCTAGTAGCTAATTCGACTGTTATATAATATGTCTGTAAATTTTTTTGCAAATTTTGTGTAACTATAATAGATTTTACCCAATAAATTCGTTAGGATGGATTCTACAGTTTTCTTTAGCATAGAATTTCTCATGTGAAAGTATGTGGTTTCTGATTTTGTTGTTTTTTTCAAGATTTACGAATTTTGTGTATTACTGTGGTTTAGTGGACATTGAATGAGATTAAAATCAACAAAATATTAGAGAGATTAGAGGAAAATAAGAAAGGTTATTTACCAACTAAACGAGACTAATTAGATAGAGATTAAAAATTTCAAAAGATGGATGAGATTAAATAAATAAATATATAAAATGTAAAAGGAAGGTAGTTAGTTAATTGAGAGAAAGAAGTGGGGAGCACGTGAGGTTACTTTTTGCGCGTGCCAAAAAGGGGGAGGGGTGGAAAAAAAATAAAAAAGAAATTATACCATTATCAATTTTTTTGTTCATATTAATTTATTATTCCCATATAATAATATAATAAATAATGAAGATTTGAGGGATTGTGGACCAATTTGGGCTTTTATTTTGGTTGGAAAGAAATATATATATATGTATATATATATATAATAAAATATAAGGAATGTTGGTCTGGAATTATGAAACCGCCTTCAAACTGCACATATTTTCGTCCTTATTATCTTAGGAATTTGTCCATCATGTCCTTAAGATTCTCCATTTTGCCATTCACTCCCTTTTCACTTTGACCCCCCCCCCCCCTCCCCTCCCCTCCGAATATTCTTATTGTTTCTTTTTTAATTTACAGATTTTGTAGATAAAGATATGAGACTTAATACCCACAAATAAAATTTCCATAGTGGACTCTAAGTCTAAGGTGGTGTTGTCACATTTATATATATATAATGGGGTTGTCGCTTAAATTTAGGTTCTACAAGCCTATTTTTTTTAAAAAAAGAATGGATAGAAAATACAATTTCGGTTTTAAAGTTTATGCTTTTTTCTATTCTGTTCTTAGTTTTGGTTCTTAAATTGAAAATGACAATTATATTTGTTGCATTCTTGATTTAATTTAGGGTTTGCTATCTTTTTTTTTTTAATTAAGTTTATTAACATTGTTCTAAAGTTTAAGTTTATTTTTTTTGTAATATAATTTTTTTAGCGTGTTTTCAGAAACCCAACTAAAGTTTTAAAAGATTAATATTTTCTTTTCTTAAATATGTATTTTTTAGAAATTTAGTTAAGAATTCAAGTACGTGTTTAGAAATGATTACATGCATTACATAGTTTTTTAAAAAAATTAACACAAATTTCAAAAATCAAACGTAATGTTATTTTGTCTTAGATTTTTGACATGGTTGCGAATTTAAACGTTTTTCTGAAATAAAAGTTACTTGAGATAGATTTTGAGAAAATAATCAAATTATGATTATCAACTAATCCTAAATTTATGAATTGTGAAATTGTTTCCCATTGGTTACTGATTATTAAGAAAAATCCAACTCTTTTAGGAAAAAAAAAAAGTTTGAAATTGATTTCCAACTGGTTGTCGATAGTTTAAAATTTCATACCGACAAAGTTTGGTTCACATAATTACTTTGTTTTAGACAATAGTTTGTTGGTCTACTCGAAAAAACTATTTATAAACCAATTTCAAACTTTAATCATTAATAAAGAATCAAATTTAGTCTTTCGAACTAAATATGTCATTTTCAAAATCTAAATGACTAAATGTAGACAAAACTTAAATCTCACTCAAAAACAAAATGTTAATTTTTAAAATCCAAAAAATAAACAAATCTCATATGCTACGAGTGTATTAAATCAATTAAAATAGTACATGCTTTATACCTACTTTCTACATTTCCTCAACACCACCTCTCATTGTGAGACGGGTGTTACAATTCACACATTTCTGGTTGAAAGTAAATGAATTGATTTATACCCTAAACTTATGATTATGTATTTGAGTATTGTACTTAAATAAATGTTTTTATTTTTACGGATGGTTCAACCATCGCTAAATATTTCACTAAAAGAATAAAAAATAAAATAAAATAAAAAACACGAGTACTACATCAGGTTTATTTATTTATTTTGTAAAACTCACAAAAAGGTCAACAGAAGGTTGACTTTTCACACCTTGTCTATTTATTTATTCTTTTATATGGTCATGTTGTTTTTATTTGAGGCCCCATTGATGTTATAGTTTGATATCATGTCTAAAAATAAAAACTAAATGTGTATTATAATTATTAATTTTATTAAATTATCTCACAACCAGAAATGAAAACTACAAATAGATTTATTGTATTAAAGTTAAAAGTAGATATGTATTTTGTTTGTCGTAATATTTCATTATTTTAAATAAGTTGATAACTCAAAATTGATTGAAGCTATATTTGAATGTCGTAGGACAACTATTCAAAATTATCTTGATTCATTTTTCATAAGAATTGTCGAAATATTTGACTGATTTAACTAATTAAAGTTGTATCACAGTGAAACGAATGGACTTAAGATTTTACAAATAATTTAAAATTTATGGTTCAATTAATTAAAATTATATTATAATCATTGGATTAACGCTCATGTAAAGCTAAAATTGAAATAAAACATATATTTATATTTGGAATAAAGTAAAAAAAAAAAAATTTTATAGGGATTGAAATTGAGTTTGGGTGGAGAAGCAAACAAATTGAACTAACTTTTGATTAATATCATATCATATGTATACCCATTATTGTTTGTTCATCTGTCTTAACTAATTGTATATTCGTTTTTCTAAATCGGTTCATTTATTCAAAATATCTCATTCCAATAATAATTAATAAATTTGTACTTTTTTAGTTCAGTACTTTAATGTTACATGACTAGAGATTCCAATATTTGATATTTTAAATGCATTTGTTCATTTATTCTTAAATCAAGTCATATATTTATTAATATTTAATGATAATTTTGCAGAATTTAATAATTTTATACTGGATCAAAACAAATTTGTACATATTTTTTGTAGTAAATAAAACTATGTTAAAATCTAGGACTATTCATATATGATCTGATAATCTAAACAATTCGGACTACTCAATTCGACTTATAATGATGAGTTAGGTTAGTTTTAATTTTGTATTGAGTTTAGTTGATTTTTTTTTTTAATGTTTTTTCGGTTTGGACTAGGCCCGATATGCCAAACTCAACTATTATTATGTGTTATAGACAAATTTTAGTGATTTAAGAATTGTAATTGAAGTTTGGAGTTTATTCAATGATAGCCATTGCACCTTGTTATTATTGTTGTTGTTATTTTGACATTTTGAAACACAATTATTTAATTGAAATCAAACTCGAAATTTATTTTTAATATTTTAAAGCGTAAGAGTCAAACCCTAAGAACCAGATTGAAATAAAGCTTAAACTTTAAGAGTAAAGATGCAACATTTCAAACCCTAACGATTGACTTGAAATCAAACTCAAAATTTAATTTTAACATTTTAGAACGTAGAAATCAAACTAAGTCAATTATTGTGTTGTGTTTAAAATGTGAAGGCTTTTATCTTTATATCTCTGCATTCGAAAATCAAGTTGCACGTTGTATTTTTCAATTTACGTTGATTCATTTATCTCTCCCAATTCGTAAGTCGGAAAGAAGTATTGAGTCTCTAACTTTCCTAACTAGGTTTTGGATATAATTAACGAAAACTTTGTTTTTGTATTGGATCATTAAGTTTGAGGCCTTTATCTATCTATATATATAAACTAATCCCAAAAGTTAGAGATCAAAATATTATTTGTGGGTATAAATTTGATTTTATATATATGAAAAATCATCTTATACAAACCTTAACTAATTTCATAAGATAACTCGTTTGATACTAAAATCATTCGAACCCGAAAGAAACTAGTAGAAAATCATATTTGGTGAAGACCAAATGGTTCAAAACAACTAAAGTAGGAAAGAAGTGAAGGAGAGAATAGTTTGGTTTTGGTTAAGTTAGGTTAAAGTAAGTAATGAAGAAAAAAGGGGTAATGCTATAAAACTGACAACTCCTAGTGGCCTAACACGTCATTTCATCTCCACACCAGGGACAACGACGTAAATGCGCCCATAATATTAAATAAATAATATTAATTATTAAATAATAATATTATATTTTTATATTAGCTAAAAATTAAAAAAAAAAAAAAAGAGTAGTCCCACTGGCAAGTTTTGTCGATATGCGTGCATTTCAATTTCTCTCTCTTCTCTTTTTTCCTTTTCTTTTATTCATTTATTCTCATTTCTCACACACACTCCTCTGCTCCATCTTCCTCCTTCCTTCTCCTCCATTTCTCTTTTCTGATCATTAGGGCAAATTTCTCTCTTTCTCAATTCCTTCTCCACTCTCCCTCTCATGTTTCTTACTCTTCTCCCCCTTTTCTTCTCCTCTTCTTTCTTCCTTCTTCTTCTTCTTCTCCTTCCCCTTCATGTTTCTCTCTTTCGCCATCCCATCCATTCTATCTCCTCTCAACAATCCTCTCTTTCCTTCTAATGCTCTTTCTCTTTCCATCCTGATGTTTACCTAAACCCCCACACCCACTCTCTACTTTTACTTCCCACTTTTCATTTTTCTTCTACTGCTTTCACTCCATCTCATTACCTTTCATTTCTCGAACCAGAGCAAGGGGGATACGGGGGAGGGGTGCTGTTCTGAATTTTCAACTGACTTTTTGTTTTACACGTCTTCATTTTGCAACCCCATTTGCCATTTTCCTTCTCTAAAGTCTAAAAACTGAATTTTGCGGTTACCCATTTTCTATTTGGGGGATTTTTAAGCTTTGAAATTGAATCCCCATCAAGCTCTTTTGGTTTCTGTTTTGGAGTTTTGGCCTTTTTAGCTTGGGATTTTGGATTCTACGTTGTGGGTTTTGGACCAAATGGCCATGGCTATAGCTCATCACAGAGAGAGCAGTAGTGGGAGTATAACCAGGCATCTTGATAGTTCTGGGAAGTACGTTCGTTACACTTCAGAGCAGGTGGAGGCTCTTGAGAGAGTTTATGCTGAGTGCCCTAAGCCGAGTTCTCTTCGACGCCAGCAGCTTGTTCGGGAATGCCCAATTCTTTCCAACATAGAGCCCAAGCAGATCAAAGTCTGGTTTCAGAATCGCAGGCATTTCTTCTATCCTTCTTCATCCTACCTCATTAGTACCTTTACCATTTCTTCTCTCTTTCGCTTCTTGATCTGTTTCTATGTCTAAAATGGTTCATTTTTCCTGCAATATCTATGGCTTTAATTTTAAATATCTGGACACCGTTGGTGGCGTTCGGCAACGGTGTAATGAATGTGTATAAAACAGCTAGCTTTAATAATTCTTGCGTTTGTTTTTCTTAGTGAACAGAACTGAAATAATTTCTTTGTGGTGGAGGGGGTTTTTCTCTTTGGTTTTGAAGTTTTGCTGTTTTGGGTTGCGGAGTGGTAATGGTGTTTGGACATGCAGATGTAGGGAGAAGCAAAGGAAAGAGGCTTCTCGGCTGCAAACGGTGAACAGAAAATTGAATGCTATGAACAAGTTGTTAATGGAGGAGAATGATCGGCTGCAGAAACAAGTGTCGCAATTGGTGTGTGAAAATGGGTTTATGCGGCAGCAATTGCATACAGTAAGCATAATTATTTTTTATTCATCTGCTAGTTTTACTTGTGTGCATTTACAGATATCCTAAAAGCTTAGTCTTGTTAAACGGAATCCTTTGTTTTTGTTTAGATTAAAATTGACTTATTTCCTATATTAAACCTATTGATGGTTTGACATTTATTATATGTTGGCACATTTACGGCAGAACTTAGTTGACACTGGGGGAGGTGGTAAATTTGTTTTGTAGATGGCCTAGTTGGCTATTTTGGCGCAGAAGAATTTTCTTCTTGATTTAAATTTCCATAAATGTTGGTTTATGCTCCTATTGTTACTATTGTTATTTCTGGTGTTGCAGGTGCCAGCAGCAGCAACTGCTGATGCAAGCTGTGATTCTGTGGTCACCACTCCTCAACCTTCTCGACGAGATGCTAATAACCCAGCTGGGTAATTTTCTAAACCAATTATAGATCTGTTCTTTCTTCTTACCTATAAATGAACATTATGTTTTGTTTGTCATCGTACCTTATATGTCTTCCATGTGCTTGGCAGACTCCTCTCCATTGCAGAGGAGACCTTGGCAGAGTTCCTTTCAAAGGCTACAGGAACTGCTGTTGATTGGGTCCAGATGCCTGGGATGAAGGTGTTAACGCGTTCTTTCAATTTGATAGATTTTACTGCTATTATAGTCACCTTCTACTTTCTTATCTAAAATATTTTACCTAAATTATTTTCACTGCCAGCCTGGTCCGGATTCTGTTGGGATCTTTGCCATTTCACAAAGTTGTGGTGGAGTGGCAGCAAGAGCCTGTGGTCTTGTAAGTTTGGAGCCTTCGAAGGTAAGAACTCTCGTGTCAGTGAAAAATGGCCACAATTCTGCAAATTAGAATTTTAATAGTTAGGCTTTCTGCAGATTGCAGAGATCCTTAAAGATCGTCCATCATGGTTTCGTGATTGTCGAAGCCTTGAGGTTTTTACTATGTTTCCAGCTGGAAATGGTGGGACAATTGAACTTGTTTACACGCAGGTAAAATAGACTGGTTCGTTTTTCTTTCCTTGTTGCATCTCTTAGTAATGGTTTTATTGAGCACAGTATTGAGAGTTAGCTCTGTTGTAGGTATATGCTCCAACTACCCTTGCTCCTGCACGTGATTTTTGGACTCTAAGATATACAATAACTCTAGAAAACGGGAGCCTTGTGGTAAGCATCAGTTTTATTTTGTCACATGAAATATTCATTTTATCTATTATGAATGAAACATTTGTTTTGGACGCTAAGATGCACGATCAACTGTCGGTATTTGCAGGCAGTTGGTTGCTCTTGACTATTGATGTGAAGGGTAATTTTTGTTATTTTCTTGACCCTCCATATTTTCAGGTTTGCGAGAGATCTCTCTCTGGTTCTGGTGCTGGTCCTAGTGAAGCTGCTGCTGCTCAGTTTGTGAGAGCTGAGATGCTCCCAAGTGGTTATCTGATTCGACCATGTGAGGGTGGTGGGTCTATCATACATATTGTTGATCACCTTAATCTTGAGGTTTGTTTTGAATGCACTCCCAGATATTTTCTACTCTGTAAAAACTTGATTCCTTGATTTTAACATTACTCTTATTATTTCTATACTGTAGGCATGGAATGTTCCTGAGGTGTTGCGGCCACTCTATGAATCATCGAAAGTAGTGGCTCAGAAGATGACAATAGCAGTAAGAGAACTTGATTTTTTTGAACGTTTTGGTTTTTTTTAATGTAGATTTTATACCCACACACACCAGCTGAAATGTGGTTTTTCAGTAGTTGAAGATTGAGGCATTTTTACTTATGACTGTTACTGAAGATACCATTAAGTAAAAATTAGTTTACACACACCCTGGTATCTATTAACCATCATGAGTTGGTCTAGTGGTAAGAAGGAGACTCTCAATAAAATGGCTAAGAGGTCAAGGGTTCAATCCATGGTGGCCACCTACTTAAGAATTAATTTTCTACGAGTTTTTTAGACACTCAAATGTTGTAGGGTTAGGCGGTTTGTCCCGTGATATTAGTTGAGGTGTCCGTAAGCTGGCTCGAACATTCGCGGATATAAAAAAACACTCATATACCTGTTAGGTGTTCTACAGTTATTCTTCTGGCTATTGCCAGAAGGTGTGGAAAGTAGAAATTGCTGAAGGAAATTTCTTTCTTAAAATCTTATGATAGCAAGTTTTTGATGACCTGTTATGACCTACTGCTCTTGACAAGTGGGCGGAGAAATTATGATTTAACAATGGTATTTGTTTTTTTTTTTTTATCAACTGAATGCACACTTGTCTTTGTGAAGGCACTGCGGTACGTTAGGCAAATAGCCCAGGAGACAAGTGGTGAAGTGGTTTATGGTCTTGGCCGGCAACCTGCTGTTTTGCGAACCTTTAGCCAACGATTGAGCAGGTATATACACCCTCTCTAATTAATGTATAAGATCTAGCAGTATGACAAACTCATATGTGCACTATCCTCTTTCAGGGGTTTTAATGATGCAGTGAATGGTTTTAATGACAATGGATGGTCGTTGATCAATTGTGAAGGTGCTGAGGATGTGGTACTCACCGTGAATTCTACGAAAAATTTTGGCACGACATCGAACCCTGCTAACTCCTTGACATATCCTGGGGGAGTTCTTTGTGCCAAGGCATCCATGCTGCTCCAAGTATGATTATTTACTGGTGCAGTGTTCCATGTTAAACAAATTTTAGTAGCTATTTTCTTCTTGGATTTTGTTGTTGTTGAATGTTATCAACTGTATTGATAAATGTGGTAGGATTATTCTTTCTCATTAATGAGATACAGATAGGGTAATGATCGTGTTCAATTTTTTTCTTGCTAGAACGTTCCTCCTGCCGTGTTAGTTCGTTTCTTGAGAGAACACCGCTCTGAGTGGGCTGATTTCAACATTGATGCATACTCTGCAGCAACCCTTAAAGCCAATTCATACACGTATCCAGGGATGAGACCCACAAGGTTTACTGGTAGCCAAATCATCATGCCACTTGGTCACACAATCGAGCACGAAGAGGTTTGTTTTAAATGGCATCTGTTTCTTGTCATCCATTGCTTGTGAACTAGATTCCATATTGGCGAGGAGTAGCACTAACACGTTGAAAGCAATTAGTTTTTCTTCAACACTAGTTTTGACTTGGAATTAGTTATAATAGTATACTATGAGTCAATCAGAATGTAACCCAATTAATCTTATACTTGGGGTACCCACCCACCCACCCCCCCCCCCAACGAAAAAAAAATGTGGCTGTCAACACTACATCTGTGTCCATTGCTTAAGGACATGCTTTTTTGTTGTTTTTTTGCTGATAAACCACATCAAACACTAGTTTTTTGTTTTTTGGGTGCTGAGTGCTGGTTATGGTGTATTCCAGTTGCTTGAAGTAATCCGACTTGAAGGACATCCTATGGTACAAGAAGATGCTTTTGTTTCAAGGGACATTCATCTTCTTCAGGTTAACTATTTGATTGTGTCTGAATCTTTTCAGATGTTCATGAGCTTCTCTGGCTTAACAATAAGTTGCTTCTGTTTCAGATATGTAGTGGAATTGACGAGAATGCTGTTGGAGCTTGTTCAGAACTCATTTTTGCTCCTATTGATGAGATGTTTCCAGACGATGCCCCATTGTTGCCTTCTGGCTTTCGAATCATCCCATTGGATTCCAGAACAGTTGAGTATAACTGTTTCATATGAATTTGTAATTCTCTATATTTAATCAGCGGCAAATTCTTGATGTGTATTATAATCTTGTTTGTAAGCATAGTTTTCATTCTTGAGTATTGAATTCTATGGTACAACTTTGTTCTCATTGAGTCATTATAGAACTGGGTTTGACCATGACATTATTTTGTGGCATAAGGAACTTCTATTTTAGGAGAGGAGTATTTCCATGTCTCAAACTTGTCTTGTGCCGAATTTCATTTGCTCATATGAATGATACCTTACAACCTGTTGATTCTTGATGCAGAGTGATGCTAAAGGTAGTCAACGGACTCTGGATCTAACATCAAGTCTTGAAGTGGGTTCTGGAACAAGCAATACTGCTGGAGATGCATCATCAAGTCAGAGTGCTAGATCAGTCTTAACTATTGCATTCCAGTTTCCTTTTGAAAGTAGCATGCAGGATAATGTTGCAAATATGGCACATCAGTACGTACGTAGTGTCATCTCCTCGGTGCAGAGAGTTGCAATGGCCATATCTCCATCTGGGGGTGGTCCAGCTCTAGGTCCAAAGCTGTCTGCTGGTTCTCCAGAAGCTCTTACTCTAGCACATTGGATATGCAAAAGCTATAGGTATCTTCTGCAATTTTTCTTTCAAACAGATGCTCTAATGTGCTATGTAGAGCCAGAAAAAGGAAATCTTGACGATATAATATGGCTTGTGGAAATTTTCAGAGTTCAGCAGGGTCATTTCAAGGCCTTGTAGATAGATGATGCTGTAATCTTACTAATCTTCTTTTAAACATCTTTGTTTCAGTTTCCAATTGGGAACGGAGTTGATCAAGTCAGATTCCTTGGAAGGTGATTCCCTGTTGAAAAATCTCTGGAATCATCAGGATGCAATATTGTGCTGTTCCCTGAAGGTACATTTGACAAAAGTGGCATATGAATAATTTATTTTTTCAGTAGTTTGATTGATTCGATAATAGCAATAACAAACTAAATGGATAATTTTGTCTGGTTTTGCTTGCAGCAGTCTCTGCCCGTTTTCCTGTTTGCCAACCAAGCTGGGCTTGACATGTTGGAGACTACTCTAGTAGCCTTACAAGACATCACATTGGACAAGATTTTCGATGAGTCAGGTCGAAAATCTTTGTGTGCTGATTTCCCTAAGTTAATGCAGCAGGTAGATTTTACTCGCTCCTTGCATCAAGATGCTGCCAGTTTTGTAATTGGTATGGCTCCAAATGCATATATATTTTCTAACTGTGTTTGGCTTTACAATCAGGGATTTGCATACTTGCCTGGAGGAATCTGTGCATCAACAATGGGACGACACGTTTCATACGAACAAGCTGTTGCATGGAAAGTCCTCGAGGCAGACGAAACAACAGTCCATTGCCTTGCCTTCTCATTCATAAACTGGTCTTTTGTTTGATTGTGAAGCTTTTTTCAATGGCTCTCCTTGTCCTCAACCATGGGAACAGGAAGAACGAAGATGAAAGATGAAGTTGAAGATGTTTGTTTCAATGTCTAATGGCCATGCCTCTGCTTCCAAAGTAATTTAATTAAATTGTTAATTAATTACTTTCCATCTTATTTTCTTCCTTTCAAAATCCCCATTTTGATTCATGTAAATATTGGCGAGCCAATTAGATTACAAAAATACATGATCCATTAAGGAGACAGTTTTGAAGCTTCAGTTTATGATTCTTTTCCTCATCACCCACCAACTCTTGTCCTCCTGTTTTTCAATTATGGCCTACGAATAGTTAGATTTTTTCAAAATTTTCACCCGAATTTGATTTCAATAATGAGTTGAATTGATCCTACCCTTGCTCCGGGTGGAACATAATAAATCAATCATAATCTAAGAAGTAGGCCCAATTGATCACGGTGTTCTTTTACTTGTGATCTGTACTTGTACAGGCATAAGTATTTGTATGAATAACAATTTGATTGATGAGCACGGAGCGATCAATTAGGAGATAGATGTTCGGGGTAAGTAAGGATTATCTTACAGCTACTCTCATTTATTACCATTTTTACTTTTTTACATTCATTGTTTTATAGCAAATATCAATTCATACCATGAACTATGGGAGTTGTATCAATTTAAATTCTGAATTTTGAGATTTTATAAATTTAAATCCTAAACTAATAGTTGTATCAGTTTAAATTTTAAACCATGAACTTTCACAAATGTATTAAATTAAATCCCGAACTTACATAAGTATATAAATTTAAACTTTCAATGTTCATAAGTGTATCCAAATAAAGCATAATAAAGAGTTTAAATTAATCAATTATGTAAGTTGGAGGTTTAAATTGATAACACTTATAAAAGTTTTGGGTTTAAACAGTAAATGTAATTGTAAATATGGCAAATTCATAATTGTAAACGTGAATAAAAGCAATCTAGTTACATTGTAACCTATTACAGTTAATTCATGGACATGAAACATGGAGATGATAAATTGAAGCAATCAGAATGTATTTATTAATTGAAATGTAAACGTATTTGCTGAATTAGAACAGCTGTGGCCACCGAAAGTTACCAAGGATCGGCTACCAACTAAGATTTGTGGATTGCTTTGGTGGGAAGGGAATGAGTAACCTTTTTACATTGTTAGCTTTGACTTTGCTTTTTAAAGTATTCAATCACTCTCTTTTTAACCATAAATGGAAGACTGAAGAGCATTCATTGAGATTATGTTCTGAAATAATCAAAGTCAAACCCTTTTTATTTTGTTTTATAGTATTTGTATTAATGTCATTTATCATGCAATACTGTAGAGGTTGACATTGATCTGTGTTTTTACTAAGTTTAAGAAAAAGATGAGTTTGTCATGAAATTAGTAGGCAAAGAGCAACAATGTTTGGCTAATATGATGGAGACTGGGTTTGTGTTGCATGAAATTTGGGAATTATGGATTTAATTTTGTTTGTCTAAGGCATTGGATTTTCAAATGCCAAGTTAGTGGTTCTTGTGTTTTAAGTCCTTTATTACTATATCATTTTGAGTCGATCATATGTTGTCTCTATTTAGTCCCGAACGTATGTTTCCATTTTATCTTTTTATTGTATAAACTTATTTATTATTATTATTTGGATAAATTGCAAAAACCACCAATAAAGTATTGGACAGTGGCAATTACAACACACTCAAATTTTCAATTGTAAAATTTGAACCCTCGAACTTACAATAGCGGTGTAAATTGAACCCTCAAATGACAAAAATAATGTTTTGCAAATTGTGCTTATTATCTTACCAAATTTTATTAAAAATGTTGCATTCAAACCAAAAAGGACATGTTTGGTAAATCATTTGTTTTTTGTTTTTTGCTTTTGAAAATTAATTTTTAAAGAACATGAGTGTTTGGTTACTGATTCATTTTTTGGTTTCTTAAGTAAGAAATTTGTTTTTAAATTTACCAAGAAAATTTGAAAATTAGAAAAGAACTTTTAAAAAAATACATTTTGTTTTTCGAAACAGCAAATAAAACCAATTATCAAACATATATGGTTTTTATTTTTAATAAACAAAAATGTAAAAAATGCAATTTAAAAAACATTAAAAAAAAATGGTTATCCAGTTTTAAGGACATTTGAAAATTCAAACAAGTCCTAAAACAAATGGACTAAATAGTATTTGTATTTAAATATAAACTCAGTCTAATCATTCCAAAGTAAAGAATTTGGATCCAGAAAATAATGAGCTTCAATAGGCCTAAGCTTAATTCTCATGTCCCCTGAAGATTTATACCTCAAGTTTTGAGCACGTGCATCTACGATTTCTAGAAAGTAGTGATTAACCAGAAAATCGAATTTAAAATGAAAGACTATAGCCAACCAACTCGAGTATAACTTAGAATTGACATGTACTATTTTTTTTAAATCGAATGATCAAATAATGATGTCCCATGCTAAAGTAAGTATACCTCACTAGTAATTAACACTTGTCATTTCTTTTAAGATCAAAGATTCAAATCTCTCGACTCCAATAAAAGAGGATAAAATGGACAAACAAAAAGATACGTTTCGGGGTAACTAAACTCAGCCGTAGTCCAACACATGAACCCAAAACCACATTCATGCAAGGAGAAGAATATCATTCTGTTTCTATCCGAGACTGAGAAACATGTATGCTTTTGGGATGAAAGTCACAATAGAGAAATGATTCTTTCCCAATAATACACACACGAGATAATGACAATATGTTTCCCATTTTCAATTAATGGACAGGACAAGCAGGAGAGCAAAAAAAAATTCAACTTTTTTAAGACAATAACATTGGATTCTACATCCCTCAGAGAATGATATCATAAACAATGAAAGAACACCACCAAACTAATATGTAGTATAGTGAACATAGATAGCTACAACTAAAGTGTATATTATAATCTTGGATATCGACTCAGTAACACCATCGATATCAGCCAAGCATATCCCAACAAAACTGATAGATGAAAGGGAAAAAATTACAATTGAATGTAAGGGGAAGGGGTATTTACGAATGGGATTATCACTGTTTGCTTGAGTTACCTTTCTATCGCGACGCGAGTGACCAGTAGTTGAAGAAAAAGGAAGGCAATGTAGTGAACCAGCAAAGGAATGCCATTGCAGTTGCAGATTGAAGCTGTACACATTTATTCACAGAACAAAGGTCAAGGTCATTGTCTATTAGAACTGTGATGCCTGCACAAGCACATGCTGCTGCAAATGTGAGCGTGGTAGTGATCTGCAGGAAGAGACAAGTGAAGCAACTATTTCACTGTTTGTAGCCAACATAGCAACCATTTATACTCGAAGTTTGATGATGGTAATAATGATAAAGTTTATCAACATGGGCCACAGGATTTAACTTAAAACATTGGTAATTGGTAGCTTTTCTTTTCAGTATCTTACTTGTATTGTTAAGGATGGAACAGTCATGGTAAGAAATTTTTGATACAGGAGAAGGTCAAAATGGACAAACAGAAGTAGATTATAAGAGCATTTCAACAAGCCAACTGGTTTTAATGAATGGACTTACCCCATCGCCTACAGCAAAAAAGCTAACAATTGGGCGATTTCGCAAGGTTCGCTTCACTAACAGAGCATAAATGTCAATAACTGCTAGGGCAAAACTCCATAGACCCTGTAAACTGGCAGCTGCGACAAGGTAGCTGATGCAAAGATAAACGTGGAGTGTATCAGTATCGTGAATGTTCTTCACAACAGCGATCGCATGTAGAAATTAACTATGAAATTACAGGAAATTTAGTAGCGGATTAGATTTAAGGGATTCTATGGATGCAAGTGGCTAAAACTGAAATTCATGTGGGAACTGCCTTGCAAGGTGAATTTGAAAATTCTTTATGTTATCAAACGAGTTAGAATAAGAATTCGACGGAATAAGAGAAAAATGAATTTGATGGTGTCAATGAAAAATCACCTAAATGCAGAAACAGAAGGAAAGTCGTGGGAGGCGGTCATGACAGCAAAAGCAGCAACGGCGAACCCTAATTGGATGCAACGAAGAGCGAGACCACCGCGAGTGCCGGGCATGCCTTCCATGTCCTTCATTCTCATTATCGGTGCGGCGTCTCCGACATCGGTCGTCGGAATTTCCTCCACCGGATGAACTGACCCATGGCTCCCGTTCATCTCTCTCCTAATAATCCAATCAATTCATTTCTCCTTCGACCATATACGCCGATATTCGGCGATTACAGCCCTGGTTTCCAACGAAATCCGCTTCTGATCCTGATCGTTTCGCCCTAGAACTGAGAAAAACAGTACAAATCAAACGAATCAAACTGTTTATGATTCAAAATTCTTCTCTGATTCAGTTAATTACGGAATTATCTAATCGGAAAAATGAAAGGTCGTCAGTTTTTCGATGAAACGGAAAAGGGCCGGCGACGAATGGTTTATAACGGAAATACAATAGTCTTTGGTCGGTCAGCTTTGACTTTTGGAGGAGCGTTGTGTACTGTTGCTGTGATATTATTGGTCGATGGCTTTTGGTGGGGCCAGTTTGGTGAACTCATTCATACATGTCATTAGTTTAGGAAATGTTGTCCATTAATATAGGCAACTTGAATTTCGGTTTGTTATCATTTTTATTTCGTTATTTAAAAAAAAAAAAAAAATCAAATTTCATCCATGTATTTATTACGATTTTCTTGTTAATTTTATCTATTATTTGTTTATTCGTTTCATTTTTAGTTATTATTATTAAATAACGACTTTCAACTCCATCCCATTTTGAGATGTCCTCCAAATTTGTATAGATTGGAAATAACATAACAAACAAATTATGCAGTCATGTCAACGTTGGGCCACCTATTTAATGCAAGTTTAAATATTGTAATAAAATAACTGCTCATCCAAAGTATTGTTATTTGAATTTATTTGAAGACTATTCATGTTTAAATTAACCTAATCATGGTAGCATGACAAAATGTGGTCACCTTCCTCTACGAGAGATCATGATCACTCACTGATAATATAAAAAAGTGAGATCTAATTAATTACGATCGGTTATGTTTACCAAATTCTATAAATCTTTGTGAGTGGTGGATTCCACGACAAATATCGATGAGCCTTGAAGGTGTTGTTTTTGTTTAATGAAATGTTTTTGTTTTTTACTTAAAAAATCACGTTTTGTTATTAATAATTAAACTCTGTTTTTCTTTCCTAAAAAAACATCCTAGGTATTTTTATAAGTAAGAAAGTGAATGAATAAAGGCTACAAAACTCCATTCTCGTTGAGTATAGTTCTTAGAGTACCAACAGCTTGAAGGGCTTCAGATGCTTGGACGGAAGAAGTGATGCTTTCGGTTTTCAGTTACTGAAGGAGCTCTCGTTTCATATGAGGAAAAGATATCGGTATCTTTCCTATACTCTCAAAATCCGCTATTGGCATTCTCGGGGGATAGAGTGGAGTGCCTTCAACCTCTTCAGCTAACAGAGTCTGTATGTTTTTCACTAAATAAGCAACATAGTATTTGAACTGTAGAAAAGTAGTGCAGAGAACTAGTCAAAATTGGGCCAACCATCCAATTTGTGACGTGGATGATCTACCGAATCCATTGCTGACTTCACACCGATCGATTAGGTGAAACAGTTATGCAACAACAATTAACATTTTAAATATTATTTAATGGACTACTTTATAACAATTAAACCAATCAAACACATGTATCTTCAACGAGTGAATTAGAGATATATATGGTGGCAGTCATAATTTCTAGTCAAGGACACAATTTCATATAAGAGTAAAAGTTTAGCTCATAAACTTCTGAATTAGTTTCAATAATATGGCCTCTCAACCTTAAAAATGGGTATAATAAACTCCTAAATTTATTATTGTATGTTTGATATATTCCTATGTTTCAAGTTTATATGGAACATGTCTCTTATATAGAAAATGTTAAAAAATATTTGTTATATCATATATAATTCTAACTTTAAATTTGTGTTTGATAAATCATACATTGTATGTATTTTTTTTAAAAAAATAAAATAAATGAAATATATATATTACTACCTAATTTAAAATTTTAAGAATCAATTAGATGCAAATTTAATTTTTTATGCCTAATAAAACAATCAAAATGGAAAGTTTAAAATGAGAAGTTCATGATTTTGTTAAACATTTGTGACAGATTAGACAAGTCTTTGAAAATTTAGAGACTAAGTTTATAATTAAATATTTATGTAAATATAAAATACACTATCGTAATATTTAAATTAAATAATATTAGTACTAAAAAATATGAATTAAGATCAATTATAAAATTATAAAAAATTCAAATTTATAAACAAATATTGAGGCCCAACTGATAATTAATTTTGAATAACAGATTAAAATTATTTTAAATTTCTCAAAACCCAATGTGGCTGTCAATCACTACACCAAATACACCAATATGTTTTAATATGAAATAATCAATCATATAACAATCATATATATAATGTTTTAATATTGAATTGACAATGTTAATCTAGTTGTTACACTTCATATGAAGTATTTAACAACAATTTCATGAATTGCACACTTGTAAGTGTGTAAATTTTATTGAAATAAAGGATGTGATAATTAAGTTTCCAGTGAATTTTCCAATATTTGTTAAAATATTTTAAAATTTTAGATTTGTGTGGACAAAAGTATTATATTACTAACAAAATAACAATTTCGAATGTATGCCTAAATATAATATTTAAAATAAATAATAAATACGTCATAAAAATATTATGAAAATAATTTAATATGATTTTATTTCGCTAGAAATTATCAAACACACCAACTTGTTAGTACTAACATCGTGAAGGTGGTGGATTATAATAACCTCTTCTATTTTTAGGACGAAAAGTTATGTCAATGGTCATTGAACTAAACTTATTTCAATTTAAATACTTGCAGGAGGACCAATGGATTCTAACCCCCAATTTCTAGAACTATACTATAAATATAACTAGAAAAAATTAAACACATCAGTTTTTTTTGTACAATAAATATGAGGTTGATGAATTTTAACCTCTAATTTATAAGATGAAAGGTCATGCAAATTATTTTTTAGCTAAATTTGTTTCAGTTTAATTTTAGTGTTTTCTCGTTACTTTAAAAAATTAATTCAACTTAAGGTTTTTTCTTCTATTCTTACTCTTTTGAAAAATGACCATCTTGTCTGTCATTGTCATTTTTATTTTTATTTAATTTTTAATGGATCAAAATGACGTTCAAGTATACACAAGAACCAAAGTTAAAAATATATGGACTAAAATAAACATTTTAAAAATACATAGACCAAAATCAACCTTTATTTTAACTGTCATCGAATATTAAACTATACTTTGAACGTTGAATATATGTACATATTACGCATTTGGTGTAAGCATCATATTGATGACACTCCCATCAACCAAATCCCCAAAACACCCTTATTGCCACGTCAGCGACCCTACTACGACATGTCGTTTTCAAAATTCAACCAAACGACAATGGAAATACATGATTTTGAAATGAACCATCAATTCCACCAAGAACTCGTCATACGACACTGGGCTAGGGCTTCACTATTTTTTTTTTTTTAATTTTGCACATATTAAAAAATAAAATCAATGCATTACATTAAAATTATGTATTTGTTTGAGTAATGCAACCATGTCAGTATCATAGCTTAAAATTAAAATTTAAACATATCTTTCACGTTATATTAAAAAACTAAAACAATGCCAAACATTTTTATAAAAATACTCTTGAGAGTGAAACTTTGGTCAAATTCAAAAGGCAACAACTATGGCATATACATACATGTGTGTGTATGTATATATATCATGAAACTATTTTTAAATGTGACTTAAAACTAATAATAGAAAGAAGATTGTTATGTTTGTTTTTTTAAGGACATTAAGGCATGAAAATGGTAATTTTACCAAAGTGGACGGTATCAAATATAACAATTACATATAAATAAAATAAGTAGTTCGTCTTTGTTTTAGTGTCTATATAAATTTTGATTATGGAGGTAGAAAGTTTAATATCGTTGTAAAAATACCAACGGTTTAGATATTGCTATTTATTGATTTCGTTCGATATTCATTCCATGCCATATATTTAAATGGATTTGTGTTTTTTTCGTGTTGTAAGATTTCATTTATTTTCTTTTATTTTACTGCTAGAAATCGACCATGTCTCTATTGAGATCTCAAGTATATGTCGAATGTACTAAAAAGAAAAATGTAAATATACATGATATGTAACAATATAAGATGATGTATTATCCAAATTGTCTCATTCATGCACCTATCAAATATACCCTGATTTAGAGCTAGAACATTCAAACTATACTGAATATATTATGTTGTATATATCAAATGTATGAAGCTTCTTGTGGATTACTGGTTTCATTTACGAGGGAACAATTTTAAAATTTAATGGATGAACTTTCATTGGGTGTGTTTTGAAAAGGTCACGTTGGAAAGTTCATAACTGCGAAAAACTTCATAACATGTGTTTTTTGGTTATTAATATTATTTAAAAATTGAATGGGTAAATTAAGAGCCTATTAGATCATTCATGGAAAAAAAGGGAAAAATTAGACTATTGTGTAATTTAATTTGTTTATTAGAAAATTGGAGAAAACGGCAAAAACGGGTGGTCCAACTAATTTTCTGGCAAAAAACACAGAGAATAAAATTTATGGCAAACTATGTGTAGAGTATTAAAGTTATTCCCAAAACGCCGATCTCTAACTTCCAAATTTTAACAAATGCAACCTAAATCTCTTTTTTTTTTTTTTCAAATTTAAATCTTTAAATCTTTACTATCTTCTAACTTCCAAATTTTAACAATGCGAACCAAATCCAATTTTTTCAAAATTAAATCTTTATTATTTTATTTTTAAAATATTTATATAGTACTTTTTGTTTTGCAATTTGCTTTTTTAATTGCAAATGGATTATTAAAATACAAATTTAAGAATTTTTACCCCAATCCAACTAATCTCAATGGTGCAACCACAGATCGATGTGTGGTAACCATGAATTGAAGGCACATGTTTGAGTTGCAATACCCTAGATGCAAGGTACTTCATGGATTTGCTGATTTCATATATTATACTATATTCATCTCCTGGTTACTTATGGTTGCATGGTGTTTGAGTTCTTCTAAGTTTGTTATTGATTTCATACATGATACGTACTAGGCTTTTTTTACCCATTATTCAGCTATACTCTGATACGTGTGGGAAATTTTTAGTCATTATGCTCATTGAAGGCACATGTCCTGCTTCAAGTTATTAGTATGACTTCAGATGTGGTGATCAGTGTGAGAAGTGTGGGAAACTTCTAAATCCAACTGAATTGCAAGACCTTAGGTTCAAGGTACTCTATGGATTTGAGAAACTTTTTTTTTGGTATTACACAGCTTATAGAACTTCCTAGTAAAATACACTATTTTTTTTTATTTCAAAGACACTATATTTTAAGAATACAAAGTCTTAAGTCTATACTTAATATTTATTTATTTCAGTATAAAGTCTATGACTAATACTTGCTATGAAATACACCATTTTTTTTCTTTCAAATACACTATATTTTAAGAATACAAAGTCTTAAGATATGACTACTATTCCTTTTTTTAGTATGTATTTGTAAGTCTTTAAGTCGATGACTAATAGTTATTTTTATCCCAAATCAAGGCATTTTTGGCATTGCCCAATTTATATGAAATCGTAACTATACACCCTCTAGAATACTGTATTTGTATTTGTAGGATGAAAACTAATAGTTATTTCTATTTGACTATACACTTTTTAGGATATTATATTTGTATTTGTAGGATGGAGACTAATAGTTATTTTAAATGTTTGGTTCATAGTTTTTTTTTTTTTGACGTAATTGTTATTTAAATGTTGTAGTTCTTTTTTTAAAACATAATCTAAGTTTTATTTTGAAAATATTATGTTTTTCATAGTTATTAGATTTTTTTTAAATAATAATTGTTTATAGGAACATAGTTATGATTTGATAGGTACGATTTAAATTTTAGAAATATTAAAATTTAAAAATATTTGCTTTTTGGATGACAGTAAAATATGAGTTGTTAGAATTTGAATCTAGGTTATTGGAACTAGTTAGGAGTATTTTGGTCAATCGTTAATTCGTAATTATAATTTTAAAATTCGTTTTGCCATTTTTATAATTAATTTTTTTTGTTACTATTATTCAAAATGAAACATTTTATTTTGACATTTCTCTTGTTGGCTCAAGCTATATTCGTGTAGAATGCCATGGACAAAAAATAATGTTAAGGGTTGATTTGGGCAAGACACCGATGGTGGTTTAAATACTTAAACCTGGTTCGGCAACAATGCCCAGCCTGACGAGAGAGCTTTCCATCCATTTTGGGGCGGTAGGTCACAACTTCGATTGTTTCCATTGCCCGCACCCTCACCTTCCCTTCGAAACCCCCTTGAATCGCACCTGTGAACTCTTGAAATAAAAAGCCAGTCAGCCAGCTCTCTATCTTGTTAAGCAAAAGAAAGAGGAATGCATGAAATGAAGAAAAGAAGAGAGGAGGAAAGTGATTCACTGGTGGAGTTTGTCTCTGTAAATGAGTTTCTTTCTCTTTTTAAGATATTTTTCTCAAAATGCAGGGGCTAACTGCGTTGATCCCACTTCCAGGACAAAGTCCAAGGGTGAGCCCAAGCCGAAGATATACTATGGGTGACACAAGGGAACACACACCCTGTAAAAGAAAAGCTGGAGCATTAGGTTTCAGGCTACTTGAACAACTTAGGGAATGATCAAGCCAAGCTCGATGATATGAACTGAATTGAGCTTCAATGTTGTTGCCCTGCAACCTCAAGAGCCATAATCTACTTGACACTGTATGGTACTATATGTAACCATATACAAGTGTCCTAAAAAGAATGTTATAAACAACTCCATTCGATAATTCCACGAGGGAAGAGTAAGAAATCTCCAAATGCAGAGATACCCTGACTGCTTGTCAAAATCTCTAACTGCTTGTCAAAATCGAATGACATATAGACCATCACGCCAGTACATTTATAGTAAATATTATTTTAAAGTTTCATATAAAAATAATTATTATAATTTAAGATCAAAATTATAAATCGAGTCTATATGATCCGTAAGAGTTTTAAAAATTAGAATCTAATTATTATGATTTGCAAAAAAAAAAAATTGTAAATAGTTCTTACGTTTCAATCATATTCTCATAAATATTCCATAAAATATAAATTTTAATTATAAATTAAAGGTTAAATTCTAAAATTATTTTTTTTTATAAAAAGACTAAATTTAAAATTGAACAAAATATTTGAATATTAAGAATGTAGTGTATATATTTAGCAAAAAGTAGTAAGAAAACTTTTTTTTTACCTTTTATTTAAAAAGAAAAAAATCAAAAAAGAAGATTAATTTTTACGAAAAATTATGGAGAGGCGCAGGTGCATCTCATGTAATGTTGTGCACTTTTGCGCCACCAAAACCAAACTTGGACTAAGAAGATATTTTTTCTTTTATTTTTTATAAAATTTATTTTCTTTACTTTACTTTAATAATATATATATATATACATATATATATATGAAATTTTATTTATTTTTTATTATTATTATTTTATCGTCCCCTTCTTTGTCAGAATTTTGAAAATAAAATTTTCATTCGTGGCTCTGTCTCTCTATTCCTCTCGATCTTTACGGACTTGCCTCCTGCCGATCTCCATCTCCCTTAAAATTAGGGTTTCCAGATTTACAGCTCCTCTCTCTCAGCTGCTGCTTTTCTCTTCCTTGATTCTCCATCTTTCTCTTATCCTCTTTTCTTCAACTAAACCCTTCCGTGCGAATAGGGTTCGCAGATCTACGAATTTCCTCAACATGTTTTGGAGGCTAACTTCCCTTTCTACTTCTTCTCCTGTAAGTCATTCTATCCCCATCTAATTACACCCACTATACCTGCCCAATTCACTCTTTCTGCTTTTCAAATGGTTGGGAAGATGGACGGACTTGTTTTTCTATTCATTTCAGATTCGACGATGGCTTTCTGTTTTTGTTTTTTTGTCGATGTGTATTGTTTTCTACCTCTACCAATTACTTTGTTTTCAATTTAATTCGTTGCCCATTTTTTCTTGTTATAGTTCCTTAATTGAATATGGGTTTTATCAATCCGGTTATACTTTTTAGGAAATTGTTAGCTGTTTGGAGTGATTGAGTTGGACTGCCAGCAGGTTTTAGTGCTTGTCATCGTCGTTGTTTGTTTTTAATTCTTATTACATGCTATATTATGTGTTGAGAAATGAAAAACGGTTCTGCTCTATGTGGGTGTCTCTCTCGCTTTTTTTTTTGTCCCTATGAACTGTTTGAGAATTTGAAATATGTTAGCATTCGTTGTCAGTTTCGTTATTTCCATTTGATTATTATTTTTTTTTTGATTAAGTCTCGTTTAAATCTGACTGATGAAGAGTTGACTTGTTATGCTCATATGCGTTTGATTCCCTAAGAAATTATAGAGTTACGCTGTATGATTCTATAGATACTTCTTGATTTTTATAGCTTGTTCGCTAACTTTTTGATTTAGATTTAGTTTAAGTCTAACCGATGAAGAGTTGACCTGTTATGTTCATCTGCACTCTGTTTCCAAAGAAATTCCAAAATTAGGCTGTATGGATACTTCTTGAATTGAATAACATTTTTGCTAATTTTTTGAATTATGATAAATCTGCCCATAGTTTGTGGAACACAATAATTTTCTTGAAATCAAAATAGCGTTATCATCTCTCTCTCTCTCTCTGAGCTGATTAAATCTCAGAAATGGTCACTGGAAACAAGAATATCAATCAAATGTAATCAGCTCTTTGGGTTTGGATGGATGATTGAATTAGATGTAACCTGCTTGGTTCCTCAACATACTCCACATTATGAACAGCCTTTTTAAAAAACTAAGGGTAGCTTTGAGTCTTTTCCTCTTGAAGAGGTGGGGCGTACCTCAAGATTATAAACATTTTACAAATTCGAAATTGGCATGACCAAGTATTCCTTAACTTAATAGCCACATAAAGTATAAAAAAGCCAACCCTGTGTCACTTAAACAATAATTCTAAGAGGATGCCTTTAACCTCTACTAATAATTAGACAGACATATGCTAGAATTTTGTCTTCAATGCTTTTAAAGTCTCAATAGAAAAAGTAGTAATAGTTTAAATTGTCACAACTCAATTTTTTATGTTTTTGGAGGCAAATTCATGTTAGGCTTCTGCATTATATGATGTGCGGAGGCTTTATCTCTTGGTGTGTTTTTATAGAGGCATAAGTTTCTAAACCTGTCATGGGAGGTGATAGCCTCTTATAGTCAAAGGAGGTATAAATCTCGAGGCTAAAAGTTAGAGCCTTGTCTTGAGACAAGTTTTAGGGCGGAAGTTAAGATAGCCTTTTAAAACATTAGTATTGAATAGGTTTCCATTGTTTCTCAGGAAAGTATTGCATTGGAGGCTTACAAAATCCTTCTTTAGTATGATGTTTCTTTAAATTTTAAGAGAGGCATTTAAAATTGAAGTAAATCTCAAAGCCTTAACAATTAGACTGATGTTCTTACAAATGTATACTTGCAACACCTAATTATATCTTTTGTTCTTTTTCATATGTTTCACTTTCAGGTGGAATCAATTTTAGACAAAGAGAATTTCTCCTTGGAGGAGCTTCTGGATGAAGAAGAAATAATCCAAGAATGCAAAGCCCTGAACAGTCGTTTAGTTAACTTGTAGGGCTCCTTTTCCATTATATCATTAGCATGTTCTTTTATTACTAATCTGATTCTTTTTGTTATCATTTATGGCCTATTTCAATATTGCTCAATGTTCTTGTCTTATGGGCTTGGGTGTTAGAATTGTATCATGTTTGCTCAATATGAGCAGAAATGGGTCTTTAAAATTCACCCCGATATTTTAATGGACATTTTTCTTTTGCCTTCAGTCTACGAGACAGAGCCCAGGTGGAACAACTCTTGCGCTACATTGTTGAAGAACCTCCAGAGGATTCTGAAAGCAAACGGGCATTCAAGTAATAATTTTTTCTAATTATTTACGTGCAGTGCTATACACATGCATGCACTGCTTATATTTTTCTTTCTACATCTTGAATTCATACTGTTTTATTGATTACTGATTGTGAATTAGGTTCCCGTTTATTGCCTGTGAGATCTTTACTTGTGAAATTGATGTTATCTTGAAGACTCTAGTAGAGGAGGAAGAGGTACAGGCTCATAGTTCTTTTTTTTTTTTGTTTTGTTTTGTTGATTATCTGTTTGATAATATGGTTGATGTGTCCTGTTTATAACATAAACAATAACATTATTATCTTACTTGTGACTACAGCTAATGGACATGCTTTTCTCCTTCTTGGAACCAGACCGACCTCATAGTGCTTTGTTAGCTGGTTATTTCAGCAAGGTACCTTGAAACTTATGTTAATTTTTTTTGGTTTGGATTGGGTTGGGGATCTCTGTATTCTCTACCTTGTAACTTCTCACTTTTTTAATAAAATTGTTTTGTTTTCAATTAAATAGGTAATCATATGCCTCATGATACGGAAAACAGTTCCACTTATGCACTATGTCCAGGTATGTCACATACAAGCTCTCTTCAGATAATGCTTACTGAGATCTTATCAGAATACAGCTATGTTTTAGACTAATTTTTCTTTGGAATTTCTTTGTTTTACCGTTTAGCAATTAAACTGCCATCTCATGCATTTCCCCCTTTTGTAGGCTCATCGAGATGTATTGCGCCAATTAGTTGATTTAATTGGAATTACATCCATTATGGAGGTAATATAGGCTTTGAAGGCTTCCCCATCAATAAAACCTTAAATGCTGCTTAGCTCTGATAAGAAATGGAGTTTTCTTTGCAGGTTTTGGTTAGACTTGTTGGTGCTGATGATCACGTCTATCCAAATTTTATGGATGTGATGCAATGGTTGTCTGAGAGTGATATGCTGGAAATGATCGTTGATAAGCTGAGTCCATCTGTGAGTGAAAAATTGAAGTTTCATCAACATTTGGCCTTTTATACGATTATATATATTATATATAGATGTGATATTTTGGCTATAATATTAATTTTTCTCCTTGGATCAGAGTCTGCCTGAGGTTCATGCAAATGCAGCAGAAACATTATGTGCCATAGCCCGTAATGCCCCGTCTGCTCTTGCTGCCAAACTTTCTAGTCCCAGGTTGATCAAGAAATGCTTCTTTACACTTACGTTTCTATATTAGTCTGTAGATAAGTCGTAGTTGTTTTAACTCCTTAATCACTTCTGTGATGCAGTTTTGTTGCAAGGATATTTGATCATGCTTTGGAAGATTCACATTCTAAGTCTGGCCTTGTGCACTCACTTTCTGTATGCATTTCTTTGTTGGATCCAAAGAGATCTTCAGCATATTCTCCTTTATTTCACTCTTTCCGAAGTCAACATATGTATGAATGTCCAGTTCCTGTTGATCCAGAGACTGTTGGTGCAATGCTCCCTAAACTTGGTTAGTGTATGATGCTAGTTTCACTTATTTGATGGTGTGCTCCCGATATCTTCTCTAAATCAATGGGCTACATGTATAAAGAAACCACAAAAAGACATGCACCTATCAATATCAGGTCAATAATCACCAAATTTTAAAGAAATATTTAATTATTACTGATCTGATATTGATAGGCATATGCACTTTGTGGTTTTTCTTATACATCTAGCCCATTGATTTGGCATGCATGTACACAGCAGGAAAGCAGTAGTGTGAGTAGCACCATGAATACAGCAGCATGGTTGCAAATATCTGAGTTACATACATGTAGGAAGTAAAATTCTCCTATTAGTTTCTGATAGCACTTCTCTCACAGGTGATTTGTTAAAACTCTTAAACTTGTCATCTGATGATAAAGTATTACCCACAACATATGGAGAATTGCGGCCTCCACTTGGAAAACATCGTTTGAAGGTAGGTACTGAATTTGTGTTGTATAAATTTATATGTTCAAGCCATGTGACTGTATGGCTCTCTGCTAGAAGTTAGGTATCGGAGAATTTTATTTTAGATCTTGATATTATTCTTGTGTGTTGTGGTGTGTTTACTACTTATTATTATTATATATCTATTTTTAAACCTAAATGAATTCTGTGTCATATTGTAGATTGTGGAGTTCATTTCAGTGCTTCTGAAAACAGGCAATGTAACTGCAGAGAAAGAATTAATTAACTCGGGCACCATTAAACGTGTCATTGATCTATTCTTTGAGTAAGCAATTCCTCGTGTCATAATATCAAAGTCTTGAAAGGCCTTAATATTTTTTTTTTAGGACCTTGTATGTAAAATATTTTTGCAGGATCTTTTGTATTTGACAGCTGCTTAGTTGTTGAAGTTACATAGATTTCTATTTATGCTTTTCTATGTTCTTTGATGCAGGTACCCTTGTAATAATTTTTTGCACCATCATGTAGAGAACATTATATTGTCTTGTTTGGAGAGTAAGAAAGACGACATTGTCGATCATCTTCTTCGAGAGTGCAATTTGATAGGCAAAATTCTTCAAACAGAGAAGAACCCAATTATTTTGGCTGATTCTAATCAGGTACAGAATTTCTTACTTTGTTTGTTGGCTGATACATATCACCGTGTTTAATATAATACAAGTTATGTTATTGGAAACATTTAATTACATTGATATCAACATAAGAAAAGTATAATCTTCAAATTAGCATGCATTCATTGTCTGTTTTATATATTAAAATCCAATTTGCATTGGTTCTCTGTTTCCTTGTTGTTAGTGGTTGACATGAAAAAGTAACATTCTTGGTTATCGTTCTTATAAAAAAAACATTCTTGGTTGTAGTACTTTATTACATGAAAACCGAATAAATCTATGAAAGCTTAAAGATACGTACATTTTTTGCTCTTGCAGCCAACAATTCCCGCTGTTGGAAAACGGGCGCCACGGGTATGCAACTTAGGACATACTACACGAATCTCCAATAAGATTCTTCAGATGGCAAACGGTCAAAGTTGTATTCGGGCATATCTTCTGGTATGGATGGCTTGCTTTAGTTTCTCGACTATTCTGGAATTGTTACAGCCATACTCAATATGATGTTCGTATATTTTTTTTTTCATCCAGCAGTGTTGTGTATAATTAGCATCTAACTACTATTTTGTAGATAATTACGAATTTTTAAACTAGCCATTTTTATTTTCCCTACACTACCAATATGTTTATTTTATGGTCTTCCTCAATCATTTCCTGGTCTTCCTCAAAGAGAGACACTCTTCAACTATCTCGCCAAGGAGTAATGGTTAATTTTCAAACCCGTGGCTGTGATACTTAGAAATCCATTAGATGAATATGATTCCTGTTTGAATTTGCATGCCTCAAAGTAGAAATGGAGTGCCTTATCTTTCCTGAAGATTATAAAATTTAGGTATCTGCTGAGCTGAAGCTCTGATACATGGGTAAAATTGAGAAGCGCAGCTTATTCTGTTCCGTTTATATGTTGGATTATGCGTTGTTCGAGAAAAAACTTTTCCAATTTTGGATTTTCTTAATTTGCTCTCGGTTAACCTCTGATATAGTGATGTGTGAAGGGATCAACGCACACATTCAATAATATGGTTTCCTGGTTCAGGCTATGGTTGACTATAGCTGCCATGTCCTGAGGCTATAGCAGTGTTCTTTTGTTTAATGTTTTTTGTTTTTCTTTGGGTGGGGGTGGGGGAGAGGGGGAGGGGGAGGGGGAGGGGGAGGAAATTTTAACATTGTAGAATGTAAAAATATTACGTTGAGCCTATGACCAGACATATGTTCTATATAAGACTTAGGGTTCTTTTTGGTGCTATTTTTGGAGGCATGCTTTGTAATCCACATAAGCTCAATATGAATCAGGTTTTTACTCCGGCCACCAATTCTGTTTGTACAAGTTTCTTTCAACCGGTTTTTACTCATTATGATGTTTCAAAGTATTTTTCAACTCTAGATCATAGTGTTATTGAGGTGCAGCTGTCGCTGGCGTATGGCTAGAGGTAAGGTGAGTAGAGGCCTTTAAGTTGCCTCTCGCATGTGGCAATAAAAAGTTTATTGCCTTAGAGTCCACCTTGTACTTTGAAATCACAATTTAGTTTAGCTCAAAATTTCGTTTCTCTGCTTTAAGTGTTTTTTGTTATCAACCTAAATTTAGAACGATTCTTGGATAAATTATGCCAGAACAGACTCATCTTGCTTTTATCTATTTGCTTGGGCCAATTACATTCTCTGGAATAACCACATGGCATTTTTGGTTTGGTTGACTTGAGTGTAAACTCTTTGCAGGAAAGTACTGATTGGAATGAGTGGCAAGCTACAACTTTGCATGACCGCAATGTGGTTGAAAATGTCTACCGGTGGGCTTGTGGGTATGTTTTAGCATATGCTTTTTCCATGTTTATATTCATGAGAATAGAATCATTTCTTCAGATCGGGAATTTTGTTTATCTGAACCAGATTTGTACCCCCAAAACCTCCAAAACATGCATCCTCAGCATCCACAATCTTATTTTTGCCAGTTATATGAAAGTTATTTAGTGCAGAATGTACTTATTTAATATTTTCACTTTCAAGGATATATCAATAGAAGATGGAAATACTTTTTCAACAAAGCTTATGACTGATAATTTGAAAGTCTGTCTCTTCTTCCCCCCTCATTCATGTGTTCATTTTATGTTTGATTCTCTTCTCTATTAGGGCTGAGAGCAAGCGTTTAATTCTTTGAATTTATTTCATGTAAAACTTATTTCCCTAAAGGTTTTCAATGTCTATGCTATATATAGCTCTCTTCTTGGGATTTTAACTTCTTGGATTATTCTTGGATTTCTCAACAATTCTTCTTTGAATTTTCAGTCGCCCAACTGCATTGCAAGACAGGACAAGGGATAGTGATGAGGATGACCTTCATGATAGAGATTATGATGTGGCAGCATTAGCAAATAATTTAAACCAGGCTTTTAGATATAAATCGTATGGGAATATCGATACTGTGGAGGTATACAACATGAACAAACATTCACCAGGCCGCTATTGTTTATATTCTTTTTGTGGAGGAATTATATTAGTATTTTTTCTGTGGAGAATGATTGCACATTTGATTTATTTATGTATTCTTTCTTTGGTTTCGTTGCAGGACCCTAGATCTCTTGCTCAAGATGATGAGGTAATAATGTTGTTTTAGTTGATGGGGCTTTGAGTTTATGGTTAGTGTGGGAAGTTGGTTTTTGGTTAGAACACTGACGTAATTTTGATGAAGATCTTTAGGATACTATGTTTAAGCTGGTTGCTGCAGAACATCTTTTCATTTCCATGTTTAATTCTCCTCAATTCTTACTGGTGCTGCTGTGTCTTGTGAGTACAGGATGTCTATTTTGATGATGAATCTGCTGAGGTGGTTATATCATCGCTTAGGCTTGGTGATGATCAGGGAAGGTGAGTTTCAAATCATCTTTTGGTGATATAAGAAACATTATATGAATAAAGCGAGAAAAATGCATGTTTCTTTCTCTATGATCATACCTTCATGTTTAGGTTTGTTGCTATGTGTGGCCTGTGGCCAATAAACCTTCCAAGTGAGAAAAGTTCATAGATGCTCTTTTATTCGATCGATCCTTTCTTTTGTGAAAATGACTTTGGAGTAAAATGTGTGCTGTTTGGACCTGACATCAACCATTAACCTTGTTTGGATTGACAATTGACGTATGAAAATATTTAGCCGCCCTTCCACTGTTGCCTGGAAAATTTGTCGCATGGCAGTGTGACTATCCAAAGCCTGGTCTTTATTATGTAGATGATCTGATCTGTTCTAATGTGAACGATTTTGTTCTTATACCAATATTCTTCTTGTTGAATCTTCAGGCTTGTTTCCTATGGTTCATTGCCCCTTTGTGGGCATATTTACTGATATGCTTGAACACTTAGGATGGGATGTTGGGCGTGAAGAGGGAACTTTTCTTCATTATAATTCATCATATATTGATTCATATCTTTATAATGGCTATGAGAAAGTTCATCTAGGAAGTGTATGTGAACTTCTATTTGTGTCTGCTTTTTATGGGCTAACCTATCGAGTGGAATACATAATCTGCTATGTTTCATTCTTGCAGCAGTCTATTCACCAACTCCAATTGGTTCGCGTTCCAAGACGACAGAGTTAGTAGTGAAGCTGCAGGCACAGCACCACCTGAGAGGATGGATGAGATTAATCTGAATGGAACTTCTAACGGTGGTAACAGCAGTAGTGATGATGAGGTGGTGATTGGCGAGGAGGAGATGACTGTCAGCAAGAATTCTGTGGTTGACACTTCCTGTTCCAAGTCTGGGCTTCCTAGTAGATTTTCTGAGGCTGAACCTGCTGGTGATGGCATCTCAAACTCTGGGTCGAGTGCATCTAACGATTTGGGATTCTTCAGGTTTGAGACACCAGATGCAGAGGACGCATATGGAGACAGGCCTCTGCCTGACTGGGTAGGATGGGGAGAAGCATCAGATTTGCAAGTTGGGGGTTCAAGTACGAACCCGTTTGAGGACAGTGATAAATCTGGTATCAATGATTCCTCTCAAGTTGAATTAGCAGTTCCTAATGTCAACTCTCCAACAAGAGGAGAATCCTTTCTTCCAAATGGCTCTCCAACTACAACAGGATCAAGCGATGGATCAGAGGGCAGTGATCATAGTCAGAAAACTACAGCTGTACCCTCATTGTTCGAAGAGGATGTTGAGTTCGTTGGTGTGGAATTAGAAGGCACTGAAAAGGCTATGGAACAGGCCCTCAAGGAGGGGATTGTTGGGGAAGCAGGTCCACTGAAGAGGAGCGTTGTCCCTAAGGTGCCAGAAAAGGAGAATTCCGATGAGAATGGGGCTGGGATCAAGGAGTTCAATGATGCAAATTATTGGAGAGTGGATCATGAGGTTGCTGTTTTGGAATGATCGTGGGTTAATCACATTGCGTAATCTTAAGCCTGAAAAGGTTGTTTCCGACGGTCATGGACACCATTGCGGTTGGCATGAGCATCGGCGCATGGGGCGGACATATGTACAGTATATTTTTGTTTCTATGTGGAGATTGGATGGTAGAATGCGTTGTGGCTGTCACTATTTACCTGTTACTGACTGTTATGCTGATTATTCAAGGTTTTTTTTTCCTTTTGTTTCTGATTCATGGGATTTCCCTGATCCATCATACTTCATATTTAATTTATAAGAACAGCATTCTTGATTCTTATGTCAAAATTTTAACATATTCAAATAGCTGGACATATTGGCATGGTTCAGATTTGACGACTGCTGCTACCTTTTGTAGTTCTCTGGGTAATTGAAAAACTTAAGTGATAGCTGTTAGTCTTTGCCGAGAGAGTTGGCAAACAGTTTTCAGAACTTAGGGTCTGCCTTCTGGCTAATGTTCTCATTAATGCCCGAAGTTCATGTTCTTTATTGTTTCACTCTGCTTATGTACATCTGTAACCACGAAAACTGTAGACTGCTTTTTAATGGATTAGAGGCATCTTTCTTATAAATTAAACATTCTATGCAATGCTTCCTCAATGGAAAGTTATTCGGCCGCTATCCGTGCACAACCTGCAGTGGCTTTGATTGTGCATTATCAGCAGTCCCCTGCCAGGTTTGCTTTTATCTTATCGTCCTTTTATAGTATCTTTTATTTTGAATTAGGGATGGCAAAGACACCATGTTCTGATTTACTTGTTAAATGCTTATGAAGCTTATATTGATATAGTTGAGTTGAGGCTTACATTGTATTCCTTTCTGTCTCTTGCACTGGGTTCTTTGCTGCTAAGCTACCATTACATTCATGGCTTGATTTACTTTAGGGATTGAGATGGAGACGGTCTTACATATTTTGGATGGATGTGGATTCGTAATTTGTATCTGGCAAATTGTATTTGGTTTAGTGTATGGTAATTGGTAGGATATTAAGACAAAGTATTGGACTCATGAAAGAAAATCCTTATGAAAAGCAAATGATTATTATAGACATTTGATGTAGATATTTAAATCTTAAAAATCTCCTAATTCCTAGTACAATTTAGGCATCCATTTTAACTACAACCGCCAAACAATGCTTCTATAAAGGAGTTGGAATATTGATCCATCCCATCGGGAGAGATAGAAATGATGGCAATACCAAACCTGTCTCCACCATAACATAAACCCCATGAAACCAAATCCTATAGAGATTTTATGCAAACATTATCATTATAATTTTGATTGCCGTCTCAACAACACTCAAGTACACCGTCCCTTCATGACGGCAATCACTATTGTTCATTCTGGACTCCCTTTTCCATTTGGCAGTGTTTTAATACTTCAATAGCTGCATCATTATCTGTTTCAAATGTGTTTTCGATTTCTAATTAGCTTTAGTTGTATTGTTTGTTTGTGTGTATATATATATATATAATTGTGTCTTTTCTCGACCCATGCAAGTGGGGTTTGATTATATGGTGCTAGTTGAGACGGAAATGATTTCAACTACCACTATATGTTAAAAAAAGTCATTCATTTTGCATAGAGACATAATACGTAGGGTTGACAAAAATTCACGGAGGTACCCAATTGGAACAGAGAATCCTCAGTTTTCCCAGGGATGAGTGTCAAACTGAGGACACAAAATAGATCTTTGATAGGGAATGGATGAGGAGTTCCCCGACCCTGCCCCGCCCCGTTAACCCTAATAACAAGCAGTTGATTAAATTGAATAGTTTGAACTACCTAGCTAGAAGCCAGTAGGGCTAAAAGTAGGCATGGACTAGAGCTGCCAATGTGACTAAACCCTAGTGGACAGTGTCTTCTCTTTTCACCAAACAAGAAAGAGTTTCTTTTTTCTGTTTATATGAAATTGATTGGACATGGCAGACAAGTTTCAGTATGGTGTGTTCTGTTTGTAGGGTTCCCCATTCCATTCCATTTCATGTCAATGTTGTTATCATTATTATTATTATCATATTATCATATTTCATATGTATGTTTTCTGTTGTGTTGGGGCCAAGCAGGTACGGTTGCCGCCTGCAAATGCCTTTACTTTCTTCCATTTCCTTTTGTAAGCTTTTAGTGAACATTTATTCGATATATGCTACAGTTTACACAGCAGAAAAACCCCAACTCTATTCTTTTTCCTATCAATAGCCATTAGCCAACCTCTTACTTTTAGGTCACTATTGCTCACTAAAAAGCCTCTGTTTGTCTTAACTCCTTACAGTACTATCCCCCTCTTCTTTACTGTATAAACCATCACCTCATATATTATTTATATTAAATTCTAATTTTTACTCTATACCTCTATGGTTGAGTTACTTTGAACTTCACTTTAATTGGTTGTCTGTGTTTCGATTTGATGTGTTTTGATTTTGTATATTGAGGAATATTTGATTATCTATATTGGTTGGAATTTAGGACAATGTTTTGATTGAAAAGTTGAGGGTGAATAATACTCGTTTTGTAGTGTAACCAGTCATTTTTGTGATTCTTTTTTAAGTTAAATTATACTCAACTCTAGTTTATGTTGAAAAATAAAATTTGTTTCTAATAGGTCTCGTCATTGAGAGTTCATCAACTAAACATATTCTTTATTCAAAAAATAAATTGATAATTGTTTATTAAATACTGAAAAATGTATAGCATAAAATTTGGACGAACTTTTAGTTCTCCTCTACAATTTAGAGAAGTTATGAAAGTAAACGAAACACTATATATATATATATGTAAACCTTTTACAAGATACCTCATAAAAGGTGAACTTGAGCATAGAATAATCTTTTAGAACATCAACAAAGAAGAGGAATAAGTTAATGAATAGTATAAATAACCACAAGCATATAACAATAGGCCTTAAAAACAAATGCTAGTTAACAAAATCAAGGCCTCTTTTTTCTTCAATATATAAAAAAATCTCTTTCAACATAGTTTGAGAGTCAATTTTAAATCATGACAGATACTTATCTAAATCTTAAATAATGAAGCGAGAGACTTTCCCTAGTCTACATTCACAAGTTAAAGAGTGTAAGAAAATATTAAAAATCAGCAAATACATCAAATTGAGAAAGAAAAAAAAAAACAGCATAAGAATATCTTAAAAATTTCTCAACAATTTCATTACTCCTTAGTGTTTTCATCAATAATATCTTAAAAAAAAACCTCTCAATTTGACTTTTACTGAATTTTTATACAACATAATCAAGAAAATCATTAATGAAATATTGAATCACATTAATTAAAGAAGAGTCAATATTATGTCTCAAAAAGTAAAATTTTATAGGAAAAAATAAAAGACATAAAGTTAAAGAGAGTGCAGTGGTGGGACAATATTATAAATGCTTTCCCAACATCATAATCATAATGGTAGACATAGCTTTTAGTTGTACACATACCTCAACATTAAATAAACTAATTATCATCAAAAGTCCTTTTGGTTTTTCATAATTAATTATTTTATTTTAACAAAAATAAACCTCACAGTTTCTTCCTTTTCACATTCCAATAACTTCTAGTAAAACATTATGATCTTAAAATTTAGAATTCATATTCATAAATTTAAAGGTTTTATTTAATTGTGTGTTCCTTTCGCCTTGGAGTATTCGAACATGAGTTTGAAACAAACATCTTAATTTGGAAGTCAAATCATATGCAAGTTATTTAAATGCCTATAACAGTAAGAATGTTGAAAAAATACGACTGTGGAGGTGGATCTTCATTCTCTAAAGGAGGGAGATCTTCGTAACTATTATTGAGCCAAACACACTTTGACACATAAAACTATATTGATATATAATGTCGATATTGATTGGGATCCAAGCAATTGTTATACTGAAAAGGAAATATAAGAGGTGTTAATCATTTATTACATCACAAAATTGAAAATAACCGTCTTTTCTTTTTCCCTCTTAAAACGACAAAGCTTTCAATTTTTATGCAAACACCAAACAAAAAATATAACGAAGAGAGCAAATTATCGTATGAAGACACAATACAAGAGATGCTTATCGCGAGAAGTATAAAATATCGCGGGGTCCACATTGATTTAACTTGGCCGAAGGTTAAAATTAAAGAATTAATCTATTACGACCAGATCATCTGGACCGTACACGTAAGTGTTTAGATTGCGTACACGTCACGCGCCGAATGTGTTTTTTGAAAAAAATTTGGTTCGTTTAGGAGTGTGATGGAGACGCATTTACAAATAAAATAAATAAATTAAATAAAAAACGCACCGCACGGGTGGGTATAGAGGCCACGTCATCAAATCTCTGTCGCTTCTTGCTAAATTACCACTTTACCCATTAAACGACAATACGCTCTTACCCACTTCTCTCCTCTTCCTATTATTACCCGTGAACCTTACTCTAATCCCCCCCCCCCACCCTAATTATTCATTTGGGATATTAATTTCTTTAATTACTTCTTTAACCCTTCAAAAAACAAAACAAAACAAAACAAAAAGGTACGATTGAGTGTAAGAAATGTCGACCATAAATTTGTATATCAATCGAGGTATGTTTGGTGTGAAACTTAATGACATGTTTGGATTTATTCTAAACGGGTGTTTGGTCCCTCAACTTTAATTGATATTAAACAACTTATTTTTAATAATAAATATTATTAAAGTTTGCATATTTATTGAATAACTATTTTTTCTAGCGTCTCTATTTGTACACTTATCGATAAAGTTCATCTTACAAATGTACATTGTAAATATAAGTTTCTTAACTCTAACATATTCATCTAGTTTTCCAAGACCCAAGTACTTCCTTAGAAAGGTTTAAATAACATTTGTCATTTTAAAAAGCATTTTTTCATATCCATGAGTGTCTGTACCAATTTACGTGCATCTAAACTAATTTCACGGGATAATTTACCTAACTTTATAACTCAACGTGAGTGTCCGAAGTGATTCTAATGATTGCAAAATCATCCCGAACATGTACCTAACTTTTGAACTTCTGAATCAATAACATTTATTACTACCGAGTTCAAGTTGAGAGTAGTAATGTGTGGTAAAAGAAAGAGATTGTTGCGTGGTTAGAAGAGTATACAACATTTATTTCATGTTACATTATATATATAGTTTGTTTCTAATGTACTATCAATTATACATACAAGTAGCCATTTAAATATTATTCTACATGTCTTCATTTTCAACTTTACATGCATTAACACGCATTATTTATTTATTATTTTATTTTATTTATTTTTATTGAATGAATGAAATTATGTGGCATGCACTAAAAAAATTATATGTTTTTTTTGGGATAAAGGTTGTGTCACGTGTGGTTCTTGGATCACGTGTAAAAACACACAAGTTGCTTGATGTCAAAGTGATATATATATATATATATATATATATATATATAAATTAATTAATAGAATAATTAAGGAAACAACTTCACATTGGGAAATAATACATATGAAAATGACAGCCATGCAACACTCATTAACACATGCAAACACACCCTTAAATACCTCTTTTGTCTCTCAATCATTTCCTTTTTTTTTATTTTTAAATTTTTAATTTTCTTCTATCTCAAAAAGGATTAATTAGTATAATAAATTAATTTGGTATGGTGAGATATTATAACATTGCATTTACTTTCATCTATTAGCTTAAATTTTTAGGTCAATCGGTGACTTAACATGATATTCAAGAGGTCCAAGGATTTTTATATTCAAACTACTGCAATGTTATGTAGAGTGTGTTTGGGAGTGATTTTGAGATGGTCAAAATTAATTTTTCTCTTGCCAAAATCATATTTTCCTTTAAATGATGATGTTTGACATGAACTAAAATTGATTTTAGAAAAATATAAAATCATTTCCAATTGATTTTGGAAGAATTAGGTGATAGGAGATTTTTGGTAGGTGATTTCGGGTTTAGGACTCCCAAAATAGTTATCTTATTCAAGTTTTGTGTAAAATATTATTGGTTAGCCATTTGTGATTTTTTTTAACTTTTTAATATTGGTACAAAAGATAACCGCGATTTTCGGTCATTAAATTGTTAATAATTGTTTAAAAATTATGTTCAAATTTTTTTAAAAACATTTTACCTTTCTTAAAATATCGTCACTATCTCTAACTAATTGATTTAGATGAGAAAACTGTTGAAAATATTTATAAATATAGTAAAATGTCATCGATAGCAGATAGATGGTGAAATTTTGTTACACGGTAAATATTTTGGTTCGTTTTACTATATTTAAAAGCATTATATATTTTAGAATTAAAATTCACCCATTTATTTATTTATTATTATTTCACATCTATTTCATTCTATTATCAATAAAATTTTAAATGATTCAACATTTCCATAACCAACTGTTTTCCTAAACTTGTACAAATAATTTATATTAAATAAAAGATCTTACACTTTACTCATGATTTTTTTAAAGATGAACATATATTAAAATATTTAAATTGAAATAATAGTTTCTTTATTAATTTTATATAACAATGATTTTCCCCAAATACTTTTATAGTATAATTTAAAAATAGAATATATAATTTGTAATTCAAACTACAAAAATTATAAATAATTAACAACGAAATTCATATCTTAAACATCAACTTATACATAAGCTACATCAAATCTAGTTTAAACTTATCAAACATAATCATCTTTTTTTTTTCTTAATTTGTAAAATTTACCAAACATTAATTTACTTTTAAACACCAACTATTTTTTTTTAAAAAAAAAAATAAAAATATTAGTTATCAACAATTATTTTAAAAGGTCCAATAATCTCAAATCGAGCCTTGAAATGACATGATGATGATAGAGGGTGGATTGAAATAAAAAAATGATTGGTTTGGCCCTAAGTTCAAAATCATTGACCAATTGTCTACTTTAAGTTGGCCACACATGGACATGTTAACATTGGGATCTTCATAAGGGTTTTGTTTGGTAACCTCAACAATTATGAAATTAAATAATGTTATTATTATATTTAATATTAAAGTGATTAGCCAAATTTAAAAATTAATTTATTAAATAATGAATTAATTAATTATGTTTGAATGAAAAAGAGGAAGGGAGAGTTGAGTCAAATCTCCAACTCCTAAACTGCACCCATGAGACAAGCACAAGCACCAAAACGGCGACACAAAATGGTGGACGGCACGTGACTATTCCCTCAATCCCACGTGTGCTTGCATTGAACGTCCAAGTTTTTTTTTTTTTTTTTTCCACTAATTATATTATTATTTAATTGCTTTGCTAATGTGTTTTTAATTTTTTGGGATTTGCAAAAAAACCCTTTTTTTGTCTTCAAATTTCAAAACAAACCCATGAAATTTTTGAATGGATGAGTTGGGTGTAGAAAATGTTACCAGGTGCAATAGGGGTTTAGGTTGGACCATGATTTGGTTCCCACCATTAACATTATGCATTAAATTCTTTGCCCATTCCATGTGCAAAGGTTCCACATTTATGACTCAAAACTACAACTTTGGTTATTATAACCCATCTCAAAAAGGGACAACATCAGAATAGAAACTTTGGATCTAAAAATTTTTTCCATTTAAAATGAAATGTTTGTATTCGAGATCTAAACCCTATTCCTAAAATCTCGAGTGTAAGAAATTTTATTCAATGTGTGGTTGCCTCTTAGTAATCATCACTAAATATAAGTTACAAATTCAATGTTATCTACTTATCTTAAACTGCTTCCAAGGATGAAGATTATCTCCATAAATCAATACAAATTTTTTAAACATGTTTTGTCCCAACTCATTTTCTAGAAAATTTCACAAAAGGTCTCTACTCATTTTTTTTTTAAATACTTGTGAGTGTTTGAGCCAACTCACTCTAATTTCACAGGACAACCCACATTCTCCAATATTTGAGTGTCAAATAAACCGGTAATATATTAAATCTTAAGTATGTGGCCACTCTGGGTTGAACTTATAATCTATTAGTCTTTTTCAAAGTCATGCCCCGTATGTATCTCCAATAAACAACTAAAATAACTATGACTTTGTTAAAGTTAGCTAAGCATGCGTAACTTTAGAGTCGGTATGTTTAAGCCATAAAAAAGAAAAGTGTATCTTTTTTGTATAAGTAGTAACTTCAAACTATTTCAAGCATTTATTAACCGTACTTTCATATTTGTAATCTCAATTCATTCGTGCAGTTTTCTTGAAACTCAATGTTACATCTACAGATAAAAGCAAAATGATCAACCACATGGTAACAATCTCCAAAATAATTTCTCATTAGGTTGGGGGCTGTGTAAGGCGAAATTCAATATCATTGACATAGATCTTTGAGGTGAGTCATTATCAAGATATAAAGGAAAAACAAGCATAATGTTGACATCAAGCAAGATCCGGTTAAGACATAATATTTATAGACAGTTGCATTTGATGATGATACATAGTAAGACAAAAACATGATTAATAAAATGATTGAGATTTGAGTCTTTTTTTTTTTCCCAGGAAACAAGCAGAATTCTGGAGCAGATACATTTTCTTGGGTTCATTTTCCCTTATCATAAACACAATCAGGAAAGGCTATGCAAATATGCTCAAAGGGCCAGCAGTCTTGTTTGAAGCATCTAATCCATTTTCACCACTTCTCATTCCATCCATCAATGTCCTACAAAATCAATTTTCCAATTTTCATTCGTTATTTTTCTTGATTTTAACTCAAATTGGCAGCAGGAAATGGAAAGTTCATCCATACCTTCCCAGCTTGTCTGAACCCGAGTCCGTTAGTATCGTCAATCTTCTAGCTGTTTTGATGAAATCACTGAAGTCACAAGGAAGAGGACTTGGATATATAAGTTGATTGAGGATGACAATGTATGTGTGTGATGAATAAACTATCAGAATTGTTGATACCTGAATGGTTTATCTCCAGCTTGTTTCACAGCACCTGTTGCATCTTGGTACAAAACATGGCTTAGAATGTCTGGTTTTTCCATTCCGAACATGTTCGCAAGTCTCCTGTATAGTTCTTCATATGAACTGATGACCGAAAGGTTGAGTGTCCGGCCCACGTCTTCTGACTCCATAAATACCTTGCAGTGACCGATGTCTAGGCCGAGTTCAGTGGCTTGATAACCCTGGTACCATGGAAATCCTACTCCTGGTGATTTGTTTGGAGAAATTTGCTGCTTGAAAGTGGATCCTGAGGCATCGGAAAGAAACTTCACTCTCTCCAGATTCACATCTGAGGAGCTTTTCTCGGCACGAGGTGAATGAATGTCACCAGAAGAGCTGCAAGTGATTTGCTGTTCAGTGAGTATAGGTTGACCAAAGAGTAAAAATTGATGCTTCTTCACCGAATCGGATCTTTCCAACTTTGGACCAGTCTTTTCCGCATTTAGCAACACCGACGAGTTATGGCTGCTGCTGTCTCTGTGGTCTGTAACTGATCTATTGGAAATCCTGGAGTGAAAATCAATCTGCTGAAAACTGGACGGAACCAGCCCTAACTGCAGTTTGTTGTTGAGATGGAAATCTGATAAAGATATTCCAAATTGAGTATGCCTGGCTCCCTGTATGCCTACAGAAGTGTTATCAGATAAACAACACATGGGACTGCTTGGCCTAAGGGTATTGCTCGAAAACGATGACGACAGTGGGAATTGGCTGTCGAGGGGAAAGTCTGGATGTTGTGGTAGTCGAAACTTCTTTCTCGGTGGAGAAAACGGTGATAGTTGAATGACGGGCATGTTCGATACCAGTTCAACCAACCATGGGCTAACACGCTTTACATTCTGTAACAAATCTGGTTCATCCCATGTCACCTGCAGGTAGGGTTTTACCGTATAAATTCAAGAACAAAATTACACTATGAACCACACTACTCTAACAATGCAATCGGATCATCCCTCAAGAAGCACAAATGAAGGCCTGTCGACATATCAAAAGGCAAATGATTTCGTGATAAAGCACGACGAAAATATGATATAATGAAGGAGCCATTCTTCTACCAAAATCAAACCTGAACCATTCTATCAGCCACACACATATGATCAAATCCTATCTATCCCATAGTGATAAATTCTCAAAGAACAAAGAAGCAAAAGCGAGGTAACCTATTGAACCCAGAAAGAGTATCTTCGTTCTGAGCACCTAGAAATCTTCCAGATCGCGAAACTGAAACTAGGAATAAATGAAACCAGACAAAATCAAATCTTGTACTAAACAGCAGCTTCTCAGGTGAATTAATGCACTTCAATGACTGTGTCCGGTGCAGAAGAAATTGTAGAGGAAAATGAATGAAATAGAGAGAAGGAGAAGGAGAAGGATATACCTGAAGAAGCCGCCATGGAGAATTAGGCCAACGGATAGGATCGGCAACTTGAACAGAAGAAATGGTGCCCATAAACCAACTAATCCGAGAAGAATCCTCAGTCTCAAATGGCATCTTGAACCTCATACCAGAGCACCATTGGATCCTCATGGCGGCTCTCACCGATGAGGCCTTAACACAGAACTCCGGCGTGCTGGCACGTGGGTAATAAACCACCTCAAACGGCTGTCCACTCGCCGCAAGCGCTGCCGCTTCCATTACTGATTCCGGCCTTACTTTACCTTTTCCCCTCAAATTCCCACCACTACCACTGGAACTTAAAGACCCTTTTCTACTCAACTTGTTGTCATCATCTCTCAAAAACATCGTCAATCCACCGTAAGGTGGGATGCAATTCCCACCGCCGGGATTCCATCCGTACGGGTGATCGGAGGCACACCCAATTGCGCGTTTGGCTCGCCGGATTCCGACACAAAGGTCGCCATTTTTGGATCTTAGAAAAACAATCGAATCACCGGCGACGAGCTTCTTCTGATTCACAAAAGTACTCCACCCAGTAGTCAACAAATGCCGGCGAGGCGTCCCCCTATAAATATGGCGGAACTTCCAAACCTCGCCGTGAACATCCTTCGCAATCACCGTCTGAACCGGCGGATCCGCCGTGTAATCCAGCCGTGGAAAAATCGTCTCTGCACAGTACCTCGGAACCGAGAACCCACCGCCGTTGTTGGCATCGGATTGAGTCAACGTCTTGGCAAAGGAAGCCGGTTTCTCCATATTATTCTCAGACCCATTACTCCCAAACCCACCTTCTTCCTCAAAATTAAGGTCGTTATTCGGCAGTGGAACCATTCTTACATTAGCAAAAACCTCATCCGTTTCAAGGTCAGCCAAGAACTTGACGGCGAGCACTCGGCAAGGAATAAGAGGCGGGATTCTAAGCGAAGAGGTGAAATCGACAGTGGCCTGAGCGTGCTCAGCGTGACCCTGAGGAAAGTAGAAAACCTTGGAGTTAATCGCCGGCATCTGAACCATACCTCCGGCACAGGCATGCCATAGTTGAGGATCTAAATTTTTCTCTGCTTCTTTCATTCGAATGATTGCGTTTTTCCCCAAATGCAAACTAAACTCTGAGGAAAAGGAATCAAAGAAAACTAATGAGAAAAACAGAGTGCCTCTTCAAACTAGAATGAAGAATCAACATCATGGGTGTTTAATTACTGACCAAGAGAAAGAGACGAAACGAATAAAATTAAATGAAGAAAACAGAGAACCCCATTTTCATTAGCATGAAATAATAATTGAATCAGAATTAATTGTTACCTTAAGATCAGTCTCACCCTCTCAAACAAACCCAAACCCAGTTTTGCTCGTCGTCAATGATACAGCTTCCTTTACTGAACAGGGGAAGAAGAAGCTCAGAGTGGGAATGCAATAACCAAACCCAAAACCCTCAGATTCAGCATCTTGGGTTACTAAGATAAAGTCAAAATAAAACCCAGAAAATGAAATATGAAAAGAAACCCAAGTGAGAAGATGAAGAAGAAAGAAGAAATCGTCCCAGGTCGGAGGTTGTTGTGAAGCATTCAAGAGAGAGTGAAAAAGGGGAGGGGGGTATGTGTATAGATCCCAAATGGCGAGGGGTGTTGGTTGAAGGCAAGGAAGGGGAAGGAAAGAAACAAAAGAACCAAACAAACAATCTGAAAATGGACAAAGGAAAACGAGAAAACAAGGAAAAGGGAAAGAAAGAGAAGAGAAGAGAAGAGAAGAGAAGAGAAGGAGGTTGTGTGTGTTTATGGTTGGGGGATTGATTGGATTCGTATCGTATCGCGGGATGAAAAAAGGGGGAATGAAATGGAAATGGAAATGGAATGGTGGATGATGAATATGAAATCCTAAAACGAAGGGTGCAGTGAATGAAGAAGTAGCAGACAAATCCTGTTTTTACTCTTCTCTTCTTTTTTAAACCCTAAACCTTTCCCTTTCTTTCTTTTACCTCTCTGTTTTTCCCTCTCTTTCCTTTGCCCCATATATATATATATATTTATTTACAACAACTACCGATAGGATAAAATCTTTCTGAGTCAATTACAATTGAGCTAAATATATTAATAATTAAATATTTATATTGTTAAATGTACAAGAGATGAACGAATCCACATGATATAGTTACTATTATCCACTTTTATTGAATTATTGTTTTTTTATCTATTAAACTATGTTTTGTTGAAGAAATTTGTAATTTTCATGACTAAAAGATATGAATTTCATGTCTTGTTATTCACATTTGATTTTAATTTAGTTTTAAATATTTAATCTTGATTTTTCACTAAATATTTGTTGTTGGTAATGATTATTAATTAGTATAAAGAATTATACAATGAAATTTTAAATTTAACTTTAACAATAATGAAATTTCGCCAACAAGAGCTTGGATATCTGTGCCAAGAATCGAGAGGTCATTGATTCAAATCTCCCAACTCCAATTATACTAAAAAAAAAAAAAAAAATTCATTGATTGTAATTCTTTTCAATTAACTGATAAATATTATCACTAAAGATGGAAAATGATCGTCCAGTAAAAAATCGAGGTTAAAAGTGTATGTTTTGAAACTTTAAGTTAGTACTTGAAGCAAAATAAAATTGTAAAAGTGTAATTGCAATATTTTAAACTATATGAATTAAACTGAAATTAAACTCAAAACTAAGAGACTGAAAATATAAAATATTAAAATTTAGAGACTATATATACAAACTCCATAAAAAAAAAAAAAAAAAAAAAAGCAAAGCCTAGAGATGAAAGAATAATAATAAAAAAGTATAATTTTCATTAACTTTAAACACTATAAAGTGTCGAAGAAAACAATTATACAAAACAAACTCCATTTCCTATTCCAAAGATCCCTCAAAACTGTGTATGTCAATTCCAACATAGATAATTGGGATAAAAAGGAATAATTCAAACTTTCATAGTTTCATTCCCACCCTTCAACTTTTTGTTTATTGCTTAAACATCACCCCACTCGCGCGTGTTCTTCACCTCCCTCCTTTTCTCCACGCGCTCTCTTCTCAATAACTCCATTTTTTTTTTTTTTGCCCTTTTTGGTTCTTCAATTCCTGTCTTTTCCCCATTTTATTATCTCATTTTACCCTTAACTTTCAAAATGATTTTATTTTCTTTTATTTTGGAATAATTGCAACATCACCCTGATTAGAGCAGTTATTATAACCTTTCATTTTAATTAATTGCTATTAGTTAGCAAAATTATTGATTATACTTACACTCATCGATTTGAAGCTTATTTCTTTTGTTCCTTTTGTTTGATCAGAAGAGTCTGTTCTTTATAGTTGAATTGAATTTGGTAGATGTTATTCGTACACTCAATATCTTTTTAAAACTAATAATGGGGTTGATGCTATAACATTATCTTATTTATCGTGTGAGTGCTTTTTCTTTTGTTAAGTGTAATCTTTGGTGTAATTTTATTACTCACTCGTTTGCTCGAGTTGTATATGATTATTTTGATGTCTTCTTTCTTTTCTTCTTCAGGAAATGCATAAGGTCATTGGGACTTTTGTTTTTTTTAAAGGGTGTCCTTTATTTTTCGTGAGGACTTTGTGGTTAGCTTGTTGGTTTAACTAAATTTTAAATGGCGCAAAATGTAAGATGCACAAATTATTCTTAAACTATTATGATGGTCATAATCTAATCCTAAAATGTAGTAATTCATCTATCTATTAAAAAAGTTTTAGTTCATTTGACAAAAAGTCTGGTTTTCGCCACTTTTCAATTTTACATTTAAATATTCAATGCATGTTAAAATTAGTTGTTATAATAGGATGTAAATGGATTGAAATGTCAAAGAAGAATAAGGTCACTTAATGGAAGATAAAACTTAAAATTTTTACCTACATTGAGATATGACGAATATAAACTTTGGGTATGTTTGGGAATAATTTTGAATTTGTCAAAACTACTTCTGTCATGTTAAAAGAATCACTTTGTAACACAACTTCATTCAAAATTAATCTAATGTTTAATTTTGCACTCTTAAATGTAATTTTCATTTCATGTTGATTCTAAAGATTAACCAAATACGTCGTAAGAAACTTTACTCTTGAATTCCATGATTCATTATATAAAATTCTTTTAATCCATGTTTGTTTCTTTGAAAATAAAATCCATCAATGATAATCTAATACATTTGTTGTTTTTTTTTTTACAATCTGCAATCAATATGATTGCGTTTGAAAGTTACATGAGATCTATAAACTTTTTTCAAATATTTCTGAACGTCTTTTAAATTTTTTCCCTCAAATATGAATATGTTGCAGTTATAGTTATTGTTATAGTTACTGTTATCAATAAATCTTAAACGATAAAAAAGACAATAATACCAAACAATACAAAAGGTAAACATCCATAATTATAATCAAACTACTTTTGCAAGAATGTTAAAGTACTTAAGATTGGTAGCATCATCTTAATTAAATGGATATCATGACCCTAAATTGATGGTTAATTGAAAACGTGTGGAAATAAGTTTTAATTTAATTTAATTTTTTTTAATAAAAAAAGTAATATTTAAAACAATAAAGACTAAAACACATAATTAATTAATTATTTAAAATATATGTATAAAGTGAAATAAAAGGGAAAACCAAACAGAGATGAGTTATTGTTTTGTTACCCATATTAATGTTTGTTTTTTTGGGGGGGTTATTTCAGGGCTTTTAATCTTGTTTGTTTAAAAAAAGGAATGGGTGAAAAATTGATTGTATCTATAGATCTACTGCTAATTAATATTCATATGCTTTAATTATAATTTTTTTAATTAATGACTTTGTTAACACTAATCTACTGTTTAGTTTTAATTACTAACTATAACCATTATTTAAATATTGGTTTTATATTAGTATATTAGCTTTTTTTTTTTAATTTAAATTTTTTAAATATATGTTAATAACTAAAAGATTTGTGATTCAAATGTTCCAACTTCCATTATACTAAAATTATAGTTTATGATAAAATTATAAGTCTATAATAAATAATACTCAATACCAACGTGGCGTGATTTAACTCATCCACTATTTGTATTGTTAATTTCGAGATCACCAAAATAACTCCCACTTATGATTTATTAACTTACGTTAAGTCAATTGAACTCGAACAAAGAACATCATAGGCTAAATTATAAAAAAAATGCTTTTCAACTTTGTATTTTGTGTAAAAAATAATGCTCTTCAACTTTCAAAATTTTTAAAAATTCCCTAAAACTTTTTAAAATAGTTTAGAAACATCATTACCGTTAGTTTTAGATGAAAACCGTTAAAATTTTACATAAAAAATACATATGAACTATTAAAAATATTCATAAATACCCTTAAACCAAACAAATTAAAAAAGTACTCTCAAATGTATGAACTGAAACAATTTGTTGCACAATTAATGTCGTATCTTTTGAGCTAAGACACAAAATTCCACAATATCTCACAAAATTTTAAAATAAAAAATTGTATTTGGCTATTAACAGATACTCAATACTAATATAAAAACTTTGTTAAAACATTTAAGTTCTAAAATTTTTTGGTATTTCAATAATTTTCTTTATTCTTGATATAATCTATATACCTTACAATAGCCTGCAGTTGTATTTATTTTTCGATTGAAGTAGGGAGTGAAGAAAAAAAAGAAGAAAGTAGAGAAGTAAGACAGTATAAATGACTTCTGCTCCTATAAAAATAAGAGTATTTTTTTTAAAAAAAAAATTAAGATATTTTTTAAACTTTTGAAAATTTAGGAGTATTTTTAACAAATACTAATGATTTTCCTCCAAGAATATGGAAAGATAAACCAAATAATTTAATTTAATATCTATCATTTTAATACAATTCCATCATTCATTAGAGTAATAAATGACCATTTAAACATATGAAACAAGAAACAATAACTAGATACAATTAAAACAAAAAATATGTAATTTATAAATATGCTTTTCAATTAGATGTCTCTATAATTTCAAAAGTTTCATTTATACTTATTAACATTTAAATTTGTGTTTGAAAGTTACATGTATCTACAATGTGTCAAGGCACGTCATGTTTTCTAGTACAATCGTGTTAAAATTCAAAAAATATTATGTATAATTTAATCCAAAAAAAAAAAAAACAATAGAGTATAACACGATCTCTACAAGTGTATTCTAACTAGTTAAACTATCACATGACAAGTCATCATTTAATATTCTACCAATATTACACTTTAACTATTTATCTAGTTGGTCAAAGTTAGGTCTAATATCACCAATGAACGAGGAATCAAAATAATATAATTAATTACAATCAATTTTGTTGTTAAAACTAGGTAATAACACAGGACATCTCATGTTGCATAGGTTTTAAAGTTGTTTTTAATAACAATATCTTGAATTTTAAAAAGTAAAATATTGTAAAAACAAAACAAAAGTACAATTTCCGTAGCCGCAGTGAAACAAACATACCCTTAGAGTATAACATCCACGTTTATTCATTCGAATTTGAACAAAATTTTGTTTACTGAGTCCATTTACATCAAATTGTAAATAATTTGGTTGATAAACTTTCGACTCTAACATATATTTGGTCTTCAAAAACGTGAAGTTGATCTCTAATTGAGATTCTACGTTTGAAATCTAGTTTCTGGCTAAATGATCAAAGTAGGGTTAAAAATTCCATAAGTTGATCTAACAAAATGATGACGTGTGATGTGACAATTATAAATTATGCTAAACATGCATTTTAAAATTAGTTGGATATTTTTATAAAAGAAAACAATTGAAGAACCAATTAAAAGCTAAAGCACAAACATGCCATTTTTGAAACATTAAAACCAAAGAGAGGTAGTTAAATCATTAATTATCACCATATTAAAAATCACCAATACAATTAATCTAAAAAACTTAAATTGATGAATTGTGATATATTTACACATAATAATTACACACTTTAACTACACTAAAAAAACACAAATTAGTACTAAAATTTCAAACGAATTGACCGTAAAATATACAAAACCAAAAAATTATAAATGAAATTAGAATGAGTATGCCAATATCTAGATGGATGAATATAAGGCACTAAAATAAAACACACCATGATTTGGTGTTTGGTATTGGTATGCCCAATAGACATATATATAAATACATATGTTAATCTGCCTAACAATAAATTGGAGAAATAAAATAAGGGTTTAATTTTAATTTCCAGAAATATACAATAAAATTGGGGAAATTCATAAAGGCAATATTTGTTTGAAACGCACAACAAAGATTGAATTCAAATCCGACCGTTTTGGCAACATCGGATACATAATACGACACCCACACCCTTTCCAACAAGTAACCAAACAACTCTTCTTTTCTTTTTTTTTTTTTTAAAAAAATAAATTTAAACAACAGTATAAATATGAACAGTGTTTTCTTTAAAAAAGGAATCTGGCAAGCAAAAAAAAAAAAAAAAAAAGAATTTTATTTGGAGGAGCTGGAAAGAGAGAGAGAGAGAGAGAGGGGGTGGAGAAACAAACGTCACTACCGACATGTCGCATCAAAGGAATTGGACAAAGTTTATGACAACTATTGCTGAATCGTTGTCATGAAACTGATGACGTGGACAAATGATTTTTTCTCTTTTTTTTTGAAGGGTTAATAAATGGATATTACAAAACTTTTTTCTTTTTTTTTTTTTGGGTTTAGTTAGTTAGTTAGTTTTTGGAATCAACATTGATACCGACATACATACAGCTTAAAAACATATTTTATATTTATGACCTTTCTCTTCCAACCACATTGATGATGATAGTTTTTTAATTGTCTTGTCGTTAATGTAATTTAATAGGCTTTTCTTTAAAGTTAGAGATTCAAATTCTTCGATATTCATATTTAAAAAAAAATGTTAAAACTATGTTATTAAATTAAATTAGAATGAGTAATTTGTGAGAGTGGAAAAAATGGGTAAAAAAAAAAAGAAGAAAAAGATTAGTGTGGGGGTTGAATTGGGCCTAAAGTAAAATAGTGTGGGCCTGGGTATGGCTATGACATACCGACAAAGGATGGAGACAGCCCCTGCGGCATCCACGCCACTGCCAAAACCCCATGTGATCCAAATTCTCATTCCACCCTCCTCCCATACCCACACTTTTTTGTTTTTAAATTATTATTATTATTATTATTATTTATTTTTCACACACACATATATATACATGCATACATAAATACATACATACATATTTGAAATTTTGCTATTTGAGTATACATTTATTAGAAATTTGGATGGAAATTGAGACAGGTAATAATATGGCATCGACAAGCAAAAATCATGAATGGTTACCTGTGTTGACGAGTAGAGAAAAATAACGGTTTTATTATGAGAGAAAAAAAAAATCAAATAATAGAGATGTAGATATGCCAATCGAATCGCTAAACTCTATGTTCAAAATTGCAAAATAATGAAATATTTACAAACATCTGGAATCTACAACGAAATGGGTCGAGGAATATGAAATTTATGATTGAGGTTCTTATCGAACGCAAGGTACTGAACATATTGATATTTTTATCGACAATTTAAACATTGATTCTTCAAAATAGAACTAGGTTAAGCTATACATTCAAAAACGTTTTTAGTTACATATAGCTAGCTTTAGGATCTTTGGACTTTTTGGCCCTTTTTTCCACAGTGATGCAACCAAGAATGTTGGCATTAAAGTTGAAGTTCAACTATATAATAATAAAAGCATGGTATTAAATTTCCCTATCAAAGTCTATTGGCATGTCTCTTTAATGTAATCTACCTATAACTTTCCCTACTTCTTAGTACCCGGAAAAGAAACTTTCTACTTCTTTTTAGAATTTTTTGTACAGATAACCTAAATTTCGGACGGTTAATGTTGTTCGATTCATTTTTTAAAAATAACGAAGGATGACTCTCTACCCCATTGTCAGAATGTTCTATCGTGTTTTTTGCCACAATTCTACATTTATTTGTTGGAGACTCGAATTTTTACCTAAGCAAATATATCAAACCAAATGAAAAGTTATATTTTCCCCTTCTTTATATTGAATGAATTCAAAATAGGACGATTAAGAGGTCGTTTGGTAAAGCAACAAAGTATTGACTCGAGACAGTATACCTACACTTACTATGATACACAAGGTAACATCAACCAACTTGATTTAAAACCTAAGTTATAAACACAAATAAGTTTACTCATGCTATTACAGTTTTGACATTCATTCAAGATCGATCTTTTATATGGAAGGATGTCTTATCCTCTCTTTTGTGACGGAGAAAAGGTGAAGAAGTAGTTGGTTTGGTTATTCCGTATCGTCTTGTTTGTCTAAGAAAACAAGAAACACGAGCAACTAACTATGTATAACATAATTATCAGAAGCTTGCTAATGTTGAAAACAAAATGTTTCTTTTTCTTCCTTGAACTTAGCTGCCAATTTGGAAGCCTATCCATTAAAAGAAAATAAAAGGCTTGTGAGATGGGCTTATGATGATGAGGGGATGTTTATTTGGTTCTATTCTGTGACAAATGGAAGAATCTCTACGAATTTAATAAAGATACAAAACACAATAATAAACATTGATTACTGTTTCCTCATAATGAACAACAAAATAATGTTTGTAATATGTTCATCTTTTTGCACTACACATCTCTGTTTCTTCAGTTTTCTCCAATGGGAGAGATTATATGGTTCCTTTTGGTAGGATCTGCATTGTTTTTTAAGCTGATTTTTCAATGGCTCTTTTAGCCTTTTTGGTGATTTCAAAGCACAGTGGTCATAAATCTGCAATATGGTTCTTTCAGTACTCTCCAGACAAAATCCTAAAGAGGAGTATTTCAATTTGAAAAGAAGTACCAAAATGGGGTGTGTTTTATTCAAAGAATTTAAGAAGTACCAGATTCTATGAGAAAAAGGAAAGAAAAATACAAAAACATTGTCCTGAAAATCTATATATCTTCTCCTTTCGTATCTCATTTACTTAATTAAACCAGAGAATCCTTGTTTGATTTCTTCACTTCATGATTTTCTTTGTCTTGATGAACTCCTGCTAGAAGAGCTGCTGTTTCCTTGTCTTTTATCTGAAACAAAACCAAACCCAATTCTTTAAGATAATATTTTGGAAGACCTTATTTTCCTAAGAGTTGAGCATTTTTTTCTAAGAATAATACATTTTTGTGCGTGTGTGATTAGAGCAGGATGCATAAAGATAGATGCATCTTGAGATGAACTAAAATATTGATCTATTTCAACTATGAACTCAAAAGAAGTAGGAGGTACCTGAGATCCTAAAGAGAGGTCACCCTGCTTCTTTTTAGTCTCTTGAGTACAAAAATATGAATACAACCCCATCCCACCAATGGCTATTAGAATTCCAATGAGGTTTCTCTCAGTGAAAGGATCATGAAGAAGAGTATAGCCAAAGCCAAGAACAAGGCATGTCTTGAGGTGGCCGAGCACCTGGTACGTCACCGGCGACGTCTTTCCAATCACCAAAAATGTGCTAAAGTTGACTGACACAGATATTAGACATGAAAGGATGATAAAAGCCTGCAAGTCCAAGAACACACACTCATTTTAATAAGTCAAAATAAGATACAACGACAAAATTATAATGAAACCAATGGACAATAACATACCAAAACCACAGGAGAATACTTGTAAGCAAACACATTTTTCTTGGTGAGACATTGGTCTAAGAAAGGGCCAGACACAAACAGAATGGCTGCTTGAAATGGAGCCGATTGATACAGTAGCTGTGTAGAAGATACACTCAGCCTTTTCTGAATAGTGTTTGTTAGCTGCATTAAACACCAAGTTAAGAAAAACAAAACATAAAAGGAGGTGTATTTGCCACCGACTTCATAAATTGGTATTAAATAACTCAATTCCACAAACTTCAATAGTGAACACTATTGAAGTTTCCACATTTATCGAGAAATATCATCTTCCCCTCTTTCTCTCCCCCTCCCTCTAATGTTTCCTAACTCCAAACTAAACAACTTTACACTCTAAATACGGGCTATCTAACTCCAACATATTAACTCTAAATTTCAGAGCTCAACTCAACGCCTTAAACACTCCAAAATTTCTCTGTATCAATCATGAAGTGAAAGTTTATAAAGAGCTAAATGGAAAATGCTGTGAGGAGAAGGATACAATTTGGCCAACACAGGTTGTTATGATAGCCAAGAGAGAAAGAACAGTTCCCAATAAATTGAGCTGAAGATCAGTGATAGAAGCAATACCAACTCCAACTAGCAAGAGGAAGAGAGAGAGCCTAATCTTGGAGCTACAACAAGAAAAAATCCAAGTGAGAAATTAAACTCTTCTTTGTGATTAGACAGAGGAGAAAAAGTTAGTACCTGAATTGTTTTTTAAGGAAAATAGTCTCTAACATAACAGTGAATGGAATGATTGCAAGTTTTGTCATCTGCAGAGAAAAACAAACAAAGAACCACACAAAGTTAAACCAAAATGAAAGAAAAACATTGTATATCAGTTTGGTAGAGAAGAGAAGAAGAATATAAAGAAAGAACTCATAATTAAACTCAACCTGGTAGAATCCAACAGAATTGAATCCCAAGCTCAAGTTAAGAAATCCAATGGAGATGCCATTGAGGATCCCAAAAAGCACAACCGTCTTTGTGTCAATTGGTTTGGATTCAAACAAGTTTAGGCGATGAGCCACATGAAGAGTGCAATATGTGACCATCAGATGCCAACTAGTCAGAGTAGTTGCTGCCACAAAGAAAGTGAATTTAATCATCTATTCATTTTCTTAACACCTGTATCTCGTGTGTGTCAGTCTGAACACAACTCAACTAGTTAAAAAATAAAGACTCGATTCCTCCTCCTCACTCGTTGAACTAAGGAACTTTCATTCTTGTGAAAAATAAATGACATTACAAGAGTTCATATTGGAATAAATAGTATGTGACTGTTTCAAATTGCATCCTTTCAATTCCATGAGTTGCATTATTTCATAATGGATGCATCTTTTCAATTATTAATCAATTTGAAGAAGAGGTATTAGTCTATAAATCTCTTCTCCAAATTGGGACTTAACTTTTCGATCAACACTTTGCTCTCATAAGACTTTTCTTCGAACCTTGTGGACGGGATGTTGCTTCCATAGAAAAAGTAATATGCTCTATCTTGAGAGACAATTACTCTTGAAACTCATATACTAGAGTGAGTAAAATTGCCTTAAAAAGATAACATGAATTCGACGGATTCATATTCTTTTCAATACAAGGTATTGTATTCTCTAGTTTTTTATGATACTTTATGATATTACAGTTCAAACATAGAAACGACACTACACGCATAAGCGGATAGATATTAATGTTAAAAGGGAACGAATACGCACCGAAAGGGAAGCCGAGGTTACTCATGAGTGCCTTGTTACAGATGACAATGGAGACAGAAGATGCCACTGATAAGAATAGTGCTCCAATGACACCCAATTGAAAACTTGAGATTTCTCCCATTTTCTGATCAAAATGATTGAAACAAACAAGCAATCAAGAATTCAGAGCTGCTATAGCTTCATTCAACAGCTGTTAATGACTGCAAAGTTCTTGATTTTTACAGAAAGATTGAAAGCTTGAAGGAGAATGTAGGAATGTGGAGGCTTATATTTTTGGTGGGGGGATCAAAGGTTGGTGCCTACCGCTTAAAGAAAGAGTGTATTGGGATTTTAAGAATGAAGATTCCAATAAATTAAAATAATTTTGGTGCTTTTTGTTTTGGAGAAGGCCCTCTTTATCATCATATGATTTGACTCCCACTTCAAGCAAAGACCTCCATTTTTCAAATTACCGTTGGGATGCTAAAAGTCTTATTCTGATATGAAATGAAATGACTAACAAACCCCTCACCTCAGGAACATTTGACTTTACACTTACCACACTCATTTTTTAAACTACAGTACCTCACACTATTTTAGGATTATAATTGTTGATGGTTGCTCCAGGCAAGATTTATAGTCCACAAGCAAATCCATATCCAACAAAAACCAAGGGGCGGCATAGAGAAACACGCATCTTAGAAGGGATCCAGAGTCTTAAGTTGTGGGCTGACCAACCAAGTAGTTAAATATATATCAATCGAAAAATAATGGTGTCCTACAACTCCGGGCATTGTTAACAACCCTAACATCAGGTAACCACAGTTGACTTTCAGACGAAGGGCACCATAAATAACCACATTCATTGATCCCAAAGGAAATAATGAGTAGTCTACAAAGAACTTGATCTTACTTTCGTGTGCTTAGTTGAACTATATACTCCCTATACCAACTAAGGTATCAAAATGTGTTAGGCTCGACACCACATCGATGTAAAAATCTTTCACCAAGTTGACTCAAAATGTGAGACCAAAATAGGAAAAGTTGGTCGAAGGTCAAGCCCACAAGGGGCCCACGCTAACAGTAACTTAGTTAACAAATACAATTTACTCATTGAAGAATGATTTTGATATGTCACTATAATATTTTGTTGTATAATTGGTTAAACACACATGTATGCTGTAACATTATAATTGTTGGGTTTAGATAAGGTTTTAAGGGTGTTTAAGTCAAAATGGAACTGCATAGTAACAGGTGGGTAATTTTAATAGTTAAACTTAGGTAGAAAGTATGGGATATGTTTGAAGAAGATGGTTAAAATAGAGTCTTGGCAAACAAGGAAGGATGGTGAAGTGAACATTCAGTTGTGAAAGAGAGAGAGAGAGAGAGAGAGAGAGAGAGAGAAAGAAAGAGAGGTGTCTAGAAATGCAAGCAAAAGGAGTTTTGGGTTTCTGAAAATTGCATTATTGTTAGGTGAAGAACCTTGGATTTTACTCCAAACCTAATTCTTTCTAATATCACCCACCATACATACAATACCATACAATAGCATTTGTTAAGCCTCTAAGGAATGGTTCTCTTGTTTTGGTTTAACCTCAATTATGGAATCCCACACATTTTTTTATTTTTATTTTTTTAAAATTTCATTTGACACCTTATCTAACTCTTTCCAAGAAAATAACTTATCATCTTTCTCATTATTAATCTTCACATTTTGTCCCCCACTCTTTTTTTAATTCCTTTTTCAACAACAAAGTTGAATAGTAATCAACAAATTATTACTGATACATTTCTTTTCAATAGTATAATCCCAAACTGAATCTTTCTTTTTCTTTTCATGACTAGTACTATTTTTGTTTTCAATGTTACACTAACGTAGTAACAATTAATTATCAAACTACGTAGACTATGTTCTAATTATAAATCCTAAGGAATACATTCTAACTTTCTCTTAAACCATAAGAACAAAATTTACAATTTAACCTAAGAATGTACCATGATCTTGAATTTTCTTATTCCATACTTGCCACCAACAAAAAGTTTACACATTTGTCGATGAACTTCATCTTCTCTCTTTTTTACACATTTATCAAAGAATATCATCTTACAACTCTGCACTCCAAACTCATTATTTTAACCCCAAACACTCAAAATGTTACCAATGGAATGACCTACTTGACCTACTGCATCCTCGTGAAATTTGACCATTGAAAATTTTGGGTCTAAAGTTGGATCATGACTGACTTCAATTGTCATCCCCGGTGCCAATTGCAATTCTACATTAGAACCTCATCAGGATTCTTGAAATTTTAGCAAAAATGAAACGAAAACGCCAGATTCAAACGAACTTCCATACGAACAGAAATGAACAAAGTATCAAAATTATCATAAACTACGAACGTGCGAATGGTTCTCAATACGATGTTGCTACATATCGAATATTGCTTCTGTTATATTGCTCGTCAGCACAACATTGACACTACATAACTTGAAACTGGGAAAAGAACCGTTGCTGTGTATTGCTTTTTAATATGAATTATTTCTCTATCAGTCAACAAAATGAAAAATCCTACAATAATTGTATTATCTCGCTCAAGGACACCATCAAAGAAGTCCTCAAGGTTAGAAGAGGACATTTACATAATAACAACTGTGACAACTTCACAAGCCTGCTCTCTTCTATAAACGTTTCGCCTTTGCCTTACTAATCTGAGCCAGATATGCTTTGTCAGCATTTGCGAGCCGAGATTGAAACTCAGCCCATTCAGTTCTGCACCTTGCTCTCACCTGGAGGGTTAAAATGAGGAACATAAGACAACTTTAGGTGGTTTTTTAAAATCAACAATATGTTAGAGTTAAAGAAACAATGAGCTTATTTGGAATTGAAAAGACGAAAATATCGTTGATATTTACCCCTTCCCATGGAGCCTTCCCGTTCTCAGATTTGCCCTGAAAGTATAGATAATTAAAGTACAAAATGCCACATATAAGAAACTAGATAAAAAAGATACCTAACTTAAAGAGTGAAGTAAAGGAAAACAAAGAAACATAGACAATAACACAGATGTAATATCGGTGATGGGTGACTGCATCAGCATGCGCACGGCTCGGTCTGATGTCGAGTCAAAGAAATGAGATAGAACAGGGTGGGGAGTTCATTCACAATAATCTCACCTGACTCCCAAGAGAAGGAATTACTTGATGAACAATCCATTGTGAATCAACTACGCCAATTTTCTCATGCGCTGGCTGCAGAAATCCATAAAAAGAAAAGAGTTGATGTCATTGAGAAGATACATAAAAGATGTGACCTCCTTCCAATTTTTTACTTGTCAACAGAGCATTTCCATGAAAGAACTTATGGATTGCAACTTTTCTGGATCGAACTCCGATATACATATACGTCATACACTTCAATTTAGGTTAATATTTAAAGTGATTAAAAAGTGAAGTTTAAGTTGACAGCTGGTTTTCGAGTACAGAGAGCTGTGAGAAACCAAATAAAAGAACTACTGACCTCTACACATCTTCTGAGAGCAAAGTCTAACCCCCATCCATGTACCAAATCATTCTACAAGTAAATAAATACATAGATAGGATATGAATAGAAATACGAAATACTTGAGGGCGCACATATGTGCAAGTTTATATTGATCAACCCTATCATATCATGTAGTAACAGTATACCTGAATCAAATGCCAAACACATCGCCAAGCTTCACGAGAAAATACGGGAGCCATGATTTCTACAAACCTGTGACGTATGAAACCAGTGATCTAAACTTGTGAGACTACAATATGACTAGATTACCAGCAGTCAGTAGTTCTAAACTCTATCTCACAAGTCTTCATAAAAAAGAGATGCCAATGCGTAGAAAAGCTTCCAGAGGATTAAAAAGAAAAAAAATTAAAAGGTGATCTGGTGTTAATATATCCAACTAAGGGAGAACCATAATTGTGTAAGAGAAATATTACGCAGCACAAGGAGGCAACCGAGGGTCGCTACACCAGCCTGGTTTCTCTTCCGTATCCCTATTTCAGCATCGGAAATGTACATGTCAGAATCCAACATAAGCATGAAAGGTGAGAACCTAAATTACCAGCCAAAAGAAAAGAAAAAAGGGACTTACTTATGAACCTCTCTGTCACCTCTCCTCTTTGTCATTTGCCATGTCAATCCATTGTTAGGCTCAAGTCCAGGTTGGGAAATTTCCAAACCATGTTTTTTCACTAACTCAATATACCTGATTGTTTGATCAATAAGAGATAGCTATTATAAATAGCATCGGATTATTGAACCAAGCATCACGAGAAGGATAAAAGAAAAATATGCTTACTTCTCTGCATTGAAATGCTGAACTCCAAGGTCTTCATCCCAGATAAAAATATATTCATATGCAGCTACAACATCAGGGTGCAAGAACCTTTTTGCGTACCACCTAGGTGCAAAAAAAGGAACTAAGAATACAAAAAAATTGAATCTTCACCTTTTGTAAGATCTTGAATATGTGTTCTAAGTACAATACATAATCAGGTTCCAATTGCAACAGATATTACAAAGGATGAAATAACCCAAATCATAGAAAACATCAATACACCTACCATTTTGTTTGCTTCTTGACACTGATATGGATTGCATTCTTTGACCACTCATACTGATCCCACTCAGTAGTCCGACCGTCATAGTGAAAAAGCAAAATTGTAAAGTCATCAGAGAACTGATACAACAAGGGCGAGCATGAGCCTCAACAACATGGTAATTAGTATAAATAATATGAACAATACTCCATATATATGACCTTTTTCACTGCTGCATCAATATTTTTTCTCTGATCAAATCCCACAGTGAATGTAACCAAGTACTTGGGTTTTTTATTTAGATCCTGCACAATTAAGGGCTCTCAGTTGGCTTAAATCCCTTCCACATGCAGTAAAACCACCCATAAGTTGGGCTCTGATTCCTCTACATCTAAGATAAGATGCAGAAAAAGATTGTACAAAATGTGGACACCAATGCACCCCAGAATCCCCACCCCCCCCCCCCCCCCCCCCTCAATACACAAACACACAGACCCACACATCCCTTGAAAAACACAACAACTTATAGAGAATCTATTATTGATAGACTTCATGAAATGTAATCGACAAATTACATAAGTTAGCAATTTGACACTGTTTAAAATGAAATTAGAATTCTAAATTGCTTCAAGAGAGGATGCTGCAACTTTAACAAAAAGAGGGAATAACAAAATATTTAAAACTTATTCCAAAATCGTTCTCAAAATAATAACACAAGATCCCCGAGAACAGTGATAATTTGATTAGACTTCAATGTATACATACATCATTATTACATATACCTCACTGGGTTCACCCCATAATCTACGTAAATAAAAATCGGATTCTGAAGCAACAATTCCGGGAGGTAATGACTCTGCACCACGAGGATTTGTTGGCACATATATCTGATAGATTATTAAAAATAAAAAGAGAGAGAGAGAGAGAGAGAGAGAGAAACTGTGAGAAATTAGTAGTTTAATATTATTTTTGAAAGAAAAGCAGGGATACTTCATTGACAAATGAAATGAAAAGTACGTTCCAAGAATTAGCAATTTATTATGAACCATGACGATCGTATTTAATGTTGAACTTTTGTGCCAATATGTCAATAAATAGAAAAAAGATATGTCTGCATGAAATGTTAGTTTACTTCCTACAATAGAAATCAACAATGATACCTTAGGAGTTTTAGGTGATCCATGACTAGGAGTCTCAGTTATCCTGGTTCTAGGGGGTCTTTGCACATCAATGGCTACATCAAGAGATGATATAAGGCTTGAAGGTAAGTTAATCTGTAAATTTTGAAATGTATCAAATGGATGTAGGCATCAGGTGCTTCAAGTAACATTCTGATCAAGAAAAAACATACCTTAGTTAGAGACACTGCAGGAAATGAAGCACCCAGAAAAAATCCAAAGACCACTCCCACTAATGTTGTCAATATAATCCTGGCACTGTCATTTGCTTTCCTAGTTCCTCCACTGTGAAAAGAATATGAGAGGCAATAGACCACATAAATCAGCAGGGTATGAAAAACCAATCAAAATTAAAAATGAAAAGGACAAGAACACAAATAAAAGCAAACAACTAGCATATGTATACCGGTGGGCGCTTCCCATAGCTGTAATGAAATCTCAAGTTGTATAACCAACTTAATCAATTCTTTAAACGACTAGTGAAAGTGCAATCCACATAAAGTAGAATCCCTGTAAGTTTAAACGAAAAAAACAGTGGAGTTTCAAAAAAATTCCGACAGTAAGATTCATCCATACATAATAGAATAAACTTCGCAGTCGTTCTTATTCTCACGAAGTTCACCTAGCAATTCAGAAGAAGAGAGATTCATATGAAAATCAAGCAGTTGAGCAGTACAAATATGAACAAACACAAAGAAAAACCGAAATGAATAGGGAAAGAAACTTAAAAATCACAATGCATCAATGTTCAATAAAGTCGGAAATTCGCATTAACTCAAGAAACCTCAAACATTCGAATCCAAAAAATGTACAAAACAACAACCGATCTCAAAAAAAAAAAAAAAAAAATCCGTCGCCATTAACAACTGCGACGTAAATGCCATAAGAAACCAAAAAGGAGAAACGAATTTAACAAAAAAAAAAAAACAGTAGAAATTAAGGGGGAAAAAACATACAACAGACAGCTTAAGATTAAAACGTTACCGGAAATGTAAATCGGAGAAAGAATCTGAGGGGGGATTAGTGGAGGATTAAACAAGTTTTTAGTGTTGGATTGGTTCTGATTAGAGTAAGAAAGTTTGGTTTGGTTTTTAAATTTTCAATCGAGAAATCGTAACGCTATGAAGCGTTTCTTTGATGGCTCCCGCTTACCTGTATGCCGCGTGGCCTTCGTTTATGAAAAATATTTGTTTCAAATTTGGACATTTTAGCTGTATTTTTAATTTTTAATTTTTAATTTTTTGTTTTTTAAAAACATTGAAACACTTGATAATAAAATTTATTATTTTACTATTATAGAAAATTTTAACTGTTACCCTTTGTTAATTTATCCAAATTTAGTGAAATTGTGATGGATAAATCTGTGTTAATCCTAATTTGGAGTGTTTGGTTAAAACTAAAGAACAAAAGTGATTTTATTAAAAGCTTTTACATGATTCAAATTGGTTTGTGAAGTAAAAATAGATATTTTAACTCGTGTTCAACTTTCTTTCCAGTAGTTCTTAAAAATATTTCAAAAAATTAAATTAATTGATCTATTAAATATATAATTAAATGTTATTTTAATTTAAAATTTAAATATTTAGCGAGTATTTCAAACCCCGGTAGAATACAAAAGAAAAAAAAAGTTAAAAACAAATAGCCTAAAATGTACTTTTCTTATATAATAAATACCAAATTATTACTCTTTAGAAAAATAGGAATATTAATTTTAATATCTCATTTTAAAAAATAAACAAAGAAACAAAGTAAAAGTGGTTGTCATTATAATATATAAATGCATTAAGAAAACAAGAATGGAGCCAAACAATGTTGTTGTCCCTAAAAGTACATACAATTTTTTTTATATATAAAAATTATCTCTTAAATAATAATTTCTCTTTCCCTTTAATTTGAAAAGTGTAAATCCTACCATGTTTGAGTGTCAAGAAAACTCGTAATAAATTAATTGATTTCTAAATAGGTGATCATCATAGATTGAACACATGACACTTTGGCTCATTTTTACCATTAGGCCAACCTGTGTAACAATTTAACCACAATTAGAAGAGCATTTCATTATGTTAATTGAAAATCGAATCAGTGAATTAGAGATAGGAAAAGAAGGATAAGAAATGTACATAGATAATTTAAACTCAAAATGTCAATAACAATAGATACATTGATTTGATATAAGCTAACTAAGCGTCCATTTTACCGTCCTAACTTTTTGAGAAACAAAAAAGCTTAAAAGACAACTAATTAGGAAGCCAAAGTTCCAATTACCAAACTACATAAACTCTTAAATACTTCTTTTTATGTCAGTTTTTTTTCCTTTTTTTTTTTTTTTTTTTTTTTTTTTTTTGTAGTTTACAATAGCAGAATAAGAAAAGAGACTGAAGTTCAGCAAATTTGTTGGTGTTCTAAATAAAATTAGTGGCTTCCATTTTACCAAAAGAGTAGTGTGTCTTCATCTTTGCTTCCCTTTGTGAAGTCCTATTGAAATTTCATTTCATCTTGAGATGTCACATTTTGGAGGGTACCCAAATTGTTCAATCTCCCAGCTATGCTTTGAAGCAACTCTTTCATGTCTTGGAACATACTCCTAAATCAATATTCAAACTTTGAATTTAGATTTGAATCTTACATTACACATTCAAAAAGTTCCATCTTTTTCAGAGATTTTACCTCCATTTTCTTCACTAATTCCTTTGCATTAGGTGCTGATACAATAATATGACGAGCACTTGGACTGATAAAACCTTCTTCCACAGCTTCATCAATGAAAGACAACAAGGAATTGTAATATCCATCCACATTCAACAATCCAACCTGTAAAACAAACAAACAAACAAACTCACTTCTTCATCTTAATCAAAAAATTGTTTCATAATTAACCTTTCTTAATCCAAATTTCAATGAATATGAACATGTTTGCTTACTGGTTTATCATGAATTCCCAGTTGAGCCCAGGTGATAACTTCAAGCAGTTCTTCTAAAGTTCCATAGCCACCTTCATTAGGAATAACAAAGCATGATGATGAATTAGAATTTGTTTACTTAATTGGCCTTCAGATATTGAGGCCTTGGATTCTAATGGGCTCAGATATTAGGCCCAATGGAAGATAATGCCAAAGAAAGAAAAGGGTTGTAATAAATGCAGGGAAGAATTGGGAAAAATAGGGGACTTAGGCCATCTCTCTAAAGCCAAGGATTGTACCATTGAATTATATAAGCTATACAGATAGACTGCCACTTTGGCAGCCATTCCTCAGATTTCTCAGGAAAAAAAAGGCTGCATCCTAATTTCCTATGTCAGATATTGTTCATAATCAAATCTCACAAAACTACCTTCCACAACTCATTTTCTTCTATCTCAATGTATTACAAAACGCATATTTTATTTTAATACATGAGAATAGCTCAACTAGTTAAAAGGTATGAAATTATTTTTATATTAGACGTGCTATTTCTTTTACTGGAATCGGGTATGGAACTACGGCAGAAGTTCAAACAATTTCATGTCAACTTGAACACGTCTTTTTATGTAGTCATAATTTGAAAGTTTATATTTAACTATATTGGAATGTCTTGAATCTAATAGTTAGCGCTTCGAATGAGTACGAGAGTTGCGCTGTATAAACTTTCTAACCCTAAAAGTCCATATGATCTGTAATATGATTTACAAAAAGGTAGTATTAAAGCATTGGTTGAGGGAATTGAAACTTTGACTTCAAGGTTGATAGTAAAACCATTATGTCAGTTGAGCTAAGCTTATGTTGACATTTAATGAACTATGATATTTTTATGATAATTATTTTTACCATTTACGCTTTTCTGCTTTTATTTATTTGTTGATTTTCATTACAATTTATGATGTTTTGAACATTATTCAAAGAATATTAATAGGTTGTGTTAAAAAAGGAAGGTAGGGAGGTATGCATCAATTTAAATGGTAAGTATAAAGGGGAAGATGATGGTACTTAGAACAAGACCAAAAAGGGCAGGGCCCAGTTTTAGAGCAGCTACACATTTAAATGTTGGGCTAAGTCTAAGTCTAAGTCTATTTTGCCTAAACTAAGTGCCTCCTCTAAAGCTTGGGGCCCAAAAATTGTCCTACCACAAACTTTTGTTTATGGTTAGCGTTAAGGTTTTGTAGGGCTAAAATGAGGAGGAACAAGAGACATGGAGCAGCAAACAGACAAATTATTCACAGCGATTGAAGATAATAAAAAGAAAGAAGAATGAATTCTTCTTTTTTCTTTGAATAGCAGATAAGACTTGTGAGTAAACAAACCAGGTAAAGCGATAAAGGCATCGGATCTCCTGGCCATCTCAGCCTTCCTTTGATGCATATCTGCTACTGCCTTCACTTCTCCCACTGTCTCTCCAGTTATCTGCAAAATTCACTCACTGCCTCATTTCTCATTTCAATCCCCATACACACTCTTATCTTTTCTTTTTTTCCCAATTTTTTGTGTTAGTTCCATTGAACAAAGAGTCCATATCAGAGATATGTGTGTGTGTGGAAGAACAAATCTCTCTAGCTAAATGGATAAGGGGTAAAATCATTATAACCCATTTCTTCATTCCACACTCTTTCTTTTTCAAGACGGTTCAAGTGGGTTTTCACATAAGAAAGAAAAAGGGCAAAAAAGAGCTTCTCTAGTTCTCTTATGGGTTTGTAGACAAATAAATTGTTTTTCATATTATCTTAGAGATGGTAGCCACAAGAAGGGGAAACAAAATCACTTTCTATTTGAGAATACCAAAAATATATCAGATAATGTTGGAGCTCTCTCTCTATTTCCAACTTGTTTGTTTGGTCATTTCTTCCAAAAAAAAAAAAAAAATCAATAGTTAAGAAAAATGTGAATGATAAACTTGATATAACAGTACCATACCTCTCTTGGCATCAAGGTCTTGGGAATAACTCTGCAAATAAGACCCAAAAACGAAGAAGAGTTCAGTCATTAGCATGAACCTTCTCAAAAAGGGAAAAAGGAAAAAAGGAAAGAAGCTAACCCAACAACATGACGACCACCATTATGAACAGCTTGAGATACTAATCCCATCAATCCAACACTACCTCCTCCATAAACCAGATCAATATCTCTCGAAACCTAAACCACCAACCAAAGAAAAAAAAGTGAAACTCAGTCCAAAATCCAAACCCCTTTTCAATCAATAACGCATAATCCCAAATGAATAAGAGAAGAGATGAATATAACAAAAAACAGAGTTGGGGGGAAAACAGAGGAAAGAGAGAAATTACAAGTTCTTTTCCAAGTTCAATGGCAGCATCTTTATAACTAGTTTTCTTGCCAGGGCTGCTACCACAGAAAACACAAATCCTCTTGAAAATGGGTGATTTGGGTTGATTCTCCATCTCCATTAAAGAAGAGAGTGTGCCTCAGAGTCAGTGTTTTTTGATTTTGTGGTGAGGTTTGAAGTTGGTGAAGAAAGAAGGGGTGTGTGGTGTGGTTAAATATATAGGCTGCACTGCCACTGCCACTGCCACTGCCACTGCAAAGGAACAAAAAAATATTGACGCTGCTAATTCTTAATTCCTTCTTCTTCTTCTTCTTCTTTCTTTTCTCTCTATCTCTCTCTCTCTCTCTAGGTCCACTCTTTTGAGGAAGGACAAAGGAAAGTGACTGCATTAACCTTGATTGAAAATTTCCAATCTTTACCATTACCCACCAATAAAAATATCTCCTTTTTTTAATTTTGCTCTATTAATTAAGTAAGATAACCCAATAAATTATAATAAGCCATCAATAACTTTCTTTGCTTTCTTTTGCCTTATTTTTGACTGAATAACAAAAAAGATGTTGCCTTTACATAATGATGCGTGGCAAATTGATATTAATTTATTTATTGGTGGTGCGGTTGTGAACAGTTTTTCATAAGGACATAGCATGGCCATAGTCCACAAGTTTGACGTTATTTAGGGAATGGGCTGATCTGACTAGGAATTTGTTTCATATTTGTGTATACATTATCCAATGTACCTCTTAAACCTAGTAATCAAAACGGTTGTCACATGTTCATGTCTCTCTATTTCTTCTTCCTCTTTTTCTTTTTCTTTTTCTTTTCACTCCTGTGGGGTGAAGAGGAATTATTTGGTGAAGCTGCATGTTTTTTTTTACCGTTGGATTATGGGGACCACACTATTTTAATTTGTGTTATAATAGTATCTATTTGGAGTAATTTAGTACAAGTTAAAATAGTTTATAATAATTGAGGTGCATACTAATTTAGTTTGATTACAAAATAATAAATACAATTGATCACACGAGTTTTCATATAGTTTTGTTCTAACTAAGTGTGGATTATAATAACTGTGCACTTTAATTATTATAACAGGAGGCTTATCATCCAAGGGAAGTTGGGGGCTAAACCACAAGTGGTTATTAGTGAGATAACGCATATCTTTTTAAATCACGTGAGGATTGCAGTGATCTTATTGAATAATAAATAGTAGATAAAAATGAGAAGCAGATAAATCAAACTTAATTCTTTCCCTTTTTAAGAACACAATTAAATATTTTTTAAAATATCATTTTGATTCTACTCTTACGAAGTTTACGTCATTTTAAATGTCTAATTTTAGTTAATTTATTTTATAAATAATGAATTTTATCATTCAACGTTAACTTTTGTCCAACTTGATTAAATAATTTCCATTTTTTGTTCGTAAAAAACATATCGCATGAACATATGATTTTAAAATCTATAGCGGAAAGGTTAAATACATTATTAAAGAAACAAAAAATCCAACAATAAATAAACCATAATAGAAACCAAATTTAAAGGTTTTAAGAAAGTATATAACTAGAATTCAACATTTGAAAGTACAAAAAAGCCGTAAAAATTTATATTTTGATATTAAATCTTTACTTTATAAAGAGTCAATAATGACGGTCATCTAAAATAAACAACATTGAAAGGTGATGTTTGGACACAATAAATGTCACACTCTTTTGTCATTGTCTTTTAACAAACAAAGCACAAGCTTTTGTTACCATGATTTAGTTTTACATAAAAGAACCAATCTTTACTGGTCTTACATCTTGTAATTAAGCTCACATATTGACCCAACATAATCAATCATTTTAAAAGACAAATGTCTAGAGAAACCAAACCATATACTTTAATATTACTCAATTATATTGCATGCATGGAAAGTACTTAATTGAGATTAATTAATTAGAATAAACAATTGATTACACACATCTTATTGATTAATTACTTTCCTCATATGGGTCTACTTTCATTTAAATTTATTGGTTATTCCAGTTTAGTGAGAGATTGTTGGAGATTATTAAGGGTGTGATTAATATAAATTAAAGGTTGTGTGTTAAGATGAAACATTAATAAAGTAATAATGTGTTTGTAGAAGGAAGGAACAATAAGTAGACAAATAAAGAAGAATGGGGAAGGCAATTGATTTAATTATGTGAGAATTAAAGAAAGGCATCTAATTGGGTTGTGCCCTGGAAAAGGGAATCCATTGATGGACAAACCTGCCATAAGCATAGGAAACACTTATAATTTGAGTTGTTAAAAAGAAAAACAAATGATCCTCCACTTTCCTATACATTATTCTTAATCTCAACCCATAAGTAGTTTTGAATCAAAGGTTAAATAAATTTCAAGTATATGATCATGCATATACCTTGCTAACATACAACATAACTTATTAAAACGACAAATATGTTTTTGCTTATTCGGTTCTCATATTATTGATGTCATAAAAAAACATGACATAATATTAAATTTTTGCAAAGGAAAATATTGTTCACTTTAAAATTGAGTACAATAGGACAAGATACATATGTTCATGGATGACGCGATAGAACATTGGTCAAAAGAAATGTGGAAAACTTTAGAGGATGACGCAAAAGTAAGGAATGGACAGTACACATGCACATACATGCAAGATTGTAAAGAGGGTTTCTTTTGTTGGGTCTTTATTCATTCAAGATGTGAAATTTGATTTAAGGAAAATATATTTTATATATGTGTGTATATATATACATATATGATATATCAAAGCTTATATAATTATATATAATGTAATAATAACAATATTGATTATTGTTTTTTTCCCATATCCTTGTGTTGAGCACAAAGGAATGGGTAATATCAAAACTGCATGAATCACTGTTGTCGCATGTAAGCTTCAGATAAGAAGATATTGTAAAAACAAAGATATATATATTGCCAATTTCTAATACATATATGAAAGCCCAACTCCTCCATTATTGCTTTTGTTTCTCATGCACACACCTCAATGCAAAACTTCACATAACTCATATCAACATTTTATGTTAAACAAAAATATATATCTTTCTACGTAAATCAAAGCACATGAATGATTTGGAAGAAGGAGGTGAGGAAATAGAAGTTGTTGGTGTATTTTGAATTTGTTATCTAGAGTTTTGAATGACCAAGCACGAGTTTTGGTGAGAGCTCGAGAGCACCGTCTTCAAAACCTAAATAGTGTTACATGGTATTTACGATTTTTGAGCTAGGGTTTAGAGGGTATTATATATGAACCCTCTAGCTCTATTGGCATCTCTACATCTATATTATTTGATATATTTCTCTTTAGTAATACAGTTACTCTCTTCCTTTATCCATGTAATAACACATTAGTAAACCATGCAAATTTCTCTGTCAATTTTTACTGTTTACATTTCTCCACTTTTTTTGACAGCTTGTTATTTGGAAAAAACATATTAGTTAATAAATTAAAAGTATGTTTAATTAGAAATGTGAAGCATGCAACCTCAACATATAATATAAATCCTATAGATTCTAATGAACAAACACCGAGGTATATTCTCTTCTAACAAATAAAATTGTTCTATCTCTTTATTTGTAAACGTAACTCACACAATGTTAGTAAACCATATAAATATCTCAGTATTTGCGATTTCTTAACTGTTTTGACCGTAGATTGTGTTTGATGACTTTGTGAAGGGAAGTAGAAGATATGGTTCCCATTGGGTCTCATAGACCAAGTGCAAGAGAGAAAAAGATAGGTAGACAAAGGGAGAAACAAATTAAAAGAAGGGGAAGGGGGAAGGGAAAGGAAAGGGAGTCCCTTGAGTGACACGTGGACATCTTCCCCCACCCCCTTTAGAGGGACAAGATATGGAAGAATATGCTTTGAGAAAGGGCACTATATGACTATGAGAAAAAAAAAAAAAAAAAAGAGTCATAATTGGAGATAGTAGGAACAAAATAACCCCTTCATTGGGGGAACCCTCTTTTCAATTTGGAGTGAACCAATGAGAGTCCAAAACCTGTAAATTAGATAAGTGTGGTCAAATTTGTTTCACCAAATATGGCAATTGGGTCTACCACCCAAATTATATTTCTTCTAAACTTTCCATACCTTAAAAAAATATCATCATATCACTCATTTACAAATCAAATTCATTAATTATATATATATATATATATATATATATGCTCTCTCTATTAATCAAGAATCATATCCTTCTCCCATTCTAAACCAAACACATTTCTAATCTTATCTCTTTTATTAACTTCCTACTTTATTACCAATAAACAAGACTTCCCCCTACCCTACCTAGCTTAAAACATAACATAACATGACATTATACTAGTGTTTGAAGTGGGGCACATAGTTGTTTAGTGTTGGTTATAAATGAGAAGTGAGAATGGTAATATAAAACAATGAGTGTTTTTAATTAATTTAATTTTACCAACTATAACTAAGTGTGGGTTATGGAAATTGAGAACTTCAACTATTATAAATGTGCGACCCAAACGTTGAGAAGCCGTTTGGGTCTCTAATTTGAAGTTGATAAGATATACTATTAAAGCTCGTTGATCAATGTTTGGAGAACCAAATATAATAGTAATATTAACAACACTATTAATAATGTAAAATTCCTCTTTGTTACTATATTTACTATATCATACTTTCATATACAAACTATTATAATAACTACTTTACCGTTTTAAACACTGTAAAAGTGACAAACTATAATAATCTACTTTACTCAAAAGACAAATAGGGACCAAACATTTTAGTGTCACAAACATTAATGTGTAAGGCTAGATAGGGTTGTTTACGTGTTGGGTAATTAAACAAAAGGTCGAGTGGGCAAGAGTTCAAAGTTTTTGGGTGGAAATTCAATATATATATATATATATATATATTTTTTTTTTTAAAGAAGGAGAATTGAAATTACGTAATTATAATTTGAAAATGTATTTTTATGATTGAGTGGTGGAAATCCTAGTCAGATAAAAACTGAGTCTTTTGCACTAATGTTTGTGAATGAATCCGCAGCCTTTGGTTTGTGGTTTGTGCCCATTTCCCTACCACACTTAGCTACACAACAACTTCTCCTCCAAGTACCCCTTTCATCTCTCTTTTTCTCATTTACGTCTCCAAATTCTATTACTTTCTCTTTTTAACTCACAACAAATATCTTAAATTACTCATTCACCTAAAAATTAAAATGAATGAGTACATGCTAACAAAAACCGAAACGACTTTCACTCCAAATATCATCTAATTAACAACTTTTTCTACGTAGGTAGCATCTCGATTACGCCATTAATATATGTTAAAAATATATATGTTATATAGATGGAATTGGAAAGAGCAGAAGGAATTGATGCATGTGTGAAATAATGGAATTAAGGGATGGGAGTGAGAAGGAGGAAATGACTTTTGTAAAGCTTTTGCCTTTTTGGATAAGGCAACTATCTCTTTCAATGTATTTGAATTCAACCAATGTCCACAAAGGAAGCTCCCTAAATTATGCCTCCCCCCCCCCCCCCCCCCTTTTAATTATTTTATTAATTACAATCACCTTAAGTGTTGTCCACACCACTTTAATCCTATATAATTTTCCCTTTTTCTTTAAAATTTAAACTCTCCTTACGTCTTTTCAAAAAGTAATTTTAAAAAACGTAAACAAATAAAAGATGAAATAGTTATCGAACTGAATCTTTGCGTCATTTTTCATTAAAAATTAAAATATAAACTGAATAAAGGGGTTGTATTTGTATGTTGTGAGAAAAAAAAAAAAGAAAAGAAAAAAGAATTATGGGTGTTTTTGTGTTTTGTTTTCTTTGTTGGAATGATTTCCATGGATGGCTTTTTCTTTCTTTTTCTTTTGCCTTTTGAGTCATAGACGTGTCTCAACATGATTGGTGCATAGAGAATATTAACTAAAAATCATTAGTAGAAAAAAAAGAGGGAAAGAAGATAACCTTTCCTTTTTTATCCTTTACCACACTCAATATAAATTGGAGTTTGTTTACTTGTAGGACCCACATCTTTATTTTTATGTTTCTTTATTTTCAAATTTATAAAAAAACCCCTATAAAATTTTATTATTTATTTTTAAAATATTTCCAACAGAAAGATTTTCCACCTTTTACAAATGTTTCTAAAAATACATGTGGTGGAAACATTTCTTAAAATTTTCGATAAAAATTCAGATATAAAATACATTATTTATTAAATCATCACCACAGAATTTTAAGTCTCACTCGTTTCGGGTTGATTTTCTAAATGATTTCTAAATCATAATTCATACAAATGTATGAAAGTATAGCATGAAAGTACCACTTTTTCGTGTAACCATTGAAGTAATTATCATCATTTGAATAGTTGTAACGACCAAGGGCAAAATAGAAATTAAGATGTAAAAAGGCAAAATTAAAATGTAAATATTATTGTTTTTTGTTTTCATCTTTTATTTATAGTACATATATAAATATAAGGAAAAGTTTTATAGCATAAACAAAATACCATACTCTCTGTTTATCCTATGAAATTGTTTGTTCGAATATTAGTAGATTTTATAGTACTGAACCAAGCTCCCTCAGGAAAAAAAAAAAAAACATTTTTGCCTTTTTTTTATAAATATAATCATTTTTACCTTTATACTAATTTACTTAATGAACAAAACCTAATATTTAAAATTTTAAACTTTGAATTTTATGTCATGAAAAGTCTAAACCCTAAAACCAAGTATACAAAATTAAATTACACCACATATAAAACAACAAAAATGAAACGAGCTAGCACTTATAGGGATCAAATTACAAAAATTCCAAATTCCAAATTACCAAATCCAATAATAATATAGCCTAGAAAAATATTATCTCCACAAACTCAACACCAAACACAAAGGTGATATATATAAAATAATATAATATAATATATTTTTGGATGCACGAGTGTCCTCCAATGAAATGTAACTATCCAAACCCATAATTTCAAATATATATATATATATATATATATATATATATATATGACATATTGTGACAAGTCTTTTTCTAAGAGAAAAAGAAAAAACACTCATAATAATAATAATAAATTATAATTAGATATCCACAATATTCCAAATATCTTGTCATTTTAGATGAATGAAAAAAATATGGTTTAATTTGATTGTAAAAAGTTGGATGTGTATGTATGAATGTATGATAAGAAGAAGGGTTGAGGAAGTAGCCTGAGTTGGTCTGATTTCTTTGTCAAACTCTCTGTGTTATTAGCCGCCATTGAAAGCGAAGTTGTTAACTTGTTGCTTTCTTCCTCCATCTCCTTCCTTAGCTTCCATCATTTTCATACTACATTTTTCAAACTCCTTTCCTCTCTCTATGTATATTCCATTCATTTTGCCCGGCGCCATCTCATTCCGACTTAGTTTCTGCTCTAAAATGTATGGTTGTTTCCATTAATTTTATATTAATGAATCAATGTGTAGACTCTCTTGTTAAGATTATATTTGAAAATTGTCTCATGCAATTCAATTTTCTCGTGTGTATAGATTTCTTCACATGTTGGATGAACTATAGTTAGAATTAATGTTTGGAAAACTTTTTCAAAAAAATTTATCAATTAAGAGTCTAAATTGTAACTTGTAAATGGCCTAATTTAATGTCAAATTTTGGATAGAGAAAAACACGCGTAACAATTAGAGGTTGAGACGTTTAGGAGACTACCTCGTGTAAACGAAATATTGGGTAATTAAATTTTAAAATGAATAAATTGATAAAGAAAAGAGAGGCAAAATCAAAATGTGGGACTAAAATACATTAAAAACTCTTTGTTTTCTAAAAAAAAAAAAAAATTAAAAATATTTGATTTTGTTGATCCTTATGGTTGGGTGTGGATTCCGCATGCTGTCGGCAGGTTTGATTATCCATTAACATTTAAATTGATTAAAACTAAAGACATTTTTGCTTTTGTTGGTTGTATGTTTCAAGTCTTTGTAGTTCAAGTGGTCAACGTTTTTACATTTTAATCCAACAAATATTTTTTTTTTCTACCCGTTTGACTCTACAATATTTAAGTGTCAAGAAAACTTATAGGAAATTAATTTCTATGTAGGTGGCCACCATGGATTGAACTCATGATCTCTTAGTTAGTTACTGACCTTTTTTACAATATATCTTTATTCTTTTCATGTTGATTTCTATTAAATTAACCAACCAACCAATTAGTTAACTAAACCCTAATTCAAACCAATGTTTAATAATATATTTAGGAATTAAATCATAAAACTAAATGCAGTTAACTAACTAAATATTGGACAAATATAACCCTATTGTTATATTAATTGATGATATATCAACATGTCTCATGTTAGAAGTAGTTGTATAATCATTAACTTTTACTATCATATAATTTATAACACACATTTTAATTTTAGAAAACCAAATTCAATTTATACCATGGTTTTGTATTTTGTTTCCTAATATAATTTATATTTTAAAAATGTGGTTTGTAAAAATTTGGTAATGTTTAGATGCATGTGAAACACATATTTAATTGAATATATTGAAATAAAGTTGTGGGATAAAAGAAAGAAAAATAAGAATGGAATGGGAAGGGAAGGTTTATTAATAAAATTATAAGAAATTAAAAAAAATAGAATTTAAAATTAAAAATAAAAAATAAAAAGGAAACATAGCATGATGGGAAAAGTTAACTTTAATTTAGAGAGAAAATAAGTTTTATATAATAATTTGATTGGTGAGAAAAACAAAAAGAGGCAGCACCGACTTCTTATTTGTCTCTCCAACACAAGATCCCTCACATTACTTTCACTCTTTTGCTCTTTGGTCCCTCTCCTCTCAACCTCTATCATATTAACCCTAAACTCACATAACACATTCAATTTTTGTTATTCAATTCATTTCTATTATTATAAAAAATTTCATTTTTAGTCCCCGATCGATGTATTTGGTCTCTAAGATTTTAAAATGTGTCTTGTTAGATCGAACAAGGACATTCAGATCTCCAACTTACCTTGAACGTACTAAGCTATTATAGTTCACTCAATGTTTAGGTCTCTCATTATAATAGTTGAAGTTTGTAGCTATAATAAAACTATTTGAAACTATTCTATCTCAGCATTTGTAACTCAATATTTTGTACGTTAATACACGGACTATTACAATTCAGATTCAAACACAAACTATTATAACTCACATACTATAATAATCAACTCATTGTCACACATATCCCTAAATTTTCAAATATAGGTGCATGTTTGACACTTAAGTTTAGAAAATATACTCTCTAGTTTTTTAATTGTTATTTTAAATAACTCTCTGACATTTTATCCTTTCTAGATCTTGTAGACATGTTTGAAAACTTATAATTTAAAAAGATATATTTGAAAAATAAAGAGATCAAACATACATATTGTTCAAAATGTTGGGAGTAAGAAGTGTAATGATGCATTGATTATTTTAACCTATAGTTCATTTGTTTAGGATAATGTTTTGCAACTTGCATCTTGAGTGTATAGTATTGGGACATTAATTTAATTTAATTTAGGCCGGTACGAACTCTCAAAGCCCAATCCCAATGCTACCTATACATCACCATACCCTTCTCTTGTTTTTAATTCTCGACATGGATAGATCTACACCTACAACTATGCACCCTCTCCCACTAATATTTAATGGATTCATTAATATTTTTTTATTTTTTAACATAATTATTCTTTTTTCATTCAAATAATATAACTTAATTTATCAATTTAGAGCTCCACCATTTTACCTATTAACTATTTGGGTTTTCTTTGATTTGTAAAAATAAATCCAATATATATATATATATATATATACACACACTAATGTTTTCAAAAATCTAGTTCATACTTCGAAAACTAAGAAAATAAATTTTAAAATCGCATGTGTTTTATTTTTAAATTTAGTTAAGAATTCAATTTTTGTATTTATGAAATATATAAATTATTGTAAGAATATGAGTGAAAATAGCTAATTTTTAAAAAAAAAATCAAAAAACAAAATTGTTACCAAATTGGATTCAAAAAATTCAATTTTATATCTATTAGGTTCTTAGCCTATTATATATATATATATATATATATATATATATATTTTAAATTCATACATCTAATAAATATAAAATTAAAATTCTAAGTTTCTATGAGAGATAAATTTCAAATTATCAATTGTTTTTGAAAAAATTAATTATCACAACTTATTAATTATAAAATTAAAAATTTAAAGATCTACCGAATAAAATATGGGACTCGTTGGATGATATTAATAATTTAAGAAAATGAAAAATTTATTAAACACTCTATTTGGTCCTTGGCCTATATTATAAATGTAATGTTTTAAAGTTTCGTCTTTAATCACCGTTTTTTAACACATACCTAAGCCATATGTTGGTAGACCATTTCTTAGAATTTGTTTGCCCAATATTATATAAATAATGATTAAAATGATTGACTATAGCTTAACTAAGTTATAATTAAAGTTTCATTTAACTAATTATAATATTTTCAATCAATTTTTATCAATATTTTTATAAATATTTTAAAATTTTCTAGCGTTTTATTTTTATAAAATCAAAGAAATTGATATTTCAAATCTTGGTTATATATAAATTATATTTACTTAATGTATTATCTATGAATTAGATGAGAAAATGGTGGACACCTACTTGTTAAATAAATACATATCTAACACACTAACACACAAATTAGAATTTTAAGAATTTTATTAAAAATAAATTTAAGAGTTAGAACAAAACTCATAATTTTATAAATATATATACACAAACATCCACCATTAATTATTGGTCCATTGTCAAATTAATGAAGTAAAATAATAAATGAATTTGTTTTGAAAAAAAGAAAATAAATGAAATAATTAATAATGTGGCCAAATCTAGATGGAATAAGTGGTACGGAACCACTAGATTTATGCGCCTATACACTGATGGAGTAAGTGTTACGATCCTTTAAAATATTTTTAAATATAATAAAATATTAATTTATCGTTCAATAGATTGTAATAGATCAAGATAAACTACTATTTTTATTTATATGTATTATGAAAAATAGAGAGAATAATCTATCATGATCCATCACGAATAGATTGTAATATTTTATAAATATCTTCAAAAAAAAATTATCATTTAAAATAATCTCTCCTTGAAATATTGGTTTGGACAAATTCTTTTTGTGTCTTTTAAGGGTTACAGTTGTGACATAATTAATATAATTAATGTTTCATAAATGTGTGTACTTGTTTCGTGAAAATATGATCTCACATATTTTATTGTGCTACACAATTATGATAATCATCCAAATTATTCATCACTTCATTTAACACATTTCTATCTTATATATGAGTAATGTTCATCAATTACATTTAAAAAATGTGGACATTTCTTCGTTATAATTTCTCAATATTAATCACATTGAGTTGGAACGAAAACAATGTCGTTTCATTGCAAGTAAAACATGGTGTAAATTAAAGATTTAGATCCAACTAAATTATATGATATGAGCGTCTAAAACTAGATGGTGTACACAAATGTGATGTGAACAATATTTGAATGGATAAAGAAAACATCCTTTATACTGATCGAAGGCGAAAATTGAGTCTTGTTCGACGGTGGTAGTAGGCAAGAGACAATGGAGGTAGACTAAACCCTAAATGACTCTAATAACAAATGAATCTTTATCGCATTTTTTGTATATTGTATACGTTACAGAGGTAAAATCTTAATAATCATACACATCGAGTAAACATAAAAGAAAAATATATCCTAATTAATAGAAGATTCTAATTAACCTAAAAATAAGCTAGATCAAATAAATTATGTTAATAATAAGATAAATATCAAAAACCATCTCCAAAGTATGTTGTTAATTGCAATTACAAATTTAAACTTTCAAGTTTATAAATTGAGTCCTCAAATTTGTATAATTGCTAAAATTAGATCAAATTAAATCTTCAAACTTACGTAATTGTGTATATCGTAATATTTATATAAGTTTAATTTTTTTTACCTAATAGTTTACTCAAATTTATGTCTTGGAAAAAAAATAAAGCAATCTTAAATCATTAATCTTAATTATATGAAATTCATGATTGAAATCACGTATGATTATTAAAATCATGAATATTCGTGATGGTTGATGAATGTATATTTAAAACTCTATCATCTTATTATGCTATTCATTAATTTGACAATTCTATCATTACTGTATAATTTGCGGTGTAAGTTATAGTAATGAAATTAATAATTCACTAAACAAAATTGGACTTCATCATCACCAATCACCATTCTATTTCATAATATCATCTACGTTTATTGATGTTGATATACAATTTTTTTTTAAAAAAAAATCAATATAATTATTTAATTTTTAGTTGGCAAGTGATGAATAATAATTATGGAAGTTGCTTGAGCAATCGCAATCAGTCCCCATAGAAGAACAAATAATGATTAATTTCGACTTAAATTTCGAGAATTTATTAATGTTAATTTTATAATTTTAACATTAATTAAAGTATGTTAGTAGGCCTGAAAATAAAATAAAATTAAAAATAGTGTGGGAAGTTGAAGGGCCATTATTATTATAATTGGATTCCAATTCCAAGTATACTTGAATTAGATTATTAATGTCCCTACTTTCCATATGTTTATTTTCCAAATATGTACAAACATAATAATTATTTTCCTTGTCATTTTTTTATTTATTTCTCCTAATAATATTAAAACTCTTCACCTAATCTCTACAAATTTGAAATATTAACCCTACTCTATTAGTATTAACCATTTGATTTTTACCCTAATTTTTTTATTTGCCAGTAAATTACTTACTTTTAATGTGTTCTAATATAATATAGGACAATAGTACAATTTGATTTTCGTAAGCACGTCTATGTAATAATTTAAACTATAAATTTCATACAAGGGTTTATTATATTTTTATTTTATAAATTTCAAGGATAAATTAGATTTAAAAAAAAAAATCAAAATCACAAATTTTGGGCACCCTTTAGAAATTCTTTTGTTTTTTGGGGTTAAAGTTTTTAAAAATTAGTATATAAACTCTTATTCTACCTCTAATTTTTTTGGCTAATTTTTATTTTATTTTTATCAATGTTTTTAAAAAATCAAACTAAGTTCTTAAAACTAAAAAAGAAAAAAAAAGTTTTAAAAAGTTAAGTTTTTCTTAATTTTGATTATGAATTCCACTGCTTTGCTTAAAAAAATGTAAAATATGTTAAAAAAGTGAATGGAAAAATGTCTTTTTTTTTTTTTTATAAAGAAAACCAAATAGTTTACAAAAGGAGGACTTGTTTTTTGGTTTTTAACACCTGTTTCTTTTTTTCAGTTTCTTACATATGTTTTAATTTTTTTTAGGCTAATTGTCACAAATAGAAAAATTGTGAAAACATTGATACTTCGTAGAAAAATCATGTGTAATGGTTTTTTGTCATTTAGTAGTTTTTTTTATGAAGTATAAATTATTTGTTTTTCTTTTCTATTTTTTAAAATACCCCTATGTTTTATATATTTTTTTAGTTTAACAATTGTAGAAAAAGAGATAAAGGTAATATCAATTACTATTGAGTTAAGCTACGTTTGGCAATGTTTTGCATACTTTTTAGTTAAAATAACTTAAAATTTAGGCAAAATTTTAAAAACAAAACCAAGTTTTTTAAAAAAATGACTTTTTTTTTTAGTTGTTTAAATTTAGTATAGTTTAAAAGCCATTGATAAAACGTAGATCAATAATAAATCAATAAATTTAGAAGTAAAAATGATATTTATTAAATTATGAATGTTTTCAAATACAGCAAAACGAACTAATATTTACAAATACAACAAAATATCACAAATAGACTATGATATATTACTATTTAGTCATGATAGATAATAGCTTATCGCGGTCAGATAGACTGCAAAATATTTTAAGCAGTTTAATTATTTAAAATAATTTTTCATTTATTAATATATTGATTTTTAGTAAAAAATGAATAATAGAGGATGTTAAATGTCATCATCTTCCTCCTTCACTCTACCCTTGTTCACATTGATATGTTTTAAATTGTTGTCAAAATTTGGGTTTTCTTAATTTCACATGAACAATATATATATATATATATATATATATTTTGTTAAATGCAACATAATGAGTAGATCTTCACCAAACACAAGTCAAATTTAAGTTTTTCTTTTTTAAAAAAAAAAAAGAAAAATTAAGCACATTTTAGAACATCCTTGGGATTTGGAAACAAATAAGCATGAAAGAAGAAAAAGAAAAAGCAAAGAGAACTTGAATTTCAATGAAAAATTCAATAAATAAATTAAATAATTTAAAAAAAAAAAAACAAAAATTTATTTGACCACATCTCCTTTTTCTTATTCTGTTATTGTTCTCCCAAAATTGAAAATAATCACTCTTCTCTCTCCTCTCTAATTTCAACCCTTGAAAAAGGCAAAAAGAAAATGTACCTTAAACAAAAATCTATAAAATACCAACAATAAACTGCCATTAATTAAGACTAAATTTAAAGATTTACTAAAAATTATATTTTAATCTTATTTATATATATATATAATTGCATGAGAAAAAAGAAAAAAGAAAAAAGAAAGACAAAAGACTGTAGTTAGGACATAACATTATTATTTTAGCGTTGGACTTTGTTCTAAACTTCACATGGTCGCACGAATAAGAGTGGGGACTTCACCATATCATGCAACCAAATTTTACTTTTATATATATATATTTTTGTATAATAAAGAAAAAAAAAATTAATTTATTTTTCTGTACCCCCCCCCCCCCCCCCAAATAATGTTTTTCTTTCTATTTGGACCCCAACCATACGTTTGTTTCTTTTTCAGTTGTTGCACTCTCCCAATCATCTTCCTCTTCTTTTCAACATTACTATTTACTTCCTTAATTCTTTGTAATTTCAAAATTAGTTTCTTCATTTTTTTTAATTACATTATAAGAGAAGGGTCTTTCAGCAATTGTTCCCAATCCCAACAACTTTGCCTTTAATTACTCAACTCCGTTTTGTCGTTTCAATAATGCCCTCAACTTCATGCAAATTCTCTATTGGTCCTTTCTATTTTATCATTTTACAAGAATGTCCCAAATGTGTTTTAAAGTACATTTTCTTTTGCAAGTTCTCTTAGGATGTCCATTTATCTTTACTCATTGACTTAAGCTTGTGGGTCGGTGATTTACAACTGTTATGTACATTTTTTTTTTCTTAAAAAGAACTTTAGTATTATGTTAGTATGAAAAAACTTAGACCACCTTTCATTCACTGCTTGTCCTAAATTCAACATCTAAGAATTGTATGGACCCCATCTAATAAAATAATATATTATCTAACGTTGAATGTAAATAACATATATTACGAAGGTACTATAAATTTTATCTTTTTTCATAACCCTTAGCAATGCCCTAATCAAAGTGGACCCATTGCTAATGACTGTAACTTATGGGGGCTCACTAGGCTGATGTGGTGAAATTGGACCCATTTCTGTCCCTTTAAATGGGGTGTTTTAAGTGGGCCATGGATAATGCCCATTGGCCCATCTCTATTTTGCCTTTTCTTTTTTTTGGGTGACTACATGAATCATAAAATTAAGAGTTTATTTTTGGACGAAACAAAATATTAATAATAATATAATAAGTATTATTATTAAAATGACAAAATTGAATAAATAAAAAAATAAATGTGTGAAATTGTTAAAAAATACTCTCATTTGAACTAAAACACTCTATAACTAAACCAAATATATTGTATATAAACATTTTCGAAGCAAAAATTCAATATCACCAAATATGGTCCTTAATGTTTCTGACTGGCTATAGAACGTGTGTATACGAAGGAAGCCAACAACCAGACGACGGGGATCATTAAAAACTTATAGATGTCCACAATGATGGACTTCCTCCACTATGAAACAATGCATGGTTGATTGTACCAGTGAAGTTGTTGGCAAGTGAGTATTCGAAATTTCCGATGTAACTATTGAAAATATGATTTACAAGAAACCAATTTTAGGGAGTTTTATTGTCATTGACTAATTTGTTCATAGGATCTTGAGAGCCAAAATTTAAACACCATCAATCTCATAACGTCATTATTAAAAATGATGTTCAAAGTAAAACAAAAACATAAAATATGTTTGCAAGTGATCAAGGTCGGCGACTTGGGGAGGATGATCATCAAAAGTTAGCCAAGATGATGAAATTCATGAAAGGGTTGTTGAAACAACAATAAAAACATGAGACTGAGAAGGAGAAAAAGAGAATTTGGGGGGAGGCGGCTAGGTAAAAGATGTAGAATATGAGATTTTGGATTTTTTGTTATCTTGTATATAGAGTGGAGAGAAAAATAAGAAATTTTTTGTTTATTGTGATTAATTCGAGGAGTAGTTAGATAGAATCTAATTTGATGATAAAATATAAATTAAATAAAATTTGAGGGAGAAAAATCAGGAAAGTGCTGGTTTATTTACAATTATGTTGTATTCATAATTTCATTTTGCTAATTGTTTGAACTTTAATTAATTAGCCGCTCATTACTACCAGATTAAATCATACTGGTTTAATTCGAATTTAAAATTATAAAAAAACAAATAAGATTGAGTGATTCTAGATAATTGCTCAAATTAGTTATATAAATCATACAAGTAATAAATAAATTTAAGATTTAATAAACCTACATATTTTCAAAATTAACTAAATAAAAAACAAATATGATATCTTACCGAGATTTTAAAATTAAAAAATAAAGGAAAAATATGATATTATCTCGAATTTAACAGTCCATTTCGTTAGGTTAAGATCTCATAACAAACAAATAAAAATACACATTCAGCTATTTTATCCATGGATTTCATTAGGTTTCAATCAATCACTAGTACTCTGAAATAAACTTAATTAAAACAAATGATACATGAATTACATTGTATTCAATCAAATTTGACAAACACCAATAGTAGAGGTGAAATGAAAATATTTTTAAAATATACCTTTTTAGTCCTCGAGTTTTTGAAAATGTGATAAAAAGTCCTAGAATTATTTTTTAGTTTGATTTTTTTAAAAATAATACGATATTTAAAATTAGAAAAAAATAGTTTTGGTGAGAATATACTTTTTAGAAATTATTTTATAATTTTAAATGTCATGTAATTATTTAAAATAAAAATATGAAGTTTTTTAAGGAATCTTTTAAACCTATTTAAAAAAATTGGGGAGTAAAGAAGTATATTTTTAAAACTCAGAGATCAAACACATATTTTTTAGTACTCGAAAATTAAAAGAACATACATTTTTCCTTTTTGAGTTGTCTCACTTTTAGAGGGTTAAGCGTTGTCTACCACATGCTCGCTCTTTCAGGTACGAAATTAAAATAAAATGAGAATCATTGCATAAATGGACCATTTAACTCTTTTTTATGGTTTTTTTTTTCTATATGAAATTCAATTTGAAATAGAATCATTGCTTTTTTTTTTTTATTTAATTAAATAAGATTGTCATATGGTCAAAAAAAAAAAAAAAAAAAAACTTAATGACAACTTTATTTTGTTGGACCCTTAAAAATGTAAAATGTGGCTATAAATCATTTCCTCCAATTCTCCTATTTTTTTAGTTCACAACTTTCGATGCTCAACTTTAGAGGGAATGTGGGCCTTTGGATTTGTCTGCATTTAGAGTCCATTGTCCACCCTGGGCCGTGTGCATCAAACGAGCCCACACCTGATCAATTTTCATACCTGTTTCCCCCTTTTGCCCCCTTTTAGATGATGTTAATAGGGTCATTTTAGGTAATTTCACATTAAAATTAATAAATTTCATCCCTATTTTTATTTTTATGATTCACGTAATAGAAGGGAGAATATATATATATATATATATATATATATATATATATATATATAAACCCCTATTTTATTAGTAAGATCTCAAAATCAGGTTCAAATGAAAAAAGGAAATTATCTCTAAAATCTCAAATTCATATTTTATCTCTAATAATAATCTATCCATATCCCGAGCTATACCACGTTAATATAATTTGATTGAGAATGGTTTGAAATGGAAATCTTCATTTTTATGGTTAGTTGAAGTATATATTGTTCGTAATAACTTAACAATCAAAGAAGGATATGCTTCATACCACAAATCGGTACGAGCAAGTCACACACGGGATAGCTCAGAATTCAGGACTAGACCAAGAAAAGTTAGTCTGTGAACAATCCTACAAGTGTCCTGCAATGGCGACAAGAACGTCCAAATTTCCTGAACCAAGTTAAGTGCTAATCAATTAGCTTACTTTAATAAATTAATCGCCAGTTATCATTTCAAAATTGCAAAATATTAGAACTCAAAAAGGAAAAATATAAAAATATACATATGGGAGTAAAATATAAAACCTCAAACATGGAGTTGGAAGTAAATCAAACCCAATTACTATAATTAACATAACAAATTATAGAAACTTATTGTGATGCTTTACATCATTCATACATCTCTTTGAACTGTTTCCCCTTGTTTCTTCATGGTGTTACACTTGCACCACATCCTTGAAATCTACCTAACAAAAAATCTTAACCAAACTTTCATTTTACACACAACAACTAATAGTAGAGTATAGCTTCACCATTCACACCGCACCTGTACACACTCAGTTCCTGGTTTTTCACCCCACCTCGATCTTCACTTTACTCCTCAACAATTGAGAAGTCTGGCTCTTCTGGCTTCTGCAATGAGCTTACGACCCCAGCATCCGAAACACAACGCTTATTCAATCCCCTTCTAGCATTTCCTGAGCGTGAATCCAAGCTTGATGTCGTTGGTGGTGAAAGCGGAGACTCGACTTTGGTAGCTGGATAACTCTCTCTAGCCCTGAGTTCAGCTCGCTCTTTCCGTCTCTTGTATCTTCGCCATGCTGCTTGAACAAAGCATGCAGCCCATGTTCGCCATTGATGCGAGTAGAATCGAAACTTGTGTCTCAGTTGTTTGCTGTGGAGTCTTCTGAACTGGGAGGATACAAATTTCAAGTCCTCGGCTATGAGAGCAAATGCTTCTACCTCGGAGATGGCTTTGACCGTGCGAGTCGAAGAAGGAAGCACAACACTTGGACGAGGGTCGAGAGCCCAAGTCAGCAGCTCCTCACCACAAAAATCACCCGGACCAATACGGCAGGAGTTGAAAAACCCAGTTCTACCACCGTTAGTGGTGTATGAGTCAAGATGACCTCTGATTATGAATAGCATTTCATTGACTGGGTCACCTTCTCGCACAAGAAATGTGCCTTCTGTGCTCAAGGCAGGTTTAAGTCTCTCGCATATTGCATCTAGCATTCTTTCATCCATTTGGTCAAACAATGGAACCTGCCAAGATCAAGAAGCGGGTGCACAGAGATGAATCAGTTTAATTTGCCACAAATTGTAATTCGTGAGCAGTCATTTCCAACACTGCTCCTCCACATCCATATGTCATGTAAATTTATATGTGAAACTTACCCTTCGAACGAGGTCAAGGCAGAGGTGACGTTTTATGTCTCTCCGGAGATCCAAGGGAAGGCTTCTAAGCAGCACTTCTTCATCAACTCCTCGAGTTGCTACCCACTTATACTGATCATATCTGCGGACAGATTGTCTGAGCTCTGGAGGTAGTTGCCTGTGGTGCATCCATTGTTCTGTATCAGTTCTCCTGATTCTCCACTCTTCTAATCGAACTGTTGTCGATTGGAGATATTTCTGCATAATATAGTGCATGATTTAGATTTATGGAGGAATATGATTGTAAACTATTGGTTAATTACAATAGCTATTATATGAAGGGCTTACCTGCATATTACCAATGAGCAATGCAAACAGAACCAGTCCAAGAGTTGCCACAATAATGGCAAAAATTATTTCCCCAACAAAAGTGCTTGTGGCAAGATTTTGTCCCAAGGAACTGCGCATATAAATGGAAGGAAGTTGAATTTTTTGTATTGAACTCTTTAAGGACTGAAGGGTCACTAGTAAGCCAGAAGAACACATTTTTTTTTCTAGGAACCAGAAGAACACATTAACCAGCCACAATAGTGAGTGACAGAGAAATGGAAAACGACTTTCTTCAACAAGCTTCATAACAACATGATGTTCTTCCCTTAAAAAGGAAATTTTCAGAGGTACGTTTCCTGATCTTCAACCACTTTATGGTTCAAAGAACATTTTTCTTTGAGAAAAACAATTCTAAAATATACTCCCCTTGGCCTATGTAGCCCCTGATCACATGGAAGGCCTCTCTCTCTAAATCATATGAAAAATAACATAATCTGAAATTGTTCCTTCTTATTAGAAAAAAAAGTAAAAATAAAACTTTATGCTAACATAATCAAAATGCAGGCGTAGCTCACCTGAGATTTTTCAGGCCCCACCAAAGACAGTAGAAGTACTTGTTGAAAAATGGTGAGGTTGTGACATGGAAAGTTATTGCATCACCATATATACCAAATTGATAAAAGGAACCATTTGGATTGCATGAGCTTTTAATGTTGCTCGTATTAAACCACGAATCCCTTTGAGGGTCATCAACCTTATGACAATCAAAGAATCCATCTTTACAAGATTTGTCAAAAAAACAAAGTCTTCTCCAGCATGCTTCTTGTCGCTCAATTGAAAGAAGGTACCAGCAGGCTCCTAAAACCTTTTAAAAGGATAAAACAATAGGAGCAGTGAGATAAAAATAAGTTATTTCTTTTCATTTTAAACCCTAATTTCCACTTCAGAGACAATTAGAATAGGCAATAGTCTTCTACTTACATGGCTTGCCAACATATAAAGAATCAGGTTATAAGCAGCTCCAGCCCATGCTGTTTGTGTCACAAGTCCAGTGGCTTTAACAATTTGTGTTGAGAGAGGAAATATGAGAAACAGCCTTGGGAGGTACTGGAATATGAGAAAGAACCTTAGGAAGTTCTTGGTGTTAGTCATTGTTGAACCACTAAGGTTGGGAATGACAATCCAGATGAGTACCTACAAAGGCCCAATGCTCAGATCAACAATTTGACAACCTCACATTGAACACCAATTGGAAAAGCAACTGATGGACCGACATATACCTGGGGAACTGGAACGGCTGCAATGAGATCAATCCAGAAACCATGGCGTAGATACCTTATTGCTATCTTACAAGGATCTATAACAAGCTCTCCTCTCCCAAATACACGAGAAGAGGGCGCAACATAAGCTGTACGAAACTTAATGAAAATCTGAATTGTGTAGAAAACATCAGCTATAGATCTTATAGTTGTGAGGACGACTTCAAGACCTACTCCTATATCAATACACACCTTATCCCTGACCACAGGCAAGAAAAAGAAAAGAGGGTCTACAAACAAAGAGACTAAACAAGCAACTAAAAATATCTTATTCCATCGCCTTATGACTTGCCCCCTAGGATCCAATATTTTTCTTTGTACTCTCTCATAATCCTCTGAGAAAACTCTAGACAAAACTTTAGCTCTCAGGGATCTTCCAGACTTCCTAGAAGCCGCTGTTCTCTTGCCACTCGATTCCGGTATTTGTGTGCCATCAATGTTGTATATGATCTTTGTCACACCACCACCATTGATAGTAGGCAGGGCAGACGATTCAAGATCATCTTGGAACCTGAATGAAAAAACATCTTCGAATCATAAACGTGTCACGATGCCTAAATCCCAACTAAGTGTAAACCAAATACAATACAATGCTAGAGAAAAGAACAAAAATACTATTAAAATTGTGTCCTCATGTCTAAGATTGAAAAGGAAACTAACCTTACGGATCTAGAACTACCATAAGCCATAAAGATCTTCTCAAATGAAAACTTTGGCTGCAGTTCTAATGGAGTTAACCTGCAACACAAGGAAATAACAGTAGAGGTCAGAAGGCTGCAAATGCCAAATTATGAAGTTCATAATAACTGAAAAAGACAAGGCATGAATTCAAGGCCACATAAACTAAAGAGGAAGGTTTTTCCATGCCTGGTGTAACCATGAATCATGTGAATTAAAAGATTGCAGCAAGGATAAAGCTGTAAAGCCTCTCAAACTCCAAATGAACAAGTTGGACATGTGAGTATTTTGTATTAGAATACCCTTTTCAACAACCAAATACTTTCCAAGTAGGTTATCATAGAGAATTGCATCTCAAACCAAGTTCATTAAACTAAGTCCAATTTCTTTAAAACCAAACACTTTCCTCCTTCATTCACAAAAACACCGACAAGAGAGAGAGGGGAAAAACAGTAAGATTGCATGTCAACAAGAACAAGTAAAAAACTGATGATGTGTTTTGCAGAAATACCTGTTTCAAAGCATGAAGAGAAGGGTTTGTCGTAGTCGTTGCCCAAATGAGAAGTTGAAAATCAGAATTTGAATGAAATGGGGAAATGGGGTTTGAAATATTCAATGAAATAGACATGGCCAAAAGAAAAATAAGAGAGTAGGAAAAGGTTAGTATGTGGGTTCAAAGAGAGAAGAATGACACTGAAAAATTATGAAATAAAAAAAATGGTTACCAAGAAGAAGCGCTTCCATGAGTCTGTGAAAGAGACAGAGAGACACAATCCAAAAACAGAGAATGGGTCTAAAGAAGTTTCACATAAGATGGAAGAAGAAAAGATGCTTCTTTTGGACTAATTTAAAGTTTTTTTTTTTTGGTTAAAAAAGGAACCTTTTCCCCATTTTACCCTGCAGCCATTGTTGTGTAGTGATGATCATAGGGAGTTGACTCTTTATTTTCTGTCAAGGAATTAAGAAAAACAAAAAACTGACTTTTTTTTCTTTTTCTTTTTCTTTTTCTTTTTTCCTTTGAGGAAACCAAAACTTGGCCTTTTTGTTTGGATATTACAATTGTACTTTCATTTTTTTCATTATTGCTACTTTTGAAATAAACACAATTTTAAAATGAAACATATCTGTATTATCAAAATAGTAAATATATAGAAAAATATATGATATGTCATAAAACTTTATGAGGAATAAACAATATAAATGATCCAAAGTTATAGTATTGACAACAAGATTGCATCTTGGGGAATACGTAAATAATTAAATGAAATACCTTATGAAAGATTGTGCAAATGTAGTTGAAGTGTAAATTTGGAAATTATTTAACTGCTCCACCAATAAACCAAACTTTGGTGGCCTTTTTTATGGTTTTCTATTTTAACATATGTACAACTAAATAAATATTATTATAGATTTTCAAAAGCATACTTATTTTTAGGTTTAAAAAAATTGGAGGTAGAAGTAGTATCTATAGACTTAATTTTAAATAATAAAATGTTTATCCGTTGTAGTCTTTTTCTTTTCTTCAAAATTAAATATTTAATTTATAATTTTTGTATTGAATAGCAAAATAAAAAATAAAGGTTAAATATTATGAAAATTAAAACTAAACACAAAGCCAAACTCAACCCTCAAATCTATAAGTAAAATTACAGATAATTTAAATAAATATTATTGTAAATGATAAAATTGTTTAAAATATTTTAGTTTCTATCTTTTGTGGAAACGTTTGGAAAATAAGAAATTTTCAAAATAAAAAATTTGTAATATTTTATCTAGAAATAAAGGAAAAATTATAGAAATATTGTAGTTTTGAAAAGAAATTACAAAAATAATGTTGTTGTTAAAGTATTTAGAAAAATAACGTTGTTTTATTCTTCTCTCTCATATGTCCTAGGTTGAACCCAGGACATATGTGAGAGAACTTGTTTTCTCTCTCCTATGTCCTAGGTTCAACCTAGGACATATGTTTTCTCTCTCATATGTCCTGGGTTGAACCCAGGACCTTTGTTTTTATATATATTTTGTGATTAAATTTCTTTTTATTCCTAATTTAATTAAAATTATTTAACTTGTAATTATTTAAACAAAAAATTCTCTACCCGACCCAACTCACGTTCTTTCCTATTTTCTTTTTCTTTTTCTTTTTTTCAATTTCTCATCCAAAATTCGATTCACATCCTTTTCTATTTTTACTGTTAATCAAGCCTTTGATGTTTTTTTATTCTTTTATTTGTTTAATTTGTAATTAAATTAAGCCAATAATTAATGAACCTAATTTTTCATTCTTCCACAACCCGGGACGTCTTCGATTTTGAGCGGGTTATCGTCGTCGACTCTGAACTATATGTTGATCTGGCTTCTCTTGACTCTAACTGGGTTCTCGTTGGTACTCTTGTGGCTTTGATTCGAGCAGGTAGTCGTCGTCAGTGTCTATACATGTATGAATTTGATGGATCGGCATCTATGTATGAAGATGATGGACCGATCCCTGAATTAAAATATCATGTATCGACCCCTGAAGCAAATTACTCTAGACCAAATGTTGGCATCATCATCGTCGAACTATCATAACTAGTCTGGCTTTGTATTTGTGTCATATGAGGCATTTCTTCCACATTTTGTTCAATCTTGTCGAGTTCAGGTTCTTCCACTTGAACACGTCCTCTACAAACTGAACATGTCCTCTTCGAGTTTGCCATCACACTACCAGATGTGTGACCTTCTCTGACCAATCATTAGTTCTCAGGTCGATATTGTACAAAAGTGGCTCACTATTGCATGATATTACATTTTTCAGTGATAGTCCTAACAATTCTTCTATGTCCTGCAAAGTGATAGTGCACAGTCTCCAGTTGGCATATGGATGGTATGTGTCTCCGATTTCCATCTGTCAACTAGTGTAGTAATAAGATGTCAATCCAACTGGATAAAATCCAGTTTGGCCATTTCATAAAATCCTGAAGCTTGAAGTAGAGGCAATATATTATGGTGAAGAGGGATATTGTGATAGCCTACAGCTTCTCTACAAACACAACTCAGCTCACCTATAGTTCTATCATCCCATATAATCGAGGATCGATGAATAGATTGATCGTACAGAACCTCGGGATCAATCGGTCTTGGATTCAAATTCATTTTTTACACAAGAAATGCAAAATATTGATTATGATTCTAGTAGATTGTGTACAAAAACAAATTAAATGATTCCAAATTTTAAATTAAATTATTAAACTTTAAAGATAACTTTTTTTTTTTTTGTTTAATATTGATTTGTATGTTTTTTTTTTGTTAGTAACCATTTTTGTTTTGTAACTAACATTAGATTTTTAAATTTTAATTATATATTAGAGTTATATCATTAAACATTCAATTTTAAATTAAATTATTAAACTTAAAATAAGTCATAAATTTTAACACAATATAAAAACCATCACATTACTATAACCAAATAATTTATAAGATTATAGATTAACATAATAATTTTCTACTAGTAATATGTTTCTAAATAATTTTCTTAACGTAATATTATAGATTAATATTAAATAGAAAGAAACTTACAAATTGAAGAACAATTATACTTTTTCTTCAAATGGACAATAGTTTTCTCTTTTGATATTAATCCAACCCAAAAAAACTGTTAATACAATTTACTTCTCTTTTAGTATGATAATCTTCTTTTTTGTTATTTATCTTCAAATCAATGTCAAAATTTAAGAGTTTAATAATAGTAGAAATATAAAATTTATAATTAAAAAATATATAAATTCAGTAAAATAAATACTAACCTCGCAATACAATAGAAATCGTGAATTTAATTAAAAATTTATGTAGATTGAATATAAAATTAATAGTGATAAAGAAATAAAAAATAAAAAAAACAACTAAAAGAGGAACCAGACCTTGGTTTTATATAAAAAAACAAAAGGTAAAAAAAACAAAACAAATTAAAAGAGGTCCGTTGCTCAGCACCGGACCTTCTCTTTTCTTTTTCTTTTTTTTTCAAATTTTAAAAACAACATTATTTTTATAAATATTTTAAAAACCACTCTATTTTTCTAATTATTTTTCTCAACATTATTAAAATAAAACATCCAATTTGTCATTTAGTGGTATTAGTATGTGGAAAGTTCAATTCTCCACCCCTTAAAAATGTTAAAACTTGTACTTCATTTAATACTACGATTGAATATCGTTCTTAAATCCAACACAATTGTTTGTTCATTTCCTCTCATTTTTCTAACAAGAACTACCAGAAAAATAAATAAATTATATTGCCACATTTTTATTCATGGACATGCTATTCTTAATCTAAGGTGCATAATCTTCTAGAATGTATTAAATCAACATAATTTAACTAAAAAATTTTAAAATACTAATACAAATTTAGAAATGAAATATCATTCTAACTTCAACAAATTTATCACACGTATACATGTATTCACTGATTTATTTATTATTAGTAGTGGAATATTTTCAAGGGTAACAAAATGAAAAAATGAGAACATTTTGTCATTTTGTTATATTTGTAAATAAGTTGATTATATATATACATGAAAAGAAAAAATAAAAAACCTTTTTATTATGATTATGTTTAATATTAAAATTGTTTTTAAAAAATAAACAAAAATGATAGTTAATATATAAAATAAACGGGCTTACCAAAAATGAGATCATGTAACAACACATTCCTTTCTTTTTAGTAAAAAACAAAAACAAAAAGAAAGATCCCCAGTTCAAGATTCTGAAGATTTCAAAGAACATATGTGCAGACATTACTTTACAAAATAAATGAAGATAATTGGCAATAAAAAAAATAAAAAATAAAAAAAAAGAATAGAGAAAAATCTTGTGATTTTGGCTTCCATTACATTTCATCAGAATATACACACCTCTATTGTGATGCCAAGTTGAAGGGTCCTCAATTTCAAGAATGACACTTCATTTAAGTATTTGGGAACATCTCGCCGAGGACTCCCTAAGAACTGGACTTTCTGCAGATCAAAGACAAAAAATGGCTGAATGAAACCTGATTGATCATTCTCTTTTATTCTCTTCCCTGTCATCGTCTTCATCGAACTCCATAGTGTTTCCGCTATCCTTCTCATTCCGCTCTTGCTTCACAAAACTAAGTTCACTCTCTGGCTTTCCCCGGTTGAGGGATTGAGCCTCTTCGTCGTCAGATTGAGCTCCAAGTTCATCGGAGTAAGCATATCTTGGTTCATGATGGTTAAGTCAGGATAAATCTGATAGTAAAGAGAGGTACAAAAAGAAAAAGGAGAACTCTGTGAAATACCGTTGAGAACTTTGTGATGGAGCCCAGAGATAGCAGATAACGCAAAGTAAAGCAAATGCAAGAATGTTCCAAAAGGCAGTTATGATCCAAGCACTCTGCCACCTTTCATTGAAAGGATCAGTCGCCTTGAAGTAGACCTGTAATATGCAAAAGCTTATCATGAAACTCGCTTCACAAGACAGCACTAAAAAAACGGAAAAAACTCTCTAACTTTCTAAACAATAGGTAATAATAACAACAACAATCCGGAAAGAAGATTAGACACATAAAACTGGAGAACTTGAAAGCAGAGCAAGTCCATTGCCTAATTAAATTCAGCTGTCATCTCGAGAGTTAAGAGGTACACACAGACAGATAAAAACACGAAGAGAAATCCTTCAAATCTCATTCAGAATCAAGAGTCAGATGAGAATAATTCTCTACTTCCCAGAAATGTTCACTTCCCAGTTCCCACAAAAAGAACTACATGACGTGCTAGATCTTGCACACCCACAACAACAAGAAGACACGGCTGGCAAGTCCCTGTCCCTAAAAACTAAAGCAATCAATACGGTTAGCGTAGATTTCATAAGTAATTTGAACACTACTTGTACCCCTGGAGAAAATTTCCCACAATCTTACACTAATGACGGCACACGGCATGTAAGTCAGAAGATGCATACATTAACTTCGACATCTAATTTTCTGTATTTTAGTTTCAATATGGTAAAGCACTTAGTTGGACTAAACGTGTTGACTGCTGAGAGCTCTATATATAGGCCTACATGGATAAAGGAATGTATAGAGATTGAAGTCATACCTCATACACTATCCAAGCAACAGAAGCAATAACAGTGACTACCAATGCATTTGAGAACTTCCTGTATATTTCCAACTTAACAGAGCTCCTCTTCATCTGGAAAAGAAAAAAAAAAGTTTATCGTATAAGATGAGTATCCAGATATAGAGGTAAAGGCAAATAGGGAAAAAAAAGTGAATGTTGTTAAACTTGGCAGATTTCAAGAATACCTGTAACTGCTCTAGCGTCCTTGAAAGGGAAGTAAAAATCCATAATATTAAAAAGGCATCCAGGAATGCATCAGGGAGGACTAGGAACAGTCTTGCTCTTCCAGAAACATCATTTATAGTCCCAACATACTCCGTAATATCCAATAACTCAGATGCCAAAAAGTAAGTTAACCCTAGAAGAAGAACCTTTGAGGTAAGACCACCAAGAGTAGGCCGCACGACACCATAACCCATGGAAATTGACAGTATAAGAAGCCGTGTAACTGTTTTCCTTACAGCACCAACTGTCACCACCCATGTTGTGATTACAACTGGCCTAATTCCTGTATCATTAAAGTTTACATATTCAAAGTACCAAAGGACCATCTCAAATAATCCGAGGGCAATGACGATTGTGATGCAATGCTGAAGTTGTAGAATATCTCTCCAGAACCTCACATACTGAGATAACCATATGACAGTAAGCAATAAATATGCAGCAGACGTGAATACATAAAATCTCATTAAAGAGAACATTCGTCCGGGTAAATAACCATAGGGATTTTTCCACTTTGTCCTCCCACTCATCACTAATCCTTTGAGGTTTGGATCGCATGTTACAAAGAACAAGTTATACATTCCAGTTTTCGTTATGGGAACTTCCATATCTTCCATACGAGTGAACAAATAATTACCACTGAATTGCACATTTAAAACAAATGGCCACTTAATATCCGATGCAGAAGGCCTTCTAATGACTTCTCCTTGCTTACATCCTTCAAGCTTAGCTAGATCTGGGGTGCAACATATAGCTCTCTGTCCACCATATGCAGAGCCACCAATGTTATCACGATCAGCAGCCTCAAAGATGATAACTTGTATCAACCCAGTGCTATGCTCCATGTCTGTATGTTGATCAGCAGCAGCCTTGCTCCTCCAAAAGGTTATATTATAAAATCTGTCCCATTTGTAAGAGTCATGAATACGCAGAGTTACTGTGGGAAAAATATAAAGGAAGTTCTTTTTTTTTAATGCAGAGCATGAACATTCAGTGAGCTACACTACAATAGGGCATAAATTTTTGGAAAACCTGTTTTTGTGATTAAAGCATTCGCAAGGATGCATATAGATAGGTCAATATCTTTATAAACAAAGAAATTGAATAACTGGCCAAGTTGTTCGAAGCAAATTTGTTCAATCAACTGGTAGAGTAGTCCTAAATATGATCTTCAAGCAAACTGAAATCTTGAGAGGAAGGATATTGTTCATATCTAAGCTCATCTACACCTTAATGACCCATAACCGAACCGAGCCTCCACTTATAGGAAGTATTAGAGAACCATGGTGACAAAGCCATAAATAAATCAAGGCAGTACTAAATCAAGTGCCACATCACTGGAACTGCAGTGCTACTCTAGTCACTTTTTAAGCAATAAAGAAAATCTAGTCTCTACATATCCCAAAATGATAAGAAACCAACCAGTAGAATGGAAGAAACCCCAAGGTTGTGTGGGATTTATGTGATACATATACATTGATTCATTCATTTAAGATTCACAGAGAAACCTTGGTAACTATGTAATTTGAAAAGAGCATTCTTATAAAAATGATAAGAATGCTCTTTCCAAATTACATAGTTATTTTAGATGTTCATAGAATGGATAACAGGTCAATCTACTAAACTAAAATCAGTACTTAAATCACTAATTAGAAATCTTATTCATTAATCATCGAAAACAAAAATTAAGCGATCAACTCTTTCTCCTTTCCCAACCTAATTCGAAAAGCAGGAAGGCAGCGTTCAAAACACAAAAATATATGAGCATATATGTATGAACGTCAGATCTGTTAAAAGATGGAGTCCTCCCACAGTCCCATTTAATGCATTACTAGAGTTAACAAACAAAAGAAAAACAAGAGGCCAAATATGCAAGTTCATTTTCTGACTCACCCGTTAATCAGCTTTTAAACCCAAATGTTAACCCTATGATATCAAAATGAATGAACACAGATCTCTCAAGAACAACGAATTAAAATCCAATTACATTTCAACTACAACAATACACTCAACTAGAACCTATCCACACTAACTCGCAAAAGAAGCACATCAATGAAAATTAAGTTAGAAAGAGTACTGGATGGAAGATTGGCCATTGCGGACAGAAGGTGTGCTGGAATCGGCCGAGAGAGAAGCCGCAAGACCTTCACTGCCGCCGGAAAGAAGGAAAGCATTACCCACATCAATGAAAACTTCTTTGTCGTAGAAATGGATGGAGGCATTGCTCAGATTCACTGTGAGTGAGAGTAAGAGTAGGAAACAAGCATAGAAAGTGAATAAAGGATTTGAGAGAACAACAGATCTTTGTTTTGCGATATTCATGGCGAGAGATCAAACGGCAAAACGAGAACCAAGAGAGAGGGAGAAGGAAGGATCGACGCTGGGATGGAAATCGGCAGATGAAATCGGAGTCCGATTGCAAGAGAAGCATTTGTGTCTCGGTCGGTACGAAAGGGAAATCTACCACACGCGCGAGACGCGCTTACCTTTAAAGCGATTGAGACAGCTCATGTATATTCTATTAATTCTTAAATTTTTTTTTATTCTCAAATTTTAAATATTTTTAAATTGAGATATTGTAAAAAATAGCCAAATAAAAATAAATTGTAATAGATTTTTGTATGTTTTTTTTATATAAAGCATAAATAGTTCTTTTTTATTATTTGCATTTTCTCATTTCAATTCGAACTGATAAAATGTCATCGTTTTGTAACTTGTTTTTATTTATTTATTTTATTTAAAAGGTAAAAAAGCAAAACAAATAAGAAGTTAAAACATTAATGAACGTAGAAAACAATATGTTATAATGTCAACCTTATATGCATAAACTTAATGTCAATCTTATATACGTAAACTAGCTTTAACTAAAAAGTCTAAAAATAAAGAAACAAATTATGTTCTTGTCTAAGTTGTCCCATTAAAAATCAAATTGAATAGAACCAACATCAACTACAAGGGTAGATGTCAAATTAAAACGGGATGCAACATATGTGTGTTTTTTTAAGGGTGAATTTGGATCTTTTTAAATGAGATTATAAATGTCATGACCAGTTAAGCTATAAAGTTTTTCTATTGAAATGTGAATTTTAATGGGACATGGATAGTGATTGAGACTGGGATATTCATTTTACTATTAAACACTTCTACTAACCTATGCTTATGCTTGTATTACTATAATATTTGAATTTTGATGGCATATGCTAAATGGTTTTTATGTGTAACTACATCCTTGTGAAAGGCAAGAAAGTGAAATAGCAGACTGGTAATATTAGAATGTTTTTTAAGCCTAAGAATGTCCATCTGTGTATCCCACAAAATTAGCAAGAATATCAGGTTTTGCTCTTGGACTGAAGAAACTACTCTCTTTTCTCTCTCTAAAATATAGGATCCCCTTCAACAAATCACCATCTGCCAGATCCTTTCCTATTTGCTTCATGAGTTTCTCCTCAAAACTTCCCACCAATTTGCCCTCTTTCACTACCCTCATCATTTGTCTCACTCTGCAGATTTTGAAGTAGCTGATAGGAACATAAACACAAGTGGTGCAGGGGAAGAATAAGCCACTATTAGATTAGGAAATGAATTTAGATGAATTAGTTTTGAGGAATGTGATGTCTGTGGAAGAGGCGGAGCTAGTACATAACCCTTCTTCTTCATCTCCTGCAGCAGCCACAGCTTCGTTGTTTCTCGAAAAAAGGAACGAGGACATTAAACCGCAGCCTGATCCAGTGGCTGAGGTTCCGGCCTTCGCAGAAGGGATGGATTGGATTTATTACCAACGAGCATTGTTGATTGAGTCCAAGTTGCCAGTTTCTCAAGGTGTTTACAATCATAGGAGTGTAGCAGGTAATGGTGTTTACAATATGCAAGACATGTCGATGACGACGTCAGTCTTGTCGAACTCAGATTTCCAGGAAGGTAATTGTGGACGGAAACGAAGACAAGTGGATGATATGAAGGAGAAGACTATTGAAAGAAGGCAAAGGAGGATGATCAAGAATCGTGAGTCTGCTGCAAGGTCCAGAGCCAGAAAACAGGTAAATTCATGAAATTTGTTCTCGGTAGCATGCATTTATTTTTTAATTATCCATAAACTTTAGAACAAATGACAACATTTTTTTGTGTATACCATCATATGTTTGTTTGTTTTAATACTCTAGGCTTATACGAATCAGTTGGAGCACGAAGTATTATGCTTGAGGAAAACAAATAGTTGGCTGAGAATGCAAGAGGCAAGAACATCCTCCATTACAGCTAATAGTTCTACCAGACAGTTATATTTTGTTCAAATACTAAGAAAGTATAGTTTCTTTTTCTTTTTCAGGAAGCAGAAAGACTATTTTCTTCAAATCCAATCCCAATGCCAAGATACCAACTACGGCGCACCAGCTCGGCCTTCTTCTAGCTTTTGATCTTCACAGCACCTGAATCTGTTCTCTCTCTCAAGTTTTTTCTAGTTTGAAAACATAGGAGCTTTACTTTCTTTGTGTTTCATGTAGAGGAAATATTCTGATAGCAAAATATTTTCGCTTATGATAACAATGCAGTTCCTATTCTTCCCCTTTTGCCTTCTCATAGTTCGTGACACTGTAAAATTCTAGGTACTTCTCATTTTCATCAAGAAATTTATTCTCAACAATATCAGATCCAGATTATCGAGGATAATGACGACAACTGATATGAAGTTGAGATTAATGGAGGAAAAGGTGGAGTCCTTCAACACAAACAATTTCATTCTATTTATTTTGACTGTACAAAGAAATGTTTACATAAACAGAATCTGACACATTGACTGGGAACTCAACCATGTAGGGGAAATACAAACGATGCCTAAAATACATAATACACTGGCTGTAATACAGAAATTCTATAATCAAAAGGGAAGACTAAGAAAGTAACAGAGGTACCAATGAATTTAACTCACACGAACAAAACAAAATTGGAAGCTTAGAAGAAGAAACTACTTTTTTTTCTTTTTTCTTTTCTGAATATATGAATATTTTCCACACAATCTTACAAATCCATTTAATCGCCACACGCTTGTATATAGCTTCTGTCAAGGTTCTACTTGCAGTGTTTGATAATGTTTAATCTCCAGTTCAACTCCCAAACAGTGTCCAGCTTTGTCTGACCACAGGTGACTAATGTCAAAAACCTAAGTAGATCAAGAGAAGCTTTAACACTAGATTAAGGCACTCCAGACAGCCCCATTCCCTTCACCACACTTTTCGTGGACATTCTTGATCCTCTCCACAGATTTGCATATTCCACTGCAACTCCAGTCAAACGATGCAACACATACATTTCCTGCTTGTGCCTTCCACTCACAATCTGCAAATTTTTATTGTCTTACGATAAAACTATGTAACAGAATAAAAAAGATGCTTTGCAACAAGGGATAAAGAATTTGGATAGCTAAGGTTTGGGAAAACGTTTGTTCTTTTACCTGGTGGCGTCCCACAGCACATATTGCGGTCATCAATATGCTCGACTTCAAGGCCTATTAACCAAGCACCAAGAGACACATCTTCATTGGCATATTTGTGCAAAATTGGCCTGCATCACAAGTTTCAACTCTTTGAATTTAAAATGACATGAACAAAAGGTGGGTACAAGTGTCCAATCTATTGATAAAAGAACAACTGGCCCACATACAGATTTCTTCCCAACAAAGAGATAGAGGATATATATCACTTGCTCAAATTCATAAACGTCTTATGTTAACACAAGGCTAGTGCTCATTTGCCATTTCATTAGTAACAAACAATTAAAAATCTACCATCCATAATCTGTAAGTTTTTTTGATGAGGTAAATCCGTAACTGTAAAATATAACATAACATAAAATGTCTAAGAGTTGCAAGGTCAAGTGAGAAAAGCTTCCAATATCCATTGAAGTAAATCGCATATTCTTTTAGTTCAGTAAACATTAGCCACACTTTTAGTTTAGCAACAATTAAAAATCTACCATCCATAATCTGTAAGTTTTTTTGAAAAGCTTCCCTTCACCACACTTTTAGTTCAGTAAAACGTCAAAGATTACATTTAAAAAACTTTATGTGAAAAAAGTTGAATGTATTAAAAAGCTTGACATCTCATGTTGATGCATTAATGGTTTTAATTAAAGTTGTGATTAAGATGATGTATTTTACTTTATGTAATCTAGATGCGCATGGAAAAAGTAAATCCTTACTGATTGACTGCAATGTATGTGGCTAGATCGCTTGAGATTGCGTAAATCTGTCCAGTTGCATGTCTGAAATACTTATTTCCCTCCTCTCCAAATTTCCAGTATTCAGGC